>OX371260.1:66897918-67544136 GCA_947311025.1 Lypha dubia
ATAGTTTAGCATACTCTTAGGCTTAATTATAACAGAATGTGGTTATTAAATACATATATTTATGGTAGCAATGTGGATTATTTGGCAGTAAAACTTCATAAATGTTGTACAGTTCGTTGTCAGTGAAAGGAACAGGTTCGTTGGCATAAATTAAAATTGTGCAGAAGTAAAATCCGCTAGGGCGGTAATTGATTGTCTCTTAGTTGAATGGCTGCATTAACAAATCATCGGCCTTAAGGTCAAGCAAATAATAGTTGTTGTTTTAGTGACAATCATGATTTGTGTACTCAAAGTGTCTTTCAGACAGAATGAATGAATGGTGACCTTGATGCAAAAGTAAACTACCTGTTCCTTGCATACTTGTTATCAGCAATTGTAGTGTTTAGACCAGTGGGTCATTAAATAAACTCTCTTCAAAAGGCACCAAGTGCAAAAAATTTAAGTGCAACAAAATAACTGAGAATGAGTTTGCAATATTTTTGGTGTTATTTTACTGATATAAAAATGATGCGTTGCAGAACACAATATCGCAGTTCACTTGTAACTTTTATTCCTTAAACATCATAAAGAGTGAAAAATTAAAAAAAAAAATATAATTTTAAAAAATGCAAACTAAAGTAAGAAGAAAATAAATAAAGGGTTTAATTATTTAATAATAATTACAATAAATACTATTTATCTTTAAGGTTGTGTCATTTCTTGCTTGTGTTGCTGCTGTTACAGCCGGTCTTTTACCTGAATCATTATCGGAGAACTACGATGCTCATCCAAGTTATAACTTTAAATATAGTGTGGATGATTCCATAACTGGGGATGTAAAGTCTCAAACAGAGACTAGAGATGGAGATAACGTTCAAGGTCAATACTCTCTTAATGAAGCTGATGGCTACAAACGTATTGTTGATTACACATCAGATGCTGTTAACGGCTTAAAGGTCACAGTTCGCCGGGAACGTTTACATAATATGAATGCTAAGAGTACTCCAGAAAGGAAAGTTGTGACTAAACCAGCTCCTGCAGCTGCTGCGATTCCTGTAAAGCCGAAATTGATTATTCCAAAATCTGCTACAACGACCGTAGTACATAATCATCAACCGACTGTTTACCATCATGCTCCTCAAACTGTACACTTCTTACACACTTCACCTTCAGCTGCTGTTGTAAAGTCTACTCCAGCTTTAATTGCTACTACTCATCATCATTCACCAGCCATAGTACATCATAGTCCAACTGTTTTACATCACACTCCTGCCGCTGTAGTTCATCACACTCCCACTCTTTTGAAGACATCAATTAGTACGCCTCACCATGTTGCCTACGTTCATTATCATTAAAATGAATTGTTTTCTATTAAAAGTTTTTGTTAAATAAAGGAATTTTTTAAATAAAATTTTAGTTAGTTTCTTATCTTTTTTTAGGCAAACTAACATAAGGATTTCAGTTCATATTTTGTTTTTGTAACACATTTTTTAAAAGCCGTTCATTTTGCAAAGGTATTGTCAATGTGTTTTATAATTAATTATTTTTTTTGTTTTTACTGAACAATCAGCGGATAAGAGACAAGATTATAATTCTTAGGACAATTCATTACTATGAATTGTTTTGTATTTGTTTCAATAATTTAATCTAAAATAAAGAGAAATAAAATTTAGACATATTATATATAAATACTAGCTTATCCCGGTCTGCTTCGCTACCCCCTCGTTATAAAATAAAATTAAAAGTATTTATATATACTATTGTGAAAAATTTAATGACGATCGGTCCAGTAGTTAAGACTATATTACAATTTTTAATTTTCCTAAAAAAGGGCGTGGTCCCACCCACTTTTCTCCTGGTACGTATTCCAAATTATGCCAATACCATATGTACCAATTATCATCGACGTAGGTCAAAAAATGCCCAAAATATGGCGATTTAAATTTTTGGGCTATATGGGCGGTGCCACGCCTCTTTGTCCAATCAAAAATTCATATAGGCTATTATTCCTTCCAGATTCACAGTAACATGCTGTGAAAATTTCAGGAAGATCGGTCCAAGGGTTTGGTTTTCCTAAAAAAGGGGCGTGGTCCCACCTACTTTTCTCCTGGTACGTATTCCAAATTATGCCAATACCACATGTACCAAATATCATCGACGTAGGTAAAAAAATGCCCAAAATATGGCGATTTAAATTTTTGGGTTATATAGCCGGTGCCACGCCTCTTTGTCCAATCCCGCTTATATTTGCTGTAGCACTTAAGAAATGCACACCAAACCGACATACCAAATTTTGTTCAAATACCATTATCAGGAGCAGAAATAATATATTTTTAATTTGTGGTTTGTATGAGAGGTACCACGCCCCTTTGTCCTATCCCGCCTATATTTGCAGCAGCACTAAAAAAATGCACACTGAACCGACGTACCAAATTTTGTTCAAATACCGTTATCAGGAGCAGAAATAATAGATTTTTAATATGTGGTTTGTATGGGAGGTACCACGCCCCTTTGTCCAATTGGACCGAATTGTAAATCTAAACCACCCGGGGCGCCACTTAAACGCATACAAAAAAATTTATGGAAATCGGTCCAGCCGTTTAGGAGGAGTTCAGTTACAACGCACGTACAGTAGAATTATATACTTATATAAAGATGTATATAATTTTTGGTCCAGAATTATTCCTTTTTTGTTCGTTGATTATTATTTTATTACTTTTATAGTGCGCCAGGCCAAGTTCGGCCACACAGTGTGTATATTTACACGAAACCATTCGAGCTGTTTTTACCCCCTCATAACTTTGCTCCTCTTGATCATAATATAATGAAAATTGAAACATAATGTCTACCCACAGAGATGACCTCACGGATTAAATTTGAAAGTTCTACCGTAAAAGCTTTCCGAGATATTAAGGTGTGAAAAGTCCATATAAATGGGCACTTTTTATCTTGGGGACTAGGGTTCCCCTTCTTTGTATGGGACACTTCCAGTATACCTAGAAGCTTAAATTTCGTACACAGGTGGGTCGTTTTTTATAGTTTTATTATTTATTGAATCTTCAATTATAATTTGATACAGCAATAAGTTATACAAATCTTAATCTAAAAATGTTAAATATATGTTTAGCCAATGCTAAACAAAATTTTTAATTGCAACGGTTGGTTTTTGTTGTTTTACATCTCTCGTGTACGGCTGATAGAAAGAGTATCCCTCCTTCTCAACCGGGTGTGGCCTCTATATTGTAGAGGGTGGTATTGGCTGAAGTGGTTAGCGCGTTGACTACTAAGCAAACAATGACTTGGGGCCTGGGTTAAAACCCTGGCCAGAGCAAGTCAATCAACATCATTAATTTCTCTAATGTACATTAGTGAGACATTGTATTAATTGTTATCGGACTATTTCAGTGATGAAGGCATAGCACTGGTCACTAAAAAACTGTTCCGACAGCGATTGATGCTATCGAAGCTAATGTACATAACACCGACCTCCTTCGTCGGTTAGCAGAAACATCGGCGAAGTAAAACATATAATTAAATGCCTGCCAATACAGCTTAACAAAGTTAATGCGTCTACCTAACACCGGAGACGCCTCAACACTGCCTTAAAAATTAACATAACGCGCAAAGCAGAGTTGTGAAAGCGTTAAGTCTTCTAAATTTTCAACATCTATCTTCTCTACCCTATCCCTCTCCCTGAGTTCCGGCACAGTGCACTGCACACGTAGGGGTCACCCCCTGAGTGCTGGTTCTAAAAAAAAAAAAAAAAAATATTGCGCACAAGTGGATTTGGGTGCAACTTAAGTTTCTTTATATATTTTTTCGCGTGTTTTGAAAATACTGTCTTCACCAACGGAACATCAGGATCTTTATGAATTCGATGATTTCGGATATATCAGGGGGCTGCAGTAATTTTACGTACAATTTTGTTTTATCGCCTTTGAATTTTTTCTACATTCGGTTCTGAGGCAGTGCCCCATAACTGGTTCCATCGACCGTATTGGTTTCAGGTTCGCGTTGTATAATAGAAGTTTATAGTCTAGGCTTGGTATAGAATTTCTTCAATAAGCCAATTCATTTGGGCTGCTTTTAATTTCATTTGTGTCAACTTTGCGTCTATGTGCGATTTCCATGTTAAACGACGATCAAGATGAACGCCAAGATATTTGACTTCGGTGAGTTGCGGTATGGTCTCAGTGTTAATTTGTATCGGAGGGCATGTTTCCGTGTGTAACGTAAAAGTGACGTGAACACATTTGGCCTCATTAACTTTTATTCGCCATTGTTTTTCCATGTTTCCAATTTTGAGATGTACCGTTGTAGATTCCGGGAAGCTTCTACAGGATTTTCATGAGCGCTTAGAAAAGCCGTATCATCAGCAAATGTTGACGTGCGAATGTTACTGCTTAACGGTAAGTCAGAGGCATTTTTATATTAAATAAAGTAAAGGACCGAAGATGCTGCCTTGAGGGAAATCGACTGCAGAGGGCTTAAAAGTTTGCCTTTGGAACTACAAAATTTTTTTCACTTAAATAGCTTTTTAAAAGCTTGACGATGTTTGCGGGTAGATTTTGTATTAATTTGTGGATAAGACCTTCGTGCCATACTTTATCAAAAGACTGTGTGACATCAATAAAAAGCGCTGAGCAAAATTTCTTTTTTTCAAAAGTTTCTCTAACTACCTTCACAAGTCTGTTAGTTTGTTCAATAGTGTTATGCTGTCTAAGAAAACCGAATTGATGATCTGGAATGCATCAATTCATAGTCACTATAGTGTCAGCTTGCTCATATCAGGTTTTCAAAAAGTTTTGACTTATTAGACAATAAGCTAATAGGCCGATAGGATTCAAGTTTTGTATTATCCTTGCCGGGCCTTGGTATCATAATAATTAGCGAAATCTTTCATTCAGTTGGATAGTATTGAAGCCGTAAAATACCATTAAAAATTAATAGTATTATTCTTTTTGCAACATAAGTTCTTGAAGCGTTTTGTTGATTATTTTATCGATACCTGGGGCTTTTTTGTGTTTAGACTAATAATGGCGTTTTCAATTTCCATAATATTAAATCTTAGAGGTATGTATATCTAGTAAAGAGACAGCTGGTAGCCGTTCAGCAATATCAGCTGAAATATTTGCAGTAAATACATTTTTTTTATGTTGAACAAAAATAGCACCTCCTTCGGCATCAGTTCTTGCCCAGTCACCATTCGAAGCTTGTAATGGAGGTTTGCATGTCACCAGCCTTTTAAGTCCAGTATATTGACTCTCTGTAATTGAAAAACTGGGAGGGGAATCAACATATAATATCACAAGCTTTTGTAGTTATTTTCAATACAGATATTCGTTGCTTGAAGATTTTATTCGCAAAGATTATTTCGCGTTTTTTTATAATTCCCGAGCCGCCACAAGCTCTTCCTCGAGGATCGTTGGTGTTATAGAAATTGTATCCACTAATTCTTAAATAGCTTCGAGATATCAAATGAGTTTCTGAGATAAGCATAACATCGATTTGTTTATCCAGAACAGAATATTCTACTTAATTTTTATGTTTTTCAGATGCCGTTTGCGTCCCAAAAACATATTTTCAAGTTCATGGTTTGTTTAGTACACCCTGCAACAAGGTAGACTGCATCATCAACATTCCCTGCATCATACAGGACATGTTGAGAGTAAATGTATTTACTGGAAATTTGTTTGCTGGTACCGTTTTTTGCGCTGTATTCTGGTTACTTTTTAAAATGTTAGCATATGAAAATTCTCTATTAGATTGTTGCTGAGCAATAGTCCTGTTAGATTTCAATATGTTTGAATATTGTTTCTGACTGGTAGCCTGTTGATGTAGCTGTGGGTAGCTTAAAAGTGTGATAGGCGCAGAGGGAATATTATTCTCTTTTTTACTCGACGAACGTTTAAAAAACGAGTAAAGAGGACTCCATAGTTGGCAGTGTGATTTTCGGCCCAATTTTTTCCCTTAGGATCATCTTTCAATTTGTCACAGTTAGCGGTACTGTGTAGCTCTTTACATACAACGCAAACGGAAGGCAACTTGTAATAAGTTTTTGTAAGTCCAAATTCTTGGCAATTCAGGCATTGGCAGCTCAACTGTAATTCTTCGGTGCAATAAATACCTCTATTGATAAATTGAGTGTGAATCATTTTATTTTTAAGTCATCTGGCTGTAGATCGACTCTAAATTCAAGTTGGGTGATTTTTTCTCTATTTTTAAGGTTTGAAACATTTTTCGCTTTAAAGTCGCTATTTACAAGACCAAACTTTACCTCTTCTGGATCCACGATAAAATCTATTCCTTTTCTAACGACTGTTAGGCCTTTAGCACTCTTCAGTTAATATACATATATAGAAAATTTTATTTTTTGATTCTAAATTTGAAACTATTTTTAGGTAATTATTTTCTTTAACTACATCGATTTTTCTTTCTTTGATTTTTCCGCGCATAATAGGAGTTACATAGAACTCATTTTCTCCAATTAATGAGATAACACTTCCTACAAGCACATTAGTGGTGGATTACTCGGCCACTTGAATAATACTTGTTTGTGTTGTTCTTAAAATTCAACGTTAGGGAATAAGTAGGCTCGATCATACTTGTTGCAGCTCATTGATTCGTACCCTCTTTCATTTGGTTGTCCATAAAATAGAAATAAAAAATAAATAAAATAGAAATAGAAATAGAAATAAGTTGTACATGCGAATGATGTGTTAAACTAAGTTAAGTTTAATAGTTTTTATGAGTATGATATTGTTTTAAGAAATTTACAGCCCGCTTTTGTAAAACAAAAGTCTTCTCACACGAAATTTCGTTTTGTAACGATATCGTTTTAAATTTGGATCTTATAAAATGTTAGAAAGCTTTCGTTTATTCACTTTTAACATGTATAAAGCTTTTTGCTTTCGTAAAGGAACATTATTGCCAATGCGTTCGTTTTCATAAATTTAAATTTTTTTCTCATATAAACGTGCTGTGTTTGGTGTTAACTCTATAAATCAAATGTTTTTTATTTACAAAAAATAATCTTGAGTTCAAAAAAGGTTTCATGAAAAATGGCCCGAATTGAAAAATTTTCACAAGCTGAAAAATTATGAATAGCACCGAACAAAAAATTAAAAATGGTCCAATAATTTATTTTGTTGTTTTAAATGGAAAAATTGCTGAACGAGCTATAACCCAAAAAAAATAACTCCCTCAAGTGCACTGAGACCGCAAAAAAAAATTAAACAAATTCTCACACTGTTCTATTATGTACTATTTTGTGGCCGAATGACAGGAATGCTGTCTTTGGAAAGTATCGTCTTTAGTTATCAGTGCAAAATATTTTTTTTTGTCAATCCGAAACTTTGGGGCGATTTTTGAAGTTCTTCTTCTTATCATAAATCTTTTCAAAAAGTATGTATTCCTCGACTAATTTAATAACATACCCCAAAAGACTTGTGGCTATATAGTAAATCTATTTTTAATATTTAGCTCAGGGCCATTTTTCATGGAGCCTAAAAAATAAAACTTTCCGTAAATTTAAATAAATAAAACAATTATAATATACATATGTTTCAAACTTTTTTTAAATACATTCATACATAAATACTTATGTACGTATTATCATTGTGTGAATTTTTCAAACGATAGCCTTTTACTTATCGTTTTGTTTTTGACATTTGCTATCGTTATTACAGATATTTTCATTTTATAAGAACCAACAATACAATAAAAAAAATAAATAAAGCTTTTTCGTCACTCACATGAAAATGATATGTTTTATAAAAACGTAAAAGTGGTTTCGTTCGTTTTTTATGAGAACGTATACAAAAAATAATTTTCGAAATACAGGCTGTTAATCCATATATTAAAAATTTTAGTTATTTTTTTTTAAATAATATAATACATATTTATTTAACTGAGCTACCCACCAAGCAAAACGTTAAGCGTTTGAACTATTATGTTTTGATGAATGTAGTACATGTTACAAAATTAATTGAAAATAGTTTTTTGTTTTTTCAATTAAATAAATATGTATTATATTATTTAAAAACATATAAAAAGTAATATTATCAGGCTCAAGTTCAGTTTTATTGAATTAATAATTCTATTTCTGTTGAAAACTGGTTAAATAGTTGATATTCTTCTCAATTAGTATCCACTTTACAAAAATAGTAAAGATGGACAATTGAACGCTGATGAGAGGTCTATCGGCCTTGAAATCAGTACTGATACGTTCTGCTAAAAACTGATTGGATATAAATAATAATATTTTTCAACATAAAAAAACTCTTAGTAATTTTGAATTTTCATTAATTCAATAAAACTGAACTTGAGCCTGATAATATTACTTTTCATCAGTACATCAATATGAGTTCGAATAATGATTACGTTTATTCGTAATAATAATAAAATAAAAATATTATTTAAAAACTTAACTAAAATTTTTAAAATATGGATTAAATTTCATGTTAAATCTTCACACATGCAAACTAAACTTAAAGTCAATGATATATACATATGTGACTATGTTTATTCAATTTGTTTGCTGGTCTCACCGATAACAAAATGAAAGAGGGTACGAATCAGTGGTGCCGCTTGATATTTCATAACTAGACTTGTTGATAATATAACGAAAAAGTTGACAAGTTTAGTTCGATGTTAACATTATAAACAAAACTTCTTTAAATAATTTTTGTTTATTATTTTGCAATATTTACACATACAACTTATAAAACTAAATTGGTAGATTATTATTAACCTGAGTTTGTTTTTCTTTTTCAATGCAATAGACAATAAAAATGTTGTATTGAAAAAGAAATCTTAAATACTTGCAGTAGGGAAGCATTAGTCATGGTCAAACATTCATATAAATATTTTAATTGCGGATTACTATTTGATCCTGTGGCACTGCTTTAGTTGCATGACCGGCAACTTCGAGTAAATCTTTACAAAATGATTGTATACCAAAAACTTTAGCAACGGCAATTTGTTTGTTTAAACGTAGATACTCTCAAGTTTTCACTGTCTGCGAAAGATTTACGATATTTGTCTAACAATTCAATGGTTTTCTCTAAAGATGTGCGCGTGAGTAAATTTACGCTCACGATCACGTACGATCACGAACCATAAATATTTTTCACGCACGCTCACGCACGGCATGATTTAAAACTTTCACTATCACGCACGCTCACGAACGCAATATGTTTAATCACGTACTTTCACGCACGACGGGAATAATTTTGCACGCATGCTCTCGATGAAATACAAATTTTGCAATAAAAGATT
Source organism: Lypha dubia (assembly GCA_947311025.1). Taxonomy (NCBI): domain Eukaryota; kingdom Metazoa; phylum Arthropoda; class Insecta; order Diptera; family Tachinidae; genus Lypha; species Lypha dubia. Next base: position 66,907,177 of record OX371260.1, read on the forward strand.
TAGCATATGCTAAAAAATATTATTTTGTAATTAATTTCTTTATTTACTTCACGATCATTAATTAAATAAAAAAAAAATTCAGAAATGCCCGAAAAATTAGCAATACAGATGATAAACTTAATATAAAAAATCTAGCACTGTCTGCCAAGGCCGGTTATTTAAATTTATTACTTATATGTAAAGGAATTGAAAAGGAATACTAGTGTTGTTAAGCTTAGTTTAACGCAAGATTTCCAAAGGTATGTATGTATGTTGATGAATGTCTGCATTTGTAACAGGGATTTTAATGTATGAAGCCTCAATCATACATACATATGTATGTACATATGTACGTAATTACATATGTATGTATGAATGGATGTAATTTTAGCAAAGATCAAAAAATTCGAAAGAAGAAAAAGCTTAACATAGAGAACTATTTTGAGTGCGTGAAAATTGTATTAAAAAGTCACGCACGATCACGCACGGTATTATATTTTTGAATCACGATCACGCACGCACGCGTGATTTTATCAATTTATAATCACGAATCACGTGATTCACGCGTGAGTCACGCGTGACACGAAAAATTCACGACATTTGCACATCTCTAGTTTTCTCCTTCAATTCTAAGACTTCTTTGTTTAAAGATTCCACATTGCTGGCCAATTTTTTTATATCTTCACTTTCAATTTAATTTTATTTCTTTTAAATTAAAATTCAGTATACCAAATTATGTTTTTTCATATATTTTGTTCAATTTATTTTATATAGAATAATTTTGGAAAACATAATTTCTCAAATACCTACATACATATGTATGTGTGTATACAAATTTAAGATATTCAGCCACGTCACAGAGTACAATTCCGTTCGGAAACGGAATCCTTTCCGTACTTTGGTGCTTCAGAAATTTAATTACAAAAAAAAGTTTTCGGAAAGAAACCATTTTTGTTTTCCTGTACAAAAGGACAAATAACTATCAAAATATACTTACTTTCAGTATGTTTAAATTATTGATTTTTCAAAATAAATTTAATTTAAATAATTTCTAACCCTTTATTTTACAAATATATTAAACTCTTTAAAAAAATATTTACAGGGAAACTAAATTTTCGTAATTGATTTGTGAAGCTTTGCCATATGTATGTATGTATGTATGTATGATAAAACGATTGGAATCTAATGCACTAAAAGTGATTTCGAACGGAATGACAAATACGGAATTGACATTATTCCGAACGGAATCTGTGACACGGCTGATTATATATTTTTATGACGGCTTCTATACTTTCGTAAAAGTTCTTCGCTTGGAAAAAAGTTAAAGGTATCAAAAAAGTAGTAAGAATTACAGAAAGTATCACCTTTGGGTGCAATTTGTAAAAGTGGCAAAATAGTATTCAGTCATTCGAAAAATTGGCAAATTGCTACTTTAGTAGCACCAACGGTAACGCTGCACCCATGATCCAATAATAATGTCTGCTTAAGACTACAACAATAATACAATAGAAAAAACAACATGCATTTTGTTTGTGAAAACGAACTCAACATTGTCAAAAAAAGCTGTCTACAAAACAAAACAAAATGTGGTTTGTATGTATTTAGTGGTTATGCAAAAACAAAAATCATAACGTAAACAAAAATATTCATGATGGCGGCCAAATATGTAAACAACTTTTGGGAAGACCATGAGACTCACCATTTTTGTGTAGATAATTTAACGGTCAAAACACGACCCTACAAAAAAACCATATTGCGTCTTGCGCATACCTTATTATTATAGGCCACCTAGTATATAATTCGCCTTGAACTTGAATAACACGACCAAGGCGAATTAACTAACTATGAGGTGGGAGCAGTGATGTTAATTGTACGGTAATTTAGACCTCCAAAAGGTAGGCAGGTAATTTCAATATTTGTACGATAATTTTATAAAGCTTTAATTTTTAATCAAATTACAAAACCCATGGTTTTCCTAAAACATTGTAACAATGCCAATTGTGGCTAAATGCTAAAAATGTCTACTATGGAATATTTATACAGGTACTCGCATTAGCTAAAATGTTGTTTTTTGCTTCGGTGACAAACTAGAAGCAATGGGCTGGCCTGCGATGTCGAACGATATCGATCGGTGGTTTTCTAGATATAAAAATATGAACTTGCATTCATTTAATAACCGACTTTATTTAACTTATTATATATTAACTGCCACAAAAGCTACATATGTAAATAATAATAAATTGATGATTAGAAAGTCGCAAACCGGTTGTATTTCGTTTACAATTTCAGCATTATCGATCGACATCGCGGGGTGGGCCGAAAATATATAAAATCTTTGATTAATCTATGAATAACACTTATAATCTCAGCTTTAAATATACACATATGTATGTCTGTATATAGCCTTTAAGACAAATGTGATTGAATGTTTAAGTTTTAATTCTAATATATTATTAAATCTAACTGTTTCATAAGTTTTTGTTGTCTTTTAAATACATATATACTTATGTATATTGAATAAAAAATAAAACCTATTTAATAGTAAAATATTACTATTTCTGTACAATGCATTACCCGTACGGTAATTTTACCCAAAAACGGTAAATATATATTCTCGAAAACAACACTGAATTACTAAATAAAAGCGTAAGCATTGAAAGAAAAACGAAATCTCAAAGTACATATGTATATAGGTAAAATAATTTAAAAATGTTTAGTAGTGGTCTTCAAATTCGCCATCTCAATGTCATAATAATGATAAATACCTAAAGTCGTGTGACAGTTTTTTTAAATTTATTGTTAGTGACGCAAAGGGAGGGATTTTTCCGAATTAAATTTGATATATTATGTGGCTCTAAACCTTAAAAGTAATATTTGTATTCGTATTCCGCGAATATTGATTCAAATATTCGTATTCGGCGAATATTGTTTCCAATATTCGTATTCGCGAATATACATAAATATATACCCAGCAAAAATTACTGCTTCGCCGTAAGCACGGTTGTAAGGGAATATCAGGTGATATTAGCTTACAAACCTGCTTACGTATGGCATGATATTTGTTCGCGATGTCCCACTTTGGAGCATTTCGTTTTAAGTGCTTATTTCAGAGCAGTGAGTATGAAGTAAATTCATGGAACGAAAACAATATCAAACATTCGTACTGTCGTCTTATTATGTTCGTTACACTTCGTAAAATTTAAAATTTTAATCATTGCCTTACAATAGTGCATTCTAGTATGCACTAGTAAGTAAGGCTAGTGTGTTTTTTGTTTTTGTTTCCATATTGATTAAATAAAGTTATCAAAAAATTTTACATTTTCTGCCATACATTTCTGCATTTGTTAAGATAATACATATGTGCTTAATATGAAGCACGTTCTTAAGGCAGAAAAAGTATGTACTGCTTCCAAAAACTTTATTATTTTTGCTGGGTACTTTAACTGTCACCCTATTTTAATCGTTTAATAAGTTGACATTTGTATCTCTAAAAATATATTAAGAAATTTAAAAAATAACGAGACTGTGGCATCAAAAACTGTACCAGCAAATGAAGAATCATGGTCTAATTTTAGTTGTATTGAAGCCTCGATAGAGAGCCTAATACAAACAGTAAATACCTTTACTTTCAACATGATGCAAGAAATGTTGAAAATGCAGTCTACCTTGTTAGGCTGTATTGAATAAACCATGAACTTAAGAATCTGTTTTTGGAACGCAAACGGCATCTGCCAACATCAAAATGAAATAGAATATTTTCTTCTGGATAAACAAATCGATGTTATGCTTATCTCAGAAACTCATTTGACGTCTCGAAGCTATTTTAAAATTAGTGGATATAATTTCTACGACACCAAGGATCCTCGAGGTAGAGCTTGTGGTGGCTCGGGAATCGTAATAAAAACGCGAATAAAACACCACCTGTTAAATGAATTTTGTGAAGATTATCTTCAAGCAACAAACATCTGCCTTGAAAATTTTTAGCAAAAAGTTGTGATATCATCTGTTTATACTCCTCCCAGGTTTTCAATTTCAGTGAGTCAATATACCGTATTTTATACAAAACTTGGGTCCCGTTTTCTAGCAGCTGGCTACTACAATGCTAAAAACACATTTTGGGGTTCACGTTTAATCAGTCCTAAGGGTCGTGTTTTGTTTGACACAATTTCAAAAATGGGTTTAAATGTAGATTCAAGTGGCCAGCCAACATATTGGCCAACGGATTGACTTCGTTATCGACTTCGGAATTATGAAAGGTGTGCCCAGCGAAATGATTGAAGTTGAAGCATCTTTGGATTTATCTTCAGATCACTCGCCTACAATTATCACTATTTACTCACACAGAACTGCCACACCAATATGTGATTTACCGTTGACACCTGCACGTATTAACTGGCTGAAATGCAAAGAATATTTGAGTGCTCATTGCACGAAAAATATGCCGTTGAGAACACCTACTGACATAGAAAATTCTATTAGGTTGCTTGAAGCACATGTTAAACAAGCTGCTCTAAATGCTTCTTCCAATCAACCAAATCAACAAGTGAGATTAAACAATATTTTTTGTGTGGATATAGAAACGTTATTGACTGAAAAGAGGAGAGTACGACGAGAATGGCAACGTTACAGATCGCCTCAGCTAAAAATAAGACTTAAGGAATGTACCAAACAGCTCACGAAACTTTTGCAAACACAAAAAACAGCTTCGCTGCAAAAATTTCTTCAAGAACTTGATGCAACACCACAAACAAATTATTCACTGTGGCGTGCAGCCAGAGGACTTAAAAGGCCAGTGATATGCAAACCTCCCTTGCGAGCTGCGAATGGTGACTGGGCAAGAACTGATGTTTTTCATCATGTGCTATTTTTGTTAAACACTTGGAAAAACTATTTACTCCAAATATTTCTGCTGATATTGTTAAACTGCCACCAGTCGTCTCTTTGCCAGAAATACCGCTGATATTTAACATTCTGGAGATTGAAAAGACTATTACCAGTCTTAACACCAGAAAAGCCCCAGGTGTCGACAAAATAAGCAACAAAATGCTTCAAGAATTGCCTTACACTGCAAAAAAAATAATACTATTAATTTTTAACAGTATTTTACGCCTAGAACACTATCCAAAAGAATGGAAGGTGTCGCTAATTACTATGATACCAAAGCCTGGCAAGGATCTTACAAAGGTTGAATCCTACCGGTCTATTAGTTTATTGTCCAACATTTCAAAACTGTTTGAAAAGCTGTACATGAGCAAGCTGATGTCTATAGTGACTAGTAATGGATGCATTCCAGATCATCAATTCGGTTTTCGCAGGCAACATAACACTATCGAACAAACTCACAGGCTCGTGAATGTTGTTAGAGACACTCTTGAAAAAAAGAAATATTGCTGTGCCCTCTTTATAGATGTTTCTCAAGCCTTCGATAAAGTATGGCACGAAGGTCTCATACACAAATTAACGCAAAATCTTCCCGCAAACATCGCCAGGCTTTTAAAAAACTATTTAAAGGAACGCAAATTTATAGTTCAAGAAGGCAACTTTTTAAGCCCTCCGCAGCCGATCGAAGCAGGAGTTCCCCAAGGTAACATCTTCGGTCCCTTGCTGTACTTAATATATGCATCTGACTTGCCGTTAAGCAGAAACATTCATACATCAACATTTGCTGATGATACAGCTTTTCTAAGCGTTCATGAAAATCCCGTAGAAGCTTCGCGCAACTTACAAGGATACATATCAAAATTAGAAAAATGGCTAAAACAATGGCGTATAAAAGTCAACGAGCAGAAATGCGTACACGTCACTTTTACGTTGCGCAGAGAAACATGCCCGCCTATACAAATAAACACCGAGCCTATACCCCAACACACTGTAGTCAAATATCTAAGCATTGATCTTGATCGTCGCTTTACATGGAAATCGCACATAGACGCGAAGTTGACACAAATGAAATTAAAAGCAGCCCAAATGAATTGGCTTATTGGAAGGAACTTCTATACTAAGCCTAGACTGTAAACTTCTCTTATACAACGCGATCCTGAAACCAATATGGTTCTATGGAATCCAGTTATGGGGCACTGCCTCAGCATCAAATGTCGAAAAAATTCAAATGCGACAGAATAAAATTCTACAGTAGCCCCCTGGTATATCCCAAATCAGCGAATTCACAAAGATCTTGATGTTTCGTTGGTGAAGACAGTATTTTCAAAACACGCGAAAAAATACATAAAAAAACTTGAGTTGCACCCAAATCCACTTGCGCGCAATATTCTAAATTATACGAGTAGAGGCCACACCAGGTTGAGAAGGAGGGATACTCTTATTCTCAGCCGTACACGAGAGATGTAAATCAACAAAAATCAACCGTCGAAATAGCATTGGCTAAACATATATTTAACATTTTTAGATTAAGATTTGAATAACTTATTGATGTTTCAATTTATTATTGAAGATTCAATAAATAATAAAATTATCAAAGAAAAAAAAAATATATAAAAAAAAAATATTAAGAAATAGTTTTGAAAATAAAAATAATTTTATTGCATTGTTATTTATGAAATTTATTTTATGTAGTTAAATATGTACGCATGTACTTAATGAGCATAGCTCTTACAGGGTGTCCTAATACACCCCTCTTCTTTTTTTATATATTTAGATGTTACATCAAGTTTTGCTAAAAAACCTGATAAAACATTAAGATAAGCTTTTCAGTGCTAAAAGAAAAAGTTTTTTAAGCAATCAGGCCGCACCAGAACCAAAAATTAGGCAAATATTTTAAACGATGACGCTTCTTCTGACTAATATAGATATGTTAAATCATAAACATATGTATCAGCCAGCCACGAAGAAACGAGGTTATAAATCTATATATATATTTTTTAATTTAAAACGAAACGAAGTTTCATTTGTGTAATTTAACAATAAGAAAAGTTTATATCAAAAAAGACTGTAAAATAGTTTGTACCTTATTTAACTTTTAAACATTAATTTGAATAAATATTTGTAACTGTTAGAACTAAATCAAAATAAAATAGTGCGACATCGTCAATATGAAATCAGTATAATTTTATTATTGACATTTCCTTCAGGTGGTGAAAGCGTCAATCAAAAGTCAGTAGAATCTTACTATTGACATATCCTCCACATGGTCCTACAAGAACTACCTAGTCACTATTGTAATATGATTAAAACAATTTAGTTATTCTGGTGCTCTCTAGGGAGCTCTCAATTTATTGTGGAGGATTTGATGATGATAAGAGTTTAAGAATTTAAATAATAGTGCCGGCGCTTAAGAACGCCACTGGCAAATAAAAGTAAAAGGCAGATGAATGCCAGTATGAATTAGTAATGCCGATTGAAGGCAAAGTATTAATTGATTCCTTAAACTAATTAACATTGGCTTATATACTAATTATGAGAATAATTCTTAGGGGTACCTTAACATAAGAGTAAAAGAATAGAAATATATATTATTGTTGGGTAAGCATATTTAGCTTCCAACTATTTATGTATGGCATGTGTTCAACAGTTTTAAAGTTCAACGAGTGCATACTTAAAAGCAACAGATACTTTGGGTTGCTTATATTTACAATTAAACAAATGCAGTAAATGAATGTTATTCTTTTAAGTGCATTGTGCAGCTGCACTTGATTAAACGTACAAGTGTCAAATTACAGTCACACAAAATATCTTGCTTGCAGTTTGTCAATGCTTGCATGTTGCGGTACTATTGAATCGCAATGCATACTACACACTGTTGGCCACATGCTACACCTCCACCCTTTACAAGAATGTTCATATAACGTTAGTTTTATGGACATTCTTTTACAATTAGTTTTTAATTAGTCTAATTATAAGTGTAATATAATATTTATTTTGTTTTTAAAGAAAAAAAAATTATAATATTTAGATGTACTTATTTTCTAATTTTATAGTAGTCGTATGGCCATACAATAATATTAAATGTTAGTTATTGTTATATATCTTAAGTCTATTTTTATGAACTACTTGTTGTTTATTAGTTTTCTTATCAACTATGGTAACATTATTTCTTAAATCTATTTTCTTAATTTTATACGGACCTTTATATTGATTTTCCAATTTATGCCCTGAATTATTCCTAAGTAGAACTAAATCTCCTATTTTAAAATTATGTTCTAAAATATTCCTATCATAATTTAATTTGGTTTTATTTTATTTTTATCTAAAAGTATTTGCGCGCGCTTATGTGCTACTTCTAACCTAAATTTTGCCTCTTTGGCATAGTTATCCACATTGTATAGTGGTGTCACACTATCTACTTTAGCAAATTGTCTAAAATTGTTTGGTAATCTTGAAAATACTAACTCATAAGGACAGTAGTTATGTGCCGTTGATGGCGTCGTATTAAAGCAGTAAGTGAAATATTTTAACCATTCGTCCCAGTCCGTTTTGTCCACAGATATATAAGAACGAACATATTCGTTAAAAGTTCTATGACTTCTTTCTATTGTTCCTAGTGTTTGATGGTGATGTGCCGTGGAAGTTATATTTTCAATTTTTAGTAGTGTGCATAGTTCCGTCAGTATAGAATTTTTGTACTCTGTTCCCATGTCCGAGATGAACGTCTTCATTGGTCCATAGGTCAATACAAAATTTTCAAATATCGCTTTAGCGATTGTTTTTGCAGATTTATCTGGTGTTGGTATTGTCACCAAATATTTAGTAAGATCACATATTAAAGTGATTGCATATTCATTTCCATTAATCGATTTCGGAAATGGCCCTATTGTATCTACATACACCGTGTCGAATGCTTTTTCTGGTGTTTCTGTTATAGTCATAGGACTTTTATTATGGTTTACTGTTTTTGATTTTTGGCATTTTTGACATGATTTAACATATTTCGTTATGTCTTTTATCATATTTTTCCAATAGTAATACCTCTTTATTTTTTCTATTGTTCTATATATTCCACAATGTCCTCCCTCTATCGGATCATCATGGTATTTCAGCATTATATCAAGAATTGCCTTAGCATTCTTATCATTTATATTGGTCACCTCATTAAGTAGCGCTACTTTTAATTTATTTAAGTATTTATTGCCCATATTTTTAAATTCATTTATGGAGATAAATTCGAAAATTTTCTCACTGGGTGCCATTTGTAGTGTCTCTACACTAAGTTTACCGGCCACTTTCTCAAGCCTTGGGAAAAATTGTCCTAGGTCAATATTCCCATTAGTAAACAAATCATTTATATTTATATATGTAATAACAGATTTTCCTCGTTTGATGTAACATTTTACAGGAGTAATCTTTAATTTATAGTACTTTCTGACGTCAGTGTTCTTTAGTGGTACATATATATTGGGCTTTTTATCATTATTTTTAATTTGATGCTGAATATTTTCGGTATTACTTTGTTGTTTCTTTTTAAATGCCATAGATCTTGTTGTAATTTTTAACACCGTATTAGTTTTTATATTTATATCTTTTAAGTCATCAATCGTTATTCTTGATAACGCGTCTGCAACATAATTGTCTTTTCTCCTAAGATATTCTATAGTAAAATTGTATTCTTCCAAATCTAACCTCATTCTTGTTAATTTTGAACTTGGGTTTTTCATAGAAAATAAATATGATAATGGTCTGTGATCAGTACGAACAAGAAAATGTTTACCATATATGTATGGTCTGAAGTGTGTAATAGCCCAATGGATAGCTGTCAATTCCTGTTCGATTGTAGATTTATTGCTTTCACCTTTGGTAAAAGATTTTGATGCGTATGCTATTGGTAATTGCTTTCCATCATATTCCTGTGTTAATACGGCTCCACAAGCTTGTTTGCTTGCGTCCGTCGTTATACAAAATTCTTTTGTGAAATCAGGGTATTGAAGTAGTGTGGGTTTTATTAGAGCTTTTTTCAGATATTTGAATGCATTGTCACAATCTTTAGTCCATTCAAATTGTACTCCTTTTCTTGACAATTTCGTTAGATGTCTGGAATATTCTGAGAAGTTTTTGATGAATCTTCGATAATAATTACAAAATGCAACGAATCGTTTTGCACTATCCGCATCCTTAGGTGTTGGATAGTTTTCGATAGCTGCGTATTTACTATCATCAGGTAATATTCCTTTGTCTGTACATTTGTGTCCAAGATAAGTAACTTCTGTCCTGAAAAATGAACATTTTTCTGGATGAAGTTTTAAGTTGTGTTTTCTACACAAATCAAATACAACTTTTAAATTTGAAACCATATGTTTCTCTGAACAACCTAACACCACTAAGTCGTCCATGTACTGGAAAGCCTGGTTTGGTTTTAGACCAGCAAAAGCAAGTGTCATCATTCTTTGAAATGAATTTGGAGCTATTTTTAAACCATACGGTAATCTAGTAAATCTGTATGAGCCATTGTTTATTGAAAATGCTGTCAAGTCCCTAGATTTGTTCTCCAAGCCAATTTGGTGAAAACCTGACATTAAGTCTAAACAAGAAAAGTATTTTGCTCTGCCGAGCTGGTCTAGAATATCGTCTATTCTAGGTAATGGAAACTTATCTGCAATTAGTTTTTTATTTATTTGCCTGTAGTCTATGACAAGTCTCCATCTTTTCTTATCGCAATTGGGCAGTGATTTCTTTGGTACGAGTAATATTGGACTGTTGTACTCAGAGTACGAAGGTTCTACAATTTGATCATCTATTAGTTTTTTGACCTGTTTATCTATTTCTTCTTTATGTGTATGTGGTATACGATAATTTTTGATGTATACCGGTTCTTTATCTTTTACCCTCAACTTTTGTTCATAGAAATTATTTATTGTTATTTTTTCTGATTCTAAACCGAAAATATCACTGTATGTTGAGCATAATTCTGTTAATGTATTTTTAAATTGTTCCGGGAAATTTTTCTTCAAAATTTTTAGTATTTCTGATTTTCTTGTTATATTTTTGCAAGAATTTTCTTTTATTATATCATAATCAGAGATGTTTTCGGTTTTTATGTTACTTTTCTTAATTTTGGTATTAGTGTTATTAGTGTTTAAAAAACGAACGTATGCTTTGTTAGTGTTAACTATTGTGTTTGGAATGAAGACGCCTGGTGCAATTTCTTGATTAGGAATTAGTATTTCACTGTTTAAATTGTTAAATTTTATTTTATGTATTATTTCACATCTTGGTGGTAAAGTTATTTCGCTATTATTATTTGTTATTGGTATATTGATTGTGTGTGATATATTAAATGGTCTTAGGATAAGGCAATCATTGTCCCTGTTAAAATCCAATATGCAATTATAGTTTTTCATGAAATCCATTCCAATGATTCCATCGCATGGTATTGGAAAGTTATTGTATACCACTTGAAATTTATGTGGTATTAAAAATTTTTCGAATTTTAGATCAAAAAATATACTTCCCATTGATTTTATATTGCCCTGTCCTATTCCACTAAAAACTGTTGTGTCATTAGTATTTATTTTGTTTAATCTGAAAAATTTTGATTTTATTAGTGAAATGTCAGCACCAGTGTCTACCAAAAGTGTGAGTGTAGTGTCAGTATTATTTATTTGAACATTAATGAAGAAACTTAAGTTGAGGTTTAGATGATATATATTTACTGAATTGGTCTTAGGGGAAATTCGGAGTTTTCCGAATCATTTTGATTTGATTCTGTTGCTCTTATGTAGTTGTTGTTCCTACGATTATTGGTGTATCTTTGATGGTTTCTGTTGTAATTGTCATTATTATTGTAATTGTTATTATTTTTGTAATTGTTATTATTATTATTATTATTATTACGTGGGAAATTATTTCTTCCACGTAATCGTGTATTATTGCCACGGAAATTGTTATTGGGTCTGTATTTTTGCCCATAATATAGAATGGCATTTTGTTGACCTGTGGCTTCGGTACAACTATTGACAAATTTGCTGACAGCTTCGTTCATTGTATTAAAGGTTCCTGCTTCCATAATTAGTCTTACTTTGTCTATGGTGCAGTTCTTCGTCATAGCTTTTACAGCATGTTGTGTAGCATATTTATTTGATATTTCTGGTGTTAACCCATCAGAAATGTATGCTCCTTCCAGTGATTTTGTAAGTGTTTCAATTTCACTACAATATGCATTTGCTGTTTTGGTGTTTTGTTTAATGTTCATTAATTTGGCTGTCAGTACCTCGACTGATTCGCCTTTTACGCTATTTTTTAATTTATTGCTAATGTCAGCTATGGTGTTTTCTGTACTAACAAGGTTTCTTGCATTGCCTTTTAATTTTGTTTTTATTAAGTTTACTGCCAAAGATTCGTGATTGCCTTTTATGGAATCAACTAAAGACAGTGAGTCTAGAAATGGCCGTAAATTTTCAGATTTACCATCGAAATCTATAATTAGCCTTGCAGCTGTGTTTAGAAAATCTATTGCTGTTTGTGCCATTATGGATGTGTTTGATGTACAAATTTGTTGCAGATCTATTTTTTCGTGCAATGTTTGTGGTAGTTGTATTTTAATAGTTTTCTTTCCGCTATCTGTATTACTCTATTCCTTATATCTTGGAAAAATGCTTCGGCTGCTATTTTATGTGAAGGTGTTAATCTTTGATAATTTACGTTTAAAATAACCCTTATTTCTTCGAAATATTGTATAAGTTTTTTATAATGTTTATTAATTGTGTCCTCTTTTATTGGTCTGTCTATATTGAGGCATTTGTAACTTTTTTCAAATTCAATTTTGATTTTTCTGCAGTGTTCTAGGATGTCTAACCAGTCCATGTGAAAATTTTATACTTTGTCTAGATCAGTTGCTCTGCTTAGATATTGCTTCCTTAGGGATCTTTTATGTAACAAGTAAATTTTTAATAGAAGACTAACTGTTATTATTAATAGTAGTGTCCATAACGAGCCTATGTGTTCTGTATGGTCAATAATTTCTAAATTATTTACTACGTTAGCGTTTGGTTTTTCTATTTTGGATTGCGGTTTTCCCATTTTATTCTTATTTCTACGTATTTTGACAATATAAGTGACCGTTTGCATTGAATTATTTGTATGGAATATCAATTTGCTTTATTTAAAATTTAGTTTTGAATTTAATTATTTTTGATTAAGTTTAATTTTTTTTTTTTACTTATTATGAAGGTTATAAAAGTTAGTTAGTTAGTTAGTTTTTTTTTTTTTTTTTTTTTTTTTTTTTTTTTTTTTTTAATTTAGCTTTAATAAGCAAGTATGTTCAGCATAAGTTCTTTATAATCCCTTAACTCATACGGTATAACTTTTTAGAACTGAATAAATTATTCTATTCGTATGAATAATCAGATAAACATGAATAATAATAATAATAATAGTAGTAGTAATAAAAGATATGTATGTATGATTTTCTTGCTGTTGCTGAGTTCGGTTAGCGTTCCATTAGTTATTGTTATATTGACGCCTTTTGGCCAGGCGCTTCCACCTCAGTGTTTTTTTTTTTTGGCTTAAACAGTCTTCTGACGGAGACTTGGCTGTCCGTCAGGTTCCGTTTGGTGCTAATTTTGAAGCACTTTGTAATCCAGGACTGGCAGGATCGCCATGTAATATGATTAAAACAATTTAGTTATTCTGGTGCTCTCTAGGGAGCTCTCAATTTATTGTGGAGGATTTGATGATGATAAGAGTTTAAGAATTTAAATAATAGTGCCGGCGCTTAAGAACGCCACTGGCAAATAAAAGTAAAAGGCAGATGAATGCCAGTATGAATTAGTAATGCCGATTGAAGGCAAAGTATTAATTGATTCCTTAAACTAATTAACATTGGCTTATATACTAATTATGAGAATAATTCTTAGGGGTACCTTAACATAAGAGTAAAAGAATAGAAATATATATTATTGTTGGGTAAGCATATTTAGCTTCCAACTATTTATGTATGGCATGTGTTCAACAGTTTTAAAGTTCAACGAGTGCATACTTAAAAGCAACAGATACTTTGGGTTGCTTATATTTACAATTAAACAAATGCAGTAAATAAATGTTATTCATTTAAGTGCATTGTGCAGCTGCACTTGATTAAACGTACAAGTGTCAAATTACAGTCACACAAAATATCTTGCTTGCAGTTTGTCAATGCTTGCATGTTGCGGTACTATTGAATCGCAATGCATACTACACACTGTTGGCCACATGCTACACTATTGACACAGTCTAGTGGTAGATTTCGTAGGACACGCCTGCATTAAATGTCAATAGTAAATAGCATTAGTAATCAGTATAATTTTACTATTGACAGATGGTGACTGCGGCTACAGTGAATCAGTACAGTTTTACTGCGCACATTTCACACAGTGTGGTGATAAGTTAATACGATCTTACTATTGACAATTGCTCCTTATGTGCCCACAAGAACTTTCTAGTCACTATTGACGCAATCTACTGGTATATTTCGTGGGGTTTAATTTGTCAGTAGTACTGGCGACATCGTCAATAGAGAATCAGTATAATTTTACTATAGACATTTCCTGCAGGGTATGTATGTATATTAAAATATTTTTTTATAAATCAATTAATGTGAATTTTGAAATTTTATATTTGCTTTCACTTCTTAAGAAACTTTAAATTAAATTATATAAACATAGTATAAAGTACAGAACTTGAGTTTTAAGAAAATGATAAAATTTTATAGGCATGTGGAGATTACAAAATCACTCTTATATTTTGTTAATTTTATATGCACATCTAACTACCGCGTAAAAACAGAATACTCGTATTTGTTTCAATTATTTAAACAAATACTAGGATTATTTTATTCTAATTAAGTATTAACTTGGTTTACCCACGGACTTTTTTTATGAATTGCACACACGATTATTTGTATTACAATTATGTCAAATCCACACATTCATACGTTAGCTATTGATTGAATAATAAAAAAACAAACACTAAAGTCTAAATTGGGAAAACAACAACAACTAGGTTGACCGATTATTGTAATTGGCGTAAAACAAAATTAGTTCAATGATTGTGGGTCTTGGCATGCTTAATTAGCCAGTCACATTGGCATTCAGATTTTCAACGAAAATAATAAAACCTCTGCCAAAAAATTTTAATACGTTTGTATATGAATATGTATGTATGTGCATATTTACCCTGCGAACATTTTTGCCAAAATGTGTGACGTCTTAGACCTTAGCAGACAATCAGACAAAAGTTTTATCTAAAATTCAGACATTTGGATTTCTATTCTAAAATAATCTTTAACGACGTTTCTGGACATTTTCTTATACGTATGTATACCTATTGTGTAATTGTTAATATGCTAAGTTCACACTTAAATTTTATTTCCTTTAAATCCAATATTTATTTCTTCAATGGGCTCGGATTACATATTAAAAAACTTTTTGTAGTAGGTATATGTATGTAAGTAATTTTATTTTGTAATATAAAAAACAGCTTAAATGACACTAACCCTAAATAAAAGTAGTGATTGCTTTGTTTTGGGCAGATATTTGCCAAGTGCGATCGTAGCTTTAGACCCATTTACGGATTATCTAAAGGCAATTTAAGTATCTTTAAGACATACATACAACAGAATAGTCTGCACATGGCTCTACTTACATACACATACGTTTTAAAACATTTTTCTTGAGTTTTAAATCATATAATATATTGCAAAATATTTTCTAATATGATACCATAAGCAATAAAAATTGCATAGCACAACATTTTAATTCTATGTGCACGTCTAATATGTATTTTTATTATACATATGTTCCGATTTTTTTTTTGGTAGTGTCAGATAAAACTAAAATTAATGAAAAAAAAAAAATACAATTAATATACATATACAAACTAAGCAAGGGCCAGTGTTAATTACATATGTATGTATATGTTCAAACGAACATTAATGTAAACATATTAAGAATAAAAACCAAACCAAAGAAGTTTGTCTTAATACAAGCAATAAAGTCGGCAGAATTAAGACGTCAAGTTGCTAGTGTCCAAATATGTAGCTGTACGTATGAAAATCGTAGTTATCTTAGAACAAAAATATAAAAAATTTTACTGAAGATGGTTGTATATTATTTGTATTGTAAATTTCAATTACGGGATTAATTTAGTATAAATGTTTATTTTAATAATTTTTCGGAGATTCTATTTGAGTTTTCATTGAGGTCAGACGTGTTTTTTGTCTCTTCAAAACTATATTCATAGAATTTATTTTCAAATAAAAAAAAAAAAAAATAATAATTAATATATATACAAATAAAAAGGAAATTAATAAATTTTGCTGCCTGTTGGAAAAATGGATTACAATCCAGGTTGAATTGCCTCCTGATACAGACGCATTAGCTCCGGACAAACAGCAACAAAAGACTGCTTCAAATAAAGGGAAATCAAAATCAAAAAAAGAAAATATTTCTCAGAAAAAATCCGAATCGAAGGCATTAGATGGAAATTCCAATAATAAAGATTTGATGATTAAAGATGCTTCAACTAATGCTAAGGATTTGTCGCAGATTTCAATCTCTTCAATTCAAGATGTTCAGAGCAAAGTTCAATATTCACAAGACAATGATGTTCTTTTTAAGTCAATGGAATACGATGACTCTTCTTCTGATGATAACGATTTTCAAAGAGTGCAAAAACGCAAACGTAAGAATAATGATAAGGTAGTTATATCTAATAGTCAAAAATATAATAACCAAACTATGTTAAATGGTAGTACACAAAATACCCAAAACAGATACGCTATCTTAGGTGAATTAGATATTCAAGAAGATAGAAATAACACAAGGAAAGTAAATTTACCTAAAGAAAATTATGATACACCAAATACAGGAAAATCATTTTGTCCACCTATTTTCCTCTTTAACGTAAATATTGAAGATTTATTAAATCAACTTAAAGATAAAAAAGTAGAATTTAAAATTATTAACAAGAATAGACATAAAAGCAAACTTTTTTTAAGGGATGCATCAGTGCATTCGGAAATGATGCAAATACTTAGAAATAAAAACATTGAATCATATTCGTACACTCCGCTTGAGCAGAAACGCTCAAGTTTGGTTTTGAGAGGTTTATATTATAAAACTGATATACAATTAATTCGAAAAGAAATTGAACTACTGATTCCTAATATTATAGATTCTGTTTCAAAATTCTCTACTGCTTATTCACGAAAAAATAATTTTGATACAGGTTTATATTTAGTCACTCTGTTACCAGGCAAACCTCGTAATGAATTATCCAATATAAAATTTATATTAAATCAAAGAGTTTCATTTGAGTCCCCCAAGAGGAACTCGAAGGAAATCCAGTGCTGGCGTTGTCAACATTGGGGACATATGTCACGAAATTGTAACAGGCCATTTGCTTGTGTGAAGTGTGAGGAAAGTCATGGACCAGGGGAATGCAAATTTGTGTCAGATAAGGATAATTTACCCTTATGTACTAACTGTAAGCAACATGGACATCCTTCTAATTTTAAAGATTGTTCTTTTTATAAAAAATATATTGAAATGAAAAGAAAAATTTCGCTTGTAGCAGAAAATAGAAACAAAAAGGCCACTTTCAATGTGGCTTATACCTTAAAAAAAAAAAATAACACCGTACAGTAAGATAAGTCTTTTGCGAGTCTTTTCCATTCTTCGAACGGTATAGTAGATTCCAATCATGTTTCTCCTATAATTAGGGAATTTTTAAAAATTGCTAAAGAGATTTGTGAACCAGAAACTCTAACCTTAGAAGAAAAAATTCGCAAATTTGTTGTGAAGTACAAAAAAATTTCATTGGAGGAGGCTAAACAACAATGTCGTGGTCTTCTATCTGATTTACGAAATACATATGATCCATAATGAATTAAATTTACTTTCATTTAATGTTAGATCGCTCATAGAGTTGAGTCGAAGAGTAGATCTATCAAATACATTAGTTTCTAATAATATTGACATTGCTTTTGTGCAAGAGACTCATCTGAGAGACAGACATAAAGTAATCCTGCCAAATTACAATTTTTTTAGGGATTTTAGCTCTCAAGGAGTAGCAATAGCTTTGAAGAAATCTTTTAAATATAAGAAAGTTAATGTAATGGGCTTAGAGTTTCCAAATATATTTTTGTGTATTGAACTTTTGTGCAACGGTTCCATAAAAAATATTCTTTTTGGATCGATTTATATCCCATGCAATTTTAACTCGGCAAAAATAACAAATGGATTATCGATTATAAGTAATATCTCTCAAAATTTTTATGGTTCGTTATTAGGAGGGGATTTCAATTCCAAACATATTACTTGGGGAGATTCACTCTGCAATTCTAATGGAAATTTATTTTTTAATTTCTTGCAACAAAATGCTTTGTACTTTAAAAGAGTTTCTCATACAACACCAACGTATCCAAACGGTTCTTCCTTTCTGGATCATTTCTTGATTAGCAAAAATTATATTGACATATTGAACCCAAATTTTAAAACTGCTTGTTTGCCCACCTTTTCGGATCATTTCCCCCTTAAAATTCAAATTAAATTACCAGCGTTTGAAATTATCCTGAATCCACCATGTACATTCATATCCTATAGAAGGACAAATTGGAACGGCTTCAGAAATGATATTAGAAACGGAATTTTAGATCATTATCCAGATGCTAATAGAAATCTTTCCAATATTGAAATTGATAACTATATCGACAAGTTTGCTAACACTGTTAAAAGTGCTAACAACATTCATTCGGAAAAAATTGAATGCAAGAATAAAAAAATGACAAAATTAAAAAATTGTTTAAAATTAAATATGGTTGGCAAAAACAACTAAAAAGAATTTATCACCGAAATTGTTCTCGTATTGATCCCGATTACTTACTTTTATCAAAACAGATACAATTACTAAATGTTATCATTAAAAGAGAGGTTGAAAAGGAACAATCCTTGTTATTTAGCAAAAAGCTGCAGCAGATCAGACCAGGGCCAAATGCACATCGACAAATTTATAATAGGATTTAAAAGAAACAGAAATTTGAAGAGTTTATCGGTTAATGGAGATATATTGGAAGATAAGGCATTAATTTTATGTGAATTAAAGAATCACTTTTCAAATATCTACTCAGGTTCAATGACAATAAGGAACAATTCGACAATCTCAAATACTGTCAGAAATACTGTTAATGTACTTTCTGAAGTTAAAATATTTTCTACCCATTTTCCTTCAACGAACACACAAAATTGTGAAAGTTTTACAACGTTAAATGATTTATCTTTCCATTCTAAATCAATTAAAAACAAAAAATCTTGTGGATTAGACGGTATTTCAAACTTTCTTATAAAACAACTCCCTCTAAAAGCTTTAGAATATCTTTTAATTATTTTTAATAATTGTTTAAGCAACTGTTATTTCCCAGATGCTTGGAAAATTTCTAAAATTATTCCCATACAAAAGAAACTAAATATCATTGATATAAATAATGTGCGACCCATTTCTTTACTTTCAAATTTGGGGAAACTTTTCGAGATAATAATTAGAGATAAAATGAACATTGCGTTTAATGGTTCATATATACCAAACTTCCAGTTCGGCTTTAAGAAAGGTCATTCTACTCTTGATGCCTTGTTAAAGTTTCAGAATGATGTAATCTCTAACCTTCGTAATAGCTTTTGTACCGTAGCAGTTTCTTTAGATGTCGAAAAGGCTTTTGATCAGGCGTTCCATGATGGAATTCTTTTTAAGTTGATTGAAATTGGGTTTAGTGCAAACATAGTTAAAATCTTGCAAAGCTTTTTCTTTAACAGGAAATTCTTTGTACAATTTGGGAAAGATTTATCAGATTTCGGAAATGTTAACTGTGGTGTATCTCAAGGTTCAATTTTGGCGCCACATCTTTACAACATTTTTATGTATGATTTTCCTCACATTTTTCCTAATTCAACTGGCCTGCTATATGCAGAAGATTCCCTTCTCTATTCGCATAGTGAATCCCCATTACATGCTCTTAGTCAAGTTTCGAACCATTTTCAATGTGTTAAACAATTTTATGATTATTGGGGTGTCAAAATAAATATTTCAAAATGTGAAGCAATTTGTATTCGGAATGCATCTGGCAAATGTAAATATACGGTTGTTCCAGAAAGCAAAAGGCTTAAGCTGTTTCTTGATGGCATTGAGATTCCTTTTGTTGATAGGCTTAAATATCTTGGAGTTACTTTTAATAATCTTTTCAAATTTAATGAACATGCAAGATCGGTTTTAAAGAAATCGTTTCAGGTAATGGGTGCATTTTCGAAAATTTTTTATAATACCAGCCTCTCAAAGGATACTAAACTTCTTATATATAAGACTAGTATTAGACCAATTTTCATATACGGATTTTCAATATGGTTTAGTGTTTTACCTATTATTATCAAAGATATGGAAATATTTGAACGGAAAGTATTAAGGTGTTGTATTCAAAAAAATTTCGAGTCATTAAATAGACGTTACTCAAACTCGTTTATTTATTGTAACTCGAAAATAACGCCAATCGGTTTATATTTATGTGATATAATGAAAAAATTTGTAAATAGATTAGAGACGCATCAAAATGATATAATGAGGGAAATTTATAATGAGCAGAGAGTTTTCACTTGGAGTAACACGAACTATCTCTCGCCGATAGGTATCTTTAATGAAGAACATATTAATTTCGATATGAATACTAACATAAGACACCGATTTTTCACGAAAACTACACCAGGTACTCATAGAGGATAGTATCTTTTTCGGGAATTTTGTGTTTCAATTATCATTTTATATTTCTTCATTATAATTTTGTTATTTGTTTTTTTTTTTTTTTTTTTTTTTTTTTTTTATTTTATTTTAAATTTTATTTTAAGTATAGTATATAGAGTTAAGTATATTTTAAGAGACATCCTCTTCTGCTATGTTAGCCCCGGGAGCAAGGGCATTTCAACTCCTAATCATACTGTTTTTTCATTTTAATTTCTTATGTCAGTGTTAAAGCTTGATGCTGTTATGTTTTTAATGTTTTTAAGATAATACATTATAGTCTTAAGGATTCTTTATATTGCTTTCTTTATAAAAAAAAAAACTTATTGTTAAAAAAAAAGGCTCAATAAATTTTAATTTGAATTTGAATTTGAATTTAATAATTTTTAATTTTTTTGTGGTTTGCATTTATTTGTATGTTATTTTTTTATTCTAGTTGCCCAATAAAATAATTTTCATAGAAATCAGAATTGAATTTGACAGCTTGTGTTAAAACATTATTGCTCAGCAACGTGTTCTAACATTTGTTGCTGAATATGTTTTCAAAAACATATTCGTGCGGTCAACACCTTAATATCTTGTGTTGGCAACAGAATATGAAGGTTGCCTCGGCAATAACAATGTCTATTTAATATTTCTCGAATTACTCACATTTACGAACTTTAGCCTGTATAAATATTAAAAAAAAAACGAAAATTTGTTTTTATATTTTGTCAGACATTTTGCGAGATTAGTAAAACATGTCGAATATTCCTGAAGAATATCCTACGACGAAGAAATCCTCTTTTCTTGTCTGTTAGCCACTTGATTTTCGTTACTTCTACTGTTTTATGGGCCAAATTAACAGTATTTAGTTATATAATAACAGTGGTTTAACCAAAGATTTTTAATACAAATATCAGCATTAATTAACTAGACTATAAGTTTGGTCCTAATTGCTTACTGGGTATGTATATAATTAATTATCTGTGGCTATGAGTATATATAATGTCTGTATGTATGTACATATGAATGAATTTTAGTTGTTCTTAAGAATTAGTACAAAATACTCGTACAACAACTAACAAAATAAACAAAGTGACGAAAGGAAAAATATAAATAATTAAGACTTGACCATAATTATGTCTAAACGTGAAAAAGGAAGTATTTATTTTGACAGCAAAGACAAATCGAAAAAGTAGTGAAAAATATATTACGCATAATTGAGTTATTAACGTCAGTCGTTTTCAAATCACATACAAGTATCTGTTTTAAAATCGAAATTTGTTCATTTGTTTATGTATGTAATTTATGCACTTTATACACCGAAAGATTCATATAAATATTAGTGGTATTCAGTGTTTGATGTCATTGGTCGTGCAAATACAATACCGTAGCTTTCCTTTAAAAACCAATAACATAATATACGATTTTGCATTTGCTACGTTATAGCGATTCCACAACACTAAAAATGGTATATTTTGCTATGTATGTGCATTGCGTTGTGTTCTTTTAAGCTAGATTCACCCATTGTAACCGCACAAAATTTTTTTACTGTTTTTTGCAACAGGATTCATCTCCATATTTCGAATAATTTGCTGGAAAATGTAAGCTACCATATTTTGTATGTAAATAATATATAACAATTTCTTAAAAATTTGTTAAGTAATTGGATAAAATACAAGTGTTTATGTTACTAAATACTAAACTTTATAATTTCAAACAAGAAGTGATAGAAATTTTGTAAAAACACTATTTGTGAACTAATTTCAACTTTGTGCGGACATAAATTACAATTAAGCCAATTCAAGTGATCAGAACAAAATTATTTCTCTTCTTTTCTCTCTCTCGAGAAGAAGGAGCGTGATGTTGGCTGCAGTAGTTAGTGCGTTGGCTAAAAACAAACTATGACGTAGGACCCTGGAGAGAAAAAAATATCATAAAATTCTCTGATGTGCATTAGTATGGCATTATATTAATTATCTATTGTTGGACTGTTTGAGTAATGAAGGCATAACACTGGTCACTAAAAACTCTTTCGTAAGTGATTGATACAGTTCCAAGCTAATGCACATCATAGCGCCCTCCTCGTCGGTTGGCGGATTCGTCGGCAAAGTATAATAATTATTCAAAATGACTGCAACCATAACTCAAAAAATTTAATGCGTTATCTTTAATACTGCTCTAAAAATTGACAAAACGTGCAATAGATTTCTTCTACATTTCAACGTCTAACCTCTTTACCCTATCCCTTTCACCTAAGCTCTGGCGCAATACATGGCATAAGTTGGGGTCATTCCCTGAGCGCTGGTCCTACAAAAAAATATATATACATACTTATGTATATAAAAATATTTTCTTCGGACTAAAATTTTGTTAGGAAACAATGGGTTAATCCAGATTAACTTTCAACAGCTGCTATTTGTAAACAAGAAAATTTACGTAGTGTACTAAAAAGATTCTCAAGCAATGTAATCGACAGGTGGTACAAAATAAAATAAAAAGTAATCTTGAATAAAAAGTGGACCACAAAAGAAATTAAAGATATATTAAATTATTTGGAAAACTCCACAGAGGGAGAAGTATTCTTGCTAAGACTTTCCAAAAGCAAAAATTTTTTATAACAACATTAGCTGAGCGCCACGGCTTTGCACGGAAGCTATCTACTTTTAAAAATTTCGATATAACTAATCAAAACACATCACGACTTTCACGAAAAGTCATAACTCGCGAACGCGTCGACCGATTTCGTGCAAATGAAATCTTAAATTAAATTAATTCTCGTATTCTATTTCATTTGAAAACTTGGTTAAATAGTTGATATTCTTTCCCAATTAGTATCCACTTTACGAAAATTGTAAAAGTGGGCAAATGAACGCTGATGAGAGTTGCAGCGGCCTTGAAATCGGTATACTGATACGTTCTGCTAAACTGATTGGAGAATATCTACTAATGTTTTTCAACATAAAAACTCTTAGTAATTTGAATTTTCATTAATTCAATAAAACTGAACTTGAGCCTAAAAATATTAATTTTCATATGTACATCAATATAAGTTCAAATTATAATTACGTTTATTCCTAATAATACATATAAAAAATATTTCCGAATATGTTCCCACTGAATTTGTATGTCACTATGAAAATATAACTAATATATACATACATACATATGCTGCATATATTTAAAAGGTATACTAAATTGCATTGGTGTTGTTAATATTGCATAAACAAACTTCATAAATGCTTAAATTAGCACCAATTGCGTGCTTTGACTTTGATTAAATGTATTTCAGCCAACATTCTGTCTACTATAGTCGTTTAGTGTTGTTGTTACTTGGCCGCTTAGTCAACTAGTCACCGTTGAGTAACAGTTAAAAAAAAATTATATCATTATTGGGTGAATGTACATTGTACAAATAGATATGTATATTTAAATAGTTCGATTAGTAATTTTATGTAAAATTGTAGGAATGAAATCGCAACTTCACAAAAATTTCTTTAATTTTATATTAATTCATTCTCTCGGCTACTTTTGTCACATATGAGCTCGCATTATTGTAAATTTTCGGTTTACTGTTAGCTGCTGAATGAAAGTTCAAACGCGAGTGAATAACGCAACCGAAATGAAAATTTGCATACATGTACTAACACTTCTTACCTCTCGGGCATACCACTAAAAATTTAAACCTTGTTTTAAGTTTTTTTTTATTACAGAAATTAAGTAAACAAATTTATTTTATATTCAATACTATGCACAGTTGTTGTTGGCATCATATAAGTATGTATGTATATGTATGATATTAAAAACAATTATAAACCTATCGACTGAGTTAAAATTCAATGAACGTTTTTTAGTTTAAGAAGGCAGTACTGAGTTTGTTATTTATTCGCATTAATTTAGGCAATTCTTCGGTAAAACTAATTTTCGTTATTTTTATATAAAAAGGCTAAGAAAACAAATAAACTATACAGTTCATAAACACTTTTTGCATTTAAAGCATTAAACAGGAGCACCACACACTACAAAAATGACATTCAAAGTAAGGAGTATTGAAATGTCTTTCGCTGCTTCACTAGATTATAATTTGAACTTAAATGGATTATTTAAAAATATCACATTCCTTTTCTAGTTCATCACTTTATTTGCTGCTTGCATCGCTGTTGCCAGTGCCGGCGTCATCCCAGCAGTTGCTCCGTTGGCAGCAGTTTCCCAAGTTGAAGAATACGACCCTCATCCTCAATACACGTACGGATATGATGTTAAAGATGCTCTCTCTGGCGATTCCAAAACTGCTGTAGAAACTCGTGATGGTGGATTCGTTCAAGGTCAATACTCTTTAAATGATGCTGATGGTTACAGACGTATTGTTGACTACACCTCCGACCCAGTCAATGGTTTCAACGCTGTTGTACGTCGTGAGCCTTTGGTAGCTGCCGTCGCTGCTCCAGTCGTTGCTTCTCCCGCTCAAGTTGTCAAATCGGCACCAGTTATAGCCGCTCCTGCTGCCCTTCCATTCAACTACGCCGCTGCTCCTGTGTATAAAACCGGTGCTCCATTGGTTGCTGCTGGCCCAGCTGTATTCAAGACTAATTTCGCATCTCCTCTTATCTCTTATGCCTACTAGGTAAATGTTTTTGGATTGATTGCGACTGTTAGTATTTAAGGATAAATAAAAACGTGTCTATTGTTAAATATTATTTAAATCAGATTTGTTTAATTTTCCGGTAAGGAGTTATTTAAATCTTTGTTTTCCTAAAAGAACGGCGAATAGACATCGAATACAATTTAAATATCTTTTATACGATATTGTACTAATATCAGAGTATTCATATTGTATCTTTATTTATGAAGTTAATATTACGAAACACGTAATTTTTGTTTTGAGTCTTTAAAAATATTTAGGTCTTTTCAAGCAATGATAGAATTGTTTCCGTATTTATGAGTGCCAAAACTTTAGACATGTCTCTGAAGATATCTATTAGACGGTAAATAATGTATATGGTCCATATTATTATATCCATTTTATATTCGATTGGTATCGAACTTTAAACATTACACTGTCAAAATCATCGTTGAACAGCAATTTTTTTTTTCATTTTGAGGAACAGATCTTGAACAATATATATGATTTGACAAAAATTAGTTAAAAATTTCTAAAACTTCATGAAAACCTTCGTAAATAATTCTTGAAAAAAAAACCTAATGAAATACAACAATTCAACGAACAAATTACAAAATCGACCAAACATGCAAAAGCTTTAAGGCTGATGTAATTAATTTCTATTTTGTATGTTACGCCCACGAAATCTTAAAGAACCTTCTTTAACAAAATATATGTTAAATCGGACCATTAATAGCGAATTTTGTGGTTAATAAATATTTTTGTAAAATGTTATATTAAAATTTTTATCGGTTGTTTTAACTGTTTTCATTGGTTGGTTTGTGCAATTCTAAGCAACAAAATTGGTTGGATCTACCCACATTTTTTTCTGTGTAGCTACAAGTTTAAATAGTTCTTGGAAGAGCGCAGTAGTACCAATAATTATCGGATTTTAGCTAAATCCTACATCCTCGCCAAAAGATCAGGCTGTATATATACATATATGTGTTAGGGAAGGAGAATAGTACCGCATTAGAATCGATGCCACATAAGAATCCTACCTGAAGTAGTCCAACTAGCAACACAGAAAAAATATTGTTGGTTAATCCAACTAGTTTTAGAAGTCTATTAAGTGTTAATGTAAATTTTTGTTGCAATTTTCATTATCACAATACTGCTATTGGTTAAAGCCAAGCATTTCTCAATAGTAATTGAACTACCTTTGTAAATTAGTGAAACTAACAAATCTTGTTAGTTTAAGTAACCATGAAAAAATGTTTGTAGAAATTTCATGACATTTGTACTAATTTAATTGTTATTTTTACCAACACACAATGTTAAGATACATACATATACTCGTACATTATTGTATTTTGATATATTTTTCGATTTTCATATACAGATGTGGATGAGTTTTCTAAGGCGATGTGTTACAAACAGGTGAGTTTCTATGTTCGATACTAATAGTGGACGAAAATTCATAAGAATTCATAAAAAATTAATTTTAGCTTAGTAAGGAAAAAAATAATTCAAAAGTGTTCCAGGATAAATTTGTACAACGATTGTAACTGTAATCAAAACATCATAGTTCATGAGAATAGAGTTGTAGTTAATTATAACATTTGATTTGCATTCAAAATATATTGAATTTCAATCTACCTTGAATAAGAAGCGATTTATTGCAATTAGTTTCGACCTAATTTTAGGTAATTTTACCCTTTTTTTATTTTAATTTAAGCAAAATAGAGGCTTATCACTGTTAATGATAAAATTTTGCACCAAAAATTAAGTTAGTACTTCATAATTTACTACTAGGGCACTACTACGTTCTTGTGCCCTTATCCATAACAAACTAAAATTCAAAATTTTGTGCGATTATTAATTTTTGTTCGTTGAACAATTATTCGAGATGTTTGTCAACTTCTAGCAGTGAGATGAATAACAACGACTTTCCCGCAACCATAAACTGCTTCCGGAAACTTGATATTATTGATACAACCAAGAGACGAAAAATTACACTTATAAAATTTACATACATACATACATACACATAAATGTCTATGTTGCAGAATAATTTAAAGTTCGTACTTCACGTTACTGTATTCAATGTATTTTTTAACACAAAACACTTTAAGTTCTTGCATTCATTAGCTTGAATTATATGCTCTACATTTATTTTCATTACTGCTATTAAAATTCAATTATCGTCTAACAGCTTTAATACATTGATGAACTTTTAAAAGTGTTTGTTACACATGCATTCATTTAACGCTCAAACTATTGTGCTTGGCGCCTCTAAGGTTTCATATCACTCTGATATAAAAGCTTCAAGAAAACAATTAATTATCACAGAGTTATTCTGCATTTGGATTTTGGAATACGACAAAATAAAAAAATTTTAAATGGCTTTCAAAGTAAGCATTATAATAAAAATTTTTTTATATCAATAATTTATACAAAATCTTCACCGATTTCAGATCATCACTTTACTTACTGCTTACATCGCTGTTGCCAGTGCCGGCGTCATCACAGCAGTTGCTCCGTTGGCAGCAGTTTCCCAAGTTGAAGAATACGACCCTCATCCTCAATACACGTACGGATATGATGTTAAAGATGCTCTCTCTGGCGATTCCAAAACTGCTGTAGAAACTCGTGATGGTGGATTCGTTCAAGGTCAATACTCTTTAAATGATGCTGATGGTTACAGACGTATTGTTGACTACACCTCCGACCCAGTCAATGGTTTCAACGCTGTTGTCCGTCGTGAGCCTTTGGTAGCTGCTGTCGCTGCTCCAGTCGTTGCTTCTCCCCCTCAAATTGTCAAATCGGCACCAGTTATAGCCGCTCCTTCTGCCCTCCCATTCAACTACGCTGTTTATAAAAACGGCGCTCCATTGGTTGCTGCTGCCCCAGCTGTGTTCAAGACTAATTTCGCATCTCCTCTGATCTCGTATGCCTACTAGATAAATATTTTGGATTGATTACGACTGTTAGTTTTTAAGGATAAATAAAGATGTGTGTATTGTTAAATTTTTTTAAAACAGTTATGTGTAAGTTTTCATTGAAAATAGAACTTCCAAACAGGCAGATCCGGCAGCGCTTTAAATGAATGTTATATAAAAAAAAAACATTTTACGAAGCAGTTATGTATGTATGTATATGTATATGTATAGTTATGTATAGGGTGGTGTTGGCTGAAGTGGTTAGCGCGTTGACTACTAAACAAACAATGGCGTGGGGCCTGGGTTCAAACCCCGGTCAGAGCAAGTCAATCAACATCATTAATTTCTCTAATGTACATTAGTGAGACATTGTATTAATTGTTGTCGGACTATTTAAGTGATAAAGGCTTAGCACTGGTCATTAAAAAACTGTTCCGACAGCGATTGATGATGTTCTAAGCTAATGTACACAACATCGCCCTCCTTCGTCGGTTAGCAGAAACATCGGCGAAGTAAAACAATTAATAAAATGCCTGCTAATATAGCTTAACAAAGTTAATGCGTCTACCTAACACCGGAGGCGCCTCAACACTGCTATAAAAATAAACATAACGCGCAAAGCAGAGTTGTAAAAGAGTTAACCCTTCTACATTTTCAAAATCTATCTTCTCTACTCTATCGCTCTCTCTGAGTTCCGGCAGAATACACTCTGTACGTAGGGGTCATCCCCTGAGTGCTGGTCATAATTAAAAAAAAAAATATGAAAAGCAATTTGATTATAGTTGTTAATATTGTAATCTGTTATTTCTGGACCCACGCAGCCAAATGCCGAACTATTAAATTTCAAAGAGTTTTGAAGTTAAGCTGATAACCATCTCAAGTAGTGACGGCATTAAGTTGAGGGTAACTTAGAGGTAATGTTTTTTCACACTATTTGAAGATGTGGGAGTGATATTCTTTAAAAGCGTATGCCTCTTCTCTTAATTGGCTTAAATAATTCGGTATGTATTTGAATTCAGAGTAGTAATTCGGATCAGTCACTTACAATCGTTTGAACAACCGCACATATAATAATTGCTGGAAAATTATTAAAATGACAGATCATTCTCGCAAAGTATATATACAGAGACACTTGTGGGAGAAAAACCATTTTTTGTTTCAATTTACACAGTTTTTGTTGCAATTCACTCGTTTCATGCGGATAACTTTACGATGCGAGAAATACAGAAACGAGCTACAGGATAGAGAATCATTGGATTTTTTTTTTTATTTTTGGGCGATTAATTCTCGGCATTTTGTATAAAATATTAATAAATAATAACATTATAGTTTACAAAATGAAATTTTTTTCATGTACATTTGATAAGATATAGATTTCCTTATGTATTTTCTTTCGCTGAATTCATAAATCAAGGAAAAAATTTTTTTTATGGAACAGTTTTTGAGATATTGTAATTTTTTAATTTTTTCGATCTTTTTTTACTTGACAAATCATGTCTCGAGCTAGAAATGTCCTATTGATTCGTTCTTGGTACCCAAAGCAAGGTATTAAGATGACGAACAAATATGTATAATCGAATCTTTGATTGGTAAAGCGGTTCAAAATATATCGATGAAAATAGGGTACATTTAAAAAAAAATCATATTTTACAGTGATTCTGTGCTGACGAAAAAGTACAAATCGCTTAAAAACGTCTGGTTTCTCTTCATGTACGAAAAGAAGATACTCTAGCGCAAGAAAACCAGAAGAAAATCGACCTAAAAATGACAAAGTTATAAGCAATTGAGTGAATAAATTCAAATCCCATATTTTCCGACTATTTTATTTTTTTCGACAATTTATTTTGTTACTTTTGCCTGAGCAAATCAACTGGTTTTGGAAAGATTGCCAAATGGGTTTATGCGACAGTAGCATCTGTTTCGCTTCCAGTTCCACATTCAAGTGAATTTCCTCATCCTAAGCGCCCCGATTCAACGATTGAATATTTCGAATCATCACAAGAGACAGATACAAGCAGTGATAATGAATTTTAACAGGAGTCGCAATTGCAACATTTTACGCAGCCGGAACTGAATGATTTGGTGAGAGATCTCGAGCTGTCAAAGGAAAAATCGGAGCTACTTGCATCTCGCCTGAAGCAACGGAACTCTTTGGCTCCGAATCACTAAAAAATGTTAGGCTTTTGTTGATTGCATTTTCTTCAGATTTCCACATAATTACATATGGGTAAAGCCGTAAAGGAGATATAAAATTCTGTGCACCCAAATGCAACTGTTGTTTGTTTGGTTAACAAATTAGGATAAATTATAGCACTCTCATTTAATATTAATTATAAAGGAATTTCGTAACAAAGTCTAAATATATAAATTTCTTACATAATGTACTTAATTATTAGAAAAACAACGTTGATCATGAATAAGAACTTTAGTCATAATGATCTCTTAATAAAGAATTCGAACAATGGGCTTCAAAGGCAGTTGGCAGCGATCCAAACTTTTTGCGCTTAAGTACATCCTGGTAGTTAATATAACGTTGCTTGCCTTTCACGTGAAATTAAATCATATTTATTTGTTAAGTTGCAGTTAAAGTGTCCCTGAAATATTTAATGAACAGTTTTTGCTGATATTTAAATTAAATGCAGAAAAATAGTATCGAACTTAATTTTCAATTCATGTTGTTATTGCTTTTGATTGGGCAGCCGAAAACAATCTGCAAAACTATTGGATAAGTTAAAATTCAATTAGCGTTTAAGAGTACCTACTTTAGTACGCAGTATGATTTGTATTTTATATTCGTTGGTAATTTATTTTATTTTTGCATTTATTTAGGCCACTTTGATATGAAGACTATTTTTTTGGAGTTTCTTATAAAAGATAACAGTGTTAGTGCTAACGACACAGTTCAAATCCACTTTTAGTTTTGGAGCATTTAAAATTAATACATAACGCGAAAAATGCCATTCAAAGTAAGTATTATTTGGAAAATTTTTTACTTATTTAAAGTGCTTTTTAATCACTAGTACACAATTTTTGGCTTCAGCATAGTTAAATATGAATCATATAATTGTTATCTAATACGATTACTCTTATATATCTTTCATTGATTTTAGCTCATCACTTTCTTTGCTGCTTGCCTTGCTGTTGCCCATACTGGTGTCATTCCAGCCGCTACTCCTCTTTCTGCCGTTGAACAAGTTGAAGAATACGATCCTCATCCTCAATACTCGTATGGATATGATGTTAAAGATGCTCTATCTGGCGATTCCAAAACCGCTGTAGAAACTCGTGATGGTGGTTTCGTTCAAGGTCAATATTCTTTGAATGATGCTGATGGTTACAGACGTATTGTTGACTACACCTCCGACCCAGTCAATGGTTTCAACGCTGTTGTCCGTCGTGAGCCTTTGGTAGCTGCTGTCGCTGCTGCTCCAGCTCAAATTATCAAATCTGCCCCTCTTTTATCAGCCCATTCAGCCGTTCCATTCACTTACGCCTCTGCCCCCTTGGTAGCTAGGCCAACCGTATTAAAGACTTCCTTTGCATCTCCACTTGTCTCGTATTCTTTTTAGGTAATTGTCATCTAAAAAGTTGCCAATCTTGTTTGTTAAAAATTAATAAAAATAAATTTTATTTATTTGTTGCGGATTAGCAATATCTAAATATAAATATAATATCCAAAAATCTCTGTAAAGAATCATAAATGATGATGTTAAATTATGGGACCTGGGTTATCTCGTCGTTGGGTGTGGAGTATTCCCATATAATAGTAGAACGCAAAGATTCGATTACAAATGAATTTTTACCTTAGTTGGCAAAACTTAGACCAATCACATATTAAAACAAACAAAAAAAAGGACAATTGATGACTCAACAATTGTTGAGTAGTATAAGATGAAGTTAACTAACCCTACAAAAAATGAGACTAGTCCATACATGCGTGTATGGACTACTCCACAATGGAGTAGGACTACTCCAAAATGTATGGGAAAAACATGGTCCAATTTACATTGCGATGTCCTAGGGCTGGACCACGTAACCCAAAAACTACTCCATGTTACTAATCCAAGGAGTACCCACAGGGGTTAGTTTCTAAACTACTCTATTTTGCTACTCCATGGAGTACCCACACGGGTACTCCGGTAAAAATTTATAAATACATGTATGTATCTCTGTCACTAGTTTAATTCAATGATATTTTAAGTACATACAAATGTGCGAATTCAGCCCTTACATTACATTATATAAAAATAATACAAATTAAAATTCAGAAATTGAAAAAAGACGACCTAACTTGTGTTTTTTAAGCTTCCATGAATTTGTTTTAATTTTAACAGGGGAGCTGCCAGAGTTTCAATTTAACTCCAAACATTTTTAGTGTTGCCAAATGGTATTTAACTATAAATGTGTGTACAAATGAAATGGTCCACGGCTGCATTACATAGGAGTAGTCCAAAAACTACTCCTTTTATATAAAATGGACCATGT
Organism: Lypha dubia; assembly: GCA_947311025.1. Classification (NCBI taxonomy): domain Eukaryota; kingdom Metazoa; phylum Arthropoda; class Insecta; order Diptera; family Tachinidae; genus Lypha; species Lypha dubia. Next base: position 66,939,868 of record OX371260.1, read on the forward strand.
ACTCTAATAATTTTTGTAGGGAACCCGGAACAAATAAATAAAATTTAAAACATTTCAAATCCAGAAATAATGCTAATGCCTCATCATTTGTGTACTGTATTGCATCACTTGGAGTTGGTATACTTTTAAGAATCCGCTTTGTTCTCACTGGACTAGCTTTAACAACTTTTTCAATGATATCCACTTTTGTTAATTGGTTCTGTGATCGTAATTGATGGAAATATTCTTTTATATTTGTACAACCAATTGCATCGTTAATATCTTTAAGTTTCCGCCTCTTAGATCTATCGCTGCAGTTGCGTGGTCTTCCAGCCTTATCTTGCTTTGCTGTTTCTGCAGCGACAGTAAGTTGACCTTCTAACCAGTTTGAACTTTTTATATAAAAGTTTTGTTTACTGCAGCTTACTTCTTTGTAGCGTTTTTTTAGTGCTTTGACGAAATTAGATAATTGCTCTAGCATTTCGGTGTTACACAAATTTAAGAAAGATAATTGTTCGAATACAGAAGAGCTATTCCAATTCTTTTCCACTTTCTAATGGAATACCACAAGGTTCGCCTCTGTCTGTCATACTTTTTATGATTGCATACAACAAATTCTGCCAATTACTATCGCGTCATAAGGAAATTGATTATTGTGCTTACGCCGATGATTTCAACATAATTATCCGCTCAGGTAGAGAAAAAACTCTTATTTTGAATCTTGACCATATATTTGAAAATATTAACAATTGGTGTGAAGTCTCAGGAGCTAAACTTTCAAATACTAAATGCAAATACATTCATATCTGCAGACTCGAAAATTGTACCTGCGATATTCATACATCAAATATTACTTTATTAAAAGTCAATGCTCTAAAAATTTTAGGGGTCGTTATAAACAATCGGTATAGATGGAACGACCATATTGAACATCTAGCGTCATCTTTACATCAAAGATTGAACATAATCAAATGCCATTCGAGCGTAAAGCTCAACTGCAATACAAAAAGCCTGATATCAATTACCAAAGCCATTATCTTAGCAAAAATCAATTATGGTATACCTTTATTTGGAAATGCTCCTAAATCTCAACTAAAAAAACTCGAAACTCTAGTCAATTCAGCAATTAGGTTTTCTCTAGGAGCCTTACGTTCAACACCTATTAATAATATGCTCTTTGAAGCCAATATAACCCCAATACATATTCAGAAGGAAATTCTAACAGCTAAGCTCTATAAAAACTTCCTATACGGTAATAACATCCCAATTAACCAAATAGCAAAGAAGATAAGAGTGAGCAAGAAGATACCAAAAGTTCCCTCTGTTGCTTATAGAGCAGTAGTAAAGTGCAGAGAAACTAATATACCACTACACATACCTACCACACATCTCCGATCAATGCAATACCCACCTTGGTTCCTCGACAGTAAATCAATTAATATCTCTCTCCACACTCTGGGAAAATCTACCTCCAATTCAACAGAATTCAATAAGGCCTAAATTCAGAGTCATTAGTTAGCTAATAGCAAGAGTTTAACTAATAATATTTGATTCACAGCTTCTAGTTTAACATTAGTTAAACCATCAAACGTCATTGGTTAACTAATAGTTAGACAACAGCTGATTCGTTGGAATTTATTATTAGTATTTTTGTTTTGTGAAAAATTTTAGATATGGCATGTGAAATCGAAAACGCGGAGTGAAAGTGGCACTGATACTGATAATACGAAGAATATTCTTGCTGAGCGTCGCCAACGTAATCTAAAAAGTTTTTATGGATAGATTCCGTCTTAGCAAGTAGGTGGCGTGGCAAGTTCTTGAAAGTATACCCCATTTTTGAAGATATAATACATCAAATGTAAACAAAAGCCATATGCTATAACAGAATTGCCAGTACTGAAAGTCATAGTTTGATATGGTTACCATTTTTTGTTCATATTAAGAGTATTGGTTAAATAATACACTGTGAATATGAAGTATTAGTTAAACAATAGTTATCATTTTAGTTTACTAATAGCTAACTAATTGCTGTAAATTTGGCCCTAAGATGTTTGTCATGACTCAGAACTTATTAAAAGACTACCAATTTATATACACTGCTGGTTCTAAAACCGAAAACACGACAATTTATAGTATTACATCTGACAAACGCATTTTTAAAACCTCTGTCCTTCCGGCGTACAGCTCAGTTTACGCTGCCGAAATAATTGCTATCTTCGAAGCTTTAAGGTATATCAGGGGAAAATACGGGAAATATGCTATATGCTCTAACTCCCTCTCCTCCTAGCGATCAGTACTTAACATATCCAATAATGATTTCTATGTGGCTAGCATCCGAAATTTTCTTATAAATAAATTCCCAAATGTCATTTTGGTATGGGTCCCAGGTCACTGCCAAATAAAAGGAAACGAATTTGCAGACTCTGCCGCAAAAGAGGCTTTAAGACGTCCTATATATTTAATACAAAACTTTAATAGTAGAGATATAAGCAAATATATATTAAAACTACACTATGATCAATGCAGAAGCCAGATTTTTATTCAAAGTTCATCCTGGTATAAAAGAGTCAATACTTTAAGAAACACTATTGATAATTTCAAAACAGATAACCAACTAACTATACGCAGACTAGACCAAACAAAGTTTCTAAGGCTCCGTTTGGGGCACACAAGGCTTACTCACGGCATAATATTTGACCCTAACTTTAAACCTTTTTGCAATTGCAATGTATCCTTCCCTACCAAACCGTATCATTTCCTCTGTGAATGCTCAAAAACGCTTACATGTAAAAACAAAATTTTACACGATTCCGACCCTCTAGAACTTTTAGCCAACCCTTCATATTCCAACATATTATTAATTTTAAAATTCCTTCGAAACTGCAATATATTTAAAGAAATTTAAAGAATTAATACACTGAATAAGTACAATAAGCAATGTAACCCTATACATATACATATACAAATATCAATTAAATTATATGCTATACTACTATATTACACAAACAAGTATTTCTGTAAACATTGAGCTGAAGGCCTATGCTGCCATTGCCAATTACTAATATTAGCTAATAATTTTAATTATTAAGACTAATAAATACATAAATAAATAAATTTTACAAATACACGGAAACACACTGTTGTCAGATTTTATGCAAAAATGCAGTGTTTTTAAAATTAAATAGTTGACAAATTATTTGCTGTGAAACAAATTTTTTATGGTATTTAAATCTCTTAAGCTACGTTCCTATTTATCAAATATTTGTCGAAAACACGTAAACAAGAAAGAAAATTATAATATATTTCTTTCGTGTCTGTCATGAGTTTCACATCCGTGTGAAAGTGAATCTTTTCCGATTATTTTGGTGTCCTGACTTTCACTTCCGAACATTTTTTTCGTTTTACTTTCGACTGCACTAAGCTGTGTGAAAGCAAGTAGAATCTCATCTTTTTTGAACTTAAGTTCGATATCTTATCTAACTAATTCGAAAATAAAAACCAAATAATGTTGATTAAAACTCATGGAAAGGGAGATTAAAAAATATTACCACATTAGCCACCAATCGAGGAAAAATACTCGGAAGTATGTCGGACAGCAAATATTCTATTTTCATTCTAATTGAAAACGTTCGGAACTCATGACAGATACGAATATGTTTTCGAAGAAAAAAAAAATATCTGAAATCCGACGTGCTGTTTCTGATTATTCGTATCCTACTCTTACTAAATTTGTTCAGAATAAATTAATTTTGCTGATGAATCAAAAAAGCTCTTTGTGTGACGTAGACAAAGAATATATTTTGTGAAGAGAACAAAATAAGCTAATATGTTAAACTTTGGTTGCGATTAAAAGCTTACTCAAATACTTTCAATCCCAAAATAAAACTTTGTTGAAATCGATACACCCGTTTAGCAGCAGAAATTATTTTTGGACGTCTGAGTGCGTAATTTTGTTTCTTTGATTAATGGATTTCGCCACATTCATTGGCAAAGGTCAAGACAATATTTACTAGGGTGAATCCGAATCGCTATGTATTGGATAAAATAAAATAAAATAAATTTATAAATGATTAAAAGATTTTATAAAGATGTTTTCAAAATAAACAGAAGATTTTAAGGACTTTTCAGTAAAAACTCAAAAAATTGTTGGTTGTTAGTTTTTGAGCGTAGTTATTTCTCTCTTGTAGGTACAGTGTGATCATACTTAAATTTTAAAATATTTTAAAATTCGTTAAGAAATATTAATATGTATGTAAAATTTAAATCACTGATCTAAATGTAAATATTTTTTAGAACGAAACGATTTAGCTCTACTATAAAAATTCATTGCGTTAAGTGTTAAAAACGGTAATTATAATACAAAAATTCTAAAAGCACGTTTGCAAAACTTCATACTCGTTTGAATGTTCAATTCCGTTGTTCAAATCGTATGAGCTGACAAAATGCGTAACATTAAATAAACATGTTGGTGCCTATTGGAAATGTATTGGCAACATAAGCTTATACACTACAGCCTTATCATTTTTAATAGGTTGGAACTTTACTTTATTTTTCAACGTCTATTTTGTTCAAGTTGAGCTTTATTCTAGTGTTTCAAAATAAAGTAAAGTTCCAACCAGTGAGCTGCAGCAAGTGCTTAATTTTCGGGTATACTTAATTATCCACATCATAGCTGCCAGATTTTTTGAGGTAATATCGTCATATTTTTGGAGAAAAATCGTCATTATCGTCAATATAGCTTATTGAAATCGTCAAAAAAACGTCAAATGAAAAAACCGCTTTTTTTTATCAACAAAACATACATATGTATTTTATTAGAGCTGAAACATAACAAAATTCTTAAATCAACAAATGTGTATTTTATTAGAGCTGAAACATAACAAAATTCTTAAATCAACAAATGTGATTAATAAAACAGCATTCTTTTGAATACAGAGATCAGATACTTCAATTAGAATTCACGATAAAATATTTTGAAAACATGCATGGAAATAATATTGTATGGAAAAAAATAAAAAATCCAAATCCTTTAGTTATTTTTACTCCAATTAATGGGTCGATTATGGATGGCAACCGAACCGCAGTTGCGTTGCCAGTTGCTGAGAATTGTATTACGGATGGCAACTGGCAACTGAGAGCTGCGTGTTTCAGTTGCTTTTTAGTGCTTTTCTGGCAACCACAAATTTTCAGTTGCCGGCTGGCAACGCAACTGAAGTTCGGTTGCTATCCATAATCGAGCCATTAGTAAAATATGCATTTTAAATTTCATTTTTGGAAACACTTTTTCTAGAATTGTATAAAAACTAAAATAAAAATCCAATAGTTATATGTTTTTATCAGGACAATAATTTTAATTGTCTGAACTCAGTTTCTAGCTCTTGGCTTCCACTTTCTTCAACAAAATAGGAAAATTCTTTTATAATTTCAGAAAACAAACTTTTTTCTTTATTAATAATTTTAAATTGAATAATTTGGACAAGAGCTGTATATTTATTTTTAAAATCAAATCTTGAAAATATATGATCACAAAGCTCTATATAAAAATTAACACAATTATTATTTTTCTTTGCACTAATTTGTGCTTCTTCAAATACATCTCTTGCAAATATTCCTAAATAAATGTCTTCAAAATTTAAAAAATTGTTTTTGTTTTTATAATCATCTATCTGAGCGCCCCGGCTTCGCACGGAAGCTTTTTACTTTTATAAATTTCGATTTACCTAATCAAAGCACATCACGACTTTTACGAGAACGCGTCGATAAACCATCTACACGACCATACGAACAAACCCTAAAACTTTAATCGAATTCGGTTTGACCGCTCGTTAGTTATAAAGTAACAACACACTTGCAACAATTTTTTATATATATAGATTAAAATTTAATCTATATTTATTTAATAAAAGTTTACAGTTTTAAGCAAACTAGTTTTTAAAAAATTGCTCATTAAAATTTTAGTAGTTCAGTTGCTTTAATAGTACAAATAAATGTTGCAAACTTGAATTAATTAAAATCGTCAAAATTAGGGTATAAATCGTCCCATCGTCACTATGTCATTTTTAGAACCCTAAATCGTCAAAATGACGATAAATCGTCAACTCTGGCGGCTATGATCCACATTGATTTTTATGATCTAATCATTTTTGTTCAAAAGCAAAAAACACTAGTTTAAGCAACCGTTCGTTTGCAACATTCGGTTTTATTCACTTGTTGTTTTATGCTAACATGAATGTTCTGACTGTGTCGTTAATAGTATGAAACTCATTTTGAATCGAAGCCAACGTGTTGTTAGCGGAACAAGTGTTTTATTCCGTTGTTAAAGTAATTTTGTACTCTTATTTGAATAGATAATTTTTATTTATATATTTGCCACAGTTTGAAACATGCACACATACATATTTGTACTTTTGATTGCAGTTGAATCATCTTTGGATTTATTTATATATCAGACCACTCGGCTACAATTGTCACTATTTACTAGAGTTGTCAACCGATTAAGAATAATTCGATTAATCGGTCAAAGAAAACCAAATTCTTGTTCGAATAATTTTAAAATGCCGGATTTCGAATAACGAATAAATCGATTAATTAATGTCAATTAATCGAACAAATTTTTGCATACGTAAAAAATATGTAAAATTTGTTAGTATTTAGTATGATATGAACTAAGCGAGCACTTTATATCAACCAAATACATGTTATTTTGGATGTTTGTAGTTGCTGTAGAACTGCGCATACCTAGTAGTCGTGCTATGTTTCAAATGAAACGTTAAACAATTTTCAAGAATGGGGTTTTTTCACTCTCAGGTGAATGTGTGTACCTGGAGATGGTGTGTTGTGATGATGTGGATGATGGTGGTTGTGACGGGCAACTATGTTTGTGTTGCGGCAGGTCAGGAATATTTCCGGGCGACGTCCACTTGCCCTTACGTGTGTTTGCTTGTTTGTATTATTCCTTTATTTTAAATAAAAACCTTTTTGTTTTTCTTTATGTTTTCTTAATTTTTATTTTATTTAATTTCCTTTACGTTTTTATGTCTTAAGTTGAAACAATTTATTTTAATTTTATAAATCTTATTTCCCACTTAGTACTTGTTTTGCTTTTGGTTATTTTGCGGCGAGTGCCCATTACGGGTAGAACCACGTAGCCGTCAACTTTTTGACGGCGGCAGTTAGCAGACGGCTAACCTTGGGTACGTTTAGACGGACAGCGTCACCAGCAGCTACACGTGCAAACATACCGCCGGCCTTGCAACGATGGTGCAACAATACAGTTGTTAAAATTAATTTTAAAAATAATAATTACAAATAAATAGCTATCTAATCAATCCAATTCTTGTTATAATGTATTTAATGAGAAAATAAAATTTTCACAAGGAAAATATCTGTAACGGTAAAAAAAATTCATGTTCAATTCATTATTTTGTTAAAAAAAAGTAGTAAAGATATGTATTGATGATCGCTTTAGGGAGCTACAAGAATTTAGCGAAATAGCTATCACTTAGTTGTCTTCCGGGTCTTCTACGCTGCCTTCACCAAAGAACGCTTGTCCAAACACCGTGTCCTGGACGTTTAAGAACCCGGGTTTTCCCACTGCTGTACCGATTAATACCTTGCTCATTACATCGGCGCCGAGTATCACAAAATACTCCCGGCTTCGGTTCCATCGGCTATTGGCGAGGCCATCAGCTGCTTCGCTGCGAAGCAGCCTGTCGACGGTGACGGGGGGTTGCAGCCGTACCTCTTATCCTCCACCACGAGGGTAACGTCAAAACGGCCGGGGGAAGTGCGATGAAACATAGTAAGGGTAGTTTTGCCGCGTAGTATAGTACACTTTATTTCCCTCGCTTCCTTCAACGTGATAGTGGACGTTGGAATGGATGGATCTATTAAAACCCGCGTTTTAAACTGCCGATTGGTATGTTGAGCCTGTACTCGGACGATGGCCGTCATTTTTACCCAACAGACATGGGGTGTAGCAGACTGTTATGATCTTGCTTACACCGACGGCATCGATCAAGGCTTCTACAGCCGCTGCTGGTGTGGGACTGGGCTAGACAGTTATAGCATAATGCTAATTGGGCCACGATGCGTAGTTTTTCGTCGACAGGGACAACTACGAATTGCGAGCACTGCCGAATTGCGTGGAAACGCTTGCACAACGGGCATTTATAATTTTCATTGAATAGGCGGGCGGCCATGACGATCTAAAGGCGATATAACATAAATTTATTCAGTAAAGTAAGGATTTTTATAAAAAGGGTGTGGCGCAATTTTTTAATTATTACATGGCGGGAGGGCTACTAATCTATGGATTGGGCGTGTGATTAAACCATTTTGCGTCTTAATTTCGACCACACGTACTTTGTTGTCTGTCCCGTGAAAAGTTTTTATAATACGCCCTAGACGTCATTTTGTGGGGAAAGTAGGCTTATTTTTTAGAGCTACTAGGTCATTTATTTTTAATCGTTTTGTGGTTGTTTCCACTTATTGCGTTTGTACAATTCTTTCAAATACTCCTCCTTCCATCGACGACACATTTCTTGCTGCAGAGCCTTTACCTTTCGCCACCAATTTGTTATACTGAGCGGGGACGACAACTCTTCAGGTTCGGCTGGAGAAAGTAAAGACGAGCCTATCAGGAAATGGCCTGGAGTGAGAGCCGTTATATCATCGAGATGATCAGATAAAGGGCCAAGGGGACGAGAATTGAGACACGCTTCAATTTTCGCTAGAAGGGTGGAAAATTCTTCAAAAGTGAATTTCATCAGCCCAGCTGATTTTTTAAGATGAGTTTTGAGGCTTTTGATACCTGCCTCCCATAAACCTCCCATATGAGGTGCCGCAGCTGGAATGAAATGCCACTCTAGGCTATGGTGGCCGTATTCATCGACAGCAGAATCACGTAACTCTTTTACTACTTTGTTGAAGTTGGTCTTAATTTCACGTGCGGCGCCTACGAAGTTTCGGCCGTTGTACGAAAAAATACGATTGGGGCACCCACGACGTGCAATAAAACGAGCTAAGGCCGCAAGAAATGCAGGGGTAGACAGGTCACTAACAGCTTCAATGTGGATTGCTTTAGTAGAGAAACCTAATATACCCTTTCGTAATACGGCAGTAGCGACCGGTAAAACTCTTTACTTCAAATGGGCCGGCAAAATCTACTCCAGTATTTGTAAAGGCCCGATTCAAAGTGGTTCTTTCTAGCGGTAGTGATCCCATAATTTGTCCTTGGAGCTTTTTTCGATGCAAGACACATATTTTACAATTATGTATCACAGTTTTGATGAGATTTTTCACCTTAAGTATCCAGCATTCTTGTCGGACCACCGACAACACCAGACGAGGGCCACCATGATGGACGAGCTTATGTATGAACTCCACGTAAAGACGAGCGAGCCTACTGCTGTATGCTAGTATGATGGGGTGTCGTTCATTATAAGATAAACAGCTGGATGAACTGAGACGGCCATTAGATCGAATGATATCATCTTTATCCAGAAAGGGCGTAAGGGTCAACAAAGGGCTTCGAGAATCAATTTTATTCTTCGCTTTTAGCCTATCGAAATCGTGCGCAAAATGTGACTGCTGAGACAGTGAGAACAGACGATTTCTGACGAAACGCAATTCATGCGCCTGAATACGTAGCGTATTGAAATTATGAGCTACACGCCTAGATATGCAGGATAGTGTAACAAAACGAAATACGTAGGCCAATACATGCAACGCTCGATGTAAATCGGAAAAACGGTCCAGCAAATCTTCTTTTTCAGCCGATATAGCAACGACTACATTTAATTTTTCTGGATTCTTCTGATGTTTCTGTCTGAGGAGGACCTTCGGGCCATTGAGACTTTTCTCGACGGAACCATTCAGGACCGTGCCACCAGATTATATTTTTACGCAACTCCGCAGGAGTAAGCCCCCGGGTTGCTAAATCAGCAGGATTATCCTGGGATGAGACATGAGACCAGTTTTTGTTACCTATTTTTTCTAATATTGTGGCCACTCTATTCGCTACGAATGTTTTCCAATTACAGGGTGGTTTTCGTAGCCAGGCCAACACTATCGTTGAGTCTGACCATAAATAAATTGATCCACTATTGAGCTGAAAATGAGGAATCACACTGTTCATCAGATTGGCTAGCAATACTGCTCCACATAGCTCTAAACGAGGCAAAGATGGCTTTTTTACTGGAGCCACTTTTGTTTTACATACGAGCAACTGTGTAGATATTTCATTCCCTAAGCTTACTCTTACGTAAATTGCAGCTGCGTATGCCAGCTCCGAAGAGTCACAGAAGCCATGAAATTGTACTTCACAACCTGGCGTATATTGAACCCATCGTGGCAACTTAATTGCCTCAATATCTGCATAATTCTTAATGAAATTTTGCCATTTTTGTAGAGCTACTGGCTTTATCTCTTGATCCCATTCTATTTTATCAAGCCACATTTGTTGTAATAAAATTTTCGCCGTGATTACTACAGGTGCTAACCACCCTGCAGGGTCAAAGAGCCTAGCAATAATTGATAAAACTTCTCGCTTAGTGTACGATTGTTTTATATGAAATGACTCTGCTGTGAAGAAAAATACATCTCCAGCTGCATTCCAGTGAACGCCTAATGTCTTCGTGGTACTTTTATCATCGAGAGACAATAATGACGAGTTTAGTAAGTAGTCTTAGGGCAAATTTTTTAAAATTTCTTTAGAATTTGAGGTCCATATTCTTAACTCAAATCCCCCCATTTCCAATATACCAATTAATTGGTCACGTGCCTCTATTGCGTTCGGAATTGAGTGCGCGCCCACTAGTGCATCATCGACATACATACACTCGCGTAAGATTCGAGAGCCAAGAGGGAAACACTTTTCTTCGTCATCAGCTAATTGAAGTATTGTTCTGAGGGCTAAATATGGGGCACAATTTATACCAAAAGTCACTGTTTTAAGTTGATAATCTTCAATCTCGCCGCTTTCCGAATTACGAAAAACTATTTTCTGAAAGGGCCTTTGATTTGGTGTTAGTAAAATTTGGCGATACATTTTTGAAATGTCCGCATTAAATACAAACTGAAAAAATCGCCATTTTAGTATCAGATGTACTATTTCAGCTTGCAGAATAGGGCCAGTACAACAAATCGTTTAAGCTTTTTCCGTTTGAGCTTGGGCTTGACGCATTAAAGACCACGCGTAACTTTGTTGTTGTCTTTTCTGGCTTAAAAACGCCATGATGAGGTAAATAGTAACCTGGGCCACTTGCGTTGTTCTCAACCTTTTCCATGTGCCCTAGTGTTAAATATTCTTTTAAAACCTCCTCATACATTGCTTTTCTTTCTATGTTTTCTAGCAATGAGCTTTCATTGCGTAAATATTGGCTTACAGCCATTTTTCTATTTTGACTGAGCGATAGAATATTCGATTTAAAGGGCAGACTAACTATATATCTTCCTTCAGCATTTCTTGTAGTAGTAGAACGATAGATCTCCTCACAAAGTTTATCTTCTTCTGATAACACCCGTCTCTCAGAAACTTCTTCTAACTCCCAAAATTTAGTCAACTGGTCGTCTATAGAGCTTTTGGTTAAATGTGACCTCGTCACCATACGTGGAGAGACACCGCTGGTTGGGCCTGTTATAATCCAGCCAAATATAGTTTCTTGAGCCACGAGAGACTCAAAAACACCATGCTGAACTCCTTCACGAAGAATTAGGGGATATAAATCACCACCTAATAAGATATCTATTTCCCCACTTTCATAAAAGTTGGGGTCTGCATAATTTAATTTTGGCAAATTAAATCCTTTTAAGGGCTTAAAGGAATGTGTTGGCACATTTCCAGTGACTACGATAGCTTGTAATTTGAGCGAAATGCTTTGACATGATATCGGCTCAATTACCAATGTTGCCATCTTGTTTGATTTGCTAATTACCTCACCACCTAAGCCTGTAACCTCCGCTGAGATTGCTGTAGTGGGCAACTTTAATAATTTTTGTATTTTTTTAGAGATGAAGCTTTCGTCTGAACAAGGGTCAATTAACGCACGCGCCTTATAAACGGAACCACAATGAACAATATTTACCCAGGCAGTAGCAAGAATGACTTTTTTTGCGACTGAAGCGTGATGAGATTGAACAACTCCTGCTGGAGCTGTTGTATTAGTGGACTGTATTCTGTTTTCTCTATTCTCATTTCTACTTTTATTTTGATTTTGTGCCACAAAATCTTTATGGATAAGCGTGTGATGCCTTTTACCACATTTGCCACACGTATTTTGGCTTTTGCATTCACTATATAAATGGCCAGTTGTTAGGCAGTTAAAACAATAGTGAAATTTTTTCAAAACCGAAACACGAGCTTTGTGGTCCATGCTTAGGAATTTACCGCAAACGTAGATCTTGTGATGTTCATTACATAAACTGCATTTTGTTGGGCTAAGTTTTGTATGGTGGGCCTTATATTGTTTTGGTTTTGTTGAAACTTGATTACTACTGCTTTGTGAAAATGTTTGGGAACCACTGGCAGCGGTATTTGATGATATTATGTCTGAGACACTTTCTGAAGCATGAAACCGATCACAATACAATTATTAATTTCTCTTTGTAGTTTTTTAATTTCTGAGGCAGAATCATGTAAACAGGGGGCCAAGTTGAGAAGTGTCTTAAGCTGACTATTTATCAGTACGCGCTTATTTTCGTATTGATTTTTTAAATTGTTCCATGCTATCTCAAAATTCTCACTGGTTAAAGCCACGTTTCTATTTATATACCGTGCTTCACCATCTGTCTTTCTAAACAAGTAGAATAATTTTTCAACTGGGCTAATTCTTCTATTGTTTATATAAATGGCCGTAAACATGTCTCTGAATGTAGGCCACGACACATAATCCCCATGAAAAACACCAGTATCACACGGAGGTACTGACACTGAACTACAAATGTTGAGAGTGTCCGAACTATTCTTTGTTGTTTCTACCTTCGCTTTGGAAATGGCATTCAAACAACGAACGTAACACTTTCTCACTTGAGCATATTTTGTCTGAACTACCACTGAATCTTTTTTCTTTCCCGCCGTATCTATTAAACTTTCCTCATACAAGCTCTTAAATTCTTCCCATGCCTTGTCTACTTCATCTTTTTCAAATTGCAAAGCCTCACTCATATATGTAGACAAGTTTTCTTCGTTTAAGTTGGCCTCCAACGTGATTAGTCGGTCTGCCGCCTGTATGTAATTTTCAATAAACGACATTTTGAAATGAAAATTTTATTGAAAACCGCAATAGAAAAAAGGGACACTTTTTAAAGTCACAAAATTCAGCTAGTATGTTCGAGAAAAATATGTATCGCACAGCAACAATAAAATTCGTGCACCGTAATGAAGGTCACGATATTAATTTCAAGGGCAAAGAAAAGATGGCTGCAAAAATTTTGGTAAGTCAAAAACAATAAAAGATGGAGCCCACTATAACGGACCGCAACACACTTGTGTGAAAAAATAATTTGCGCGTTTTTAATTTTTAAGGTTTCCTAACCTCACTTTCACCGAGCCAAAAATTTTAAGCAACACAGTATCACCAAATAATTTCTTAAAAAATTTTACGCACCTGTTCTGCTTTTTTCCGGAGAAGGACCAAATGTGTACCTGGAGATGGTGTGTTGTGATGATGTGGATGATGGTGGTTGTGACGGGCAACTATGTTTGTGTTGCGGCAGGTCAGGAATATTTCCGGGCGACGTCCACTTGCCCTTACGTGTGTTTGCTTGTTTTTATTATTCCTTTATTTTAAATAAAAACCTCTTTGTTTTCTTTATGTTTTCTTAATTTTTATTTTATTTAATTTCCTTTACGTTTTTATGTCTTAAGTTGAAACAATTTATTTTAATTTTATAAATCTTATTTCCCACAAGTACTAGTTTTGCTTTTGGTTATTTTGCCGCGAGTGCCCATTACGGGCAGAACCACGTAGCCGTCAACTTTTTGACAGCGGCAGTTAGCAGACGGCTAACCTTGGGTACGTTTAGACGGTCAGGGTCACCAGCAGCTACACGTGCAAACAAGTAAGAAATAAACTAAAAGCCAAAAAAGAAGCAATTGCTTTATATAAATCTTATCAAGTAAGTAGAAAATTTGTTATTGTATTGCATTTTTTTTTAATTACTTACATATATAATTATCTTTTAAAATGAGCTTGGTTTGGAAGTATTTTACCAAGAACAAAAAAAAAAAAAAAACAAAGTCACAGGTAACAAGTGTCCTAAAGTATACAAAATTGTTGGATTAACAACAAAAAAATTAATAATTCTTTTGCAACAGATTTACTAAAACGCATTACAATAAGATTAAATAAGAGACGTATAAAACTTTATAATACGTTAATAATATTTTTTAAATTCTGGAAATTTTCCGAAAGAATATCCTAATGAAGTAATTATACTCTAGATTATTTTATATTGAAAGTAACCACAATAATTCAGATAAAAGTAATGATATAGAAGAAGTTATTATTAATGAAAATAACAATCTTTTATGCGAATTGAATATGTAATTCAGATAATAAAAATAATTTCAGCGATATATTAGACGATATGGTATGTTATGAAAAATCTAAAAAAAGAACAGAAAAATTAGATAGATTAGATTAGATTAGCGAGATTTTTTTCAGAATCTAATTTAAAAAAACAAAAACCAAAAATCGTTTGAAAACAAAAAAATTGTTTTTAAAAGAATATTTCTTAAGAACAACCTAAATTGTCTGATATAACAAAAAAAAAAAAACATTTGACTGAATAAAACATGTGTATTTGAAGTATTAAAATCGACATACATCAGGTCAAAGTAATCTCAGTTATTACATTTTGAAGTTTTTTATTATGTAGTATTAATTTTATGTATTATTTTTTTTTTGTTAATAAAAATATTAACTATTTTATTTTTAATTTATTTTGGTTATATAATAATGCATTTTTGTGTTAATGACAAACATTTATTTTTTGTCAATAAATAATTTTTAAGCATATTTTTATTCGTTGTCCTCGTCGATTAATCGGATAATTGTTTAGCTTTAATCGTTTGATCAAACGAACAAAAACTATTATTTGAATTATTCGAACAAAGTTGAAAGGCGAATAATTGACAACTCTACTATATACTCGCATACAACTTCATCACCTACATGTGACTTACCAACGACATCTGCACGTATTAATTGGCTGAAATACAAAAAATACCTGAGTGCTCATTGCTGGCACAATATGCCGTTGAGAACACCTTCTGATATAGATTACTCTATTAGGTTGTTTCAAGCACACGTTAAAGAAGCTGCTCTTAATGCTTCTTCAAATCAACTAAGTCAACAAATGCGATTCAACAATATTTTTTCTGTTGATATTGAAAGGCTTTCATCTGAAAAAAGGAAAGCTCGACGAGAATGGCAACGTTACAGATCGCCTCAGCTAAAACTAAGGCTTAAGGAGTGTACTAAACAGCTTAGAAAAGTTTAATAAACACAAGAAACAGCATCCCTTCAAAAATTTCTTCAAGAACTAGATGCAACACCACAAACAGATTATTCGCTGTGGCGTGCAGCCAGAGGACGTAAAAGGCCGGTGATATGTAAACCTCCATTACGAGCTTCAAATGGTGACTGGGCAAGAACTGATGCTGGAAAAGGTGCTCTTTTTGTTAAACACTTAGTATTTACTTCAAATAACGTGAAAATGGCGCGGGAAAATATGTAGCAAATTTGACAGTGTAGGTAATGTACAAATTCGCGTGAATTCACCACTGCATCCACCTTATAATTAATTCGCCTTGAATGGAAATATTTGTTTGTGTAACTGCAGCTATATTCTGTAATTCTCGTAGCTAAAGCTAAATCTCGATCGCTAAAATTTTTAGGGCGAAAATTTTAGCGATTTTGCTAAAAAGGTATTCTGTAACTCTAATCGCTTAGCTAAAATTTACTCTTTTCGCCGTAGCCAATTTGCTATCATTATACCATTCCTTTCTTTCTTATTTGATAATATAATATTGAAAAGAGACAAATATATATGCGTGTATATTTGGCATTTTATATTAGTGTTACCTTACATTATAATTTATACTCCGTAACAATGATTGTGTTTTTGTTAAAAAAATTTTTAAAATATGTTTTAAAACGTCTATTTTTTAAAGCTATTTCACAAATTTCTAGTCAAAACTTATTGTTTTTTTGCAGAACAAGCATTTTGAAAATTGTAAAGCGCATGATTTTGCGTAGTAATTTCTCAAGAAAGCATTACGTTCGAATGTTATGGGAACATTTATAAGAGATGGCATCACTGTTAAGAAATAATTTCAGCATACAATTGAAATTTTTTTCTATGTGGTATTTGCTGGCGGTACTGTGGCGTAGTTATTTGAAAGTAGTTATTTGTACAAAAATTTTTTTGATCATAATAAATTTAAAATTTGTGTACAGAGTTTTGATTAATTTTATAATATTGTAAAAATCTTTTTTTTTTTTAAATACATTTTTATATAAAATTTAGTATTTGAGTTTTATTTAAATTAAACTACTCATAACAGCTAAAACACTTCAACCTATCATGGACAACCTCTTTATGCTATTCCAAATACTAAATGAGCATGTATTTTTGCCCTTTTTTATCCTTTTTGAAGTTTTCTACATTATTTTTCTAAAAAAAAGGCTAAACAACAATGATATAAAAAATATTTTGCGTAAATTTCTTTTTAGCGCCTTCAAAATATCGTTGCTTAAATTTTAGCGTTTCTAGCTAGAACATTTGCTTAAATGTGCTTAGAGAATACAAATTTATAACATTTTAGCGATGAGAGAGAGCATTGTTTGCTCTTAGAGCAAACGCCAAAATTGCGGCGAATTTAATTTTTATGAGATTGCCTAATTTAGCAATACGAATTACAGAATTCAATATGTAGCTAAAATTCTCTAAAACGATTTTAGACATTTTTAGCGATGGAGATTTAGCTTTAGCGAGTTACAGAATATAGCTGCTGATCTGCCTGGCAGCTTGTGAACGTTTTTCCACTTGCCGCCGTCCAAAAAAATAGTTCAGCTCATGTTACCGGCAACAGCTGCTTTTGATTATATTTATTTCAGCAAGTTCGTATAGATAAAAAAATAATTTAAAATTTTAATTGATAATGCACATTTTAGAAAATTCACAGGAAATTTATTGTTTTCTTTATTAACAATTAAAAACCATTTACATTTAAGTCAAAATGCAAACGTATGCGCAATAATCCGACTAAAAATAATGTTGTTAAATGTTTATCAACTGGCACAATTATGACATAGCACACTTATATATGACGGGGTGTTCACACTTGTCGTATTTTGGTGTGCTATTATTTTATGACATATGACTACAGTGTGAATACCTCAATTATATGTACACCATTAATTTGTTATTCATGTTCTAAGATTTTTTTTTTTTTTTTTTTTGCAGGATTCGCCGTTCGTTTTTATCAAACTTTTATTTTTGTTGTATCGATATCTTTTATTTAATAAATTTATTATATAAGATATTCTAGCAAATTTTATATCAATAAAGCGGTCGATATTATGTAGACATCACAATTTCAGAAACAGTTCACAAAGATAATAACAATTTTGCTTAGCCAAATTTAATGTAATTAGACGATGAATGAATGCCTAAAACTATGCCAAAACGATTAAATTTCAGCAGAAAAAGGAATAAAATCAAATAATTGCACGAACAAATTAGTCAGCTAACAAAACTGACTGCATTTGAAATTTTTTGGTTTGCATATTTTCGACTGTCTGTCCCACGGCAGCTAAATTCCGAAAAAAACGTATTGACACAAATCGAATTACCAATTCAATAGTTTTAAACTAAATTTATATACCCTGTCTACAAAAAATGCGCTAACTTAACATCAGATATCTTACTCCACTTCCAGTGCATTTTAATAAGTACATTTGAAGCAGCACCTTTTATTGAAGCAACATAAGATGTTTAGTTATTCCATTCAGGCAAATTAAAGTACGTGCGTAAATTGTTAAGATATCAAGAGAACGAACAGACATCGAAGATTCAGTGAGAAGCTTAAAAAATTTCAATGGAGTAAACAGAGAATAATAACTAACCCTCTTTTGTAACCATTAAAATTATTTTTAATGAATGAGTTTTTAGTGAATTAAAACCGATTTTTTTTAAATCGTAAAATAAACAAATTTAACGCCAGCTGTTTTCTTTAGTTGTAATATGCTACAGATGGGAAACATCGAGGAACCATCAATTACATAGCGGTTTTTGTGATATATAATGTTGAGTGGTCATAATAAATATCAATTCATAAAAAAGAAATTTGTCTTAGACCAGCATATTATTTTCAATTTATATTCGTCTTACAAAAACCTAAGTAAAATTGTTCAAAATTATATAAAAATAATGTTCTTCCCTCGTTCCAGCTTTATATAAAATTATTTATAAGTTTTCTGCAATTTTTGATTTGTCAAATCTTAATTTATTGTGGGAACATAAAATGACGGCCATTCGCGGTGTAGGGTATAAAAAACTTGTAAAATTCGTGATTGCGAGTGTGGCATAAATACGTACATATATAAAATGCTTCTTTTTTTTGGAAAGTCACCGTCGTTGGATATTGTAGCTGCCGTTATTGGTATGCAATGAAGGAAAAATAATTCAACAGTATTTACCAACGACAAGAAAAAACCAGCAGCAACACGTTATTATGATCGTAATCGAAAACAACATTTAAATGAAGGTTGACTTTGACCTTAACACTCACTTGCCAAAAGCAGACTATAGAACGTAAAATAACAACAATATGAAATCGGATACTTCAATGCAAGGTATATAATATTGTAAAAATACATTAATGTGATGATTTTGTTAGTTCCTTAAGTCTTTGAAAATGTGTTTGACAGTAATTATCCGGTTTTATTTTTTTATTATGACCTGCACTCAGGGGATGACCGCTATTTATGAAGTGCATTGACTCAGAACTAGGAAATTTGTTTATGAGAAGGATGATAAAGGGAGTAGGGAATATCAGATTTTAATCCTACTGTTGGGAGAAGCGCCCAAGACCTTTTTGATCCGATGTTAGATTATACGTGATGTATGTGAAAAATTATGAGTTTCAGGATTTTCTTACAACACACTCCGTTATAGCCGCGATTAAATTTTTCATCATGACCTGTATATTATCTTCCAAATATACTTTGAAGCATACATACATGAGAGTTGCATTCTTCTTTCGAATATGGGTGGTAGAAATATAAGATGATCATATGGAGTGAAGTATGTCTTACACCGTCAGAGGCGATTAAATGCTTCTTTTGCGAGACGAAAAACGTGATCATTCATACGAACATCACCCCGGGGCATTTATGCTAATAACATCGAGAGCATCTGTTTCTCCTATATCTATACCATCCATAATTGCAGATGAAACAGAAAATTGGGTCTTACGGGCGTTAAAATCGACACTATTCGCAATACCCCATTTGCAGATTATTAACAGGTCACGATTAAGCATATCATTCATGTTTGGCCTCCAACTGAATATATACGAATGAACGCTTCTGCTGTTATTTGAAAGAGTTGATTTGGTTGGAATTTTGATATAGAAAGTCGTTCAAAAAAATAAGAAATAGGGGAGGAAAAGGAACCTAGCCCTGAATTAATCTTCAACTCGTTTGATGAGATCCCATCTATAACAATTCGTATAGGTCGGCCAGTAATCCTCTGTAGGGCACTCCTTGTGAAAGCAACACTGCCGTTGAACTCCTTCACAAGATGGAAATTCAATATACTTTCCATTACCTTGAAAAGTACAGGACAAATTGCAATTGTTTGTTTTGTGTTTAAGAACTAAATATGAGCAGTTACTCACTCGACTGAAAAAATATTAAAATAAAGCGACGTTTTCGCTCGTCTTGTCCTTAAAAAGTTTGTTTCAAGACAACAGACACTATCGGTTAATTGGTCCAAAACAAAGTTAATTAAGATCACTAGCAGCATTTTATTCTGAAAATAGTATTATAGATTACAAAACATAGCATATTATCTTCAAAAATTTTAATTGCGGAGAAATTTCAAGACATTATCGAGTATGTTGTCTTTAATAAAGTTAATTGAAGGCAGATCGTAAAGCATATTTATGTCATAAAATGTGATTGAAGACAAAATGAAAGCTACCATCGATCGTCTCAACCATATTTGATTGCATACAAATCGTGACACGTTGTCGTTTATTTACTTCTCAATTTATTTATTTGAGTACAAATCGTGAAAAATTGTCGGCCATCTTGACCTTTAAAGAAATTTATTGACAAAGTGTGGTTGAAAAAAAAAACTTAATATACATTGTGCGTCATCTTGACCTAAACGTAGTTGATTGAAGACAAATCCTAAGAAATCGAAGCATTAATCACGATATTGCATTACATACTTAATTTGGAGATGTAATTTTAGTCCCTTCAAGAATAAAATAGGAAAAGTTAGACAATACGTTCTCCAAAAATAAGGCAGAGAAGAAAATAAAAAAAAGTTGAGAAATTGTAGAAGCTTGATGGAAAATAGCAATTGAATTTTATGAGCTTAAAATTTACGTTCTTCACAGAATTTTAATTAAAAAATTTTACATTTATTTGAGCATGTACTCAATTATTTATGTTTTAAATTTTATTTATTTGTTACGGGTTAGCAATATCTAAATATATATTTCGTTATTGCTAACCTGCAACAAATAAATAAAATTTAAAACATAAATAATTGAGTACATGCTCAAAGAAGAGATTTAATTTTCATTTTTTGCCTTATAAATACTTTTAATGGCAACCAGCGGTTGTCTAATTGTATAGGTGTAGAAAAGTAAACACGAATGTGTATGTTTAAAAAATTTTGAAAGCTATTTTAATGCTTTGTAATTCACAAAAATATATTTGTGAGTTTTTGTATAAATAGTTTTGTATATATTTTTAAACATAAAGTGTAAAACATCTACTGATGAGTTGGTATGGCTACCATCGAAATATATATTTAGATATTGCTAACCCGTAACAAATAAATAAAATTTAAAATATAATTTTAATTTATAATCGGAAGTGATTTTAAGCTTTCCATAAGAAAAAATTTATAAATACAGAAATTTTAATTGGCCAGGCATAAGTTCGTTTTCTTTAAATTCAATTTTTATAAATTAAATTTTTTTTTTTTATTGGAAGGGAAAATCTAGAAGCTTATAATAATTGAACAAACAAAAAAAAATTTGTGCCTCAAATAATGATTATTAAATAACTCCTCTAATTATAGACCGATTTTCAGAATTCCTTCTGTTTTTCAATGGCTTTCCGTGGAGTTTGGTCCCATATAATTTTTTATCACATTCGCGGAATATATCTCATCCCTAAAAATTATATATTGTATTATCATAATTATATATTATATATCTATCATATTACTTTAAACATTTTATGATATGTGTATTTGTGATACTTTCAGATTCGCTACACTCAACAAAAAAAAAAAATGGTTGTCGTATAGCGCCAATGACGTTTTTTACAGAAACTCGGTAAAAATATCCTTGAAGTTAAGAGATACAAATTTCGTGTTTAAGAGGAAATTTTTACTAAACAGTTGAAAAATATTTACTAAAAACCAACTCAGTGTTTATCCCAAAATTAGTAAAAATTTCGTCATGTGCGCCACATTCCGCCATCTGTTACTCATTTTTCATATTCTTGTTTTACCCTCTTCTGAAGCTTATACTATAACTTATATACAACATGTATTTTTATAAAACTTATATATTTGGGACTCGAATTAAGGAACTTCAGTTTCATAGATAGACACTGTAACCACTTCACTACTGCAAAGTTCAGCACCGGTACTGCTATTACATATAAGTACTAAATTCAAAATTATTTTTTACATAAACAAAAGTAATTTTTTGAAACTAGTAAAAATAATTTAAAAAATTATTTTCTTTAAATTTTGAAAACATTTCCAATATAAGAAAAAAATATATATAATCTTAAATTGAGGACAGCCGTTTTCCGTTTTTATGTAAAAAAATTTTTATGAACTATTCACAAGTCAAAAATCGAGAACACACACAAACGTGACTAACCTTTTCAGTTGTCACCAACAAACTATCCTAGAGGGAAAAGAACCTGTCACAGGCCACGTCACGTGACTGGTTCCCAGGGACTAGCAACCGGTTCGAGTTCCGGAACTTTATATGAGAGGGACCGGTAACTTTAACATGGCGTTGTCATAAGAGGGGGTCAATTGACATAATTAAGATAACCGGTGATACGTTCTAGACCTACTTGTCCTGTGGTTGTTTCCTAAGTACTAGTCTCATTTATGGTTTCATAAAAACCGGTAATACAGTAACTTGTCTATAACTAGTCCTTAATGAACATGTCAGAAAATAGTTCCATAAAGCCTGGTAAAGTATCACAAAACGAGTCTAAATGCTTCACAACAATAAGTTTAGCGTACATGTGATACATTGTTTCCACAATTGTGGATGACGCTGATATTCCTGATGTATACATAAGTATGTATGTAAATCTTTCGATGAGTCACTGAGTGATGGAATTTTGTTAGCACTTTTCTTCTAGTTTTGTCGTATGTCCTCTTTTCACCAGTCACAACTCAGGAACACTTTGTACCATTCCCACTTTCACCAATCATAGGACAGGCATGTTTTAGACAATTGGTACAACATTTCCCGTAGGGTACTAATCCAAATGATCTGATAATGGTAACATGTGACCAAGAAACGTGTACCAACATAAAAAAAAAAAAACGATAATCGAATGTACACAGCCCGCGAAAATTCAAAATTCACCTTTTCTATTGAACAAACCTCGGATGTATGTATGTACGTATTTTGGTTAGAAATAAGCGAATTTATATAAAACAAACACCGCATAAAGGAAAAAATTATTCATTTACTGGTGGCTCATTTCAATTATGTGTATATGTATGTATGTATAATTATCTATTTACTTCTAATGCTAATTTTCGTTTTACAGAGTAATTTTGAAGTGGGTTCGCTTAACTGAAACGTTTTTCACTTATCCGAACACCTTTTTAACGAAAATAAAGGATAAACGACACAAAGTGCTTGTAATATGTATGTATAATCTTGCGTGTGAACGAAATTGAGTCTCCAAATTAGCCTTCTAATTTAGACTTTAAAATGAACAAATCAGCAAATTCTGCAAGCCCCATAGAATATTTTAATATTTCTTCGAGAATCAATCAAATTCATACATGTATACGATATTCATACATATATACGTACATATATATATATGCGCCAGATATACAACGGAATGCAACACATCTCATCAAATTACGCCACGATCAAGATAAATTATCTCTTACATTTTCTTTGGTTGAATTCAATAAAAATGGCAAATTCATCTTGGTGTCCACTGTGTTATAATCCTTCAGTTACAAAACATGTTGATTTTTATCTGTAACATCGATGTAGTGGCAAGACGATTGTTTACGGCATGTGTGAATGCAGCCGTTAAGGATTTAAACTGAAGAGACCTTCGAATATATGGCTTAAATGCAATTGATTTCCTTTTTTTGTTTTTGTTGGCAAAATTTTGGCCATAATTGAAATCTTAAAAAAATACATCATCTTGCACATTAATTTTAAACCTTTGCATTTTATATGATCAATTTGTACTTTTTATTCTCTCTTATTTAATTCAATTTGCAGAAACGTAATTGCATTGTTTTCGCTTAAATAATTGCGAGTTGAAAAATTAATATCATTATTGATTATTTCACATGCTTTGTATTTTTGGCAGGTATTTTATGCGAAATAATTTAGTGTTAATGCAACTGTGTAAGAGAAGTTAATGAGGGGAAATATATATGATTTATTTTTGTTGTAGATATTATAAAATATTTTAGTACCAATAATTTTATCGGAAAATAAAGTTAATTTTTATATATAACATAAATAATTTTGTACAATTCAACTTAATTTGTATCTCAAAAATGGCTGAGTGTACTATATTTTGCAGCTTTCATTCAACAAACATAATGTGGTCCTCATAAATCTCCCTCAGAAATTTGAGCGCATTATAATAACTATGAAAATGTTTTTTTCCAGGTTTATGTAAACAATTTGACCTTTTGCTTAGATAAAAGAAAAATGCACACACGAATACTTATTAAATTAAATTAAATCAAATTATATTTTTTGTTAAATATTTTTATTTGAAAATATTTATCGAATAAAATTTTCCGGACAAATTAAATTTAATAAAATTCAAAATAATTAACTTATTCATTGGCATTTATCTTTAGCAGTTCCGTAGTAGTTTTTTGTCATATGCTGCAAAGAAACATACATTCGTATATTTAATTCACTCCATACATTAGTATGTACTCGTATATATGTATTTACCTTAAACCACTTATGTTGAAGATTTATGGTGCACTTTTATTTTGTTGCAAAATTAAATAACTTTCGTCATCTATACTATATATACAATTAAATTTAAATTATAAAGAGGAAAGATTTGATTTTTGTTTGTTTGTTTGTTTGTTTCAGGGAATCTTCAGAATATTCAGGCGGGTGACATAGGTTATATGAAGTTTTGATTGGACAAAGAGGCGTGGCCCCGCCCATATAACCCAAAAATTTAATTCGCTATATTTTGGGCATTTTTTGACCTACGTCGATGATATTTGGTACATATGGTATTGGCATAATTTAAAATACGTACCAGGGGAAAAGTGGGTGGGACCACGCCCCTTTTTAGGAAAACCTAACCCGTGGACCGCTCTTCCTGAAATTTTCACAGCATGTTACTGTGACTCTGGAAGGAATAATAGGCTTTATGAAGTTTTGATTGCACAAAGAGGCGTGGCACCGCCCATATAACCCAAAAATTTAAATCGCCATATTTTGGGAATTTTTTGACCTACGTCGATGATATTTGGTACATATGGTATTAGTATAATTTGGAATACGTAACAGGAGAAAAGTGGGTGGGACCACGCCCCTTTTTAGAAAAATTAAAAATCGTAATATGGTCTTAACTACTGAACCGATCGTCATTAAATTTTCACAATAGGAATTTTGTTTTATAACGAGGGGGTAGCGAAGCGCACCGGGTATATCTAGTTAATTATAATTTAAACATTAACTTTTTCACTTCACATCTCCTCGTCCTATTAAATTCTATGAACGACTGAAGTTACATACGACTGACAGCTATTTTATTTCTTTTCAGAACACAAAAAATGTATGGTCACAATAAACTTTAATTTTAAATAAACTTTTATTATTCTCATTTGCAAAAGATACTCTTGTAGCAGCGAAAATACTTTCTTTGATACATTAAATTTTTATGTGACGCAATCCAGATTGATTATTTTATTGTTGCATCCAATATTTTAATGATTGAAGAATGTTTGATGCAACAATATTTACTTCAAAGAATAATTATTTGGTTTTAGCAGATATACTTAGATGACATGACCATTTTGCAAACATGTCTGTTCTCTGCGTGTGAGACTAATTTAATATATAATTCATTTGAGAATTATGCATATCTATTCAATGCTACCTTTTATCGCCATAAGCTTCCTGACAATTCCTTCAGTCGAATATAAGAGGTTTGAAGCTTTTCAAAAGTATTGTTGAAATCTACTGATGATTTTGTAAAAAAAAAACCAATGAAACGCACATAAACCTGTGTATTGTTCATCGTTTTAATTAGTAGCGTTCCTTTTTTTTGTTTTATCCTTTAATACTGTGAATGTGTTCTATAAGTTTTCTTTGATCATGTTATATTTTTAGTATAAACAATTTTTGAATAATTAATTTAATAAAGTCAATAAAATTTAACTTTTATTAAGTTCGAATTTTTTTAGTAATTATAAACTCCTCTAATATTGTCTTGACAACTTCTTTCTTTTATAACAAAAGGTGATTTTAAAGAAATGTTTTACCGAATCGCCAATCATTAGTTACAACGTATATTATATCTGTTTAGCACTCTGGGCTTAATAATTTTGGAGTGCGTATTCGGAGTAAATAGTATATTTTGTTGTTGCTGATATTACCACAAAAGCTGATAACCTCATAACTAGACTCCCGTGAACAACCATAATGTTGATTGATTTAAATATATGTATATTTATTCGTCTTTCATTTTACGGAAAATTACTTTATTTTACATAAGATAAAAAGGGACAATATATTTTGTTTAAATTTAAAAGGACGTTGTGTCAAATAAGAGGACTGTCCTTTTTAAAAAAGGATGGATGGTCACCGTATATACAGCTTCCCATATTATATTATATAATATTATGTTTTATTATACGTACTGTGAAACATGGTGGAGGCAGTATTATGGTGTGGGAAGCTATGGCTGCATCTGGAGTTGGTCGATTGGTTTTTGTTGAAGGCGTTATGGTCAAATATCTCTGTAAGACAATTTTAGAACAAAATCTGATGCCATCTGAAGACAGCTTGTGCCTGGGGAACCAATGGATTTTCCAACAAGACAACGACCCAAAGCATACTGCGCATATTTTTCGAGACTGGCTTCTTTATCATGCACCAAGACAGCTCAATACACCTCCCCAGTCTCCAGACCTCAATCCAATTGAGCATATTTGGAAAAATATGCGCGCGAATATGATATCAGAAATCGTGAAAGCCTGAAAACTGCCCTAACTTGGGCGTGGTCGGAAATTGCGCCCAGTGTTACGGAGAATTTGGTGATGTCTATGCTACGTCGTCTTCAGGCGGTTATTGAAGCCCAAGGTGGTCCTACAAAATATTATATATACTTTTTCTTTTATTTATTTAAAGGAAATTAAATAGTTTATTGGATTTTTAAGACTGTATGTAGACGTTTTTCTCATGAATTTTTATTGTTTTTGTTATTTCTGTTCTTGTTATGTTTTTGAATTACCTTTTTGTTTTTTAAATAAACATTGTTTTTGGTACTTTAAATAATTTTGCAAACGCTTTATTATTTTGCCTTACGAATATCTTAAAAACACAAAATAAGGGGGTGTATATGAGATATTAAGGATTATCTAATTTACATTTGCAGTTAAAAGATTTTTTTTTAATTTTTATATAAAGGAGTAAAATATATTATTTTAAAATAAATTTTATTCTTAAAACTAATGTACAATTAAACAAAAAATAAAAATCTGAAAAAACAAATATAGTTTATTGATATTGATTATATGCTTTAGGAGCTGAAAATTGCTTAACAATATTAGTTGATGGAACAGAAGCAACATATGAATGAACGGGTGCCGCAACAGGTTTCTCAACAGCCTTTGTGTGTTGATCTGTAGGAATACGATTAATAACAGCATTGAAGCCACGGTATATGAGAATCAACGGTATATTTCACTATACGCTTGAAACCATCTGCATCCATTAACGAATATTCACCATGTACAACATCACCATCACGTTCTTCTTGATGTCTGTGATTATCACCAGTATGTTCATCGTTTACTTCATACGCAAATTTGTATTGCGTATGAGGATGGTAATGGCCATCATAATGTATATCCGGTATTGGATGAGAAGGTGCATGAGTCACTGGAGAAAGAGATTTTACTAGAAGTGTAGGTGCAGCAGAGGGATGATGAACTGAAGCAGTGGAAATTGCACCAGCACTGGCGGCAGCGATAAAAGCAAAAATTGGAATATACTAAAATAGGGAATATATAGTTTTATTGAGATCAATCTCTACATCATTTTGAGTTTTTTATTTAACCTTGAATGACATTTTTAAGCGAATAGTTTTATTTAAATTAAAGTATATTAGAAGAGTGAAAAATTTGCAATGATATGTTTTGAGATTTGAATTTGTCTGATAAATATTTGAATTTGATTTAATATTTATAGCAATTTTTTTGCATAAATTATACATACAATATACATACATATATAGTCACTTTAATATATAAAGGCCCTAAATAATTATTTTATTCAAATAGCGCATTTATCATATTTTAAGAGGTAACCATCTAAGTTATCGATATAAAAATACAAAAAAAAACGCGGTTTGAAAAAAACAATTAGGATCTTTCGATATTAAGGTAACTCTATATATTTATGTATGTATGTAAGTATGTATGTATGTAGGTATGTATGTATGTATATGAATATAAGTGTATGTATGTACATAAAAATGGATTTTTTGTTTGCAAAAAATTATTTAATTCAAATTTTGTCTTTACTTTCAAATGTTTGAATGGCTTTTTTTCTTTTTTCACTTTCATAGTGTTGCTTGCAATTTAATAAAACTAAATAATTGTTTCGTATATTTGCCACAATGAGGTCAATAATAAATAAAATTTCAAAGAAGTGAAAAGTCCAGCATTTTGCAACTTGTTTTCGTGCTACAGATTAATGTCATTTGTGCTTATTTTATTTTTAATCTTGCGAAATTGCGCGTTTAATCAGCTTGAAGCATTTAGTTACATGCCTTAATTATGCGTGTCCATTAATTTTTATAATAAAGACGGAACAATTACCCACATTATGCAGAGATTTAATATGAATAATTTTTACAATTACTTGCATTTATCTTGACATTAATCTGAAGTATAATTAAAGTTGTTCTCTTTTTGTTTATTTTGAAATGTTTTAAAAGACAATCAGTGTGGTCAAAACACCTTGAATGGGAATGACTAAAGATTGAAAAAAAAGTCAAAAGAAAATTACTAAAGAGTAATGAACAAATGTTCTAAAAGCAACAGAACAAAATCAAAATTTTGTTTATAATTCTCATATACGAGCACGATATATTTTACAATGGCGGTATTCAGTGTTTGGTGCAAATGGTCTCGCTAAAGTGTAAATGTAAAGCATGGTAGCTTTTTGATCAAATCTAGCAACCAAAACACACAAATTTGCTGTTAGATTTAATAAAAAAAGTTATAAAATTTTGCACTTATATTATCGCAAGACCATTTGCAGCAAACACTAATACCGGCAATATATTCGTTACATTCACAAGACCCAAGACAGGGTGTATCGAGTGTATTTTTTTTTTTTTATTAAACTAAAATGCTATAAGTTTGTTTTATTTTCATATTCTAATAATGAAAACTTATACACTTTATTTTAATAAACGAGTATTTTGAAAAAGTCCTCGACCGAAAGTAGTTTCAAACTATTTTTTCACGATTTTTACCAAAATTGTTACGTCTTTAATTTTTTTATATTTTATCGGTTTTTTGCGACAGGTGTAAGTTTTCCAAAGTCTATATCAGCTGGATTTTTTGCAGAGTCCCCGTCCCGTCAAAAGAAAGTCTCCCCTTGCGTAGGAAAGGGAGAAAGGAAAATAGAGAAAAGTAAGAAGGTTTAAATGTTCCATATCAATTTCCTTTGTCGTGTTTTCCATATAAGTATAGAATATGTCTTGTACCTAAAAAGTATGGCTTTCAAAACTTCCCATATTTGTTTTATTTCCTTAGAGACATATACAAGTTTCAGCTGTTGAATAATTGTTATTATGAAAAAAAATTCATAAGTTTTGTTGAATATCATAACCGCTCCAGTGGCCACGTTTCTTCGCCTTATCCCGACATTAGCTTTATTACCCAATCTCTGAAATATAAGAGCCACGGGCGTGCACATAAGATTTAGAAGGAGGTAGGAAAAACTGTGAAGTTTAACAGGCACCTGGGGTCGCCGTCCAAGACCAAAGCCGATAGGAAATTAATTAACAGTGAGGTATTCTAAGAGAGTATACGTGGTGTTAGTGATGCTACCAAAATCGCTGAGAGAACCATGGCGTAAATTACAGACGCTCGAGCACTGTTAGTGGCTAGCAGGGCTTCGGTAGACTAATGTCAACCATCTTTGTTCTTTTGCAGCTGTCAGTATTGTTTTGTTATTCTTTGGTAACTGTGCTGCACGACATGAGCTGATGATATAATAAGAGAGTAGATACCTCAAACACTTTTACAAGATGTTTTTGCCTACTACACTCGGCATAGTCTACTTTAAAAGTTCCTATTCATACTTACGCTATTCGATTTTATATCTGAAATTTATTTCAGTACTACCCACATATGTTATTTTTGTCATACCAATCTTTGAAACCGGTATAAGTAGTTTTGTTGGAATTAAGTTATAAATTTTTATTCGAATTTGTCAGGCTTAAGTTAGTTTTCTCTAAATTTATTTTTGTTTTATAAATTAAATTATTATTTTTATTAGAAAGAAAAATATTACGAGCTAATAATATGTCTAATAAAAATAATAATTTGAATAATAAAAAAAATCAATTTAGAGAAAACTAACTTAAGCCTGACAAATTGAAATATATGTACAATTTTTTTGTTTGTTTTTTTTTTGTTATTTTATTAAAGAATATTGATTTATGAAGAATTTATGTATAAATCTTTACTTTTGGACTTTCGATAGTGGGAAATAGTTGTAAATAAGTTAAAAAGTAGTTGATGATTAGATGACACTGCTGATGATGACTCAAACAAAAAATAATTGGCGTTTAGAATCTTTTTGAGGATCGTGCCCGCGAAGAATAATTTTTTGGGCTAAAAATGTTTAGCCACTGTTAAACAAAATTTTTAATTTCATATCAATTAAAAATAAAAAAAATCAGAAACCCCATTTTCGAATTTTGAATCAAATATTTATCACATTTATTACGTAAGTTTAAAACAAAAACTAGTCAACAACGAAATTTACAAATTTAACAAATGCCCCGATCCTAAAAGTGTCTGATAGGAGCACTTCGTACAACAGGTGCTGCAACGACTGGAGCAGCTCTTACAATTGGAGCAGGTGCAGCAACAACTGGGGCAGCCTTTATAAGAGAAGCGACTACAACAGGTTCACGGCGTACGACAGCGTTGAAACCATTGACGGGATCGGCAGTGTAAGTTACGGTACGCTTAAGACCATCAGCATCAATCAAAGTGTATTCACCCCGAACGACATCGCCATCGCGTTCCTCGACATGACCCTTAGAGTCACCAGACAGATTATCTTCAACATTGTAACCGTATTGGTATTGGGGATGAGCATCATATTCTTCCAGCTCGACGGTCTTGGCTAAAACTGGAGCAGCTGGTACTATAACAGCGGCATTGGCGACAGCGAAAAAAGCGAGAGCAATCATAAACTGCACAAAGAAACACACAAATATAATTTTTTACAAGTTTTTTTTAGTAAAATTTCAATTAATCAAGTTATTTAAAATATTAAATTTTTATGTCATGTTATCACTTTTTTCTTATGTACATATGTATGTATGTACAATTTCTTTTCATGTATGTAT
Organism: Lypha dubia; assembly: GCA_947311025.1. Lineage (NCBI taxonomy): Eukaryota > Metazoa > Arthropoda > Insecta > Diptera > Tachinidae > Lypha > Lypha dubia. The sequence continues at coordinate 66,971,199 of OX371260.1, forward strand.
AATTTCTATTCAAAGTCCTTTTCATAAGAGTTTTTTAACCACTTGAATTATTTTTTTTAATTTATTTGATATTGAAATAGATATTTTTATTTAATTTTTTACAGGTATTTGTGTATATATTAATTTTTTTTACCTTGTAGGCCATTTTTTTAGTTAATATATACTTTTTAGTTTAAGCTTAAACACTTAATTTGTTCTTTACACTTGGTGCTCAAAACACTGAATAACATCTATCTGCCAGTTGTTCACAATTTATAGTAGTTAATTTGTCATTGAGGCTTCTTCATTGAAATTAATTTTTGGATGTTTGGCTATTTTTAAAAATATTCAAAATTAATATTCTGCCCATGCACCTCAAACAACATACCAATTATTATATTCTTTTTTTTGACTGAGCTCGGCTTCAATTCACTATATTTCATTATATTTCTTTTGCTTTTTAAATAGTCGTAGAGGTAATTTTGTATAAGCCTTGGTGATTTTGTGTTGATTTGGTTTGATTTGCAAAAAATATAAATAAATAGTATTTAAGACAACAAAATATTTGATAGTACGGGTTTTAAAACGTGCTTAAATATTAAAGCTTAGGAAATATTTAAGTTCGTTTGAAGAAAACTCAATAATGCTTCAAATTAGAATAATAATTTTTTAATGGTGATATAATGCAACATAGTTTGTCTTTTAATTACCCAAATTTAATTTAAAATTTTACTTACAATAAAACCATAGATGAGACAATTCGTTATATTTGATTTCATTTTAGTAAAATATTTACAAAAGTAAAGTTACGATCACAATTGACGTTCGTGTTGTCTGAAGTGCGTTGAATGCTAAGCAAACTATGACTTAGGACCTGGATTCGATATCTGGTCAGATCAAGTCATCATCATTATGAATTTTTTTATGTACATACATTGTATTAATTGTAAATGGTCACTAAAAACAGTTGCGGCTAATGTACAACCAAAAAAATTTTCTTAATGTGAGCAGTATGATTAATTTAGGAAAATAACTATTTAATCTTACATCATTTTTTATAAGAACAAACAGAATCATATAAAAATATCTAAGTTTTGACAGGTTTGTTTGGCATTGGAAATTCAAAAACCAAATAATTGTCATCATTATTGCGAAAGACTTCTTTTCTGATATTTCTCATTTGTAAAATTTAGTAAAGATAATTAGAGCAACGCGTTTTCATACAATAGTGTTTTTATAATTTTATTTCTACTCCTCCAAAACTCAAACTTCTGCTGGCTTATCAAAACGGTAAAAAATTTCGTTGTCGCCCATAACTGGAGAATTTGAAAAATATGATAACATTTTATTGACTTACAGCACAATATTGTATAGGAATGTAAAAAATGCGCAAAATGATTGAGAGCAATATTGATTAAGTGTTGCTGAAAATGCAAGAAGCCAAAGAGTTTGCGAAAAGTTGCATAATTTCAATCCATTCATATATATGACAATATATATGACAAAAGTCCGCACTGTGCCTTGTTTAAAAATAATATTAGTTGAACAGATAAAAAATACAATTGCTTTTAATACATTTGCAATTATTTGTGAAAAATTAAGGGAACCGTTAGACTTTTGTGGAAATATATAACGTCGAATAATTTACCACTTGCTAAAATATTTCAGAGGTGCTATTTTTTGTGTTGTGAATTCCGAAAAGCTTCCTGGTTGCTTTCTTTGTTAGTCTTGTTAGTAAAATGAATGTGCATTTTTAATTATTTTTATAGAATGTTGATTAAATTCTAAGGAATATAAAGTTGCCTACAATTAATTCAGATTAAAAAGCTAATTATTGCGATACATGTATTAATGAAAATTGTACTTGTTTTCAGAAACGCTTTTTTATAAGTAAAGCACAGACCCTTGCCTTTTTGTATATGTATAATAATTTTTTTTTTAATTACTACGAACTGTTTATTATTAATATTTGTTAATATTTAAACAGGCTAAAGTTCGTAAATGTTAATAATCAGAGAAATATTCAGTAGACATTGTTAACATATTTCGAGCAACAAAGGAAAAATTTAATATATATGTATCCCTTTTTTAGATTTTTCAACCGCACTGGCCGAATAGAACAATATTAAAAATCGTCGTGTGCGACCTTAGACGAACACTCTTTTTTATCCTTTTGAAAGCTGCTTTTATATTTTAAAACATTTCAGCAATTCTTTATAATTATTATTTCTTGCTTCAAGCCAAATTAATAACAGCTGGACTCACCTCAATTCGCTTTGAAAATTATCTACTTCCTAACAAGGCCAATTCATTATCAGGTTGATGCAGTGGCGAATTTGGGCGAATTTATTTATCACCAAAAATGTCAAATTTGGTTCATATTTTCATATTTTTTATGTATTTTTTTATGCAAGGAGAATTTTTACAGGTTTAAGTGATGCATTCGCTTTCTACGTTGATTTTCTTGGTGTTGTATTGATGTAGTGTTGCATATACCTTGTTTATTATATCATACTTCCGTTGTCAAATAATGTACCGAACGATGTGTCAAAAAAGCATTTGAAAAAGTAACTGGATTACATATAAAAGACGCGAAAGAAGGCGACAATAATCACCTGTTCGCAGAAGCGTGAACATCAAGGCGTATCCAACAGGTGAGTTTACTAGTACAGCTGACTGAGCTCGCTTTATAGCAAATTTTCAGACAAACTGATACAGTTTTAAGAGAAGACATAAATAATGGTTACAATTTGTTTTAATTTTGTTTGTGTGAAATACATGTTGTTTTTGGATTGTTTTATTTGTTGACGAACTGCGCATACTTGGTAGTTTTGCCATGATGAACATCCAGTAACATGAATTACCCAAACACATGAAAATTTTTTTCTTTAGTGTTAATGCGGCAGGAGAAAAATGGTTTAATTTGTATCATGTTTCTGCCATCTGATGTCACATCGCTCTTTCAAGCAATGGACCAGAATGTGTTCAAAAATTAATAAAGCTCCATTACAGAAATATTCTTCCATCATCTATTGCAGCTCAGAATTACTTGAATCTATTAGACAGATCACGTTAAAAGAAGCCATTTGTCACTTAGATCGCTCATGAAATCACTTAACAATAATTCGATACATAGATGTTGACAAATCATTTTGAATTTAGAATTTTGCGTCAGTTCTAGAGGATAGTGAGGAAAACATTCCGTTTTCTGTATTAAAAGAAAACTGAGATACAGAAGCCCGACAGCTAGAAGAAAGTGCTGCTGATTTTAAATATCTTATTTTCTCAGGTTAATAAAAAACAACGTTTAATTTACATGATCAGCTTACAAAATTTAATTTTACGCTGACTTTACAACTGAAATTGTCATGGAAGGGAATAACAACCCTAATGAAAATTCCACTGAATGTGATGTATTTGAAGAAAACAAAGAATTTGAAGACAAAGATTGGGTTTAGAAGACCTAGCAATGCACGTTAAAGCAAAGGAGATCTAGACCAAAATGATATCAGAGTCTTAAGAAACCTCAAATAAAAGACTGCATAACAATTGCTCAAGCAAAACCAACGTCAACGAGAGGCCACCGAATTTTTCGTTTAGCTCGCTTAGTGAATATCCATCCATTTAAATCGTTTTTAATATGTTATATAAAGCCTCTGAATGAAATAATTTTATAATTAACGGAGTTTAAATTTAGCTACCGTTTATTTTTTATGAATTCAATAACATAATTTTTAAATTAGTATCTTAGAACCCCTCTTGCAAACTATATTAGCCTTACGCGGAAAATGAAGTATTTTAGCACATCTGTACACAGGTACATACATACATATACTCGTATTTACATATATTAAAATGTGGCAGGGACTTGCAAAAAGGAGAATCGATAAATGTTTTATAGCTAAAAAACAACGTACTTTATTTTAATATAATACAAAAGGTAAGAGACTGAAAAAAGTAATTAAAAATGCAATCTAAAACGTGAACAAAATCGAAAAACCCTCGGTAAAAATTAGTTCACGTTTCTGCGAGTTCACTGTATATAACTTTCTGCAAAACATACTATTACCTCTTATTTCCAATGCAATAAGAAATTAGTTTAGCAAATTTATTTCCCACAATAAAAATAATATTTATAAATTTTGTTAAAGTTATAAAAAAGAAATATTCAATGTCAAGTATAACTTTTAACAAGAAGTATAAAGAAAAAAAATGTTACTGTATCGAATAACTAGACTTGACAACGCACTTTTGGCTCAAAAACCTAAATAATGGAATACAATCATAAAATACACAGAAGTCATTTGTTTCAAAGGCTTTTAATCCCAAATACTCTCTTATATCTCTAAAACAACAATTGTTATGTTTTTGACAAGCATTTGTACGGCAAGCCCATTTCGTGATTTCGAAATTCATGATGAATATAAAAGGAACAGACGTCAGTGGTAAAATCATCAAACTTTGCTTTTCATTCGTACAAGCGAGACACACTTAAGTTATCTTTGTAATCAGTCGCTTTATTCAACATATCGTATTAAAATGGCATTCAAAGTAAGGAAACTTGATTTATTATTTATTTTTAATGAAAGACAACATTAATTGTAATTGTTATCGATTTGTTACAGTTTGTTGTTGCTTTAGCTTTACTTGCTGTTGTCAATGCTGGCCTTTTACCAGCTAACCATGTCTATCATGCTGCCGACCAAGCGGCTCATGTTTATCATGCTGCTCCAGCTGCTGTAGTTAAAACTGTTACTCCTGTTTTAACTAAAGCTGATGATGAATTCGATCCTCATCCACAGTACAAATATGGTTACAATGTCCAAGATGCCCTGTCTGGTGATTCGAAGAGTCAAGTTGAAGAACGAGATGGTGATGCAGTACGTGGTGAATATTCTTTAATTGATGCCGATGGCTTCAAACGTACCGTCCAGTATACAGCTGATGATCAAAATGGTTTTAATGCTGTTGTACACCGTGAACCTCTTGTTAAAGCTGTTGCACCTGTAGCTCACTATACTGCTCCTGCTGGTGCTGTTGTTAAACATGTAGCACCCGTAGCAGCCTATGCTGCTCCAGCTTTAGTTAAACATGTAGCACCTGTAGCACACTACGCTGCTCCTTCTGCTTATATTAAAACTTTAGCTCCAGTGACTCATTATTCTGCTCCAAATGTTGTTAAAAGTATAGCTCCCGCTTACACCACCTACTCTGTTCCTGCTCATCATCATTAAATTGAATAAGACTTAATGAAATAATTTATGTCTGATAAGGTTTATTGCATTATACATTAAATTAAATATTCAATAGAAGTTTTTAAACTGTTTTTTTGCGCTGGCTTTGGAGTTTGTTTTTTTTACAATATGATAACGAATTATTGTCTATCTGGAAAAAGAAAACCTACCAGAGTTTTGAACCCAACCCAACCACAGACAGGCGTATACATATGTACATATTATGCATTTCTAATTTTACACATATGAATATAATATAAAATTTAACATTTAATACAATTCTTTATGATTTGAAAAGTTAATTAATTTGTTATTGGGTTAGCTAATCTATATGCAATTCATTGGTTGCTAAATACCAACTCATCAGTAAGTCTTTATCACCATGCATGCTATATGAAATGCATTTAGATTAGCTAGACCACAATAAAAAAATTTACATATGTGACAGCGCATAGAGAAAGGGACCTAAGGGTAAAATATCAATTTTCACTTTTTTTCTTTTTTTTTTTTGATGTGGACAACATCTGAGCATCGAATGAGACCCATCCCATGCCCCAAAAGTGTTCCCCCCAGAGATATGCGCGTTTTATGAAAGTGATGGTACACCAAAGATACACGTATTTAAATCTTTAAAATTGCTCTTCTGAACAAAACCGGTTTTTACCCTTAGGTACCTTTTTGTATTTTGCGCTTCACATATGTACATAATCGAGTATAATCCATATTTTTAAAAATAGAATTTACTAGCCTTTACCCGTACCAAAAGCTAAAAGTTACAAAAGTACAAGCTTCATTTTCCTATTCCTCAAAAATTAGTAAAAAAAGTACAAATTTGTCCCGGTTTCTCCCATATTTTTAAAAATAGAATTTACTAGCCTTTCTATTGTTTCTATGTTTGCCAAATTTTATTAAAATTAATTAGGCACTTTTTGAGTTGCATCTAAAAACACAAACTTTCATATTTATATTATTATTAGAGGATTTCATCAGAAGTATGGAAATTACAATTCATGTTTCTGCTGTTAACAACATAAGGCCTCAAATCTCTATCGAACTCATAAAAGCCATTAAATTAAAACATTAACAGGCACTCGAATGAGGAGTTTGAAATCACCAAACTAGTTATTGCATGTTCTAGAGGTCACAGAATATTATCAAAACAAAGTAAAAATGCAGCAGCGTTCTTGTTAAGCACATTACCATAGAAAAAAAGCCATAATTAAGACACCAAAATAATTAAAACTGCGTATTAAGGGACATCTAAGAGTAATCAGAGCAATTTTCTTACAATTATTATTTTTAAATAAAATTGTGTAAAAACTTTGCTAGTTTTAAACCATGTAAAAGATAACATATTGAATCTTAATTGTGGAAAATTTAATTTAATTCCTAATGTTAATTTTTATTAAAATACATCATCTCACTTTAGCATACAATTACGATTTGGTTCGATTGCGATTTATAAATCAAGTCCTTTGTGAGATGCGAGTGTCAGAACAAGGGCGCAAATTGCATTTTCATTCAGTATGTGTGTGCGTTTCAGGATAGTGCAATAAGTATTTTATAGCACTAAATAAATTTGCAAAAAATTATTTTGTACTATTTTTCACTGATTGCTTTTATAGCCTGGCATAGGCCTGCATTTGATTAGTGCTTATATGAACTCATCAGCAGAATAATCGCAATAAACAAAAAGTGTTAATTTCTGATTACAGATGGCCAAATACGTTCTCAATTCAAACTATGTATGTGTATTGTATTGCTTTTTATCTCGTTTTAATGGACAAAAGAAGAACAAGCTCCATTAAATACTTTCTGAGTGTTTATACAAACACTGTCTGAGTATAGTATAAAATATATTATCATTTTCATATTTAAATTACCAACAAAAAACTATGCAACCTCTTTCTGAATTGATTATACTGGTTAACACATCGTTTGTTTCCTTTACTTTCTTTTCCCTTATTGAGTATTTCTATGACCCTGACTATGAAACAAATACCGGGAAATTGCTAGCAGCTTTACTTTTTAAAATATGGAGTTTTATCATTTTGACCAGAAAATACAACAAAATAATACGTAGGTTAACAAAATTTTTATCGAACACTATCAAATGATCTTTTATAAGATTTCCTTGAATGAACGTCTCTCGTTGTAAACACCAGCAGTAGTCTGTCATTATACATATGTGCGTCCCCATGCTCCTCGCTAAAATCTCACAGATTTTGTGCAAATCGGTCTAAATGTGAGTGCAAGTAGTGAATATTAACACTCATATAGGACGCTAGCTCTTGAAATTTCGATATCATGCACTTAACAAGCTCGACAGGGTATTCAGATTTCCTTTTGGATAGGAAATTACTCATGGATTGTATTTCAGTCATTGATTTGACAAAATTAGGATATTTCACGAGTTTACTAATGTGTGGCTCACCAAGCGATATATTAGTTTTGAATCGTTTTTATATCATTTCTTGTAAAATTTTTTTTCTAATTTAGTTTTGAAAATGTAATGCATTAACTTTTTAGATATTTGCAAATTACACTATTCATATCCAAAGTCCCTTAATAGCAGACAGTGTTATATTGAAGAATCGTTTAGATCCAAATGGTTGTAAAAACTGATTTACTTTTTATCTAATCGCAAAATGTAGGGAAAATTTCCTGAGAACCGGTTAAATAGAAATAATTAAAAACACTAATTTGTTTTTCATGGACCTAATTTTTTAATGATTAAACTATATTCAAAGGGAAACTAGTTAAATTTATCTTCGTTAAGGTTGATTGAATTTTTTTTATTTTAAATCAACTTTTTCTTAATTTTGTTTTCATCTATTCTGTTTTTAAAAGCAATTCTTGATACAATCACCACCATATATCACAAACAAAGTGCACAATAAAGCCATGTTTCACATAAAAAATTCGTACATTAAGGCCAAACAACTTTTAATCGTTTATGAATTAGATATTAGTATCCCATTTGAATTTTTTATCGTTATAAAAATGAATATGTTTAATATGTTTAACGAGTAGGCAAAAGAAATGCAAATGCCCCCCACGACCGTATTGATTAATAAATAAGATCGCAATTTATGGGCCGATTTAGGAAATTTTTTTTAAGGAAAAAATGTTAATCTTGTTAATGCACAGTTGTCGCATTTGTCGAATTATTTAATAATACTTCTTGCTCCTGGAAAGGATTCTGTCAGATAAAAAAGAAAAAACAGAAGGTTTGTTTAGTAGAACGACCAGTTTGTATGTAGTATTAAAATCAAAAAGTAAAATTTAAAAGGATAGGGTCTATTTTTATGCTTTGTAATTCACAAAAATATGCTTGTGAGTTTTTGTATAAATAGATGAGCTTTGCAATTTTTTTAAACATAAAGGGTAAAACATCTACTGATGAATTGGTATAGCTACCAACGAAATTTATATCTAGATATTGCTAACCCGCAACAAATAAATAAAATTTTAAACATAAAAGGATAATATTTAAAAACTACATTTTTCGACATTCTGGTAATACAAGTAGGATATCCTTATATGCCACAAAACAAATTAGTTCACTCTAAAAAAAAAGTAAATAGTAAATGTTAAAACTGCTTTATTTCGCCCATTTATCAGAAGTGGTGAATTTAAAAGTCATGATTTTTAAGAAATTTATTTAATTAATAAAAACAGTATAAATAATATTATAGGACACAATTAGTTAACAAAATGCGGATTTAGTGATGGGTCAAGTAGGTGTCTGGTGTGGAATATGTAGTGTAGGCTGGTGCAACAGTGTTGACGACAGCTGGGGCATTATAAGTGGTATAGGCTGGAGCAACGGCCTTTACTAAAGCTGGCGTAGAAGAATAGTGCGTTACTGGGCCAGAATAATGTGCAACCGGTGAAATAACTGGAGAGACCATAGCTTTTACAAGAGGTTCACGGTTGACAACAGCATTGAAGCCATTGATAGGGTGAGTAGTATATTTAACGATACGTTTGTAGCCGTCAGCATCAATCAAGGAGTATTCGCCATGTACTATATCACCATCACGTTGCTCTACTTGACTCTTGGAATCACCAGAAAGGTTGTCTTGTACTCTGTAGCTAAATTTGTACTGCGGATGAGGATCGTATTCCTCAGCTGCATTTGCCAGAACACCTTGGGCAGCATAATGTGCTGCAGGAGCAATCGTTTTTACTAGTCCATTGGAGGCTGTTTGGTAGAATTGTGCAGCAGGAAGAAGGCCGGCATTGACAACGGCAAGACAAGCAAAAACTGTTACAAACTAAATTTACTAGAGAAAAAAAATTAAATTTTATAATAACTTTTGATATTTATTTCATTTATTTTTTCATTAATCTTTTAGAAGATTTATTTATTAAATTAAAATTTGTTTTCTTTTTATACCTTAAATGCCATTTCGATAAATCTGAATAAGTGACACCTGAAAATGTAACTGATTAAATTGAGTGCAAACAAGATGTGATAAGAAATCGTATCATCTACAGCTTTTTATACAAATAAATAAAAATGTATTGTTTTTTACCACACAAGTAGACGTAATAACACTTCGTACAGGTTGTAATGCTGTGTGCACGTTCATTCAGATAAATTATTCACGTGATATCACTGAGGCTTTTTGAATGTCGTGTAGCAAATTAACCAGTGGTAGATCAATACGAAATGTTTTAAATAAACTGCTGTGACATACTTCTAGCAAGACAGTCGCCTTGTATTAAAATTTAGAGCGATTGGTTTGACATTGAAAGAGCAAGAAGAGAAGAATTTTATAAGATATTTGAATGTAAAACTTAAGCTTCCGGTTTTAAATTTTCTGATTGATTGGAATAATTTGGGCGCTATTTATTTCCACAATTTCTGTATATGGCAAACGATCTAGTTAACTAGTCCATAGTTGGTAATTTTAAATTCATTAGAGATACAGTTGAGTAGAAAAACTTAATAATAAAAATACAATTTTAATTGTTTAATAATGTTACAAACTAAAAAATATGACTTTTACAATAAAAATCTCAATTAATTAGTAATCTACTTGAAACATATGTACAGTTTAAAATTTATTTCCAAAGTAAGTTTTTACGAAAATATGATTTTTGACAATTCGAAAAATCTATCGAACTGAATGTCACGATTTCTGATCGGTTAAACCATTCTTTAGTTCTGACGTATTAGATAGATTTTTGATTTTGATTTTTGACCATTTTAGATTTTGTTTCTAGATTGTAAATTTTCAATCAAAAAGTTTTTTTTAATATTTTTTTTTAATTTTTACAGTTTAAGATTTATTTGATCAATTTGTGGTATATTCTCTGTGTTATCGAGTTATTGCATTTTTTCTAAATTTTTATATTTTATTTTTTATATATAATTATGAAATTTTTCGCAGTTTATTAATTTTGAAAACTAAAACTCTTCTTTTTTTTCTTCGGCTTTTATTTTTTAATTCACTCCAAATCTTTCCTTACTAACATTTGCCTCGTAAAGCAACATTGGTTAAAAAAGCTAAATACATTCAGAGATCGATTTGCTCAACCCTCGATTATTGCAACACTCCAAGTACCGCAACAGGTAGTTTTTGTAACATTACAGTTTTTAAAAATTCAACTTATTTCATAAATAAAATTTGTTAACATAATCATAGTCAGAAGATCACAATTGAAACAAACATACGGTTATGACAATTCTTAAATTGATTTTGTCAACCGAACCTATACTTTTGTTGTCCCAATATGGCGAGCACAACTGAATAATATGCAATGCATTGGACTTTAGTACCAACTATTGGTTTTTGCAACTAAGAAAGTTGTATTTATAAATTTACACTTAATTAACGACCTTTTATCGATTGTAGTGACTAAATATTAGTTAGTTTTATTAATATAATATATATCAGCAAATTAAAATTTAATTTTAAGGTTTTTAGACATTCCCAAGCTATTATTCGGTTTGCATAAGCAATTATTGTAAGATACGTTAAGTTACTCAATAATTGTCGACTTAAAAATACTGATGTGGCCAAGTTGTCTAAGCCGATGTTTTACAAACATATAAATAAGTATATCTATGTTCAATACCAATAATTAAAAAAATTAATTTTAAATTCAAATGAGTAAGTAAAACAATTTAATATATTATTTAAATATTAAAAATATTAATTCAACTGTGTTCCAGTGCAAAAATGCATGTGAATAATCCCGACTAGCTTCCATTTCAAATTCTAATTTTATCTGATGTTGCAACTATTAGGTTAATGTCAATAATTAAAACTACAGGGGTACTACATGTAGTTGCAACATCAATGTTCTATGATAGTGGTTGCAACCACCACACTTCGTTTGACAACAAATTTTGTTGTCATAACAAATCAGCAAATTTTCTGAATTTATATGACTACAGATGAACTTAACCAGATTATAAAATCAGAAAATTGGCAAATATAAAAAACCAAACGATAACTCCGGGTTTGATTTGATAAATAAAAGATCAACATTAATTTTGTAGTGAAGTTATTCTCATATCAAATTTTCACATAAAGTTTGCCTATATACACAAATAAGAATTGAAATCAGGAACAGCAGAATGAATTAACAATTAGTTACAAATATGATACACTGACGACAGTTGTGTACTGACATTGTTCTGTTCTGTTGTGTATATTGAAATTTTAATTAATTTTACATTTAGCATGTTTCTTAAAATTAATAACTATTACTAACTCTTTCTGAATATAATTTTATTATAATTACTATTATAAATCAAAAAATATTTTCTTAATATAAGAAAAAGTCAAACAGTTTATGTCCTTGAGACTAGTGCATAACGTCATTCCAAAAAAAAATCGTACTTGAAATTTTTATTTGGTTTGAGAGCACATTTTCTAATCGTAAGAATATGTTTTATCAAGTTCAAGGACATTTTGTCACACGATTGAAATTATTTTATCTAATTTTACGAAAATGATTGAGGAAATGACTTACTTTTGAATAGTTGATGCAAATTTCCTAAATTTAAATTCATATGTATTTATTTTTCTAAAATTGGAAACTTTCCCAAAAAGAAAAGAATATTTAAAGAAAAAAATATTTTGAATTATTTTGAGTTCGAATTTTATTAAAAGTTTTTCACCCCCTTATTCCAGACCAGTAAAGAAGCAGCTCCGGGCAATAAAAGCTTTGTTTTACCACTGGACGTTTCCTCTATCCTTAACTGAAAAAGTTGTTTATTAATTTTTTTTTTTTTTGCTTCCATTACTTGTACAGCATCAACGGCATTCTGCGTTATTTTGAGGTATAACTTTTTATTGTTTAGTGTGACATGCATTTGTGTCAAAAAGAACAAAAAAATCCTGTGCCTGTTGCATTGAATCTGAAATGAAAGACACAATTTTTCACATGTTTTTAACCGACTTCAGTTCAAAGGTTTTTTTAATTTATGAACCGAAGCTCCTTCTTTAATGAATCGATTTTCAAACTTCTGTTTTTGTTCGAAATTTTTTATTTAAATTGTGGAAATCTTTGAAAATTTTGGCCATTGTGCCAAAATTGGCACAGCATTATTTCAAGTGGTGTAAAATCATCAAAAATTTTTTTATTCCATCTAAAAGCTTTTTATATGTTTTGTTATTTACTGAATTTATAAAAGAATAAATAATAATGAGTGTAGGAACGATATAAGATAATTTAATTAATTTTCTTTTTTACAAAACAACAAAAAAACAAAATATCTTTATTTAAATTAAGTATCTTCAATCAGCTCAAATAATATTTTTTATACTAATCAAAAGAAATAATTTTAAGTTTTTTTTGTACAATTAAACAAAAAGTTACTATACATACATATATATTTTAAAATCTATAAGGTAGTATGAGAACAAGTTCCTACATCTACTCCCCCGTCAGCTGAAACTATGCGGTTAATTAATTCAAAATTTAATAATAATAAATTTATTCATATGTATGTACATACTCGTACATATGTGATATTAATGTTAATTTAAATCAAAAGTCACTGTTTTCTTTCCTTTTAATATTGACTCTTGAGTTTCATCACCTAATTTTGATGTGTCAATAAATGCCGATTTTAAATGATCAATAGCAATCGATACGGTATTGTTTCCTTTTTGTATTATAAAACATTTATCATTTTTGCTAATGACTTTATAAGGTCCCTCAAAATAAAAATGCAATCCAATTTTCCTTTTAGCTTTTACAAAAACATACGAACAGTTTATTAAATTTGAAGGAATATAACTATAATTGTTACCGTGATGAGATATAACATTCTGAATAGACGAAAAATATTCCCTTAGTTTTAGAAGAAGAAAATCTGTGTTGGTTTCTAATTTTTGTGGAGATATTACTAATTCACCTGGAATTCTCAAAGTCTGTCCATAAACCATCTCAGCTGGACAGCACTTGAGTTCTTCTTTAACTTGATTCCTTAAAGCTAATAGTATAATTGGAAGCTCATTAGACCAATGTACCGTGTTATTAGAAGAGGTAAGAGATGCTTTAAGTTGACGATGGAACCTTTCTATGATTCCATTTGATTGCGGGTGGTAAGCTGAGGTATGAATTTTTTCTATTCCCAATAACTTTACCAAATTGGAGAATAAAGAAGATGTAAATTGTGCACCACGGTCTACAGTAATTTTTAGCGGAATGCCAAAACGTGATATATAATTCTGAATAAAAACCCTAACTATAGTGTCAGATGAAATATTTTTCAATTGGTAAGCTTCAGGCCATCTCGTCGTTCTATCTATAATTGTTAAAATATATCTATAGCCTCTAGAAATTGGTAAAGGTCCTATAATGTCCATGTGAATATGTTCAAATCTGCATTTAGGAATTGCAATTTTGGCATTAGGTGACTTAGTATATCTAGTAATTTTTGCTTTCTGGCATGTGACGCATTGTAAAGCCCATAAATTTATATCTTTGTTCATAACAGGCCAAAAATACCTACTTTGAATCATTTTCCTAGAAGCGCGAGCGCCTGGATGAGACAGTGAGTGCAATTTCTTAAAAATTTCTATTCTCAGAATTTTTGGAATATAAGGTCCAGTTACTTCACATAAAATATTAATATTGTTCTTTGGAACCTTAAATTCTTTAATGTTATATTTCATTTTAAACCATTCGTCAATTAAACCTGTAGATAGTTCATGTTCCTGTTCCTTTTTCAAAATATCAAAACTAATTTCATTTTCCTTTAAACTATTTATCTCCGGTAACCTTGACAATGTATCAGCTACAACATTTTCTTTACCACTAATGTATTTAATATCATTAGTAAACTGTGCAATATATTCCATTTGCCTTGTTTGACGAGGTGATCTGTCTGTTTTTGACTCAAGGATATATATTAACGGTTTATGATCAGTAAAAATAGTGAAAGATTGACCCTCTAAAAAATATCTAAAATGTTTAACTGAATTATAAACAGCAAGTAGTTCTCTATCGAACGTGGAATAGCGTTTCTCGGCTTCAGTCAATTTCCTCGAAAAATATGCTAAAGGTTGCCAATATCTACCATCTGACTGTTGTAAGACCGAACCAATAGCTACATTTGATGCATCAACTGCTAAAGAAATGTTTTTATTTCTATCATAATGATTAAGTAATGTGCACTCTGTAAACTTTCTTTTGACAACATTAAATGCATTTTCCATTACTTTGGTCCATTGAATAGTTTTAATTTTATTTTTGTTTCAATCTGTAACAACGTCATGTAACGGTATTAAATCTTGGGCTAGCATGGGTATGCATCTATGATAATAATTTATCATACCTAAAAATTTTTTAAGGTTTTTAATAGTATCCGGTTTTTTATATGAACTGATAACTTCAATACGATCCTTTGCAGGTTGAATACCTTTCTTTGATATTTGGTAACTCAAGAAATTTAGTGATTCTTGTCCGAAAACACATTTTGATGGTTTAATATTCAAACCAAATTTATTCATCTGTTCGAAAACTAATCTTATATGCTTAAAATGTTCCTCTTCGTTTGAACTTGCAATTAAAATATCATCTATATAAATAAATATAAAATCAAAACTAGCAAAAATTTCATTCATAAATCTTTGAAATGAAACCAAAAGGCATCCTCAAAAACTCAAACATTCCAAAAGGTGTTGTAATCGCTGTTTTATGAATATCTTCAGGAGCTACAGGGATCTGGTGATAAGCTCTAACTAAATCTATTTTTGAGAAAATAGTTTTTCCGTTCATATTACTATGAAAATCCTGAATATTTGGTAAAGGATATCTATCAGGAATGGTTACACAATTTAAACGTCGATAATCTCCACAAGGTCTCCAATCATTTTTGTCTTTTTTTTCTTTCAAATGCAATGGAGATGCAGCATGAGATGTCGATGGTCGACAAACCCCAATTTTAACTAAATATTCAAACTCTCTTTTAGCTGCCTTAAATTTTAAAGGATCTAATCGTCTTGGTCTTGAAAAAGGTAAATTACTATTGGTTACTATTCTATGGACTACTGAATGATCTGTGCTTTTCGTATAATCAGGGTCAGCAGTAATTTTTGGAAAATCATCTAAAATTTCCGTATATTTATTTTGGGAAATTAAAACCTTTAATGAGAATATATTACTAAAACCTGATGATCCGGAGATTTTAAATTTTGTTATAGAGTCGATAATTTTCTTATTTTTCATGTCAACTAGCAGTTCGAAACTTTCCAAAAAGTTCGCACCAATAATTGGAGTATTAATGTCAGCCAAAATAAATGGATAGTGAAATTCTCTTCTTAAACCAAGATCTACTCTTAAAAGTTTACTACCGAAAGTTTTTATATTTGAACCATTTGCTGCTGATAATAACAAATCTGATGTACCTTTATATGTTTTGAATTTTGTAATTGGTAAAACAGATACACAAGCACCTGTATCTATTAAAAAATTTAATTTATTTAAACGATCGAATATAAATAGGCGACGAGATGGCTTATCGAATATCCCATCAACCGTCACCTTCATGATAGGATTGTCTAGTTTAAATTATTATTTTGTGTTGAAAAATTGCATGGTGGAATGCACTTTTTTGCTTTTAACCCATATTTATAGTGATACCAACATTTTTCATACTTTTGACGTGATTTACTCCTCGAGTTTTCTCTGTAATTCGAATATTTCTTGTTTAGTAGTCTAGATGACCTTAGTTCCGAAACTTCTACATTTAGTTTCTCTAAATTTTGACAAATTTGATTTGTAATTGTTGAAAATTGCTGAAACATATCATTACCATTGTTTATCTGAGATATTTGACTCTTACTTAAAACATCCCAAATTTTATCAGCGAGAATAATTTTATCATCTAAAATCTCTAAGTTAGAAGATGTTTATAAAGAAGATCATTTCCTATCATTGAAACTGTTCCAGCAATATTAGACATTTCTCTATAAAATTCCGATGGTTTACGGTCACCAATTTGTTTATCAGAAAATAGTTGTTCAAGTCTATGTTCTTCACTAAGGGAAAACCTTTCACACAAAACTTTTTTTATAAACTCATACTTGTTTGTAGTAGGTGGTTTTTGCAATATGTCTAATATTTTTATAATCACTTCCTGAGGAAGTGCTACAATAATGTTTTGATACTTTACTGTATCATCAGTTATCTGTTTTATGTTAAATTGCATTTCAGTTTGAATGAACCAAGCCTGAGGACACGATAGCCAAAACGGCGGTAATTTAAGTGATGAAACGTTATTGTTTAAAACTGGTAAACTAAAAGCTTGATCGTTCATACATAAATTTTGATGTTCGTTTTCTAATGTAATATTTGGAGAACTATGTGATATACATAGGCGTAGTAATCGAAATATCTAAATTATTGTCCAGTGCAGGTTGTTGCAAATCTAGTAATATGTTGTTTCTTTTTGTAAATGATCTAGTTAAAACCATTACTTAAAAATTTTCAGCTGACGAGATGGTAGTTAACAAATTAAAATTCATATAAATACTTATGTACATAAAAATGTTATGTAATTATCAAAAAAAAATACGTACTGTTATGTTCATATATATATTATAAACATATAAGTGTGAAAACCAGCAAAGTTATTAAAACTTAGTATATTTTGAGGTAAGTTCAAATGATGCGTAAAAATCTCTTCTTTCTCTTCGAAAATTGATTGGTGTTGGATCTTATCTGTGTTATATATATATATATTTATGGTTTCTATATGTATGAGTTGGACACTAGCAAAATTATTAAAACTTTCTTGGCATATTTTGAGGTAAATTCAAATGTTGGCTAAATATGTCTTCTTTCTCTTCGAAATTGATTGATGTTGTATCTTACTTGCTGTATTAATTGAAATACACCACTTCCCACAAACACAAAGTCTTGAATTTCTTGCAATAATTGTTTTGATGTAACATACATATGTATGTATATAGTTTCAATTTAAAATTGTTCTCTATTTAAATTATTGCAGTTAGCAGGATCGCAAATTTATGTAGGAACGATATAAGATAATTTAATTAATTTTCTTTTTTACAAAACAACAAAAAAACAAAATATCTTTATTTAAATTAAGTATCTTCAATCAGCTCAAACAATATTTTTTATACTAATCAAAAGAAATAATTTTAAGTTTTTTTTGTACAATTAAACAAAAAGTTACTATACATATATATTTTAAAATCTATAAGGTAGTATGAGAACAAGTTCCTACAAAGAGGATATACATTTTGTAATAAAAAAACCATACCGACCTCCGCAGTGGGTTTTATAGGAAAAATTTAACGAAATTTTCCTCAAAATCATGTAATGTAATAATTTTTTTTATTACGAGTAATGTTTGTACTTTAAGCTAATCAATGACTTAAAAATTTTTTGAATAAAGTCAACAGATTTTTTGTATGTCCTCCGTTATCAAGTGTTCTCAAATTGGCACAGCGGCCGTAAGTGGGTTAATAAATAAGTGCGCTATTTATTAATTAATATGGTACATTAATCTTTCTTGAGAGTAAAATATAAACAAGACAGTCGGTTTTTTATTTGCTATTATTTAAGGCCATGTGTACACAGACAGGTTGACAAATAATTAATCCAATTAATTTCCTATATTTTTGATTTTGTTGCATACATATTAATTTTAAGTTAGCATACAAAATTGAAGGAGCAGTTTACAATAACCGTTGAAATTAAAAATTTTGTTTAGCATTGGCTAAACTTATATTTAATATTTTTTAGATTTAAGATTTGAAAAACTTATTGATAATTTAATATATAATTGAAGATTCAATAAATAATAAAATTTATCACAAAAAAAAAAAGTTTACAATAACAATACGAATGGGGAGCTGACTTCTCGAGACTTCCAGCTACAAATCTACAATTTAAATATATTCTAAGTCACGATAACTATAAGTTTAAGTAGTGTTTGTTTGCAAACATGTAGTAAAATAATTTATGTGTAGTGTGTGCCCCCCCCCCCCCACTTCCAGAAAATGTGATATTGTTGCCGCTGCCTTATCACAAATATGGTTTTGCATAAAAATATTTAAATTGCTGTTGTATTATTTATTGAAAAAGGTTTATTGAATTGCATTTTTTAAAAATATTACATAATTAATTTTGAATTTTATTTTTGAAGGTACAAAAGCATTAGTCTTAATTATTAATTACAAATTATTTAATAACAATATATCAATTTAATTAAAAATCGTGAAAATTACATAGAGTAGTTTTTTGTCTATTGATGATAGTGGGCCTCGTGAGACCCTTGTTGAGGTACATCATACGAGCTGTAGTCTTGATGTTTTAGCTCGGGATGTGCCTGATTGTTTACGGGAGCAGCATAACTTGGAGTAGCAAAAGTGACATGCGTTTTAACAGCAGCTGTAGGGGTAACGTAGGTAGTAGGAGTATGATGATAATTATTGGATTCTACAGGTGTAAAATGAACTGGAGAATTGTAAGCGGATGTAACCACTTTATGTCCATTGAGAGGTTCACGATGAACAACAGCATTAAAACCATTAACATCATCAGCTGTATACTTTACTGTGCGACGAAAGCCATCAGCATCATTTAAAGAATATTCTCCCTGGACAACATCACCATCACGTGCTTCAGTTTGACTCTTGGAATCTCCAGAAACAGGATCTTCGACTTTGTATTCAAAGTTGTATTTAGGATGTGTGTCAACGGGATAAGTTTCATGAGAAGTGTGAGTCTTTTGTAAAATTACATGATGTTGTTGTGGTGCAGTGTGCTGGTAAAAACTTGGTTGATGTTCCAAACTGGTATGTTGAGTCACAGGAATAATACCGGCATTGATAGCAGCAACAAATGACAAGATAGCGATATACTGAAAATGCAAGAGAAAAAAATAAATTTTAAAAGTTGAAAAAAGTTGATTTGAATTAAATTCAGATAGAAGTGAGGACTGTGATATTTAAGCGTAATATTTTTAACTACATTTGCACCATAAGCAATTGTTTCATGGTAAAAATAAATTGATTAATAATAAAACATGACCATTTTATTCAATGAAGAGCATAGAGGGAAAAAACACTGGCAATAAATTCAGTTTATTTGAGGTGTTTCTTCTCATGGAATTTTTTTTTTTTTTTTGTTTGCAATAACCGAATTGAATTGATTTTTGTTTCTTGATATTGAACGCAAATCGCTGCAAACTTAAATTCCGTACTGTACTAACAAACCTACATTAGTGTAAGCTCATACTAACCTTGAAGGCCATTTTTGCACAAAAATCGATTTATTTTATCCAAAAGACGAAAAATTTAATGAAATATACCAAAGTCTTTGTCCTAACACTTAAAGGTACGTGATTTGAATAATGATTTAATCGAGAAATGCATTTGTTTTTATACTGCAAAAGTCTACTAAATTATCATAAATATTTTTTTTTTGAAGGAGTGACTGAAGGGAATTGTATTTTTAAGTTGTATTTTTAAATAATAACATATCAAAATCTACCTCTTCTTATCATATTTTGAATTAAAATTGTTAGCATTTCACTTTTTATATTATTGTTTAATTCAAAATCTATACAAAAACAAGCAAAAATTATTTTAAAATTCCCCGCAGGCAAAATAGTGAATATGCAAAAAAATAATATTGAAATCGAAACCACATGATGAATAGCCACTCATACACTCATAGGTCAGATACCCATGGTATTGTCTAAACTAACTACTCAATTGTTTTGTAAAAATGCTTATTATAGTGTGTACATTACCGCATAACAGTAAAATACAATTTCGCACACTCACATATGCAAATAAGTATCATTAATATTTGCGGTAATAAATTAGCTAACGAATTTGCTATTCAAAAAAGTATTATGTGAATAAAATAAGTGTGTGCATTGTTCGTTTTAAAACAAACTTCTTATTACATAAAATAATTCTCAATATTTAGCAATTTCTCAAAATAGACTTTTCGAGAAAAATATCTTGTTTATCGCTGAAAATAAGAGTTGTTTAACCTTGTTGATGCATTTGAGATATTAAAAAATTTAACATTGTTTTACTGTTACCAACGGGATTCAAAAAGTAAAGTAGGGTTAATTTTTATTGTGATCTGATTTCGGAAATATCTACAGAAATTTAAGACCATAACAATTATTATATATATATATATATATATATATATATATATATATATATATATATATATATATATATATATATATATATATATATATATATTCCTCTAACTCCCACTGGAGAATAGGGCGCCAACAATTGCAGATCTCCATCTGACTCGGTTTTGAGAAATAGACCTTAATTCGTTCCAAGATACACCTAGTTGATTCATTTCGGATTCTGTTGAACGTCTCCATGTTGTACGCGGCCTACCGCTTTCTCTACCATCTTGATGAAATGGGTTCCATCTAAGACCTTGCTTGGATACATTCTCATCATTCCGACGAAGGGTGTGTCCAATCCACTGCCACTTTCGCTTGCGAATTTCAGTTGCTACTTCCATTTGTCCTGCTTTTAATAACAGCTCTTCATTCGATATTGTTCGAAGCCAGAAGATGCGTAATATCCTTCTTAAGCAACGATTGGCAAATGATTGAAGACGTCTTGTGATGCTGTTGGTAACCTTCCAGGTCGTGCACCCATATAATAGGACAGACTTGACATTTGACTCGAAAATTCTGAGCTTAGTGGTTTGACTTATTTTATTACTTTGCCAGATTGGGGCTAGTATGCCAAAAGACGATCTAGCCTTGTTAATTCTAGCATCAACATCAGTGTCTGTTCCACCATTAGAAGAGATCTCGCATCCAAGATAACAGAAATGTTCACTTGCCTCAAAAGTTTGGTTGTTGATGGTCATTGGAACTGTTGTTGTACCAACACTTAGTGTTTTTGTTTTGCCAGCGTTTATTTTGAGTCCTGTGTATTGTAATTTTTCCTGCAGATCTATAGTTGTTTGTCTTAGGTCATTAAGCTTGTGGGAAAGCAAACAGATATCGTCAGCATAGGCCAGGTAGTTAAGATATTGGTTATTGATTTTCCATTGTATTCCTTGCCTTTTATTCTTAATAGCGTTGAGAACATATTCCATGACGACAACATTGAACTTTGTTATTGATACAATTCGAATTTTAATTGAAGTAAGCAAAACTTTCTATTAATAACACTGTGCGACAAATGAAAACTTTTGAAAAAACGTATGTAAATTTTTACCAATTGTACCAATTTTGTTAATATTTTTTAGGCAAAAAACTCTTATTATCTCATAAGGATCACAATGTACCTTGGAATTTTTTTTCATTTGTTTCTATAAGAAGCCAAACAGTAAGACTGATCGTCTAGAAATTTTAGAACTGTATTACTGATGACCTACTGATGATGATTCTAACAGATTGATTTTTTTAATATATTAATACATACATATTTACGTATAAGCGCACCTTAAACAATTAATGTTTTGAAATTTAAAAATGAATGTCTTGAAATGCTATTTCTTTAGCAAAAATAAAAAAAATTGTTTAGTGGACTCTTTGCTTTATTATTGCCACATAAATCTCAGCGGTATCACGGCCAAAATGTAAACACACTTTTTTGAGCGTCCTATGGTTTTTTCAGAATCTTTGAAGAACCATACAAAAATTTGTCACCACAATGATCAAACGGATGTTAGCATTTTTCTACCCTTTGGCAGTAACCTATACTGTCCCATCCGTATACATATATAATTCTCTTTTGCACTCTGTAATAATTACTTGTATGATTGGAAATCAATACCAAAGAGAATACTTTTAATTTTCCAATCAGTTCCGCTAGAAAATCCATTTTTTTTTTTTTTGTTAAGATTTTTTTGATTTCCTTCTTCTGCCATATTTTCATTTTATAGAGCGATATTGAAATCAGTTCGTTTGATATAATTCACACAACAGGATTAAGTACGGATTGCTTGTATTAAAATCATAGAAAATGGTGTAAGGGGAAATTTATCTCCCCTTAAAATTATTCCAAATGCATACTTACAAAAAGTTGATGCAAGTATATCTCTTTTTCTATATCACACTGTTGTTCGAGTGATGTAAATAGTTACATAAATATAAATTTATAAGTCAGTCTTTCATTTGATAGCACAATTGTGCAGAGTTGTATTCACACGTCTTCTTACACATTTTCATTTAGTTAGTAATGAGATAGCTGTAAATCAAGGTTGTTTCTTTACTCTAAAATATTAAATTCAAAATGCTTATGTCGGCTTAGGCGTTTGTTGAAAAGCTTTGTTTCGATAATTGCTTAATAATATCTAAACATCCCTTTTTTAGATTTTCAACAGCACTGGCCGAATAGAACAAACGTTGTTTTCGGTAAATGTGCAAATGCTTTCACTACTGTTAGGTAGCTCTGTTGAACGTGATTACATATTCCATTTATACACAATTACAAATAGAATGCGCGACTTCTCACTACTACCGGATGCTAGCTGGGGTATTTTATTTATTTTTTATTTATTTTTTTATTTTATTTATTTCAGAAGAGGCCTTTTGGCCTATAAAATATATTAGCAGTCTAACAAATTTTTAAGTCTATGTAACAAAGGAAATTATTTACATCTTAAAAAATATATGTACATTAAGTATTTAAAATTAATATTTAAAAATTGAGACCAATTTTATTTTAAGTTAATACATTGTAATCACAAACCATATTAAGTTTAAACATATAAAAAACTCAAAGTCCAAAATAATCGTGACACGACAATAATATAATTTTTTATTTTTATTTATCATAATATATTACACATTATAGTGCTGCCAGCGAATTATATCCTATAATGCCCAATCTCCTGATTTCTTGTTCTACTTAAGACAAACTTTTTTGGTTTGATTTTTAAACTTAAGTATATTTTGATTAATGTTCATTGTTTGGCCAGATTGGTGAGCAATTTTTTTATTGGCTTCCAAAGATTCTGAAAAGCAGTCGCACCTCAAAAAAAAAATGTTATCAGTTTTTTTTGCCAAGAGGTGATTTAGACGTCGCGATACAACTGAAATTCATAGCAATAATACAGCTAACAAATTTTTGTTTTACTACTTTTACTATAAAATGTAGGGAATCCTGATTTTTCACTAACAATATTTGGTAGCTAAAGTAAAGCTGAACAACTCTTGTGAACATACCAAACCAATCTGAATGTGTCTACCAACTTTAAAAGAAAATTTATATAATTAATATAATATAATATTTTTCTTGTTTAGTTGTTGATGTGTCAAAATGGACTTCCTTAAATTCTACTTGTTCTAATTATATTTTAATTAACTTGCTTTAATCAGTGACGCATTACTTTTATGTGTGTATGTAATTCTTGTTCAATAAAATCAATTTTACAAAAACATAACGTGTGCAAAAGTTTGTAATAATATAATAAGTGCTTAAATATATAATATAAAGTTATTCAAAGAGTGAAAATGGATAAATGCAAGGGCAATATAAGTAATTTTTGCTATTCTTGTGATACTTTTGCACCAAAAGGAAAAAGACGTAGCCTTACTAAAGAATTTAAAAATTTTTAAGTCAAGTGTTACAAAAAAAAAGTTATTGAAAATAAAAATTGTGTACCTAATTTAGCATGTTTGATATGTTATAATGATCTTTTCTATTAGCAAAAATGCAAGAGAGCGTTTCTCCGGTTTAAGACCCCATAATTTGGACGAATCCTGGTAGGAAACATAATTCAGATAATTGCTATGCATGTAAAAATAGATTTGAAGGGATGAATTAAAAAAAAAAACATTAAATACCAGTCCGTTGATAGCGCCCAACTACCAAAACTTAGTATAACAAGCAAGACCGGCTTGATTTCATCTTATCGAAATTAAAGATGTTTCTCTATTAACGATACCAAAACGTTTGCATACTGTAAGGACACACAAATTCTTATGAAACAGATGAAAATTGCATACGACCCCGATTATCGGCGATTGTTTATAGATAGCTCAAAGCAGAGTCTAAAAGCTGTGCAATTACATGAACTAAATAATAAACCTTGTGTTCCAATACCATACAGCACCGACACAAAGGAAACAAATGGAAAACTTGAGTACGTTTTGAATGCAATAAACTATGAAGACCATAAATGGAACATTTGCTGCGGTCTTAAAGTAGTGGCAATTCTATTGGGGCTACAGGTTGGATACACAAAACATATGTGCATTTTATGCAATTGGAATTCCCGAAGGTAACCAGCATGAAAATCATACATGGGAAAATAGAAAAGATTCCAAGTTAGGAGAAATGAATATTATTATAAAACAACTAATGCCCTTGCTTCACATCAAACTTAGAATAGGAAAAATTTCATAAAAACTATAGTATGTACTTAATAAACATGATACAGAACCTGCGTTACAGTTTTAAGCTTTTTGTGAGAACATATCTGTAATGGAAACTCACTATTGATAAGTTGAAAGAAGGTTAATACACACATTTTTTAATATTGATATGAAGATGTTCAAAAATACATGTTCCGAATATTTATATTCAATATTTTTTTAGGCGTGTTTTATGGTCCAGATATTCGTAAATTAGTAAAAGATAAGCAGTTCGATAAAAGTTTACTCGATGCTGAAAAGTTTGCGTGGTGCTCAATAAAAGAAGTAATAGCGGGTTTCTCGGTAAAACAATGTTCACAAAACTATGAGCAATAAATAAAACACATGTTGAGAGCGCTCGAAAAAACTTGTGTAGATATGTCATTAATAATACATTTCTTGCACCATCATTTAGAATATTTTAGCCGTAAACTTTAAAAAAATTCGATATAGAGGAAAGGGGTCTCCATACGCCATAATGGCTGAAATTCGTTGGCGCACAATAAATATATTTGAAGACCCAGATTTAAAAAAAAAAAAAACATCAATTCAATTGTGTTCCAGGATAAAATGAGAATAAATAATCCTGATTAGCTTCCATGGTGTTAATAAGTTTTATCGGTTTTCGCAACCGAAAATTCAGTGGTACTACACGAAAATTGTAGTTGTAGCAAACAAATTCTATAATAGTTGGTAAAACCGCCACAATTCAGTTGGCAACAAATTCGGTTGCCGCTACTAATCTGTTTTCTCTGTGCGCAATTTTGGTACTTAATCGTGGCAAAAATATACGTTCGGTTGACCTTATCAATTAATGAATTGTCGCAATCGTATGTTTGTTACAATTATGGTCTTTTGGTTTTGATCATGGAATGTTTTTTGTATGCATAGAATATTGATAGCGTTAGCTGAAATATAGCCCATGCAACTGATGCTTTATTGCCTCAACCGTTTTCCAACCAATCTTTTTTCTGGATATACAAAATTTATTAAGTAGAAACAGGTGAGACTGCCAGACATTTAATCATAATTACAGATTTAATTGGAAAAGGAAAACCAAGTAGATAGCATATAGTAGACTTTTTGGATACAGAAATTTTAATTTAAATTCTGTTGTCTACCATTGATATATTGCTTTTAGATCATGGTATATCGCGGAATACTCGTATACAAATATTTGCATACATACGTACATACATTACTACGATTACATATCGATTAATAAATAATGAATTGTTTTTAGTGTAAATAACATTTTACTGTTGTAAATTTAAACAAAAATACTTATCTTTATAGATATAAGAAAAAAGGTGCAAACATAGTTTGACTTGATATGTGAACAGCGACGTGCTTGGTACTCATTGATACAAAAATAGACAATAGGCACGTTCAGCAGAAAACCCTGCTACTAAACAGTTCAGAAGTAGCAGCTTTTGATTTGATTAATTTTTCCGAACGATCTGCTCACTTTTTTGTCAAAAATATTCAAATATTTGACTTTTCAATTAAAATTATTAAATTTTATTTTGTTAAAAGGTTCACAATATTTATTTGTGAATTTAAATGAATTAATATTTAAAAATATATTATGAAATTGGATTCAAACGTCAAACTGAACTGAAAAATCGTAATTTGATGAAATGCATCGTACTTTTTCTTTGCTACCAACAACAGTGCGCGAGTTATATACACACTACCAACTACAACAAAGAAGCCAATACACTAGACAGGAAATCGCTCCACTTCAATTCTTAAGAAAAAACCTAATTTTCATTTTTGGCCAAATTCATATTTTAACTTGTACGTAAGTTCAATAAACTGAACTTCCGTACAAGAAAATGCAAAACACAACATTTCGCAACATTTATAATTTAGCTTAAGTTGCATTTTCCCATTTCATATTGTATTTTTCCTAATAATTAATATTAAGCTTAAATATCATTTTTATATTATAAAACCTTTGTAAATTAAAAATTAAAATTGAGAAATAAATTGGTGTTCAACCTTAACGGTTGATATTTTTTTAAGTTTTGTTAAAACTAATTCTTTATTTGGCGCAGTCGAAACGGGCAGTTGCGGTATCGATTTGAAGTGACTTTAATCACCACAGTGACGTTAAAAACAAAAAAATTACAAGTGACATTAATAAAATATTTTAACATTAAAAAAATTACAAGTGACATTAATAAAATATTTTAACATTAAAAAAAAATTTACAAGTGACATTAACAAAATATTTTAACAAGTGACGAGAAAAACAAAATAAGTGACATTAGAATTTACAAGTGACATTACCAAACAATTTTTCTTAACAAACGACGATATTACAAAAATATATATAAAGAAAGTGACATTAAAATTTACATAAAGAAAGATTACAAATTAAAAAAAAAAAAAAAAAAAATTAGAAGGTACAATAGTTTACAAGTAAATAAATATACTGAAAAAAAAAAAAAAAAAAAAAAACAAATTGTTCCAAACGGTGAAAGAATATCATCGTTAATAAAAATAAAACGGGGAGGGCATATCTCCGTTAGAAAACGTCAATATATATAAAAAAAATATAAAAAAATAAAATAAATAAAAACGTTATAGAACGGGGAGAGCATATCTCCGTTAGAAAACGTCAATAAATAAGAAAAAATATATAGACTTAGAACGGGGAGGGCATATCTCCGTTAGACAAAAACAACAACAATCACAAATCAACAACGGGGAGGGAATATCTCCGTTAACAACAGACAGGACAACCAAAGTCTACCAAATCGAGGCCGTTGGATTTCAATCCATTAACAACTGTGAACCTACACCAAAACACCAATCTACTTCTCCATGCTGATTACGGCTCCACTCCTGCTATATTATTTGTAAGCACCTTAGAAATAAGATATTTAAACTAATAATAAATTTTCCAACTAGAATAAATAATTATATATACAATTGTCTCTGTCTCTAATGTTCAAAAGGAAGGCAAAGACCGAAGCCTTATTTAAATTAACAAAAAAGTCAAAAAGCCTTGATAACATAACAAAAACAAACCATTTACCAAGCATACCTGAAATGCAGAATCAAGATTCGATTCAAAACCAATCTTCCTCTCAAACGCAAAATTCCTATCAAAATATGAATAACATGCAGGAAATTTTTAATTCATTAAGAATACCGGATGTTATTAAAGACCTCCCTAGTTTTGACGGCAATCCTCGCCTTTTGTATGATTTTATAACCAACGTAGAAGAAATTCTATTATTTCTTAAAGGTACGGAACAGACACCCTACGGACAAATATTACTTAGGGCAATAAGAAACAAAATTGTAGGATCAGCGAACGAACTTTTAAATACATACTTGACGCAATTGGACTGGAATGAAATTAAGAACAACTTGATATCTGCTTTCGCAGATAAAAGGACAGAAACGACGTTGATCAGAGACCTCCATAACATCCGCCAAACTGATCGAACACTAGAACAGTTTCATGCCGAAATTATAGAGATTCAAGCTGCACTATTGAACAATATTCTTATAAATGAAAAGGACCAAAAAGTCATTAATTCAAAAAAAGAATTATTTTCAGAAATGTGCCTAAATGCATTTTTAAGCGGACTTAAAGATCCTTTGGGCGCAACAATTCGCGCTATGCGTCCTGAAACACTTCCAGTAGCACTCTCTTACTGCATAAAAGAGCAGAATATCACTTCGGCTAAACAAGACCTGAGACCTTACAAACCACAACCATCGAAATCTTACCCCCGGGAGGCACAACCTTTTTATAGAAGGGATTACCAAATTCAGCAAAATAGAATTCAGAGACCATATTACGGAGAAATTCAGTTAGGCATTTCCAAAATCCTCAATATAATACAAATCGCTATTTTAATAACAATAATTTCAGAAACAATAATCATAGCATTAGTAATGCTATAATTCCTTTAAAGACAGAACCGACCGACAATAACACAATGCGATCAAACTTTAGGCAAACTGTTCCCTATTCATACAACAGGACAGGTATGACCAGGCAAAATTTTCAACCTCGAATGAATTTCAACTCAAATTTTCACAACTTTGATCAAACTTCAGACACAAACCATGAGGTTCCAAATATATATTCATACAATAGAACAGGTATGACCGGACAAAACTTTCAACCTCAAACCAATTCAAAATTCCGAAACATTGTGCAATCTGCGGATAATTACCCAAATCAAGAAAAGTCAAATATATTCAATATAGATGATACTGGAAATTTTCAAGTATCAGCCTCGAAAACCCCACGGGATATATAGATATAAACAAACATGGAACTAAATTGCCATTTATATTAATATCATCTCCATTTGGTCGCCCATTAAGATTCTTAATAGATTCAGGAGCATCCTCATCATTTATTAACCCCGAATTCGTACCATTAGAAAACCAAACAAACTGTCAACCTGTGACCATAACGACTATATCCAACAAATACACCCTGAACACAAAAACTAAGCTACCAATATTCACAGAATTTAGAGAAAAAGGTCATTTAGAATTTCTAATTTTTAAGTTTCACAACTATTTTGACGGGCTCCTAGGAATCGATGCATTACAGGAACTTAAAGCAAATATCGACTTGCAGAATAATATCTTGATTACTCCAAAAAGCATTATCCCTTTACAAATGAAACCTACCATAACCTCGCATAAGTATCTAATACCCGCTAATTCTAAAACGATTTTACAACTTCCTGTTGACGTAGAAAAAGGCGAAATCTTTGTTACACAAACAAATATCTCAACACAACTAGTAATATCTGAAAGGCCACTTAATGAATTTAATTTACAAGTGGTCCTAGAGAAAACAGCATTGGGAAGCCCAATGACGATAGAAACAATTTTCAGAAACAGACAAAGGCGAATAATTAGACGACCCAATTTTAGCGAACAAGTAATGATAGATATATTTAAAAAACATTTTCCGCCTAACAGGCTAACAGTAATATATACCGATGACGACATTTTTAAGACTGTACAAGATACTTATTCAAAATATTTCTCACACAATAAACTTTTCAAATTACTAAGATGTACAGAATTTCTGGAAGATATTAGACAAAACGATGACCAGGAAAATTTGGTAAAAGCATACCATGAAAATAGTAACCACCGAGGAATTAATGAGTGTTACGAACACCTGAAAAGAAAATATTATTTTCCATATATGAAAGAATTAATTACTAAAACTATTAACAATTGCGATAGATGCCAAACTCTAAAGTACGATAGGCAACCACCCAAAATAAAATTCAGACTACCCGAAACCCCTTCTAAACCATTCGATATACTGCATATCGACATATACACAATAAACAATTATAGATAAATTTTCAAAATTCGCAGCAGCATACGTTCTTGAAAACAGGAATAGTATAACAGTACTTAAATCACTTAAATCATTCCTGAGCTCATACGGAATTCCTAAGAAAATTATATGTGACCAAGGATCGGAGTTTACAAGCAATATTTTCAAAGAATTCTGTAGACAATATGGTATTGAACTACACCATACTTCATTTCAACAAACAAGTAGTAACTCACCTGTCGAAAGACTCCATTCTACGTTTACCGAAATTTATAGACTCATTTTAGAAGAAAAAAAGACCCGCAGGATAGAGTTCGACCATCAGGAGTTGATGACAGAAGTTGTTTTAACATATAATAACTCAGTACATTCTGCCACAAAACTAACCCCTTTTGAGCTCTTTCATGGGCGAACATATAAATTTGATAAAAATTTTAAATTTAACAATGAACACGATTACTTGAGAAAACTTAATGAATTTCAAGAAACTTTATATCCAAAAATTAAAGAAAAATTAGAGATTTCCGCTCTTAATCGTACAAACAAATTAAATGAATTTAGGGAAGATCCGGAGTCTAGACAAAGTAATGAAACAATATATAGGAAAAACAGCAGACGTAATAAAATCACTTCGAGATTTTCTAAACATAAAGTAAAAGAGGACATTTGCATACAATTACTACCACCAATAACCAGAAAATACATAAATCCCGACTAAAAAAGAAACGAAAAACATTTTCTTTCTAGGGCCGCTTTAACTACGGCACAATATATTGAGATTCGAGATCTAACATCTAACATGGGTATTTTGCCAATAGACCTAGGACCAGCAAGACACATAACAGGATACAGCAACCTTATTCATGTGATTAATCTGGAGGAATATAGGGAAAACATTGAAAACATCAACAACACTCTTAGGACTTTCGAACGAAACAGTTCAACAGGAACCCAGACTGAAACGACAAAGTTGAAACTCAGAGAGCTGAAACTAAAATTAAACAGTTTAATGACCAAACGCAGCAAACGAGGACTAATTGATGGAGTTGGACATGCAATTAAATTTATTACAGGAAACATGGACGCATATGACGCTTATGAAATAAATAATAAAATTGAACAACTCAAATCTAATCAAATAAAATTTCAGGAGACCTTGGCAAAGGACCATAGATTTAACTTGAATATGGTTGCAAGATTTTCCAATATAACCAATCACATAAATGAGATGCAAGAAACCATACAGTATTTTCTAAACAAACAGGCAAATTTAACTAACCATATAGTAGAAGGTTCGGAATCCTCAATTAGAGAAATTCAATACCTTAACCAAATGAATTACAATATTGATATACTAACAAGTCATATTAACGACATTTCGGAGGCAATTATTTTAGCAAAACTTAACATAATTCCTAAATTAATTTTACACCCAGAGGAAATAGAACAGATTGGCAAACATTTAGAGGACGAATCTATCAAAACTAAATCAATAGAAAACATATATGAAGTACTAGGACTTCAGGCTTATTACAACGAATCCAATATTATTTTTAATGTACTGATCCCCAACCTTGGTCCCAAACCCTACAAATTTTATCATGTAATTCCCTTACCCATTAATAGAACTAAGATTATTGTAATTGAACCTTACTTAATGTATAATGAATTTAAAACTTTATATATACCAGAGAAATGTTCAAAGATAGAAAATATATTTTTTTGTTCAAAATTTAAAAATGAAGAAGCAACCTCCAACTCTAGTTGTATTGGCCATCTCTTTAAAAACCAAGATGCACAGTGTGTTACCAACGACGTCGGCGAGACGCAATCAATTTGGCAACCTGAACCAAACCTAATTGTATTCATTAATATTCCTAAAACACAGATCGAGACTACTTGCAAAATCAACAACCACACCTTGCATGGAACGGGAATAGTGCATTACAAACACTGTGAAGTATACATAAATAATATAACCTATGGCGACGACATCAATACATTCTGGGATGACGTATATATTGCCCCAGTATCAACTTCCCAAATTCATGCTTCAACTGAGATGAAAACTATTACCTTAAAAAAGCTATCAGATTATAACATCAACCAGCAAAACGAAATTATCTCAATATCATCTAGACTAGATGTGCAGAACTTAATTGAATCCTCCATATGGCTAATTATCATTGCAGTAACAATCTATATCTTGAGAAGAGTATACAAGTTAAATATTAAACAAGAAGTCCAGAATGAAGCTGCAGTTCCTTCAGTCCCTTCTGTCCCTACGCTTCAAACTGGGCAGGGAGGAGTTATATACACACTACCAACTACAACAAAGAAGCCAATACACTAGACAGGAAATCGCTCCACTTCAATTCTTAAGAAAAAACCTAATTTTCATTTTTGGCCAAATTCATATTTTAACTTGTACGTAAGTTCAATAAACTGAACTTCCGTACAAGAAAATGCAAAACACAACATTTCGCAACATTTATAATTTAGCTTAAGTTGCATTTTCCCATTTCATATTGTATTTTTCCTAATAATTAATATTAAGCTTAAATATCATTTTTATATTATAAAACCTTTGTAAATTAAAAATTAAAATTGAGAAATAAATTGGTGTTCAACCTTAACGGTTGATATTTTTTTAAGTTTTGTTAAACCTAATTCTTTATTTCGCGCTCACTCAACATGATCGCTCATCGTTCAGCAATCAAAACGTTCAGTAGATTGTTGAGCAACAGTAGTGTAGCAAACTGTGTCTGCTGAACTCACCCAATGTTCACAAAATGTTTTCCACAGACCATAAAATTGTCAATAAAATTACTTTTTCTTAAATAAAATTATAATTTTTCCTCAACATTTTAGACTGGCACACAAATCATTAATCACACACTACAAATAGAATCATCTAAACCTAGAATTTCAAGATACATACGAGTAGTATTAAATTGGATTTTTTTTTTTTTCAGAAATAACACTTAAATAGCGATAATTGAATGCTTTTCTTTTTAATCTGATTTTATAAAACATTAAACAAGTGCAAAATTCGTAATTCTAAAGTTATTTACAAAATATATCACATATTGAAGCTTAAAAGTACGACTGCTTAGTAATTAACCAAAATACTTGAGTATTGCTGTACAAATCAATGAACCATATTAAGTGATGCAATTCCTTTTGACAATTTTAATGATGATGGTTGTAATAAGAAGGTACAGCATCATGATAGTTGTTTACTTCGGGAACATAAGCGTAATGGGCCTTAGCTAAAGGCTCACGTTGAACAACAGCATTGAAACCATGGTGATCATCAGCAGTATAGGTTACAGTACGTTTGTAGCCATCGGCATCAATCAAGGAATACTGACCATGAACGACATCACCATCACGTTCCTCATGTTGACTCTTTGAATCGCCAGTTTTCTTATCATCAACGCCATAAGAAAATTTATATTGAGGATGTGGGTCGTATTCTTCATTAGATTTCGTGTAGACCTTATGAGCTACAGGAGCTAGATTATGGGTTGCTGAATCAATATGAAAAATAGGCTGCGTTTGATAAACTTGTTTGACAGGAACATATCCTGCAATAGCTATGGCCACAATGGCTAATGTAATTAGAAGCTAAAAAACAAACAAAAATTTAGTTTCGTTCGGAATTTTAAGAAATAAAATTAATAAAATAAATTACTTGGAATGCCATTATGCTGCTGAATATTATTTTTGCTCTGCTCTTAGTGCTCGAATGAAGTAAAGTGGAATGTTATATTTTAGTATAATTATGTGGCTTATATATGGATATAAACATTTTAATTAGGTAATTATAATTATGATAATCTTTTACTTGTATATTGTGTTAATACACTTGTCTACACTTAGTCTGTTGGTTTTTTCTTTGCTCTACATAATTTAATTGTTTTTTTTTATAAAATAATTAAGTAAATTTTGTTAAGTCACAATCATAAATTGTACAAAAAAAAACCCGACATGTGATAAAATGAAAGGCACTTTTTTTGTTTCATTTAAATCAGTAGAAGGCAACATGTTCTAATGCAAAACAGATAAATGTTTTTAAACATGATATCTTTTATAAATTATGTATATATAAAAAATCTTAAGTGTCATGGTTTTAAAGAATCGCAAACTTTTTAACTAACTTAATTTAACTGACTGCCTGTAGTTCAATTAACTTTAGTGATTTAAAATATTTACATACTCATAAAAAAGTAGTTAAAAAAAAACGTTTAAATGCAGAAGATTTTATTTAAATCAAATGCAATTTTCTTAATATAAAGAAAATCAATTGTTCATGTCTTTGAGAATAGTTCGTAACGTTACTCCAAAAAAATCCAACTTGAAATGTTCATTTAATTTGAGTGCACGTTTTGTAATAGTAGGATTTTTTGCCAAAAACATTTTGTCATACGAATGAAATTATTTTATTTTACAATTAAATGAATGTGTTTACTTTTCTAATAATATAATAATTGATGGAAAATTATTTGTTGTGTATGTATGTTGGAAAAGTTTTTAAAGACTATTTGTATACTTTGTAATTCACAAAAATATATTTGTGAGTTTTTGTATAAATATATGAGCTTTAAAACTTTTTAAACATAAAGGGTAAAACATCTACTGATGAGTGGGTATGGCTACCAACGAAATATATATTTAGATATTGCTAACCCGCAACAAATAAATAAAATATAAATCATAACTACTTGAGTACATGCTCAAATAAATGTACAATTTTGTAAAGGAGAGATTTACTTTTCAATTTTTGCCTTATAAATACTTTTAATGGCAACCAGCGGTTGTCTAATTGTATAGGTGTAGAAAAGTTATCACATTCATAATGGAAAATTATTTGTTGTATGTGTTTAAACAATTTTGAAAGCTGTTTTTATACTTTGTAATTCACAAAAATATATTTGTGATTTTTTAAATTGTTTAAAATAACCCCTGGTGATGATCAACGATGTTTATCGAAATACATATTGGGAAATAAATAAAAAATAATCAACTAAAATTATTGTATTTTTAATAACCTCAAGCTGAACTAATTAAAATTGTTTAAGGATATCTACATATAGGTCAACTATAAATCAAAAATGAAAATTTAAATATTAAAAACGGAAAACAGTTGTCCACAATTTAAGTTCATAATTTTTTTGTTAACTTGGAAAATTATATAAAGTAGTTTTTCTTCCAGACTCACTAGAGTCGAGAAATTTTAAATTAGTTCATATTTGAACTGGCTGATGACAGGTAGTAAGGTGCCTTTATAACAAACCTAAATACTCCCGGCTCGCATCCCAATAGACTTCGGGTCAATAGATCGATGTTTAAATCGAAACAATACATCATACCTAATAAGAAGTAGCTTCGGACATTCCACCGCACTTCTGAAAAAAAAGCTTCGTTGGTGTTCGGTCGTTCGGTTTAATTTACACGAATAAAACTTATTTTGAGCTGGTTTTCAATAGTATTGCTAACTTGGGGTTCACACGATCAAGTTTTGTTTCAAATTTTGTTTCAAATTTTATAATTCTCTCATTTTTTTACCAATACATTCATACTTTTAAAATTTGATGGTAGCTTGCTTTCAAATTCTCCTTCAAATTATGCGTTTCAATTTGCTTTCAAGAAAGCAGCTGATTGTCATTTTGATTATAAACTCTCGTTTGTTTTCATATACATACATTAGTAGATATATTCTGCCGCCAAAAATTTTTGTGTTTTTGAAAGCAAATTGCTTTGAAATTGAATGCCACCTACGTCACAGCTTTCAATTTTTGTAAATTTTGAGAAGCAGTATGTGTAAATTTCTTGAATGAGAATTGAAAGAAAACTTGAACGTGTGACTGCAGTGTAACGGCAGCTAAAATCTGCAATTTATTAATATAATTTTTGTTGCAATATAAAGGTACAATAATATTAAATTAAGATACATACACTTGTGTTTTGTTCAGCGTATACACGATGAACCAGAGGTGTAACTACACGGTTGATATATGAGTGTTTACGTACATAGTTGTATACGGTTTCTATTGTAGTACATAGTAAGTCCCACGACGTAACAGTTGGCTTATTTAGAAAATGAAAATGCGACAATGAGAAGTGCTTAGCAAAATCAAAAACTACATAAAAGGGACGACTACACAATTTTAGAAAAACATTTTATCTAGCCACGGCAGATGGCGCCTCATGATCATTTTTGGATAAAAGCTAAACCAGTTTTTAGTAAATATTTTGTTAAAATTATGAAAACTTTCCTGTAAAAGGCGAAATTTGTATTTTACAATATCGAGGAACATTTTCCAGAGTTTCTGTAAAAAATGTCACCACGCTTATAGTTGCAGCTATGTATGCAATGTTCGCTAGAATTGTTATACTACAACACAACCATGCATCTGTTAATTTTAACAATGATTCTATAAAAAGTTTGCTCACGAAGAATTGGGTAGGCGAATACACTTCAACCGCAAGGATATTGTAAAAAGGTTTAATCACTTAAGATAACTTGCATTTGGTTTTATTTTTTTTAATTTTATTAAAAAGTATTTATACATAGTTTTTAGAACTAATTAAATTAAAAAAATTAATGAGGGAATTTCGTACTAACTACTACTAGCACTGTTTCAAGGTAGAATAAAAAAATGAATTAAAAATTAATTCTCATATTCTATTTCTCTTGAAAACTGGTTAAATAGTTGATATTCTTCTCAATTAGTATCCACTTTACGAAAATTGTAAAGATGGACAATTGAACGCTGATGAAAGGTGAAGCGGCCTTGAAATCAGTACTGATACGTTCTGCTAAAAACTGATTGG
Source organism: Lypha dubia (assembly GCA_947311025.1). Taxonomy (NCBI): domain Eukaryota; kingdom Metazoa; phylum Arthropoda; class Insecta; order Diptera; family Tachinidae; genus Lypha; species Lypha dubia. Next base: position 67,008,460 of record OX371260.1, read on the forward strand.
ATATAAATAATAATATTTTCCAACATAAAAAAACTCTTAGTAATTTTGAATTTTCATTAATTCAATAAAACTGAACTTGAGCCTGATAATATTACTTTCCATATATATATCAATATAAGTTCAAATAATAATTACGTTTATTCGTAATAATAATAATATAAAAATATTTAAAAATTAAATAAAAATAAAAATTTTTGCATAAATGAAATAAGAATTTTACAAATTAATACAAATAACCAATAAGAGTTTTAAAAACTTGTGCTTAATTTAGAATTTAAAATAGTGAAGTAATGTGTTGTTAATAAAATTACTGTCGACACATAGTAGATGAAATAATCAATATTTGTTTCTGAAGCATGTTGACCACAATATAAATAAAGCAGAGAAAAAGTGATTGTGTTTCAAGTCTTTTTTCTCTACGTATTAGGGCATTCATATTTACGGAATTTTCCGTTGTTCAATTAGTTGCCTAAACCAACAATCGAGTAAAACGTTTATTTCGTTAAATGTTTTGTGTAATTTCTAGTTTAACTTAATAGTTAAAATTTGAAATTTACTTACATCCTCACCCAGGATGTCCAACTATATACACTCTAAACCACTTTTGCTGAAAATTAGGTCAATATTAGTAGGCAACACTTTACCGAATATAATCGACCTAAAATTACACAACTACTTTTTTTTCAACACTTTGTTGATTTTTGAACAAAACATGTTTAATAATAATCAAAAAATGTTCAATTCCTTCAAATACATTGTGTCTAGTTTTCTCTCTGTTTACATTTATATATGTTTGATTTTAATAGTGGTTTTCAATTACATATTATTATTGAAAAATATATTTCCGTTTAATTATATTTATAAGATGGAAAAAAATATTAAGAAAAATAAACTTAACTGCATTTACATTGAATTATTTTCAATTACTGCCTGCTCATTTAATAATGAATAAAAGTTTAACGATGTTAAGTATATAATAACAAAGCAATTGCAAAACAATATCCACAGATTAAAATTATTTACCTCCGACGTAATCTTCTTTTCAAACCAAATATAGACTGTGGATTCTTCTTCCATTGATGTTTCTATATAAATAAAGAAATTTGCAAGCATTATAAGGGAGTATTATATTCATTGATAAAGGTACTTACCAACAGAGCTAATTCATAAATATCATCTTTAACCTCATTGAGTGTTGAACCAAACTAAAAATTAAACAAAAAATGTTTTTATACGATTTTTAAATAATAACTATGGAAATTTGGTTTACCTTGTATTCTTTGAAAATAAGAGTATCTTTCTCCTTAAAAAATTTGCAAATCGCTTTTATTATTGCTATTTCTTCAGCGTTTTGCTGAAGACCGAAAACAGTTTTTATTTTATCGGAAGATGCATAAAAGTTTTTTTTAAATACATCAACGTCCAGCTCCATTACTTTACTAAATTGAAAGAAAAGGCAGTCTTTTCGAAAAATAATTGGCCAATTATTCAAAACGTCTTTCCTTCTCCGTCTTTTTCTATAAAGGAATAAGGAAATTTACTTGCTGCCTTGCCAGGAACTTCCCTGTAAAATTTCATCGGTATATAATGTGATATTTGGCGTAACTCGTCGACCACAAAGTTGGCAAAAGCTTTCAATAGTTTGCCGAGCTTTTGTTTTTCATTCAATCGCTTTATAATTTCAACAAATTTGGCACACTAACATTTTTTATTTAAACAATATTTTCTGATTAAAATTTATTAAATAACTTAAATATATTGCTTTAGCTTTATAAAAAACCAATTTTTATTATTTTTTAATGCTGAAAACACGACGAAATTTTATTTTATCCTCAGAGAAAATATGACGCCATGTGCTGGTAAAATGAAAACTCTTTAATGCCTCTTCTTCATTATTAAGCCTGTATAATACATTAATTGTTATTATTCGCTTGCATTTTGGCTAAATGTTTTTTAACGGATGGAAAGTTCTCCCACCGCTTTCGTACCCTCCTCCAAATATATTTTGATTATCGTATAAATCCTCAATTTTGAAAATATTTTTTTTTGTTTTATTGCAATTTTTTTTACTTAATTTTTGCTTTATCGGAAAAAAATTCTTTAAGATCAATTAAATTATCTAAATCTCTACTTGACAAATTTAAATATTAATCGGATAGTAATACATCGGTTATTTGATTAACTTTTTACTGAGTGGATACTAGAGTTGTCAATTATTCGCCTTTCAACTTTGTTCGAATAATTCAAATAATTGATTTTGTTCGTTCGATCAAACGATTAAAGCTGAAAAATTTTTCGATTAATCGATGAGAACAACGAATAAAAAATTATTTAAAAAATTTATTAACCAAAAATAAACATTTCATACAAAAAACTTAAAAATAAATTAGTTAATATTTTTATTAACAAAAAAATGCATAAAACTATTAATTCAAATAAACATGCAAAAAATATAATGTTTTTTTTTTTTTTTTTTTTTTTGAAATCAGACAATTTGGGTTGTTCTTAAGAAATAATCTTTTACAAATAAAAGTTGACTAAATTTGTTTAGCTTTCAAACAATTTTTTGTTTTGGTTTTGAAATAAATCTTTCGCTAATTGTCGAGGTAGGTGATATTGTGAGAAGAGCATAAAATAGTTTATCTAATTTTTCTGTTCTTTTTTTTACATTTTTTCAAATGTACCATATCGTCTAATATATCGCTGCAGTCTTTTTATATTTTGAATTTTGAACTTTTAATACTTTTAATATAATTATTTAATTAGTGTATTGTTAATTTCATTACTAGTAACATCTTCTTTATCATTACATTCATCTGAATTATTGTGGTTACTTTCAACATAAAATAATCTGTAGTATAATTTATTCCTTAGTTTCACTTTTTTAAGAATATTTTAAAAAACTTTCATTGCTCGGAAAATTTCCAGAATTTAAAAAATATTATTAACGTATTTAAAAATTTTATACGTCCCTCATTTATTCTTATTTTAATACGTTTTCGTAAATCTGTTGCAAAAGAATTATTAATTTTTTTGTTTTAATGACTTTGTTTTTTTTTTCATTTTTGTGCTTGGTAAAATACTTCCAAAACGAGCTCAATTTTTTGGCTTTAGTGTATTTCTAATTTATTCACCTGAGAGTGACAACAACCGCAAACATCCAAAATAATATGTATTTGGTTGATATAAAGTACTCGCTTTGTTTCATATCATACAAACAAATTTAAACATTTTTGACGTATGCATTTTAAACTAAAAAAAGTTGTTCGATTAATTAACATTAATTAATCGATTTATTCGTTATTCGAAAATCGGCATTTTAAAATTATTCGAACAAGAGTTTCGTTTTGTTTGATCGATTAATCGAATTATTCTTAATCGGTTGACAACTCTAGTGGATACCCACTATACATACACATTTATCATGCTCTGCCTTAATTTTATAAAAAGTACCTCTACAACATTAGTTGACTACTTCGATGTATTGTTTAATCCAATGAAAATGTTTTTTATTCCCGTTTATCTGATTGATTGAACCTAAATAATTTCGTATACAAGAAATTTATGTATGTTCGTATAAATATACAAACCGTAACTACACAGACAGTCGTCAGTATATTTTTGGTATTTATTTTAATGGATAAAAAGCGAAAATGAAATTAAAAAGAAAGAAAAAAAAAGAGAACACAAAAGTCAAGGTTGCTATAAATTCCACAGTAATTTTTGTTGAAATATAACTTGTTTAACTGCTAAATGCAAATTTTAAATGTTACAATTTAAATTACAAACTAACTATTATTTCCTCTTTCATAAAAAACAGTATTTTTGTTTATGATTTTTGTGTAAAATCATATTTGTCAGCAAGGTTTAACGTAATAATTGCAAATATTCCCACAATTAAAACTATTAATAAAAAAATTATAGTAGATAAAAATTGTTAACCTATGTTGCTTTAAAGACGCATATTTGACGATTTGAATATATTTTTGGAATACTGCTGTAGGCGTTTTCTATGTTCTTTCTCCTTTAGAAGACACTCTATAAAAGGGCTTTAAAATTTTTAGTATCTGCTTCAACAAAACATGGATTTTATTTCATAGTCATTTTTATTAAAACTAAGAAAACAGTACAAGCACACATAACTTGAAAAAAAGGGAATAAAAAACCAAAAAAAAAAAAAAAAAACATAAAAGGCACCTTTTCACAGCCAACAGTATGACAAACAAAAAATATTTTCGACAAAAAATAATGGAGATCCATCTATTTGGAGGAATTTCACTTATAAAAGTCTTTATTTGCACAATGCACGCTTACGCATTTCCTGTATCCGATACACAAACAAACACGTTTAGTCTTCCAATTTAACTTACTAGGGCAAATGTAGAGCTACTTACTCTAGTCCTAAGATGCTACATGTTTATTTCCAATAAAAAAATACGTAGGCCAGGACGAGTGGTAATTTTTGCACCAACACGTTTATATGTCCGCTTATACGATAGCCACGACCGCAAAAAAAACAACCGAATAATAATAATAGGATTATGAGAAGATAAAAAGAGAATTAAATTAATAACTATTTACTTAAGATAGAAAATTAAAAAAGGAAAGATAACACGAAAATAACAATTGCGTTGCAAAGTTAAAATTATATAAAATTTGAATTATCTTCTTCCATTTATTATCTTATAAAAAGCTATTATTTTTTAATCGGATCTCAATTGTTTGTTATTTGAAGTATTCGTCATAAACTTTTCTATTTGCTCCAAGATAGAAATTATCAATAACTTAATTGTTATCATCTCAAGCAAAAATGAGAAAACAATCTCATTGCTGCAAAGTTGATCATACAAAAAATTTATAAAGAAGGAAAAGCATATATTACGAAATTTAGTTTTGCAGTAAATCGAATATATTTCACTCAAATACAACTCTTCACTAAAATTTATTATTATAGTGTGAAAATAACTATTTTACAAGCCACTGTAGAATCATAGTTGTGTTGAGATCGTTACAGTTTCTATTATGTTTTTACCTTCTAATGTAAAGTTAAAATTATTCGAGTTATGGCCTTTCTATTTAAAACCAACGATATATACATACTTCGAAGTCAGAAAACGGCTTAATTAAGTTTTAGAGTAATTTTGACTTAGCTGCACTACTAAAACCAATTTTATTCCAAATTATTTCGAACGATGAAGTCAATATCAATTAGTAACTAAATAAATTTATTTACAAAGGTTCTAATGGTTGCGAACTGATTTGGATCGAAGTATGTACGTATAATTACAAAAATGTAATAAATAAAATAATGTGTAGAAATTTCTAGTCTATATAAACGTTTCCATTGTGTTACAAATTTTGAAGTTATAAATTTTTAGTTCCATTGTATTGTTTTTAGTCCATTAAGTTCAAATAGGGAATAAGAATTAAAAATATATTATTTAATGTATCAGTTAATATTTTTTTTTTAATTTCGAATAAAATAAGAAAACAGCAAGCAATACAAAAAAATCCGTTTATTCAATTAAACAAAAAATTTTAAGTATTTTTTTTTTAACTAGCAAAAATTATATAACGAATTCTAAGCATGTTCGCGATTCTTCTTATTGGATATAAAGAATTGTTACGAATTCAAATCAAGATAATAAAATAATCATTAAATGAATACATCAAGTTTATTTGCCAGCATTAGAAACGAATAATTCTTATAAAAAATAACAAAAATAAAGGAACCAATATACCGATAAAAATTTGTAACACTTTTCAAATATGATTTTTAATTAATTTATAATTTATAGTACGAATTATGAATGCTTAACATTTAAGAGTTGAAGCAGTAGCTAATTGTGTTTATTGTTATCAACATATACAAACACACATATGCAGGGACTATCATGTGTGAATGCTAACAAATTAATAAAAAATTATATTTATTTGTTGTGGATTAGCTACATTTCATTGGTTGCTAACACCAACTCATCAGTTGATCCTTAACAATATTTTAAAAGATTTCAAACTCATTAGCTTATACACAAACTCTCAAGCAAACAATAAATATTGTGATATTGCTTTTGTAATTTCCAATTTTGACAAAAAAAACTGATCTAAAATTCTGTCTTGGAAAATTTCATAATCTCTATATAATAATGTATGTACTCGTATTTACACTATGCAACTCTGTGGTATGAAACTTTTTTTTCGTGAGATAGACAGTGAAGATATAAAAAATAAATAGATACTCATATGTATCTATTTGAACAATCTAACTTAAAATAAAAATTGCATGCAACAATTAATTTAATGCGTTTTCTTTCAAGCAAATACTTGCACATCTATATGGATTTTGATGCCCTAAACTCAAATCCATTTTCGGTTTTTCTCCATCACGTACGGTGTTTTTTTATGGGCGTGTAAATTTGTTCCCCCTAAATTAGTCAGGTACGAAGACATATTTCAGCCTAACTCGAGAACGACTCATCCGATTTTCAAAAACAAAAAACCAAACGTTGCGTAATTATGTTTAATTTAATGTTATATAGGTTTTTTTCTATATTTTATCGTTTTGGAATTACATATTCAAAAATTACAGCGGGGAAAAATTTTTTTTCTTACAAAATTTGTTATGTCATTTGCACGTATTAACTGGCTGAAATACAAAAAATATTTGAGTGCTCATTGCACGGAAAATATGCCATTGAGAACACGTACTGAAATAGAAAATTCTATTAGGTTGTTTGAAGCACATGCTAAACAAGCTGCTCTTAATGCTTCTTCAATTCAACCAAAACAACAAGCGAGATTTAACAATATTTTTTGTGCAGATATAGAAAGGCTATTGACCGAAAAACGGAGAGCTCGACGAGAATGGCAACGATACAGATCGCCTCAGCTAAAATTAAGGCTTAAGGAGTGTACCAAGCAGCTTAGAAAAGTTTTGCAAACACAAAAAACAGCTTCTCTGCAAAAATTTCTGCAAGAACTCGATGCAATACCATCAACAGATTATTCGCTGTGGCGTGCAGCTAGAGGACTTAAAAGGCCGGTGATATGTAAACCTCCATTACGAGCTTCAAATGGTGACTGGGCAAGAACTGATGCTGAAAAAGGACCTCTTTTTATTAAACACTCAGAAAAAGTATTTACTCCAAATATTTCTGCTGATATTATTGAACTGCCACCAGTCGTCGCTTTACCAGAAATTCCGCTAAGATTTAATATTGTGGAGATTGAAAAGGCTATTACAAGTCTAAACGCAAAAAAAAGCCCCAGGTATTGATAAAATAAGTAACAAAATGCTGCAAGAATTGCCTTTCATTGCAAAACGAGTAATACTATTCATCTTTAATAGTATTTTGCGACTGCAATACTATCCGGCAGAATGGAAGGTTTCGATGATTACTGTGATACCAAAGCCCGGTAAGGATCATACAAAGGTTGAATCCTATCGGCCTATTAGTTTATTGTCCAATATGTCGAAACTTTTTGAAAAACTGTACATGAGCAAGCTGACTCCTATAGTAACTAGCAGTGCATGTATTCCAGATCATCAATTCGGTTTTCGCAGTCAGCATAACACTATTGAACAAACTCACAGACTTGTGAATGTTATAAGAGAAACTTTTGAAAAAAAGAAATATTGTTCATCGCTTTTTATTGATGTCGCACAGGCCTTTGATAAAGTATGGCACGAAGGTCTTGTCCACAAATTAACACAAAATCTACCCGCAAACATCGTCAGGCTCTTAAAAAGCTATCTAGAGGAACGAAAATTTGTAGTTAAGGAAGGCAATTTTACAAGCCCCCCGCAGTCGATTGAAGCCGGAGTCCCTCAAGGCAGTATCTTCGGTCCTTTACTTTATTTAATATATGCCTCTGACTTACCGTTAAGCTGTATCATTCACACGTCAACATTTGCTGATGATACGGCTTTTCTAAGCGTTCATGAAAATCCTGTAGAAGCTTCCCGGAATCTACAAGGGTACATCTCAAAATTGGAAACATGGCTAAAACAATGGCGGATAAAAGTGAATGAGCAGAAATGTGTACACGTTACTTTTTCTTTACGCAGGGAAACATGCCCGCCTATACAAATCAACACCGAGACTATACCGCAACACACTGTAGTAAAATATCTAGGCGTTCATCTTGATCGGCGTTTAACATGGAAATCGCATATAGACGCAAAGTTGACACAAATGAAATTAAAAGCAGCCCAAATGAATTGGCTTATTGGAAGAAATTCTATATTAAGTCTTGACTGTAAACTTTTGTTATACAACGCGATCCTGAAACCAATATGGGCCTATGGAATCCAGTTATGGGGCACTGCCTCAGCATCAAAAAGAAAAAATTCAAAGGGGACAAAACAAAATTCTACGTACAATTACTGCAGCCCCCTGGTATATCCGAAATCAGCGAATTCACAAAGATCTCGATGTTCCGTTGGTGAAGACAGTATTTTCAAAACACGCAAAAAAATATATTGAAAAACTAGTATTGCACCCAAATCCACTTGCGCGCAACATTCTAAATTATAGAGGCCACACCCGGTTGAGAAGGAGGGATACTCTTTCTCTCAGCCGTACACGAGAGATGTAAAACATCAAAAATCAACAGTTGGAATTAAAAATTACAATTTTCGCAAAGTGGATACTAATTAAGAAGAATATCAACTATTTAACCAGTTTTCAAGAGAAATAGAATATGAGAATTAATTTTTAATTCATTTTTTATTCTACCTTGAAACAGTTCTGGTTAGTACGAAATTCCCTCATTACTGTTTGGAACTAATAATCCACACAAACGAAAATTGTGGAAAAAGATGGACAATTGAACGCTGATGAGAGGTTTAGCGGCCTTGAAATCAGTACTGATACGTTCTGCTAAAAACTGATTGGATATAAATTAATATTTTCCAACATAAAAAAACTCTTAGTAATTTTGAATTTTCATTAATTCAATAAAACTGAACTTGAGCCTGATAATATTACTTTTCATAAATAAAAAAAAAATGTTAAATAAAAAATTAGGTGTCAATCCTTATTTTCCACGTTATAGGAATCTGAAATAATCATACAAAACTGACTATTGCGTTACATTTCAGATGTCCATATCTCGAAAACTATGCATTTCGGACACTTTTACCAGAAATAGTTTTGGACTTATTTTTGAATTTTCTATAGCCCTATATAAAAATGGTAGGAAAAAAGAATATTGAAAATATATGAAATAAGTTGACATGAATATGGACTCTATGAACGAAATATGATAAAACATAAAATTTTGCTAGACTTGCAACACTGGTTGCGACATGTGTTAAGCGCCATGGCCACGTATCAAATTGGCTTGACAAACCACGGGTTTTTTGATTGGGTTAGTGAAAAAAAACTCTCACGTATATGTCCATGTGAGTTTGACGAAAATGAAAACAATTTTGATATTCACTGCCGTCGATACTGTAATTTGAAGCAAATTTGATGTGTTGCTGCGTAATTACATCAAATCTCATTTTTATTACGTTTGCGCAGCGACAATATGCTACGCGGAAAATTTGATAGCGCAATAAATAAAAAGTGGATGAAAAAATTTTATACTGGAATTAATTAAATTTTATCGCGGTTTGTCTGCTTTATGGAGAGTAATTAAAAATAAACCAAATGTTTAAAAAAAATGTAAATATTATGAAAATTTTTATATTTATTGAATTAAATTTTCAAAATATATTCAATTATTTTTATAGTAATTTAATATAAATGCTCTGTAAGTCAATCGCATATAAAAATAAGAGGTAATTGATATTATATACAAATGTTAATAAATAAAATTAAGCAAAAAATATTTTGCGACCAAAAACATCACACGTTCTTATCGCTCAAAAATAACTTTCAAATGAAATTTGACGGCAGGAATTTGACACGTTGCTGTGAAGCAATATAATATTTACCAACACATACATGTTATTTGTCAAGCCAATTTGATGCGTGGCCATGGCGCTTAATATAAGCTATATTTAATATCTAAATATTTAGGTCAGTGGAGCATTTTCTTTATTTTACAAAAAAAAAACTCATTTGATTTTACTCATTCAAATAAAATTAATACAGCTTTACTAAAAAAATTAAAAAAAAAGTTTATGATTAATAATAAATGTCCCAATTACCAGCAGCATATTTTAAGGTTGTTAGAGTTAATCTACATTCAAAGCCATTATCAAAAAATTTGTATAAAACTTGACCGAAAACTACAACAGGCATCATTCATTCCTTGTATCTACTTATGAAAGAATCAATCAAACAACCAAACAATTACCAAACAACAGTTTGCTACAATATGCCTTTCAAGGTAAATTTATCAAAGCTTTGGCTACTGATTAAGTCATCATGTGCTGCTTAGTCATCGTTACCATTACAAGAAAATATTAATATTAAAATAAAAACCTTAACTTTGGAAATGAGTTTTTTAAGTTTTTTTTTTACAGTTTGTTTTTGCATTTGCGTTAGTAGCTGTAGCCAGTTCTAGTTATGCTCCATCCACTTACAGTTACCATTCTGGTCCACATGCTGTACATAATGCACGTGTAGATGTTGGTAATAAAGTCGTAGTAAAATCCGAGGAATACGATCATCATCCTCAATACAAATATTCGTATGGTGTTGAAGACAAATTGACCGGCGATTCCAAAAATCAAGTTGAAGAACGTGATGGTGATGTTGTTCGTGGGGAATATTCATTGATTGACGCTGACGGTTATAAACGCACAGTTAAATATACTGTTGATGACCAAAACGGTTTCAATGCTGTGGTAGAACGTGAGCCATATATCAGAAAAGTAACACACTACAGTGCTCCTACTATTGTTAAGACTGTAGCCCCAGTAATTCATTATTCTGCTCCCACTGTTGTGAAGACTGTCGCTCCAGTTTCTCACTATTCCGCACCAACAGTACCAAAATCTCATTATAATTCTCCTATTAAATACACTTCGTATGATGTGCCTACTTATTACAATTATCATCAACATTAATTGCTATTACGCCACATGTTGCTTTTATTTATTGAATTTTTATGTTAAGATGTTATTAAAGATTTTATTAAAAAACATTATATTAAATTTCATTTAACCTTAAAAAGGGAGATTAGATAAGACGACAATATGATGTGCTACAAAATTAATTTTAATTAAATTTTTTTCAATTTAATAATTTGAAATAGTGGGAGTGGTTGAATAGTTACAAAAAATTGTATTGTTCAATTAATAGTTTGCTTAGAAAAACCAATTTACTCTTCATTGAATCAACGTTTATTTTAATTGAGTTTGAAAAAGATGTCTGTTTCAGTCATGTTCAGCAATACCCATTAGGTTTCTCGCTTTAACGTGATCACAATTCTTATATATAAAAACTTTTTGAGAAATTTTGAAACTAATACCTTACTTACATTATGCAACTTTGCTGCGAGCAATTTTCATTTTAAGTGAGAGTGTTTAAATTGAAATGAATACATTTCATATTTCTTATCCGACTTTCTCACGGAAAAATGAGAGTTTCATGCAACAAATCTGCGTAGTGTAAATATCGTAATGCAATAAATTGATGTCAATCTAGCTAGGCTTGCCACCTGGCCTTGTTTTATCTTGATTTACAAGAATTTTTGATGTTTGTAAAGAATCAAAAAAAAAAAATATTTTGTCACGAATTTTTTAAATCCAAAAAAGTTTGTTTTTAAATATGTTCACAGTTTTCCTTAAACATATCGATGTAAAAAATAAAAAAGTGTATTGCTATTGATCGTCTAGTATATTCTTGACCAGCTGTTAAAAGATATTTTTTTCCGAAAATGCTCAGAACTAGATAGTGAAGACGAAGAAAGCAAAATTGTAGGTTTGTCGGAGGCATATTTATATATTATTCAAAACAATACACATGAGGTTAACACTGCTACATTAACTTAAGAAAGGGTATCATGTGCAACTGTAGAACTACACGCTGCAATGAACAATTTTCAAACCTTTGCATTTACCAAGAGTATGATTTTGGAGATGGATCAGTCTTTAAAAAGTTTTCATTTTTAAACCTAAAAAAATCTATTTTAACTTCAAATGACTTGTCCGAGCTTCCTAAAGTATTAGGGATTTCAATGATCTCGATAATGATGCTTTATACAAGGTTTACTAGGTACCAAATATACCAAATGATAAAACAATGTGTTTCTTTTTCTTCGAGAAATGTTCGGAAGGCAACTTCGAAAGTTTAAAAAAAAGACGTGTGGCACTCGGGTACTGCCGCGGTAAAGCTATTGCAAAGCATTTTTTATCAACTTATGCAATTTCAATTTCAGTTTTCTAGCTATACTGGAAGTGCCCTGTTATATCCATTGTTTATTGTAACAGTCTGGTAACGCTATAGATTTCTAAGTGTCATTGTCTGATTCCTTTTACAAGTTAGTCCGTAACACCTACCAGAAATATATGACCGGTCACTAATACACTCAAGCATTTTTACTAACACTTTTGCAATAATTTTACGTTGAAGAGTTGTATTTATTTGACAATTGTCATGTTAGACATTCGAATTGTAATTTTATGGTAATTTTACTGATAATTTTTACTGTTTATTTGACTGCTCGTTTTACTTATAAATTGATTGGCAAATTGACGGATAATAACTTTCATAAATTTATAATATGGGAAAATGAAAAATTATCATCAGCTGATGTAAAAAATATATTGGACATTATTAAAAGGCGCATGTTTTCGTTTTCGGTCTGTGGCGCTTCCTTTTTGTGTGCTTATATGCATTCTGTTAAAAAGGTATGGAAGAATTTAATAGTTTTTCCCTTAATTAATCTTGTTTTGTAAATTTTAATTATTGAAAATAATGCGCTCTTGCAAATTTTTGTCTTTAACTTAGGACGAACTTTTAAAACCATTAACTGTTTATGCAAAAAAGAAAATTATTTACTTAAATAAATTATTTTCATTTACGAAAAGGTTATGATGAAAACGATGGATATAATGATTTGCCATTTTACATTTGGATATTGAAAGGTCGATAGCGGTTTTGTTAACAAATGTCGTACACAATCGTCAAGGGTATTTATTATACATTCCCAAATACATACATATGCATATAATATACATACATATTATTAAATAACATAATTTATAAATTTGCAAGGTATTGATATAAATAAATAAAAGAAAATAAAAAAATAAATAAAATTAGAAGTTTGTTTATTTAATGTCAACTAGCGGTCATCTGTGACAGTTTTATACATTATCAATGAGTGGTAAACTGTGACTACTTAATCCAAAGTCAATGAGTGGTCACCTGTGATTGCCTTATTCAAAGTCAATTGATAGTAATCTGTGACCGCTTGTTGACTAGTAAAAGGTATTAGAGTGAGCAGTTCAGGTATATGTTACACACTCGAGAAAAAATCACAAGTGCGAGAGAAATCCAAAATCACACGTATACAAAATAAGTGGTAAAATTCTTCATATTGCTCTTAAGAATGTGACTTGAGGTTGTGACCACTTGAGGGGTTATCAATGACAATAAATATACTAGTCAATAACCAGTCACGTTCTGGCAGGGTAAGTTACTGAAATAAAAGAGAGATATGAATAAGAAACAGCGCGTGTCATTTTATTCAATTTGGGACTCGACAGTTTCCTGATATACATACAAAGGACAGAACAAAGTGGCGACGAGTGAAAATTAAATTCAAATAAGAAAAAAAAAATATATACACCATTATGGACGCTGAACAATTCAAACAATTATTGGAAGTTTTCAGTAAGTCTCAACGTGATTTGCTGCAACAAGTAAGTACAAGGTCTACACAACAACAACAGCAGCCGTCATTACAGGTGCAGATACCGCCATTTGAAAATTTCGATGAAAGCAAAGAAAATTTCAAATTATATCATCAAAGTTTTGGAAATTACTTAAAAGTGAAAGCTGTATTAACAAATAAAATCTTGTGTCAGCAAATGATTTTAAATTCCATGGGATCAACACATTTTCGGTTGATAGTGTCATTAGTTGCGCCCAAGAATATTACAGAGGTTGGATATGATGATCTAGTGCAAAAACTCGAAAAGCACTTGTGCCCAAAGAAAAATATGCTAGTTATTCAGCATCGTTTTTTATCAACATACCAAAGTGAAGATCAATCAGTGGCTAGTTATGTGGCGCATCTCCGACGTGATATCAATGATTGTGCATTTGTGTCGATATGTGAATGCCATGCTGAAATTTCTAACATTCTCCTGCGTGCGCAATTTATTCGTGGTATCAAAGATAACAATATACGGGAACAACTCCTTCAATCTGAGGAGACCGATTTTGAAAATATTGTTCAAAAAGCGCTGTCTTTGGAAGCATCTAAAATTGATAGCCGCGAAATAAACTCAAAACAACCAGGCAGCATAAATGAGATCAATAAATTACATACAAAACATAGTTCAAATTTCCGTAGAAACCGTTCAAAAAATCGTTCATTATCAAAATCACGTACACTCATAGAAAAACCAGCAGGAAATCAACAATTTCAACCTTAATTCAACAAAAAACAGCTATGAAAAGCAACTAAGGTTGGAAATTATATATTTAACTATGTTCAACATAAAAGCAATGTTAAGTCGAAATCAAGGTGGATTCAACGTTAATTTAATAGTGCTCGGAGTTAAATAAAAAAATTGGCGTCTTTAAACATAAAAGGGGCGACCTTAAATCGAACATTTTCTTTTTTAATTTATTTATTTAAAAAAGAAACATTTTCAAATCAAATATGAACATCTTTAAATTAAGAGTGCACAACTTTGCTTTAATGTGGTAGCGTTTTTGAATTTAAAACGTCAACCATTGATTTAAAGTTGATGCTTTTCCACTACAGTGGTATAGAGGTTTATATTTTATGAGAAATATACTTACATACATTCTTTAGAATTCATAAATTAAAAATAAATTTTATGTTTTTTTTTAATTTTAAAATATTTACATTTATTTGAGCATGTACTCAAGTATTTATGTTTACAAGTATTTTATTTATAAATAGATGAGCTTTGGAATTTTTTTAAACATAAAGGGTAAAACATCTACTGATGAATTGGTATAGCTACCAAAGAAATAAATATCTAGATATTGCTAACCCGCAACAAATAAATAAAATTGTTTAATTTTATTAAAAATAATAAACGTGTGATATAATAAAATTATGAAATAGGTTATTATAATACTAAAGTTATAAAAAGTTTTATGGTCGGATGTTAGTTTTCGTATTGTTTATAAAATATGCATCAATATGAAAGCTATTAAAATATTTAATATTTAAAACATATATTTCATCAATTTCTTTAAGTAATTAATAAGATTAAAAATGATTAGAAAATTTACATAAGGCTAATGGGTAACATAAAACAGGAGAAATGTCTGTTTTTTTGATACGTTTGCAACGAGCATTTACATATTTAAGCCCTAATTCATAAACGATTATTAAAGTTATTGTGGCGTTAATGTACGAATTTTGTATGGGAAAACCGGTTTTAATGTGTACTTTAACTGTATGAATCGCTTATGAATTACGGGGTTAGAGTTTAACTTGCCGCTGGGATTCATTTTGCCTTGGCGTATGATATAATAATATTCCTATTAAAGTTTTCTAATTTTCTTGACCTTTTTAATTTTAATTTTATAATAATTTTTCAAGCTTTAGGTCGTTTTTATATAAAAAATGTTTTTAATATTAATTTTTCGATATTTCGCCACACCGTTGGTTGGCTTCTTCTCCTGGATCGATCTCCTGAAGAAGCCAACCAACGGTGTGGCGAAGTATCGAAAAATTAATATTAAAAACATTTTTTATATAAAAACGACCTAAAGCTTGAAAAATTATTATAAAATTCCTATTAAAGTAAATTTAGTTTAATAGATATTAATCATTTGTACTGGTTTGCAAAAATTCACTTTACCTTTACCTCACTAGAAAAAATGTCACATACGTCATCAATAATGAAATCATTTGGCTTAACCGATTTGTTACTACAGATAATCTCTTCGATTATTATGTTTATAATATCGTCATGTTTTTTGTCTGCTAACATTTTGAACTTTTTATAAAAGTCTAAAAAGTTTATGCTTCCGTCACTAAAATTTAACAACTAAAATTAAAATTTAACACTTCTTTTGCTTTGCAACAATATTTTTATTATATCAAGACAAAACTCCAACCCTCTTCTATCGCTTTTCGATCACACACCAAAAACATAGTAGTTCCGGACGGTAAATTAAAAGTCGAAGTAAAATACAACAATCAAAGATCATTGGAAGAAATGTATGTAGTACCCAATGAGTACGACGCTCTTTTGGGACGAAGTTGGATACGGCATTTAAACATCAATCTCCAGCAAGTGGATAATCAACTAGTTAGCACAATCAATGTGAATAAAATTTCTCGTTTGCTTACAATGGCAGAGATATATAATCATTTTCAAGAAGTTTTTACTGAATCTGTGGGGTGTGTACCAAATTATGAAGTTACGCTTCAACTTCTAGCAGATGCTAAACCTGTTTTTTACAAGAAACCCGAAATTCCATACGCGCTGCGTGATCGCGTCGAAAAGGAGCTTAACGATTTGGAAGCAGCTGGAATTATTTCCAAGGTAGAAAGGAGTGACTGGGGATCCCCTCTAGTCATAATCCCCAAGGCTGACTGTGGAGTACGACTCTGCGTCGATTAAAAAGTCGGTGTAAATCAACAACTACGTCATATTGACGAAATTCTAATCAGCCTAAAAGGATCTAAATACTTCTGTCGCCTCGACCTCTATAAGAATCAAGCATTATACAAACGATATCAACGCATAGGGGCACGTACAAGGTTAATCGACTTTCTTTTGCAATAAAAACAGCCCCCTCTGAGTTCAATCGTATCATCGAACAAATTTTAGCTGGATTGAAAAACACCATGTCATATTTCGACGATATCATTGTGCATGGAGCAACAGAAACAGAATTAGGCAGTGTAGTTACTCATAGCTGAAAGGGTTGGCAACATCTCCAATAATTGTGGCAAAATATACTTTAATATGAATACAAACTTATGTATGCTAAAAATATTTCTTAAAAAAATTAGAAAAACCAATTTCAACATCATAATACTACAAAGAAGCAGAATGCAGAAACAACTTAATTTTATGTCTACAGCGACTAAAGGATCACGACTTACATCTAAATAAAGGTAAATGCTTATTCTTCCAAACGCAAATCGAATATTTAGATCACGTGGTTCAAATTAATACAATTTCGAAATCACCAGCAAAAATACAGGCAATAATGAACATTCCACGCCCAGTTACGGTAGACGATGTTAGAAGATTTTTGGGGATGGTAGCTTATTACTCCAGGTTCATCCCGAATTTATCTAGCATCACCTAACCCTTACGTACACTACTTCAAAAATATAAAAAATTTTATTGGTCGTCTACTTGTGAAGCATCGTTTTTAACCCTAAAGAATATTATATCCAGCGATCAGGTTTTAACGCCATATTATCCTGAACTTCCGGTAATGGTAGCCTGTGATGCAAGTCCCACAGGAATTGCAGGGGTACTTTCACACATGGTGAATGGCAGAGAACGTCCTGTAGCGTTTGCGTCCAGATCACTGACATCTGCTGAACGAAATTATAGTCAGTTAGACAGAGAGACGTTGGCAATCATATATACAATAAATCACTTCTTTATGTACCTCTACGGGAGAAAATTTAAACTTATTACTGATAACCGGCCATTAACACGCATTTTACATCAGGACAACAAAATGCCAGCAATAACATCAAGTAGGTTACTTCGTTATGCCGAATTCTTATCGAATTTCAATTTTGAAATAAAATACAAAAAAGGATCAGAGCATTTAAATGTCGATTGTCTATCTCGAGCTACAAAAATAATTGAAAAACCATCCACAGATAAGGTAATAAACAAAGAAGTGAACGAATTGTGCTCAATATCTGTTTTCGAAGTTTCAAATCAATACGTAAATGCAGAAATTTTGGCATCTGAAACAGCTAAGGATACAGACCTTTCAAAAATTATATCAAAGTTACGGAACGCTACGGGAGATGAAGTTATATATACACTTAATGACGACATACTCTTCAGGGGTCAACGAGTTGTCATTCCAACAAGTTTACAATCCCACATTTTACATGAGCTTCACCGTACTCACCCAGGAATCACAAGAATGAAACAACTCGCCAGAAGATATTGCTATTGGAAGGGGATCGATCGTTATATAGAGAAGATGGTAAGGTCGTGCGAGGCATGTGTTCCAGTTCAATCTAAACCGGCGAAAGCACCACTTCATCAATGGGAGGAACCAGCCGAAAACTGGGAACAATTACACATTGATTATGCCGGGCCATTTCAAGATAGTTTTTTCTTAATTGCCGTTGACGCAAAATCCAAATGGGCCGATATTCGAATCAGACGGGCCACTCCTAAAACGCAAATTTCAATAAACCTGCTTATTGATATTTTTGCCACCCATGGTTTTCCTTCGATTATGGTGTCCGATAATGCGACCATATTTACAAGCGATCAATTGCATCAAAAACGGAATTTTTCAAAAACTGATAGCTCCTGGTCACCCTAGTACCAATGCGTTAGCGGAACGCTACGTACAGACGCTCAAACGTAAATTAAAATCAATGGCATCGGAACCAGGAACCCTACACAAAAAAGTTAATGAAATAATGCAAAGATACCGCGCAACTCCACTTAACTCTGGGAAAAGTCCAGCAGAATTGTATTTCAACAGACGTATTCGAATACGATCGGATGCATTGAGACCAACGATAAAATTCAAACCTACAAAACCCATCCCAGGGGTACGAAAAATTAGCGTGGGAGAAAGAGTACAAGTACTTCATGTGAAAAATAACAAAACGATATGGAAGACTGGCCGAGTTCTACGTAAACTTGGTGAACTTCATTATCTTATAAAACTCGACGATGGGTACATTTTAAAGCGGCATATCGACCAAATTAAATCTACTAAAGTTCAACAGCGTAGAGTTTTTTCTCTCCAGATACTGAACGGATCACTTCTAGTCAAAAAACCATCGATTACATTCAAAAATACTTCGAACCTGTAATTCCGCAGAATCAGCAAGAAGTAGAAACCCAAGTGGCTGAGTTGCCGAATGTTCAAGAGCCCGCCGAAGACCCTCAAGAGCAAGTAATTCGAAGATCTGAACGTACTCGAAATAGACCTACCTATTTAAATGACTAGTTGTCAGAGTAAGAACTTTTCAATTTAAACGTAAAATTTTCTCATACATTTTAAAATTTTTAATATTGTATTTTCAATTATATATGTACATATATATAAATCCATAGAAATTTCAATCCATGAATTCCTATTAAGCGTGGGAGATTGTTATATCGCATTGTGTATTGTAATAGTCTGGCAACGCTATAGATTTTTACTGTCATTGTCAGATTCCTTTTACAAGTTAGTCCGTAAGTTACTGAAATAAAAAAGAGATATGAATTAGAAAAAGCGCGTGTCATTTTATTCAATTTGGGACTCGATACATTCTTGATATACATACTAAGGACAGAACAAGAAGGGCACCCAAGTCCCCCCAGAAGAAAAGTGCCTTATCTTAGTACCCTATGTCCTTCTCCTGGTTCTAAGCTACCTGCCCACCAATTTTCAGCCAAATGTGTTTAGCTGTTCTTGAGTTATAAATGGTGTAACTAACACGACTTTCTTTTACATACATTACTAGCTTATCCCGGTGTGCTTCGATACCCCCTCGTTATAAAATAAAATTAAAAGTATTTATATATCCTATTGTGAAAATTTAATGAAGATCAGTTCAGTAGTTAAGACTATATTACGATTTTTAATTTTCCTTAAAAGGGGCGTGGTCCCACCCACTTTTCTCCTGGTACATATTCCAAATTATGCCAATACCATATGTACCAAATATCATCGACGTAGGTCAAAAAATGCCCAAAATAATCCGAAATCAGTGAATTCACAAAGATCTTGATGTTCCGTTGGTGAAGACAGTATTTTCCAAACATGCGAAAAAATATATTAAAAAACTTGAGTTGAACCCAAATCCACTTGCGCGCAATATTCTTGAGTACAGAGGCCACAACCGGCTGAGGAGGAAGAATACTCTTTCTCTCAGCCGTACACGAGAAATGTAAAACAACAAAAATCAACCGTTGATACTAAATTTTGTTTAGCATTGGCCAAATATACATTTAAACATTTTTAGATTTAAGATTTGAACAACTTATTGATGGTTCAATTTATAATTGAAGATTCAATAAATAAATATTTATCAAAAATAAAAAAATTATATTTCACGTACAGACAAACGGAAAGACATGGCTCATTTAACTTCGTATCTATAAGGATCCAGAAAATATATACTTTGCGGGTGTCAGTCATATGCATATTGTAGATATTACCAACGAAATGACAAGCCTATAAATACGCTTTGCATTTTTTGGGAAGTTTTTAAAAATTAGTTAAATGACACTTAACCTAAGCAAAAATAGTGGTTACTATTTTGAACAAATATTGAACAAATAGAATAAAGAGCATAAAAGTCCCGATAAAGGATTAATTCAAGTATGTGTTTGTATTTGTATTGCTAGCCAAAATGTCGAAGGATGTCGAAGGTATTTTTCTACTATAGAAAAATTGTCTTAATTTTTCTACATGAAACATGTAATAATTAGGGAACCAATTTTTCCACAAAACATAGTAACATAATCACGCCTATCATCCCTCGAAATTTTTTCACTTCTCCTTTTTCATTTTATTTTTTATGGGGAATAGAACAATATTAAAGCTTACAAAGTTTATTTTAAGAAATATTTCTGATAATAAGGCACAAACTGATGTATTGGTCAAAAAATGCAAAACAAAATTCGATTGAATGCGGATTTGTGAAGCTTTAATTTGTTGGATTTCTTTTGTTTTGTTCGCTCTCCAAAAAGTAGCCGAATTATTTTTACACATAAAAGGTAGAATGCAATAAATAAACGCTGCAAATAATCTATCGCTCCAATACTGAAAATTTAGCTATGTTTTTTTTAAGTTTTCTTTAAAATATATGTTTATGCTCGTGTATATTTTGGAACAAAAATTTATTTTACTTTTCATTTTTGTAATCTTTTTTCCTTTTTTACTTTCACTGAGAACTGATAGCGTGAATATTTTTTCACGTGAGATTCATGATAGCATTTTTCACTTCGAAGGGAATAAAAATTAAATGGAAACAAAAATTCAACTTATTATTCACGATTGGGTTGAATATTTTACTGCACAACTAAGTAGTGTTTAGTTCGGAAGGGAAAATGTCAATAATCGATATAATACGCTATCCTGTTGCTAAGAGAATTGGCTACAGTGAGTTCTTGCTCTTTGCATGAAAATCACCAATTTATTTCACATAGCTTCGTTATAGGATGGAGCAAAACGTGTTAGGAACTAGTTTCGACCACATTGGATGTAACATTATACAAGCATTTATTCCAAAGCACAGGATTTTTCTTTAGTAGACTACTTTGACAAGTATTAAAAAAATGAACAACTTTTGATTGAATCTAACACGTATCACAGAATATCTCAGTTGTACAAGTTGACCTCCACCAATGACAGTGACATGTTTATATGACAGCTGCCACTTCGAAAAACTCTTAGAACTGCAGCCGCTTGCAGTCCTTGGGAACCTGCACTTGGTTTATGTTGCACTGATATGTCTGCTGACGTATTATTTATTCTATTGTGCTAGAACAATGCTATATATTATTTCAAGTTAAAAATTACATTGTTTTATTTTATTTTTTTTACTATCTTATATATAAAAAATTCCTCAATTCTATTCAAAAAAATATATTTTCCTCTTTTGTTTTTTATAATATAAAATTTAATTTTAAAAATGAATCAAAGAAAAGCCTGACATATTATAATATCTTTGACTAGATATACCTGGTACGCTTCGCTACCACCCTCGTTATAAAATAAAATTCCTATTGTGAAAATTTAATAACGATCGGTCCATTTGTTAAGACTATATTACGATTTTTAATTTTCCTTAAAAGGGGCGTGGTCCCACCCACTTTTCTCCTGGTACATATTCCAAATTATGCCAATACCATATGTACCAAATATTATCGACGTAGGTAAAAAAATGCCCAAAATATGGCGATTTAAATTTTTGGGTTATATGGGCGGTGCCACGCCTCTTTGTCCAATCGAAACTTCATATAGCCTATGTCACCCGCCTGAATATTCTGAAGATTCCCTGAAAATTTTATCAAAATCGGTTCAGTAGTTTCGGAGCCTATTCATTTCAAACATACAAACAAACAAACAAACAAAAAATCAAACCTTTCCTCTTTATAATATTAGTATAGATTAAACATCCTCAGTTCGAATAAAAATTCATAATTTAATTTTAAAAAATTATTTTAGAATTGATCTCCACCGTTTTATGTTACATTATTTTAAACGTTGAAAACTTTTCTTTATATAAAAAGGGATTGCATGTTTTGGCACTTTAATCAATTAAAAAAAATGCGATAAGCAGCATTACCAAATTTTTGTAAAAATAATCATCATGGAAGTAGCCATGATCTTGTACATCGAGATATAACTACATAGATACAGACATACATACATAAATACATATATATTTACGAATAAAATAAATTCTTCAATTGAACCGGAATTAGCAATAACAGGCGAAACACATGTGGGATTTGTACAAATTACAAAGAAATATATTGATTCTTATATATTAAATATGTATGTACATACGAGTATGTACGTATCAACAGCACAATACAACAACCAAAACCTACAGATAAAGCTATTATACAATGTAAATCAATCAAAATTATTTGCTATAAAAGTTGACGAAAATTTTCAAATTGTATCATTCACTAACTGGACTTATTTCCGCAAAGAACCGAAAATCTTAACATGGCTTTGAAGGTAAAAACAAACAGAGATAATTTTGAAATTAATAAAATGAAATCAATTAAGTTTTGCAATAAGAAATAATTTTTTCTCAACATGTTTTTTTGTTTGTTTTCAATGCAATCACTTACTGCTTAATTTTTTTCTTGCAGTTTGTATTCGCACTTGGCTTCGTAGCTGTTGCCAGCGCTAGTTATATTCCAGCCACTCAGTTGTATGATACAAAGCCAGTTGCTGTCCACGCAGCACCAATAAATGTAGCCCAAGAAGTTGTTGTAAAAACTGAAGAGCACGATCCTCATCCTCAATACAAATATTCGTATGGTGTTGAAGACAAGTTGACCGGCGATTCCAAGAGCCAAGTTGAGGAACGTGATGGTGATGTAGTACGTGGTGAATATTCATTGATTGATGCTGATGGTTTTAAACGCACTGTTCAATATACAGCTGATGCTCACAATGGATTCAATGCTGTTGTACATCGTGAACCTTTCATAAAGACCGTTGGAGCAGTTGCTCATTATGCTGCTCCAGCTGTTGTTAAGACTGCAGCTCCTGTTGCTCATTATACAGCTCCCACTGTTGTCAAAACTGTAGCACCAGTAACTCATTACTCGGCCCCGGCTTTCAATCATTATTTGGAACCAAATGTGATCAAAACTGAAGTCCCAGTTGCACACTATTCCGCTCCAGTTGCACACTATTCTGCTCCAGTAGCACACTACGCCACTCCAGTTACTCACTACACTGCTCCTACTCATTATACATCTTATGCTTCCCCAGCTGTATCATACCATCACTAAATGGCTTAATTTCGTGCTGCTATTAGAATCAATAATAAAGACACTTTTTAGTCAAACAAATTAAAAACACACACCATTTTTATGCACACACCGTCCATATGCATAATGCATATTCCACGTTTGAGTTTTTTTTTTTGAGATATGACTACGTTGCACTAAAGGAGCGATATATATATATATGCATATGTGTGTACGTTGAAAAAGATGTGCTTGTATAAAATTATTGTTATTTTTAAACGTAACGTAGCATAAAAACATAATGTTTATCTTACGATTTACATTGTTTTGTGATGGAACACATGACACCAAATTATAAATAATAAATTAAATAATGATCAAAATAAAATAAAGCGCAGAGTTAAACAAAAACTATATCACAGAACTTTTAATTTTGGTTGATCGCTGCAGAATATTGGAGCTTAGTTTGAACTTTATCTTCTTAGGTATTCTAAGCTCTAGATAAAAGTTTTGTATCCTTAGGCTCTCTAGTGTGTATCGTATATGTTATTGGCGGATTTCTATTTGTATAAAAATTTTACTTTCTTAAAATCAATTTTGTGCTTACGTTCTTTTATGTGCTGTAACGCCTCTTTCTCCTTTCTGATGTCTTGTTCTGATATTCTTACATTTAACATTCCTTTTGTTGTTCCAACATACATTTTGTTACACTGCTTCCTTTCATTGCCTGTGCATGTAAGCTCATACACTAGATTGTCCATAAATATATGTATGGCTTAGTGCAGTATTGGAATTCTGTGCTACCGCTTTATTTTCATAGTTGACAAAGTCTTTTAATGTTTTGCTTTCTGTCAATTTCAGAACAAAGTGTACACTGTAAAACATCTTGGTGGCGGACCTTGTCTGTTGCTGAGTATTTGAATAAAACTTGGATAATTGTTATCAGTCAATATTTTTCTTATACGTTAAATTTTATATCGCTTATTTGATATACGTTTTTGATAAAGTTCGTGGCATTGTTAATTCTTATACCCATGGGTTGTGTTGAATTAAAATTAACTAATCTTCCTTCTTATAATTATTTCTTTCTCAATTGTGAATTGTAGTTTGTTGTTATACCCGTTGAGTTCGTCCAATATAATATTTTCATCATTTTTGTTGATCACTGCGAACGAATCACATACGTATTTCAATATAAATTTTATGTGCACTTGTTTGTGTTTCTCTATAGCATCGTCAAGTACGAGTAGTGTGTCTAACATTTATCCACCATGGTTGGCGGTACCATATGTTTTGTCGGTAACATTTTTCGTAATATGTGAAATAATTAAACAAAATTGCAGAAGTTTCAGAAACTCTCGTCTTTGTATACTTGTGTCAATAATATTGTTACTGTAAACAATTATGTAACATCGAAAGAAACTATAATGTTATTATCGTCCAAAGATAGTTTTACTTTTACTTCAAGAGAATTTCTCGCATTAAAAAGTGGACTAATTATATTTTATATTATCGAACATACATATATATTTTGCTAAAATATAACATGTAACTTAAATTGAAGATGAAATTGGTCGTAGTGGAACGTTCACTTTGTGTAACTTTGGTAGGCCATATAATTCAGGTGATGCTGCTGCATGTTATGTCATGAAGGATTTTTTGCAATATTATTCGATTTTTAAATAGGCTGTACAAGTTACTCTCTTATAAACGTTATCATTTTACCGAATTGTCAACACAAGAAACGCTTTCCGGCAAAATTGGGAACCCGCTGGTCCCAAAGTTAACAGACGTTAAACAGAGTTATTATTGAGGGTAAAATTCAATTTAGCAGGGAAGATTTAATTTCATTTCTTTTATGTAATTGTTTGTTATAAAATATCACATTATTTTCATGTCGAATGCAACACAGAGCCGATCGGATTACATTAGACTTTGAATCGATAATAAAATGATTGCCACAATAGTACTAAAAAACATCTTATCTAACCAAGCAACTGTACATTTTCGTCAAAACTATAAATTTATTGTTCAATGGTCACATATCATAAAACGAATAAAAATCCTTCTACCATACTTCAATCGTACGTCATTTGTTTTTAGAAACAATATTGCTACTAAATTTGCTTTTGGTGTTTTTAATCATTATTAGTAGCCAACGGTCGTCTCAATCGTCTATAGTCAATATATAAATAATTTTTGTTAATGGTCATTAAGGAATTAACATAAAAAAATCTCCTAAAAAACAGTCTCAAGATACATATAATGCTACTACGAACAGCTAATGGTACATTTACATGAACACGCTATTTATATTAAAAATATGTACAACCGTGTTAACTTTCTCCTTATATTTTTTTTGTATTGCGATAAAATGAATCAGTTAAATGCAAAACCTAAACACCTTCTAATGCATTAAATGAATTTATTGCACTCTCTTCCCTATTACTAATAAAAATTAATCACAATAGCTGAAACTACTATGATGACAGAGCTATCCACCAAACATAATTTCAACCGTTTGAAATATGGTGTTTCAATATACATACATATTTCCTTAAGTAATTCATATTTTACACATGCGTACTAAAAACAAACTTTTGGAAGTTTATAATACATAAATTCTTTGTTTATAAAATAATTCAATTAAAAACACATACATATGTGATCATCGTTAATTATTATTACTGATGAACGAAATCAGGCATATACTCATAGACATACTTGCAATCAGCTTAAAATATATAATTCTTAAATTAAGGGGAACAATATAGTATACATTTGTGTGTTTGTACCTTCTAAAAAATTTTAATTTTAAACTGCCACAAAAAATATTGCGCATTCTATAGGAACCAGTAGAAAGTCACATTTACAGTTTAAATAAAATTTTAGACTATTGTGTGCAAATATGTTTCATACAAAATCTTTCATTATAAAATTAAATGTTTGTCTGTTTGCATTAATTTAAAAATTTGATATTATTTATTAGTTATTTTATTATTATTTAAAATAATTAATTTTAAATAGTAATTATTATTATTATTAGTAATTATTTTATAACGTTGTTAAAAGGTGAACGCTTATTTAGCTATTAGCAGCACGCGTATTAACCAAAAAACGTGTATAGACGATATATTGTCCGGTGCTTATGACATCCAATCTGCAATTTACTCATCATCCCAGTTTATCTCAGCGCTGAAGTCAGCAGGATTTCCATTGAAAAAGATCACTTGAAATTGTTCAGAAGTGCTAGAATCGGTTCCAAAAATGACATTAAATGAAATTTTCTAAAGTTCAAGGAAACTAGTATGACCAAAACTCTTCGTATTTAATGGTATGCCTTATACGCAGGACACATGGTCCTGTCCTGCTGGAGTTGAATAGACAAATCTCCACGTCTTTACATCGCCATATCTATAAACTGTACTTGTGGTCCGATTTCTCTATCCTATCTCCAGATATTACGAAATGTCGGCAATGTCTTATTGCGCCACGTGCACTCCTTTCAAAACCTATCGAACAGGTGAACAACTCCTTATGGTGTAGGGGCCAGTTTAGCTTCAAAGATCTCTCGAAGAATGGCCAAAGACAAAGAATACTTCGTTTCGCTACTCTAAGACATTGTATATGGAAAAATCACAGATAATGGCAGACCAACCGGTCGAACGAAGTGCGTTCTCGTTGCCTTATAGTTATACCAGTCTAAATTTTGCGGGCCCATTTCGAGCTTTATTTGACGTCTGAGATTGTCAAAATAAGTCATGTCCAGTAACGGAACGAATTTTTTAGGCGCAGAGTGTGCTCTTTGATTGGAGTACATGCCGGATAAATACCCTTCTTAATGGCTAAATTTTATTCCTCCAAACGCACCGCATATGAGTGGCCTCTGGAAAGCAGGGATACAATTTTTCAAAATGCATAAAAAGGTAACTAAAAATAAGAAATACACTTCCGTGAAGCTCACCACTTTTCTTGCCCGAATTGAGTCCGTTCTGAACTCACGCTCTTTGTCGCCAATGCCAAGAATCCTAATAAACTTCTCGCAATCACTCCAGCCCACTTCATGGCGTGATGTTGGTAGCCCTTCCTGAAGCTCTCCAAGAATATCTAACCCTTCGAGATCATTGGGAGAAATTTAAAGTTGCTTAGCCATGGAAAGATGTATACTTAAAGAAACTCTAAAAGAGGTAGAAGTGACAGCGTACCGAAGGGCAGCTCGTGAAAATTTACTTAGGGAATGACGCCCATGTACGAGTGGTAGATTTGAAAACGCAAAGCAGAATTGTCACGAGGACAATCGAAAAATTATGTGTCCTCTCCGTTGCAGTTTATGATATGGAGAACCAAACAGATCGAGCCTCCTTAAAGTAAACATTCCAATTTTTAAAATTTGTTTACCCACATTTCCGTACATTTGCTTCCTACTCCTACTGCCACACATACACATACATATACTCCTATAGGAACAATACGGTACATGACTAATAATAAATATTTTTCTTAATTCGCAAGTCGCCCTGAAACTCTGATATACACCATTGACGCATCTGCAAGCGTTATCACCCCCATATGTACTGCCAGCGGTTCTTAAGGATGACGATTGAAGATCGAAAGCGTAGGGTACTCAACCTCAGCTGTTATCTTACTTGTTTGGCTACCTCCCATACAAGGGCGTAGCGTTTGGGCGCATCATATCTTACTTTATCACCCAAACCATTATCACCCAAATCAATATTATTATTATTCCTTAAATATCTTATGTTGGCCATACTAGCCAAGGCGGCCAGGATGTTAAAAGGTTAACCCTATATCACCACTTTAACAATATCTGTGAGCTATTGCAAATTGTAAGAATTCAATTTTAAGAACTAAAAGAACCTTCCTTATGGTCTCATTAAGTGATAAATATCCTGTTTCTGTTTACACGGACACCCACTGTAAAACTGAAAGCCTTTATTAGTAAGTCATAATAAATGTAAGTTGAATTGAATCCAGCTTGGTGTTTTAATTCCCGAAGACTCAGGTATTTCCTCTTACCTTTTCCGCCTAATGATGAAGATCTCCATATATTTAGCAATGCTCGTCAAATACGGGTATCCAATTTATTTTAATTCTATGCAAAATTAAACAAACATTACCAAGTTTTATTCTTCACCTCAATTCAAAAATTTTCGGCTGTGCGAAGTAAGCCGGGTTGTTACTAATCTGAATATATAAATACAATTTTTAATTTGTTTAGCTACAAGAATACAAGAATTTTTTAATAAATCCAACGAAATTGAAACTCAAGCCAAAACGACAATAATAAATCTAAAATTTAAATCATTTTTATGATAATAAAGTTGTGAAAACAGTTAAATACCACATAAATATAATTTTAGCAACACCCCTACAATTTTTCGGAAGCACACTTAGAAATTACTAAAATTGTTTATTGTCTGTCTTTTAAACTTTAAAATTAATGCAAAGTAAAATATCACTCGATTTTTTTTTTCTTTTTTATTTCATTATTATTTACAGATGGCTCCTTTCATAGTGGAGTGACTTTAGACTTTTGTACGATCATATCGCTGTTTCTCCATCATTGTCGGAAATTCTCACAATGACCCTTCTTCAGCTTTACTTTGCACGAAAGTAGACTAACCAACAACTAACAATAACAAAAACAGATAACTGCTAGTAATTGTCTTATTTTGCTAAAGAGTACAAAATGTATTTAAATATTTTGTTGAATGCAGCAAAATGTATGTTCAACGGATTGTGATTGTATTCTGAACAAATAATAAAACACACACATGCACAGATACTAAATAAAACACAAAAATTATACTTCAAGATTTCTTTGTATTTCTTTGAGTTTTACACTATGATGCAAAATTCAAATACGAGTATTTTGAAGTTTGGTTGAAAACAATAGACAAAAAATTAAAGATCTTTTGTTCAAACCTGTTTTCATTTCGAATTAAAGAACAAAAGTCCTTTCTGTCAGTGAAGAAAGGAAATTTCAATGCAAATAAAAGTTCATAGATCTTTTAATGCAATTTTTTAATTTTGTTTTTGTATGCTGAAGGTGCTGCTATACTGCATTATTTGATTATGGTTGCACTCGTATATTTGTTTGAATCTTTATTAGATCGCATTATCCGTGTGATGTGTGTAATTTGTCCGAGAGATAAAGGATGAAATACCGACGGGCTAACTGACTGGCTCTATGGCTGGCTGACAGTTTCATTCATTTAATTATTTTTATAACAAAAATTCTCAGACTTAACAAAAGCATCAAACAAAAAGCAAATCAAGAAAACTTTCATCGATGCAAACAAAACTAAATTTATTACTAAAAACATCTTTTGAGAAAGGTAACGAATAAATATACTAAAAGAGTTGAATACAGTGGTCTGCAAAGTAAATTTTTGTTGTATTTATTCAAAAGTGTTGAGGTAAAAACTAAAGGATTATTCTCTCGAACAACTTTGGCGGCATAACCCATGATGTCGAACGTTATCGATTGCTAAATTTCCAGAAGTAAAAAATAATTAGCTTGCTTTTCATTAAAAAACGATTTTATTTAATTTATTTTTTCTATACTGCCACAAAATAGAAACAAATAAATAAAATGTATGGTTAGAAGGTCGTAAGTCATATCTTTTTCGTTTACAATTTTAGCATTCTCGAGCGATCGATGTCGTTAGATGGATTGTAAGAATTTTAAATGAAAAACAAGCCAGAATTTTTACTTTGCATGGGTGTGAAACTGTCCACTTCTTGTATCCTTAAGCAACGAAAATATATGCTTGTGTCAACAATGTTATGCTAGGAAATATATAGAAGGTTCTGTCATATAATTTATGATTATTAATATTAATATAAATATATTTTACGGTTTTAACAATCACATTATGTATTAGCATTCATAAAAATTGCAGCATAGCTGCATTTAACAACACATGTAATTCTGACTTTAGATAAAATGTGAACTTTCTATAACCGTTTATACATTACAAATCGGCTAATATCCAACAGAGTTACCGGTTGGTAGTGCATATGGGTGCGAAAACCCGTATTTTGATCCATAACTGACTTTTTAGAGGTGACCGGAAAATTTCAAATTCATATTGCCTTTGTACTCGGCAAAAGCTATAAAAAAATGAACATCTCGGATTTTTTTTTGTGTGTTGCATAGTGTAATTTAATAAATACTTGTAAAAATTAAATAAACAAATAATGGAAGCAATAAATATAAAACATTTGTGCCAAATATTTCCAAGTAAAAAATAAATTCAAATTTTGCATCTTTTATATCAGTGTGCATTTTTTAACAAGACGGTACGCTATTTCTGCAGTAACATAAAAAAGTGAAGAGTGCAATGACCAGAAAGTGATATTTTACTGCCTTACTTATTTTTTTCATGATTTTTGTGTGGCTTGGTTTTATTTCTCGTAAACAAAAGAAAAAACTATCGAATTCGTAAAAGCTCGTAAACATAAACTCATATGTATGTACGTATGTACATACTTACAAACACACAAAAAGAAATTCTCCAAGAATTTCATAACATAATAAAAGTTTAATTGAAAATAACAACTGCATATGAATTTTTTTTATGAATTTTTAAAATTCGTGTAAAGCAAATATGGTTAATACGGATTATATACTAAAACTAAATCACAACAACCTTTAAAACAACGTTAACAACATTTTAAACGAAAAACCATCTGTCGCCAATAAATTTGTAAAACTTTGTTTTCAATTTCATGTTTATAAAGGAGCATCTTCACAATCGTTGCCTGTTAGCAAATGTTGCAAGCGTGTTCAAGGTCGTTACATGAAATCACAGTCAACATCTCTGGCAGTTCATTACTCTTTCGTCTAGTTATCCCAAAATGTAAGCGTAATAGTAGTTCAAATTCACAAATGCACTCGCAAACTGCAATTCAGTGCACCTGGTATTTAAGTAGTTTCAAGATCTGAAATACAAACGATAATGGAAATTGTTCTTTTTACTTTATTCTCTTGATTCTTCCTATTTTATTGTTATTTCTGTTTTTATTTTTAATTTAAAGTTAAGCAATTCCATGCATACAAATCAGACATCGATGGATAGATATTTGGTTGGCTGGTTCGTTGGTTGCTTCTTATTGTTGTTGACCAAGTAGTGTAAATACAAGTTGCTGACCTTTTTGAGTGCATCATTCTAAATTATGAAAATAGCAGTAATAACAACAATGAAAACTAAATCAAGGAACAAACAAAAGTGTTCAACAACCAACATTCAATGACACTCCCTTGTGCCTTTAGAAATCTTAATGTTTAAATTACTTAAAGGATCACAAAAATGCAATCGCATCAAGACAAACCCTTCTTTTTTAATAGTTTTTTTTTTGTTTGTGTTTTGCTACTTACAGTTCCGTGTAAGAGCGTTTCAGTGTAAGTGTGTGTTTGCATGTGTGCAAGTATCTTCCGCTTTTTTCTTTTTTTCGATTTTTCATTCTAAAACTTGTACTATCAATTATCAGCCAGCTCTCATCCTTTAGCTTTTTCTTATGATTCTTTGCGCGATTCCACCGTTTTCTCAGTTCCCTTTGCCCGGTTGAATGCAAAAAATACGAAAAGTTAGCAAAATACACTCCATATAAAAAAATAAATAGTGATTGAATTTTTACTCAATTCTAGAATTGCTGTTGCATTGTTTGAGTATAAGTTTGTGTTTCCTTTAAGTTTGTGTATAAATATAAGTCGCAATCTCCTGATATATCATTCAGTGTTTTGTGTTGAGACCATACAGAGTTTTATTTCTGTGGAGATTCCAATAGTTTTATTTACTGGACGCGTTACGTTTTTCTGATTTATCCAACGTCCTGATAATTAATAAGGCAGCGCATCATTTGCTTAATCTGAATGATTTTCGTTAGAAAAGTAACAAATAACAAATTATGGATTAACTACACAAATAAAATATTTTGTTTCTGTGTGGAGCAAAAAAATGGTATGAACTAATTAAGATTTAAAATATCAATTGATCTTAACAAACTTATTAAAAAGTGTCTAGTGATTAAAATACTCTCATAAATCGGAAAAAACAGCAAATTATTAAAATTAAAATTAAATGTGTTAAAAAGTTAGTTCATCATACCTAAAAAGATATCACGAGAATAATTACAAATAATTATCTTAATTATATTACACGAATTATTAGAAAAAAATAATCGTAACAAGCTAAATAAATCTTTAGATTTGAGAAAAAAAAATAATTCCTCTTGTACCTTTAACATTTTAAACTTATGTTTTTGTGAAGAGTTTTCAATAACTCGTCATGACTACAAAAATTAAACAAAATAGTAAATGTTGCATTATCAGTAAACACAAGGCCGATAAATACTAGAGAGTATCCAAACCATGTCAGCAAAAGTATTTCCAGATTATATCTGTTGTAAAAAGAAAAAAAAGTGCTTAAGTCGAGAATAGCTAATTTTGAGTTAATATCGCCATCGTATTCTACATATTGAAAACTACCTCTGGGTAAATTTTATTTTTATTTTAAACGATTTTTAATAAAGTTGTGCCACAATTAAAAGGAGCGAAAACTTAACTAAAACTGTTGCTCTACAAAACTATAAGATATGCCTTAAGCGGTTTGTCCTAATTGTACAATAGAACGGTAAAATGCAAACTAATAATAAGTTTATTTATGTTCAATAGAAGTAAACATTTTCGTATTTTCACCTAAAATACATATATGTAACATATTAAAAATACCATATCATTCGGAAGGTCTGGTTTAAAAAACAACAACAATTCCACAATTTTTAATGAGAAAAACAAAAAAAAAAAGATAACGAACATGAAAGATATGAATGAATTTTCTACTCTTTAGATTAAATCTTGTTTACTTTCACTATTTTTGTCAAAACGTCATTAGCTAGATAATGTCCAAATATTATAGTTTTTACAATTCTGTCCATTTTTAAGTAGGTTAACAATTTGGTTCTATTGTTTTTGTGTTTGTAACCGATCTCCAAAAATTAATTCAAGGAGTAAATATTTTTTTTTGTTTTTGCTTTAGCTCTATCATTTAAAAAGCAATTTCCAAAATTTTGTTCTTAGTTAAGAGAAGTTTCTTATATTTTGGGATTTAGAAAATATTTTTATGGTAATTTTCCCCTAAATTATAATTTTATAATAAATAAATAATTATTGTTTGTTGAATTACTCCTCCATTTATAGACCGATTTTTAAAGTACTTTTTTGTCCGATTTCAAAAATTAATTTTTTATAGGTCTTCCATGCAGTTTATCCCTTTTAAATCACAGGAAATTTTTTCTTCCAAATTATTATACAATATTTTTAATAAGACCTCCATTTATAGACGAATTTTCATAATTTAATTATTGTTTGAACTAATGTGCTTGCAATTTGGTCCTATATTTTTTATATATGTATGTATGTACATATGTAGTTTGTAGTTTAACGTTTGCATAGTTGTGTCGATTTTTGTAATCTGTTCCATTCTATTTTTGTGTTGAAGTTATTTTTGTCCAGGACTATTTAAGATAAGATATCATTGGAAGTTTGGTTTTGAACACATTTTCAGTTGTGCATAAAACGTTGCCAATAATGCATTATCTTAAGTGCTATATATCAAGATGTAGATCATTTGCTAATTTGAATAAAGTTTTTCATTAACAAAATAAATTATTTATCTGATCTGTTATAGTGATGGTAAAATATTGAATAGTGGGTACCGAGTATTACTGATTTCCTATTTTTTCGGGTTATCAATATTTAAAAGGATACAGTCAACACTATCATACCTGTACTTTAAAACTGTCTTCCTTGAAAATGTATCGGTCGTTATAAAACTCGGCGATAAATTATCTACCCCGATCCCTCAAAATTTACCTGGAATATTATTGAGTAAATGAAAATAGCAGAAATGGTTGGCACTAATACGGTGTACAATTATGAATTTTTGTCAAATTAAAAAGAGATTGCATTTATTTTTTTGTTTAAGTAAAATATTGCTAAACTTAGGTAAAAATAAATAAACTTTAAAAACAACGAGAAATTGTGCAGATTAATATTATTAAAACATTGCGACAGCCATTATTAACTCAAGTTAAGTAAATTTTTCTTAAGTTAAAAAATAAATGACAAATTCTTGATATTGGTATTTGTGCCACTTTTTTGGGATGTCAAAATTTCTCCGACTTCCTAAAATATTACATATCGATATATTGGGCTAAAAATTGCTAATTTGGTAGAGGGTGGTGTTGGCTGAAGTGGTTAGCGTGTTGTTAATCCAGCTTAACAAAGTTAATGCGTCTACTTAACACCGGAGGCGCCTCAACACTGCCTTAAAAATATAACGCGCAAAGTAGAGTTGTGAAAAACATCTTTCTTCTCTACCCTATCCCTCTCCCTGAGTTCCGGCACAGTGCACTGCATACAAAGGGGTCATCCCCTGAGTGCTGGTCCTATTAAAAAAAAAAAGGGATGGATTTAATGCGAAAAAAATAAAAACTAATATGATGTGTTTCTGAGAACGCATTAAATTCGTAACGGATTTCTTAGAAATCACAAAATAAAAATTGGATTTCAGTATTTTCGTGAATTTTATCATTTGCGCATGTTTTTTTCTTTTCCGTCCTTAAAATTTAAAACCAAAATTTTTATGCTTTGAAAATCTCAGTGAGGTGTAAGTGGTGAACAACTTTGATATTTTTTATAATTAAAATATATTTAGATTAGAAATCTTCTTACATTATCACTAACTGACACATTCTTACTATATTTCAGGTGCTACCCGATTACAGCAATCTCCTGTTTCTCCGTTTACAAACGAGATACCTAAAACTCTTAAGGAATGCTCAATTCTGAACACTGAATCACCCATCGATGCTGGGATACTTCAAACGATATTTCGATCATTAAACTAAATTTTAAATGTTGTTGCTAGTTTAGGTTAAATCAATAAAAATTGCAATAGGCGTAAAAAATGTTTGCTGACCCAGCGGCAAAGTGTTATGTGTTTTTGTTTACTAAATATTTGTAGGGTATTTCATCACGAGTGTTGCTGAACAAGAATTGATGGATGTGAAACATGTGGGCAGAAAGAGTTCCGCATACCTTAATTAAATTTAACATTTTAAATTGAATATGAATTTACAATAATGAGCACGATTATATGTCAATATCTATGGCAACTTTAACATGTTATATCAGACAAATTAATGTAGCAATTTTTTTTTTATACAAAAATCTTAAGCAAATAAATTTGATTAGTTTGCAAATTATGTTTAACAATATTGTTCATAATATCTTTTAATCTATTTTTTGTAGAGTGAAACTTCGATATAACGAACTTTGTTAAAACGAAAAACTCAATACAACGTATGTTTTATTGAGTCCCTTGGGAAAACCTCTTTATTGCAAAGTTTTTCATACAAAATTGCACTATAGCTATAACGAACAAATTCTGAGCAAAAAAGACTGTATAAAGCGAAATATTATTCAAATGCCTCAATATAACGAAATCAGAATAAATCCTAAATGGTAAAGTCGCTTTATACAAGCAGCGAGGTCTAAATGTATTTATAAGCGCATTTGTAAGGCCTCTATACCACGAAGTACTCGTACAAAAGCCCTTATACAACGATGTAAGAATAAAATTTAGAGCAAAATGGTAAAGTGGCGTTACCAAAAGAATGAATTCTTAATGTGTGTGCAAATGCAATGCATTAGAAACGTATTTAATCAGTATTGACTTGATTCTTGTCAAAATGAGTATCTATTCGAGAAAAAATTCTATTATTGAGGCCGTAGATCGTGCTGAAAAATCTAAGCTAGAAATTGCTAAACAATTTAGTATAGCGCCTAGTACTCTTTCTACAATTATAAAATATAGGTACATTATTTGCAAAAGTAAAGGTTTAAAGTGAAAAAGAGTGCGTTTTTCTGAATATGAAGACGTTGATCAATGTTTGTTTAAATGGTTTACACAATGTCGGCTTAACAACATTCCCTTAGGAGGACAGATGATAAAAACAAAAGCTGTGCAGTTTGCAGCACGTTTGGGATACAAAGATTTTAAAGCCAGTAACGGTTGGCTTGATAATTTTAAAAAGCGTCATGATATTGGATTTCGGAAAGTGAGTGGGGCAAGCGCCACTGTAAGTGATCTAGTTTGTTCTGATTGGAAGACATGGTTACCAAGTTTGTTGACAGATTATCAGCCGCATAATATTTTTAATGCTGACGAAACCAGATTATTTTTTAAGTGCGCTTTAGACCGAATAATGGCGCTTAAGTCAGAACTTCGGTGGAAAACATAGTAACGAAAGATTATCTATTTTATTTACTGTTAACAGTACAGGCTCTGAGAAGTGGAAATTGCTCATTATCGGAAAGTCGACTAATCCAAGGTGTTTTAAAAACATAAAAAGTTTACCTGCAGACTACACCGCGAAAAAAAAAGCGATATATTGTTGGATTACTTACAACAATTTAACAACGATATGACTAAAGCCAGTCGTAAAGTTTTATTGTTTGTCGATAACTACTGCACGGCACATAAAAATGTTCCATCACTTAAATCCATCAAATTACA
This sequence comes from Lypha dubia, assembly GCA_947311025.1. Classification (NCBI taxonomy): domain Eukaryota; kingdom Metazoa; phylum Arthropoda; class Insecta; order Diptera; family Tachinidae; genus Lypha; species Lypha dubia. The sequence continues at coordinate 67,045,843 of OX371260.1, forward strand.
ATTTTTGCCCCCAAACGCAACACCGAAACTACAACCTCTAGATATGGGAATAATCAAAAATTTCAAACAGTTCTACCTTAAAGATGTAGTCAATACATTAGGCAACGATCTGGATGAGGGGCGCAAGAGCTCTATAAACGTTCTACAAGGAATAAGGATGGTCCACAAAGCGTGGGAAAGTGTTCAAAAATCAACAATTTTAAACTGTTTTGCGATTTGTGGCATTGTGGTGCGACCAAATATTTTGGTTACAGATAATGTTTGCCTTCAGGACAGCGAGGAATGGCTTATTCTAAAAAAATCATTTAAATATTACAGAACAGTTAGATGATTTTGTTAACTTCGATGACAACGTTGCTTCTACTGTGTCCCTTAACGATGATGAAATTATTACCGCTGATACCGCTATCGAAGCTAAAATAATTGTAGGAAAACTGCAAACATTTTTTGAAGCGCAGGACTAAACGTCGCAAAATACGTTCGATTGCTTAGCTTTTGTCGAAAAAAGTATTAATAACTGTATTTGGAACTTGCGAAAACAAACAAAAATAACACAATATTTTATTAAAACCTAATAAAATTACCTGAATAACAAAAAATGTGTTTTATTTCTTATTTACCTCATGAAATATAAGCTTTTATTAGCAATCTCATGTTAAATAGATTTGAATAAAGAAAACTATAGTTATAACGAATTTTTTTGTATATCTTCAAATTTCGTTATATCAAGGCATTGCTGTAGTTAATAATTGTTAAATTTACCGACAATTATTGCGATTTGCAGTAACGATTTTTTTAATCATTAATTGCTTCTTAACAACATCGTTATAATTTCCTTTTACGTTGCCATCTCTATCAATATATAAGAAAAGCACAAAGAGAAATAAACAAAAAACAAATAAATAAATTTATTTATTGAAATTTTTCTCAAAAATTTTTTAGAATTTAAAAAAATGAATGTTAAATTTAATGAAATTTGGAGATATGAATGTTAAATTACATGTTTAAATAATCGAAACATTATTATTTTTGCATAAAAGATTCTGTGTTTTCGTCTATTGTTTTGAAAGATCTATTTTGTTCTTGGCATAACGAACGTGCTACGATTGAACTGCTGACTTTTATTTATTTCATAACAACCGAAAAATTATTGTCGTTAACATACCGATAGCGAATATCGTTAAAAGTGTTACTGAATACAAAATTCGATAAATTTTCGTTATATTAATTTTAACAATACGATTATCGTAATAAAAGTTACTGAATCCCACTACTGATTATATTTATGGCGAAGCAATAGCTATAACGAAGTATTTTCGGATCCCCTTGGAATTCGTTATATCGAAGTTTCACTGTATGCTCTTTTTAATGTTTACGGCCAACAGCTGCTACACAATAGAGTCAGTCCTATTACGCTTTAACATCGTTAAAACGTTACGTGTTTAATTGACCTTCATTTAAAACATTTGCGAACAAAACGTGAAACTATTTGTGAATAACATAAAAATGAAACATAAAAATTGAATGATTAATCTGTTTAATTTTTCAAATGTTAACAACTAAATATAATTCCGTTTACTGTCTATGTTGTCTATAAAATTTGTTTGAATTTTTATATGGAATATAAACACATTCATACCCAGCGGCGAACTTTTGTAGGCCTTCATTTATAAGGCCTTCCTAGAGCTGTTTGTAGATCCAGTACTCATGGAAGGCCTAATGAAAGGCCTACCTACTCCCTTCTAAAAATTTGGTTTTTATAATGTGTATGTATACATCAATAAATAAACAAATAGTTAACAACAACATATCATCAAATGTAAAGAAAACTCTGAAATTGAACTTAATACAGTAATCACTATTTTGTAGAGTTGATATTTTGGCACTGTCATGGGTTTTTACTACGTTTTTGTATTTCTAAAGGTAATTTAAAAATAAATTTGTGACTGAATAAGTCCTACCATCAGGCCTGTGTAAGAACGGAACTTTAAAAGCCTTGGCTGGCTAGGGCATCGTGTGTAAAAAATGTATGAGTATGGAATGTGGCAAGAAGGCTCTGTGTCTGCCAAATAAGGCCTTCCAGAAGTCCAGCTTAGTGGTTCTTTCCGCCGCTGGGTATTTACATGCATCATATGTATATATATATATATATATATATATATATATAAAATATGTGTACATATTATTAGAGTTCTCAGAGATTCCCAAGAAAGAGATTTCTATTAATTTAAGCAGGGCTGTCACTAGCAAAATAAAAATACTATTAAAACTTGCCAAAACTTACCTTTTTTTTACATAATTTTTTGTCATAAGTACAACCAACTACCAAATGATTCATATACCAAAAACTTTTATCAATTTTGTTCTAATCAGACCAAAGTGGCAGCGCTGAATTTAAGACTCTATCGGCCCCCCCCCCAAAAGTCGACCAATCGACAATGCTGAAATTGCGGTATAAATTCGAAATTCCGTTCTGTGCATTCAGACGTTCTATAGTTATTTTAAGTGGAAACCATATCAAATTCCTGGGCTATTTTATACCCTTCACCAAAAATTTTAGGGGTATTTATAAGTTTGGTCATAACGTGTCAGTTTTGATGCGTTTTACATATACAATGCATTGAAATAATCTTTCTTGAACTATTTTCCTATAAAATGCAGATAGTTTTATGTGAACCACTTAAGAAGCTACATACGTTTTTTACTTCTGTTATTTCATCCCTCTGAGCATCTGTGGGTTTCAAGTATGATATTCAATAATACCAATTATGGAAAAGATCTAATTTAAAAAAAATAATCAGAAAATTATTTTTTATTTCAGGCAAACTCAAGTTTCAAATACGTATAAATAGTCCCAAAGTCTTAAGAAATTATGTAATCCCATTTTTAATCTCAAAAGTACAAAAAACGAATTACATATACATATATACCCAACGTTTCTATAAGAAGCATATCGCCTGTTGCATAGGTTTCGGTAATCATTTGTTGTTTTAAGATGGCCGGCTGATTAGGCCAACGCATCTGATCGTGGAGTTAGGGCTGCACCAGGATTGCCAAGAGTACTGCTTAACCGGTTTTTGTAGCTTACCAAAATTTCTGCAGGCAGTTCGTTTTTACGGCTGCTGTTGAGCCCAATAGTGTCCTAAGCTCAGCCCTATGAATTAAAAGTATTTTACAATTTAAACTTTACTTCGTTGCAGTAGCCCCAATTTTCCTTAATTTTATCAGAAACAATTTAAATTTGTATATTTGAAAACATCTTAAATTAAAATAAACGCTTGACCTGGATCTACCCATAGACACAGAAACCCTTATATGAAATTTGCGGCATCTGATGCTGTTTATTAAGTTCAAAACAATTAGTCGAATCTTGAAATTCAATTTCACCTCAAATTTTACACTAACTACAAAATTTTTTTCGATACAATTCACCGATTTTTATCAAATTTAGAGAATTTGATGCAGTTTTTCAAGACTGAAAACATAAATGTTTTTTGAAGATGAATTTTGAAAACGCTTTTTAAGTTATGATTGTAAAACTTTTTGTTAGAATCGATTGATTTTAATCAAACTTTTTGTAGTCGATGTAGTTTTATAAGTATATCAGTTGGATTAGATTTAATCGGTCTAAATTTTTTTAATGCTTTTCGCGAAAAGTTTATTTTAAAGAGTTGGCAATATCTTTCGAACCGAATTGGCTCATGATCTCAAGAACATCTAGCTCAAGTCAATTCCTAACGAATGTCGCGAATTTGATACCCATCGTTATTTTTAAGTTATTATGAGTTACATACACACACATATCCATACATACATCATTGTAAGATCTGATTAAAATCCAATTTTCTAAATCTGTGGTACAATCAGTAACATTAAATTTTTCATAAGGGAAAGTTAGGCAATAAAATGAATTTTTGTATTATTTCTTGTTTGGGAATCACTACCATTAGTTTAATGAGAAACATTTTGATAATAACTAGAGTACTACAGTACAATAACATTATCTATGGTCCAAATAAAATCAGTCCAATATCATTCTCAAAATGTTAAAATTAATCTAAATTATTCACTTTTGGTTTTAAGAGTCCGCGTACTCTGGCTTTTTAATAAGTTATATTTTGTTGCTCTTTTCTTTTATTACCCGTGACGGCTATTTTATTTAATTTTTTAAAGACCTCAATAAAAGTGTGTTTGTAACAATTCAATTTAATGAAATAATCTTAAAGCTTAATTCGAAACGATTTAATTTTATTATAATTGTGTTAATGTAGCTACTGTCAGTTGTTTAATTTAATTTTCGACAGTCTCGTTAACAAGTTCGAAAATAAATGTCTGGTGTGAAAGGTTAGAGCGACAAATCGTCATTCACATATTTTACTATTTCTTTTTCACCTTCAGTATAACTTAGCAAGTGCGTACGTAAAACTGTTTTACCTGAATATTTTTTGTTTGTTTCTTTGTTACAATTAAATAAATTCCATAATTATAACAGAAAAACGATTTTTGAACTTGATATCAAGGACCAATTTTGACGGTGTTAAGCGTCGGTAAATACAGTTTATTAAGAACACAAATTAAAAATGTAATTGCTTAAATATTTCATGATACACGAAATTTTTAATTGGTTTCATTGATTATTTAAATGAAATCTGAGTTAATTGTGTCAAAACTCTTTTACTGTTTGTTAATGGCCAACAAACGTATTTTATGTCCTACAATTTAACTGCATCAACATGATGGATATAAGGCGTTAACAAACAACATATTAAATTTACCTATGCAAACATATATTGCAGCTGAGAACATTTTAAGATTATCCAGAATGATGTTTCCTTTATTAAAATAATAATGCTGATTGTGGAAGCTTTACAGTTTTTTCAGTTGCAACACGTGGTACAATATAATTTCACACCGACCAGACGAGCAGTTTCATGTGTCTTAATACGTCAACAGATAGTAAGACGTCAAATTGCTAGTATTCAAGTTTTTATCTTTATAGTATAGTTTGGAATTCCTCCCATCTTTTAAAGGACATCATGTGGGATAGAATATAATTGGTCTAATATGAAATAATTTTCACTTTTTTATGCTATCAATGTTAATTTTATCTAGTTACATAAAAGTTGATAATATTAAGAATTTTTCGGTATATGAATTAGAGAAAAATGATTAAGCCAATATTTTTCTTTTTACGCCCACTAATGAAAACCTTAAATATATTGGACTTTGTATAATCATTATTAACCTTATTGCGGCATATCCAAAGTTGAGTTTTGAGGAAACCAAGAAATGAGTTTAAATTTATTTTGTTCATTACCAGTAAGACATTGTTTATGTACAGTCAAATAGAGTGTCAAATAAGTTTATCGAATCATTTTGTAGGCCATTAACAAACTACTACCAACTAATAAAAATGCCTAAAACACAATTTATTCATTTATTCGGGATTGCCTGAAGAATTCTATGTTACAAAAATTCTTCACAATCAAATGGTGTTTATATCAAAAATCAAAATGTGTTGTGCAATATACATTTAGGTTTTCGCCAAAATCGTAGCTGTGTTTCGGATTTAATCGATGTTACTGAAAACATGCGACGTCATTCCATGGCTTTTGACACGGTTGATCATAGTAGGCTTTGCATTAAACTTCGTTACTTCTTTAATTTCTCTTTTACGACCACTAGACAGGTATCTTCATCAGTTTTGTCAACTTTGAAATTTCAAAACGCACCAAAATGAAGAAAAAACGCGCCATTTAACAAAAAACGCACCAAGAACAGAATTTTTTTTAATTTTTATTGAATTAATTATTTGTTTTTACAACATTTACCTTTAGTCAAAATTCTAATGTTGAATCAATATTGTGCCATTGCATGAAATGCATCATTCTCCACACTTTTTCAATACTAAATAATATTTCGACATCGGATTAAAATTCTACTGCTAATGGCATGATATCATATTTGTATTGGGATCAAAATTTTGTAGCTAAATGGGCTCAAAGCTGCAATTTTGATGTCGCATTTGCAATAAAAGTATCTTGCTTTTGTGTTATTATTTGGTCAAGGCCGAATCCATTGCTTAAACTCAATCCGTGATTCCCAAATCTTTTTGTATTACGCTTTCCATTATTGCAACTAACATTAAATATTTCTTTTAGTAAATAGAAATTTTATTAATTTTTGTGTTACAAAACATTATATAAACTTTTTCACCCATCTTTTATGCATTTTATAAAAAAGGAACAATGGTCGCTAGTCTCGAGAATACTTTGTTTTTGCTAAGCTCTCGACTAAGGACTCGACAGCAACTTTTACTACAAAAACAATTATGAAATTTTAAAAAGGACAGCATTGCAACAGTTGTATTTTTTTGTACAAATTTTTTTCTCATACTGAAATAAAAAATTGTGTTGAATTTTATTTGGTGCCACCCAAAATAAAAAAAAACGCACCAAAATTTAAAAAAAGCGCACCACGCACCAACTCAGTAATTTTTCGCACAAAACATTTAAAAAAGCACCCAAAATGGTGCGAAACGCACCAAGTTGACAACGCTGATCTTCATATCTCACTAGGAGAAAAGGTAATGAATAGTATCCAGAATTAATTACTGTTAACACAGAACATGTCCTAGGAAAGTAATGAATTCGTTTAATGTGTACAACGAATAAATCCTATAATTCATATCTTTTTAACAATCTAAAAGGAAAATGCGAACACTTGTGCATTAGCAAAGTCAATACATTCATTCATCGTAAGAAGTGGTAATATACGTCGTAATTTTTGTGTGTGATCAAATTACCTTCTCGATTCCAAAGGATTGCAATGTTTTGCCTCGGAAAATAATACATTATATATATCATTACATATGAAATTAATGACCAGTTTTCCCGCTGGGTTGTTTTTTCCAACAATCTTCGATCATCGGCACTCCTTTTCGATTTATGCTAATGGCCTGCCTAAACAACTTTTGCAGTGTACAATACTTACATACATATGTAATATTACCAATTATACCTACAATTATAATAATGTCTGTTTAAAAATATGTCTTTAATAATTGTCTGTTATATATTTTTCAACAGTGTTTTCCTCTGAAGATGAAGCGTAGCTATTCGAAATATTGGGATAAAAATTAAATTTATCAAAAACTAAAAATGAAAAATCGTGTATCTTTTATTAAAAATATGACCTGTAGCCGAAGAATCCATACATAGAGTTTATTCGTAATAATATAAATAAAAATAAATATACATATATTTATTTGAATGTTTTATCAAGCAGTAGGCTATTTTGCTTTAATATGTATGCATGTATGTATATACGAGTATATTTTTATCTATTTTCGATATTTCGCTAACAATTTGTTAGGATACTCAGGAAAATTTTATAAATTATTTTGCTAGTCTGATTGCACATGCTAATTTTTTTCAAAAATAAAAAACTCGAATAATTTGAATTTCAATTAATTCAATAAAACTGAACTTAAGCCTACCAATAATAATTTCTCATATATGCATTATTTGAAATTGTAATATTTTTTCATGATAAAATTCTAGAAAAAATTATTCAAAGTAAAAGTAAAGTGGTTTTTGTATGAAATGTCACAAAAAATTCTTTCAAAATTTTAACATGAAAAATTACTGAAAATTTAATGTATGTAAATATTTTCTGTGTTCAGAATTGAAAAATTTTCAAAGTTAGGAAAGTTATATAATCTGGAACAATGAGGTGACAACGCTGTGTTCTGTGAATTGATATGCCTATATTTGACCTGCCATTCTCGATTTTAATTTATTTTTGGTTAGTACCCACATACATATACCATGTTACAATTCGCCTCATCATTTCCCCTGCAAGAAATTTTGTAAACTATTTTTGATCTATCCCAGCAAAAAATTATTATGTTTTTGGAAGCAGTTACAAAATTTCATGCTTTCGAGATGCGCAGATTTTAAGCGCTTCGGAGGCTGCACAAAAAGAAGATAGAGAGTTCGCTTAACCTTTTTTAAGCACGTTGAAGTTGGTCGGCTATTTACATGTAGTTGACAAGAATAATAAAGTAAACAGTGAATGGAAGATAAAATGTTATTTAGCTGCTCTCTGCCATTAATAATTTAAGTTATAGGAATTTTCATAAGCTGGTATCACCATCTATCTATTCCTTTCCCTAGTAGTACTGGCGCAATGCATTGAAAAAGTAGGGGTCATCGCCTGAGTTCTGGTCCTAAAATATATACATATGTATATTTTTCAAACATAAAAATCGTAAAATATATACAAGAATATATGTATGTATTAGGGCTTTAAATTTTTTCTGCGATATATCTGAATGCCTTAATGCATAGATTTTTAATAATGAATATGGTCGTTAAAACAAAAAAAATCTTGCTGAATTCTTAAAAAATTATTTCCAGAAATATTTTCAAATGTAAATCTAACTTCTTTACTTCATATAAAATTTTGGTTGTTAAATATTGTATCTACACTCTGTTAATGTCCTTTTTCATAATTTTCCCTGAATTGTGTTTTCTGCTTTAATAATATATTATTTTATTCTTAGTTATTACCTTTTAATAAGTTTTAATTAAATTATCTATACGCTGCAGCAATTTTCAACACATCTATACTCTTGGGATTTCGGTTTTATTGAAAATTCTAACAAATATGTAAGTATGTAAAAAAAATTCGAATATATTTTTTTTTTGTTTAAATTTTGACATTATTTAGGTTTTAACACGTTTACGTTGTCCAATTGTAGTTTTTTTTTTGTGCTGTTCCTATCGTATCCTCTGTTTGGTGATCAATCTTAAATTTTCACCGCTTCTGTCAAAAATATTTTGCCATTGAGTGAGGCATGTGTTTGTGTGATAGCTGATGAGTATGAGTGACATCATACTCTTGTATTCTCAGCTGGCCATAAGATTAACAAATTCAATGCTTTGGATACCCGTATGGTGTGGATTGGAATTCATATTGAGCGTTGCCATTTGTTGACACGTTACATTAGAAAGAACAATAGCTTTTAGAGAACATCCAAATTTTATACATCCTTCCATACAGATTGTGTCCTTTCTATTCTAGATGCCGGCAGTGTAAGTACATTAAATTACAAGATAAAATGAGAAAAGTATTTAATCCTTTGGGGTATATTTGTAAAATTTAATAGGCATACTTGGTTTATAATAGAAAATTAGCTGTGTTTGAGTTTAGCTAAAACCAACATATTATAATAATCTTTAATATTTATGAATTAATTCTCAAGCAATTGATGAGAGAAAATTTATTCTCTCTTTGTTATTAAATAATTTTGTTTCTCTATACGTTAATTAATTAGTCGTTGAAAAATTTTTAGAACTAACAATGAGTTTCAAAACATTTACTCCAAAAATTTTAAATATATACATACATATATGTATGTAAGTGGTCTGTTCAAAAAATAAGTTGAATTTAATTTTTTCTCAAAAAATTTTTATTTATTCATCAATTTCTATGTTGTTCCCTTCAAAGCAGTCCCCCTCGGATATAATAATCCTCGGTGTAGCTCTGCTTTGCCCTTTTTGGTATGTTTTTTAGCTCTTGATTCGATTTTATCTCAATCAATCGTCTCAAATCGGCGTCCTTCAACGTTGCGAACAGGAAAATCTAGTGAGTACTTTGGCTGAAGTGTGTTTTTTTTTTTTTTTTTTTTTTTTTTTTATGTGTAGGAACATATTTGTTAATTTTTAGATCAGAGTTGCAGCGACTTGATGTTAAGTAGACGGATTAACTTTCTTAAGCTGTATGTTCTGCTAACCGACGAAGGCAGGCGATGTTGTATACATTAGTTTGGGACAGTATCAATCGCTGATGGAACAGTTTTTTTAGTGACCAGTGGTATGCCTTCATCATTTAAACAGTCTAAATCTTGGTTTTTGCTAAAACAGTACGAAAAAGCAATGACTATTGACGATGAGTTTTTTTTTTGTTGTATAAACTCAGCAATTTTGCAACGAACTTCGCAGCCATACACTTCATGCCCGTAATTTTCGAAAAAAAATTCATGTTGTAAAACAACTGATTCAACAAATTTCCTTCCTTTATCAACATTTTCTTTGCTGGTTGAATTGCTGGGACGTCCAAGGTGAGCGTCTTCATTTACAACAACAACAATTTTTTACAGAAAATTTTATGATCTTTCTTTGATCCATTTCTATCTTTTATGCCAACCTCGAGTCATAATCGCGAAAATAGCTTAAACGACAAAAACTATTTTAGCTGATCTGACAAGCCGCTATCACGAAAAATTCAAACAAACCATCAATGCACTCTTAAACTATAATTGATTTTTTTATAAATTCGTAACGGTTCCGTGAGTGTCCATGAAATTGTAAGATATGATGCAAATGTTGCCAATTATTTCATATATTAGAACAAACTAAAATTTTCGCGATTAATAGTATATATTTTTTTTAACAGACGTTATAGGTCCAACTGGTTGAGTTTTCCTCAGACGAGTGTCGCCTCTTTGTCGTCGGGAAATCTAGAACTTTATAAATACGCCAAATTTTGACACAAGGTAGCTCCCGCATAAGTTAGATTTCAATAATTGTACAGGCAAATACAACATTTTCACTCAAATGCACACGGCCTAAAATCCCCGTTGAAATGGGTAATTTTTTATAGAAAAATTGTATATGTCGTTTAAGTGTGTTAAGCAATGTATTTTTTTTTTTTTGTATTTTTCAATCAGTAAGTATTCAAATATTAAAATTAAAGATGATGATTATATGTCCAGCTAATTCTAATATCTCGTGTTCTAAATAAAATAGTTTGACAAACTTTTAGTCAAAAATCTTATGTAATTTTTTTTATATTAAAAAACTCCGAATCGGTTGTTTACTTTGCACGAGAGGACTGAAAACATATTGTTGCATTCGTCGTCAATGTTACAAAAAAGGAGATTTTTTTCTCGGCGTTTTTTTTTTGCTTTAATTTTTTATTATTAAAAACCAAAGCGAAGACAAACAATTTATTTAAAAATTATTAAAACTTACTTAACAACTTACTTTGTAAATAAATTTAAAATTGTGAGTTGGTATTAAATGTTTATATAAACTAAATAAATATCGAATTTAGTTATAATAAATTTTGAAACAATTTCTTTTCGAAGTAAATAATCCTATTGTAAAACAAACTGTATTTGTTATTTCGACTTGTAACGCCATTTAATGTGCAAACAACACATCGCGTTCTGACTCCTCTTTCAATTCTTGATTGATAATGCGCAGCTAATTTCGTTACTGTCCCCAGTTTCGATCGTGTAAAGGGTTCCCGAGGTGTCGAGGTAATACGAACTTCGTGACTACAAAAGCCCGTCTATTAAATGTATAGCGAACTGCGTGTGAAACTCCAGATATTCTATACAAAAGGCCTTTGAACTACGTGTGAATATTTTGCCAACACTATGTACTTTTTTTGCTTTTTAGCTTTTTTTCGCTATTTTACCCGATTTTTGCTTTTTTCTGCTACTTTTGCGATTGTGATGCCATTTTGCTTATTCTACCATTTTTTCTTCATATTAACAACATTGCTAACATTTTTACATTTATTTAGTAGTTTTGCACCATTTTATTACAACTCTGTAGTATAATAAATAGTTTCAAGGCTATTTCATACCAGGTGTTCGCAAGACAATTCGCCTTAAAAAAGTCGTCTTGGGATGTCAAAAAACGTACTCAAAAATGTGTGTTGACATCTGACGGAGTACAAATTACAAGGGGCGAAAATACACATGGGCTGTGAAGGCCACCTGTTAAGAATTCGTTTATAAACATGAATCCAAATTTGCCTCTGCCACCTTTTCCATGCCCTACTCGTTGGGGAACTGGGCTGCAGGCAGCAATATATTACGCAGACCATTTTGATGAAGTTAAAGTAGTCATTTTAAAATTAAACAGTGAAGACTCTGAGTCAATAGCACATGCCAAAAAGATCTACGATATTCAAGCATTGAGTCAACAATAATAGTACCTATATTCATTGAAAAAACTACAAACGTTTGGGTTGAACATACAGGAAAGCAGAAATATTGTGGCTAACGTAAAAGAAAGTCTTGATAAAGTTAAAGATAAAAAATTTCTTCGCAAATTTGATGCAGTATTCAAAAGAAATCCTGGATATCAAACATTTCTAGAAATAAACTCTGTTTTGGAAACGGGACTGGAATCTGACGATGAATACATATGTTAATAGCTTATCTTCAAGTGAACTGTTAAAATTTAAATTTGCCCCATCAACATCCGTTGATGTTGAAAGGAATTTTTCTATGTATAAATCTTTTTTAACAGAAAGACGAAGAAAACTATCATTTCAAAACAGAAAAGCTCATATGATTGTATACTGCAACTGTTTCCAAACTGATATCATTACTTTAGATTAAATAAAATCATATGAAATCAAAAATGCTTTTTTTTTGCTACTTTTTTGTTATTTTTAATGCCTTTTTTCTCATGTTTTTCTGCTATAAGAAGTAGTTTTTTCTGCTATTTTTGTCTTCTCTGATTATAACTATTATGTCACTCATTTAAGACTCTAGTATTTTGGAGAAGGAAATATCTTTTAGAAATTTAATAGCCAGGCATAGGTATCACAATTAAACCTTCCTCATATTCTAGGCATAAAATACCGTAAAAATTTATAGAAGTCATATTCATACAAATTTTATAGGTGGCACAAACTACTTCAGGAAATCTTTAATATTTTTTTTTTTTTAACTTAATTTAATTTATTATTAATTTCGGAACCTTCTACAACAAAACTTAAGTCATAAAGTAGCAGAAGTATACTAATTGTTATTTTAACATTTGCTTTATATAAAATTTTAGGAGTAGAGAAGAAATAAGGATACATAATAATAAAATTAAAACAAATAAAATAAAAAAAATAAAAATATTAATTAAACAAAAATAATTTTAAAACCGTTAAAATGAATTGGTATGTATATGTTAAGTCATTAAATATTTATTCAGTTTTAATTAGTTGTTATAAGTTACAACTTTTTTTCAATGTGTAATATCAGTACCGTACCGTAATGAATCTTGCTAATGTGGAATTATCACATTATTATTTATGTAATTTTAAAAAAGTAGAAAGCTTTTTAAGTCAAATTCAATTAATACTTTGTTTCATAATTGAATTTCCTGTGAAACTTACTACTCCAAAAAATTATATTCTAAAAATAATTTTAGATATTCGTTTCCATTATAGCTACATTAAAGATACAACAACCTGTATAAGTATATCACCACCACTATATCACCACCACTCAGCTTGGACCTAATTCAATGTATTTTCTACCATTCATTATTCTATTTTTAATATAAAAAGTTATATTTAAAAAGCAGTGTACTTATTTTGCTTTTGAAAGCTTTAACAATGTTCGTTTTTATTTATCTTTTGATTATTATTTTCGGTTCCGTAACTGTAAATTCTGGCTAAAATGATTTAAGTTACATTTTGTTAAAATCATAATAATTATGTGCATCGGCAAGCCACAAAGTATGGGTTCAGGATTCTGTCCGATCAACATTGCATAAATTCGTAAAATGAAAAGAATTTTTCTTTTTTTAAATAATGGTAATCCCTCTCTTCAGAGAAATCTGATAAAATCTGAATTTCATGTAATTTCAAATAAAAATAAATATCTATTCAAATCTGAAGACGGGTAAAGTTATTATATATTTGAAGATTCTGCTCCATAATAAGATTACTATAAAATAATTCATAATTTCATTTAATCATCGTAGCATTATAAATCATTATAATTTGTAATCATACTATGTTTATAAAAATGACATGGCTATGTGGTTTTAAAATAACTTTTTGTTATCACTTTTAGTTGAATGCTATTCTGTTCGTTTGTTGTATAATTCTTAAGCTGTTCGTTTGTTTCTGTGCGATTGGTGTGAAAAATAAAACGAAAAACAAACACATCAGCAAAAATATTAATAAAACATATGTCAGCAATTTTGTAATTGAAAACATATCAATAATATAAGAAAAGAAAACAACTTAAGCAAATTTCATTTTATATAAAATTATTTTTAAGCTGCTGCCATATACAAAATATTTTTAAGAAGAAGGCATATTAGCTCCATGCTATAACAAAATATGATTACTTTATATCATACCATATTTACGAACAAAATATAAGATTGTGTGACATCATGTTATTGCTAGATAATAAAACAATGTTATATTAACAATATATTTATTTTCATCCTTATATTTATATTTATTTTCAGCCTTAATCATGTTTTTTCATATCGCGCATACAAAGTTAATAGTTGTTAGTGCACATATATGTATCTAAACAGCAACGATAATGAGCCTCCATAAATTTAACATTTAATCACGGAAATCGTATCCAAACTTTGTATACAAATTTAGAAAAAAAAAAATGTTGGTTGGGTAGAAAAATACTAAACTGAAAAAGAAGAAAGCAAAAGTTTACTAGATGTCGAAGTGTTGACATTAAAACCATCCATCTTCTAGCTGTCAGTTCACGCTTGAAAAAGGGACATGTCTTATTTAAGCGTTTTAAATATTTATTTGTCTAGTGTTGAAGAAGAAATATGTTTGTATGTATGTATGTACATATGTAGGTCGGTTTAAAATTCATTTTTACTCACATCTTTTATTTTAAGACAATGTTTGCTTTAAGTAATAATTACAAACTAAATTAGAAAATAATTATTTAGTTTTTTCATGGTTTTATAAGTTTTATATATGTACATATGAACAAATTAGGGACGGATCCGGGAATAAAATGCATATACATAGATTAGTTAACCCACAACAAATATATAATTATTTTCAAAACATGAATTCTTGAGTACATTTATTCGAATAAAATATTATACATACATATATGTATATTTTATAATTCATTTTATATTGCATTGTTAAATATAATTACATATGTTTTTTATATTATTCGAACATATAACAAAATTATAAAGTATTCATCAAAAAGCAAAGTAACAAAATAAAATTATTTAAATAAAAGTATTTAACGGCCTATTTTTTTATAATTGCTAGACACGTTTAAAAAGAGTAATAAAGTTAAATTTGTTTCTTTTAGTTTCATTGACAGTTTTAACAGGGTGAAACAAAACTATATAAAAGAGCAATATTGTGGCCACACGGTGACAATAGTGGAGTCAAGGTATATTAATTATAAGGTAGTCGCATTAGCTAAAATTTACATCAGCTGATTGATTTTTTGTTGTCAAAACTTTGTTATGTTTTTATAAAAATATTGTGACATTTTTTTTATTTAATTAAAATTTAAAAAAGTGAAAAAACAAGCGTGAAAAATGTTTAATATATAGTTAAAATTAAAAATATCGGTTAAAATGTGTGTATGTAGTGTCTGCAAAAAAAATTTGCAAAGGGGGAAGGAAAGTTGTTCCAACACCCAAATAAAAGACACATCCTGATTTTATACATACATCTATCAATACCTTTTTGTTTTCTGTATTGTAAATAATTTTAACTTATATTTTTATTTTATGCAATTGATTTTTTTTTTAATATAATTTTTGTTTTGTTTACACATCACATTTTGACAACAGCCAAGTTTTTACACTAACAAAATGCCTGTTGTTTTTGTGACGTTGTATTTGTTTTAGGGACAAGACTACCTTATTTATTATACCATGAGTGGAGTTCTATCTTTAGTGCGTTTTCTTTTGCAGTTATTTTAACTGCATCAGATTTTTTGTTAACCGTGAGCATTCTTTTTGTATTACATTCGGTCTAGAAATTAGATATGTACGTGTCCAAAAAAATTATTAATTAAAACATCCAGTTGAGAAATCTTAATGCTATGTATGCATACAAATCCAATGACTGTTAAGGGTTTTATTTGTTCATGTGTCCGTGCTATAAACGTAATTCAGAAAGCAATATACAGCAAAACTGTGTATTTTGTTGTTGGATTAGAAAAAGACTATTATTAAATGTTTTCATTTGACTCTCGTGAGAGCAATGGCATCGACACTTAAATCAGTTTTAATAAAATTGTCTTATAATTCAATTTATTAAGATTTTGTTCGTGGCAGATTTGGAAAATAGAATGAAGAAAACCGTTTTTTTTGAATAATTGGAATATTTTTCATATTAATTTCATTTATTTATTTTCATTTTTAAATATACAGAAATTATATGTATTTATTTGTTGAGGGGTAAGCAGTGCCTGTATGAGATTTCATTGGTGGTTTACCTACATAATCATCAGTAGAGTTTAACCATACTTTTGACAAGCTTCAAACCTTTTACCTTTTGCACAAACAAAATTACAAATTGAATAAGCGTAGTAGGCTTAGAAATTTATACAATCGATATGAATCTAATGAATAATTGCAACACCTTCATACAATTAGAAACCCATTGGGTGACAATAAATTTAGCTATAATGGAAATTGGAAAATGAAATCCAAAAGCTTTACTTATATTTATTATTAGAAATCTTCTATAAGTTTTATCTTGAATTTTTAAGCTATTGCATAGCTTTTATCGCGAGCTTTGAGGCTACCGAATCAAGAAATTTTGAAACTAAAAATCCTAACATTAAGTTTGTTTCTTAAGCCTTTTGTTTTTTAAGTATTTAAATCGCCCAATGTATGTTAACCCCTAAAGTGTGCAATTGATTTTTTAAGTATTTGAATCGCCCAATGTATGTTTACTAATCAAACTAGTCAACAACCACACCAGCTGCCACCTGGTTTAATTCGTTACCAGGTATATGAACGACTACAACAATTCTACAACAAAAAAAAAAAACAACAGGCATTTTGCTTGTGTAAATTTTAATTTTACCGTGTTTTTAACACAAAAAGACTGATTTTATTACACTTTTTGAGAATTTTTCACAATATTGAAATATTGAAATTAGTAATTTGGCCATAAATCCGTAAATAGAAGCAGTAAATTTTCGAAAAATCGAAAAAATTAGTAATTTGCCCAAATTATATATCTCCAATAACAACCGAGTTATTGAACTTAATAACATACTTGCATAAGTTGATAAAAAAGCTATGCAATAGCTTTAACGCGGCAGTCCCCGAGTGCTACACGTCTTTTTTTTATTTATACTCGTTTGTTGTTGTCTCTATGCATGATGTCCTTTATTGGTAATTGTCGGTAATTGATAAGAGTTTGTATTTATTTTAATTTTAAATCAAAATGCATTGAGACATTGCTTGTAGGTTATATTTGCAAGAGACCGCATACTTTCTTATCACACAAAAACACATTCGATGCATAAGCAATTTTTATATTTTATATGTAAATTAATAAACTAAATATGTTTTAATAGAAAAAAATCAGATCAACAATTTTCTCCATATTAATAGTATGGAAGTTGGACTTAAAAGTTTTAGGCCCAAATTCACAGTCATTAGTCAGCTAATAGCAACCGTTTAACTTATAATGTTTGATTCACAGCTTTCTGTTTACTATTAGTTAAAGATTCAAAAGCTATAGGTTAACTAATAGTTCGACAACAGCTGATTATTATTATTATTTTATTTTGTGAAAAATTTTCGATATGGCATGTGAAACCAACAACCTGGAGTACGATATTGAACGTGACGCTAATATTGATAATGCGTGGAATATTGTTGCGTAAGTACTCATTTCTTCTTCCACTGCTCTTTTTATTTATATTTTTCTTTAAATTATAATACATTGTTCTTAAAACCTTAGCAGTTCGTTGCGATACACTTTCTTTATTATAAAATTCACATAAACGCTGTAATAATGAACAAATGAACGCTGATGCGAGGTCTAGCCTTGAAATCGGTATACTGATACGTTCTGCTAAACTAATTGGAAATAAAAACTCTTAGTTATTTGAATTTTTATTAATTCAATAAAACTGAACTTGAACCTGATAATATTAATTTTCATATGTACATTAATAAATATTAAAACAACAATAATATTAATAATTTTCAACGAATCAGCTGTTGTCTAACTATTAGTTAACCAATGGCATTTGAATGTTTAACTAATAGTAAACTAGAAGCTGTGAATCAAATGTTATTAGTTAAACTGTTGTTATTACCTAACTAATGACTGTGAATTTGGGCTTTAGTCACTGTTTTCAGAGTTATGTTCAACAAAATATAACAATGTTCTTGTTTTTCAACCAAATGCTTTCTGATGATAGTTGACTGCGCACACAAAATACTAAAAAAAATTTGCGACCAGTCTGCTTTTCTTTCAGAAGTCAAACAAGTGGTAGAGTTTGGTGTTTTACGTGATAGCTTCTTTGATTATGTCATCCATTTTAGTGCATATTCGAAAGAGGAAAAATCTGTTCGACATAATTTGCACGATTCCGTGTTTTATATTTTCCAAATATATAAACACTATCTTTGTATTGGTTACATTTTAAAAATAATAACACCTTCACAATCATATTGTAAGTTTAATCCTAAAGTTTGCGATAAATGTTTTGTAATGTTACTCTCATTTTTCAAAAACAATTCCGTATATATTTGCAAACAATTCGGGATATTTTACTTCATTAAATTACGCGATTCATAAATATAAGAAAATACTTACTAAAAACAAACTCAGTGTTTAATTAAAAATTTTGTCGAAGTTTTTTGGGATTCGAAACGGCACACTAATACACCTTGCTAGCAGTTACCAGTCAGTTCACGTAAGAACTAATTTATAATTTCTTACATTTCTGAACTATTAAATCTTCAACTAAAAATTATTTATACATTTTTTTCTTTAATTATTGAAAAATTTTCCCATTTAAGAAGAATTATGAACTTAGGTTTAAGTATGCAAATTTTAATTATTATTCGAGATATGTGATTTCCTAAATTATTTTTCGAAATCAAAAACAAACTAATTTCATTTATATGAGTAAAAAATTCTTACATTTGGAAAAAGCTCTGTAAAATTAAATAAATATTCCTTGAAAGTAAGATTTTTTTGGAGTTAACTTGTTTCAGACATGAACTATATGATTTTTGTTTATTTTATTTTTTAGTTTTATTAATTTTAATAAAACTTTCTAAATTTTAATAAAATTTTATTCAAAAATTAGAATTTTTTAAAGCTATTTTGAAGAAAATTTTTCACTAAACCTTAGTACATGTCTTTTTTTAGTATAGAATGAAATTTTTTTCAATAAAATGTTTCTCGGCTTACGCTTTGAGATAAACAATTTTTGACGCATTTATTTCTGTTTTCAAACAAAATATCATTCTAGCATAGATAATAATTCTCGAATAATTATTATTTGTAAAGAAACTACATATTATATAAAAATATAAACGTAATCTAATTTACAGTTTAAATGCTTCACAAAAATCAGCATCATAAATTTTTTTTTAATCTGATTAAAAAAAACTTTTTCCACTTTTGCCATTAGCTTTAATTCACATGATACTTCAAGTTGTGGTAGTACAAGGTATTAAATACCACTCATATATTTTTTTTTTTTTGATAAAACTGTCCGAATTGCCTATAAAAAATTTTAAAGCCCTTAGGTATACATCTGTACATAAAGTATATCGTTACATGAATCGCAAAGCGTCCTAACAAAAGTTTGCATAACTTCACAGGAGAAACAAAATGGTTGCTAGAGGTAATTTTGAAATTGCGATATAACGAACATAATAAAAGAGAGATACAAATTAAGTGATGTATTGAAATAATTTTACTGGTTAATTTTTATGTTTAGGTGCTACTTATTTTATAAGTTTGATTTTTTATACTAAAGCATATTGGAGAAATGTATCTGTATTAATAAGAAAAATTGATTTTCGATTTTCTGTTAGTTAGGTCGTTTTGCGTTTTAGGTAACGATATGAAACACATCCTCCCAACTATTTATTGATCTATAATTCTATATTAATACTAACTATGTATACAGTCATTAAATAAATAATTATAATTATTTTCTCATTTTATAAGCAAACATTTTAAAAGATTTCAATTCTATTTTATATATTAAGTAAATATATTTACAATATTATTAATATAAGCTTTTTATTTTTAAAATACACCACATTTTATTACACATTTTTACCATATAGTATATGTATTTATGTATTAATAATTTTATATAATTTATTTAAATTACTGCTGAAGTTTACATTAACTAACTTAATTGATAATATTCTGGTACAAAATCATTTGCTAAATTACTTAGAAAATTAAAATCCGATGAACTATTGGAATTATCGACCATGCCATTAAGATTAGCGCCTGGTCCTGCTGCATGTGGAAAATTTGTATTGTGGGCAGGCAAAGTTGGCGGTTGAATGTTTCCAGGATTAACGAAATTGTTATTAGAACCACTGCTTGGTAGATGAATGTGGGGCGGAGGATCGGTGTCGAGGATAACATCGCCGGACATTGGATTGACAACATGATTATCTGAAAACAAAATATATTAATATATTTTTATGTCATTTTGATTTGGTAATGTAAAAAAAAAGTGCTTGTACCATGTAGAAAAGTCAAAAATAAATAAATTTAATTTCCAGTAAAGAAATATTCTATTCAATAAATAGAACAACATTTTCTTTCTTACGAGATATGTATGTATGTATCTTTATTAAAAAAAACAAAACTAATATGTAGTGTGGTTACATGTAAACCTAATGTAGATCATGCCAGATTTCGAAAAAAATCTAGTTGTTTTAAACTACAAAATCAAATTTTGTTCGTACCTAGATTTCGACGAGATCTAGTAAAAATCTATTATGTGTTTATGTAGCAGCATGAGAACTTAAATATATAATACAAGACGGAAACATTGCTGAAATAATTTTTTTTTTTTATTATAATTTTATTTATTTTTATTTTCGGCTTACATATGTCCACCGTGGGCTACGAGTTGCATGGTTCAGTGGATTAGAATAATTGTTTTACTAGTTTTTTCAATTCATTGGCTTCCAATGGTTCAAGGCTTGCTGGGTTTTCGGTTTAAACTAGTGGCTAACAGAGTGTCATAAAAAGTAATCAAGAGGCGTCAAATCGCAGAAATGACGGGTCCAGTGAAAAGGACCTGTCCTGGAAATAAAGTGTTCATCAAATTGCTTTCGCAATAAATCTATTTTTCCGCCATATGTCGTTGATGTTTAGCACATTAATTTTTGGAAACAAAAATCGATAGCGCTCGCCATTAGCGGTAATAAAAGATCCTGCCTCATTTCGAAAGAAATAAGGGTCGAAAAGAAAAGTTAAATTGGAGCGGAAGCGATAAGAAAGATTTTTCTTCCTCATAAAACTAATTTAAATTTAAGAAAATGAAAATAAGCCTGACTTCTAGATTTTCCTATCCAATAAAAATAATTTAAAAAAATAAATTTAAGAAAATAAACTTAATCCTGACTAATTAAAAACTTCTTTGATAGAACATCACTCAGTTCGGCTAAAAGTTCAAGACTTAATTATGCGATTTATATCGCAAAGTTTAGGATCTTCTGAGAAATGCTATCACATAAATTACACAGTTTTCTATTGCAAACAAATTTAGGAATATGTACTTACTACATATCGGCTCTTGATTTTGCTGGTGGTGCGTAAAATTAGCATGTTGATTATAGCCGTGGGAATTATATTGTTGGTCCACGCCGTGATGTTGCGAATGATGAGGGTGGTGATGATGATGGTGATTATTACTATAGAATGCTTGTTGCATTTGATTTTGTTGTGATGGTGGTAGCACTTGTGGTGGTGGTGGTGCCGCCTCCATGTGTATGCCCAAAGCTGTAGCAGTTGCTGAATTTATATGTGGCATACTGTGCTGGTGTTGCTGTTGTTGATGATGGTGATGAAACTCTGATTGCTCTTGGAAATTCGTTTGTTCATAGTAAGCACCATTGGGACCTTGAGATTTAGGATCATAGTAATTTCCACTGGTGTCGAATTCACCGGTTATTTGGTGTTGCTGTTGACCTAATGGAGGGCCGCAGTAATTGACACCATGGTGAGTATGGTGGTTGTTATATGTGCTGTATTGCAGACCTTCACTACTATGGTGGTTATAAAACGGTTGTTGTATTTGCTGACTGCTGGTTGATGCCGAAGGTGGTGGTGGTGGATGGTGAAATACATTTGGAATTAGTTGATGTTTCGTTACTACTTCGTTCCCTGTTTTAAGGTGCGGTGAAATTTGTGATGCAGCTAAAAAGTCTGGTTTGGGACTACGATATCCGCCATTCGAGACTTGCATTGGTGAGTGTTGCAAGTGTTGCTGTTGCTGCTGTTGAAGTCTATGAGCGATTTGTTGTGGTGAACTGGCAGCAGCAAATTCAATATCATATTTGCCATAGTAATCTTGGGTTGGCGTTACCGGCGTTTGTGGCGGCTGTTTTAGCTGTTGTTGTGGTGATTGCAATTGCTGTTGTGTTTGTTTATTGTTATTGTAATAGCTGTTATAAAAAGGTGAATTTCCGTCTGCTACATTTGCGGCATTAGCAGTTGCGTTCGAATTTTGATAACGACGTTTAGTGCCGACTCCACTACTGCTGTTTGTAGTCGCTTGACTATGTTGCGAAGATGTATCAGAGTCACGCCTATAACCCGAGCCAATGCCAATTGATATTGAGGTATCGTAACCACTGAACTGTGAGATCTTAGTAGAAGTCGAAACAATGGGTTCTTTTTTAATGCGCTGATCATCTTTTTTCTTGACTTTATTAATTGGACCATCGTCTATGTCGTCATCTAAACTGCCATTGCTAGCAACGCTGGAATCGGCACTAACCATGTTAGAACCAGATACTGCATTACTACCACACAGATTGGACGATATGCCTGACTCTAGCGTTGAATTGGGCGTCACTGGGAAAAAATATAAAAAATCCAATTGATTTTCTGCAACCTAAAAGCATGTACTTACAGCTTCCCGCACTGGCATTGTTATTCGTAGCACTGGGTGTATTGTTGTTTTGACCTCTAGAGTTTGATGTTGAATCTGGTATGTCATCGGATGGGAGTTCACAGCCCTGACACGATTTCTTTGAATTTGAGTCTACAGAAAACAATAGGTAGTTTATTAGGATATTCTGAATTAATACATACACAACAACGAGTTAAAATGAATTTATTATGATTATTGGTCGAACTTTGTTTACTTTATACATACATACAAATGATATCTGTGGTTTCATGAAACATTACTTATGAATTTGAAACTAATTTTTGCATTAGAGCAAATATACCATCTATTTGGAGTTGTGGAATGAGTATGAACACTGGGACCAACTAGGACCAGTGAAGATTTTTTTGTTGCGAACTATCATCATCAGAAATAAAACAAATTTTTACATATGAACTCTGCGATAGAGATATTTCTATTTCTTAATCCGTAGAACGACCAATAAATTTTTTAATTGTCAATTAATTGTAAATAATGAATTTTGGTGAATAAAATATATGTACATATGTATATGTAGATGAGATGTCACTTGACTGCTTCGATCTATTTAGTAAAGGCGAACATTGTACTTATCTATAAGAAAACTAATAGCGCTTTCCTGTATCATACTAATCGTTAAAGTGTTCAATTGAACTTATAAAAAAAACTAGCTAAAATATATGTATTTTGTGCAAACTTGGAAATGTAAATTCTTGTTCGTGATGTTCGAATAATAAAAAGGATGTGAAGATAAATAAATTTTATTACCACCACTTTTCTTTGTCAGTCCCCTTAAGGGCTAACACACTGTAATAACTTCTATTTCAAAAATGAAAAAAAAAATTCGCGAAAAGTTGGAAATTAGGAAACAAACCCGAAAATTATTTGCAATTGATTATAACTATTGTTTTCTTTTCTACAACAAATGCGACAATATCATGTTCAAAAATTGATTGTTTGAATTTGAATTTGATTAAAAGTTTCTAAAAATGCTCAGAAGCCAAAAATTTAAAAAAAATAATTCCTGCCGCGGAAGAATCGAAAATTCACGAAATATTGGAAAATTAAACTATAGATAATTTTTACTAAACATCGATATTATTTTAAGGAGTACTAGATATTGTGTAAAAATCGTAAATATGGAGTTGTTTCGGAAACACTTGATAACATCGCGGAAATTGCAAAACTGCCTATTACAAAACTAGCACTGAAATTGATTAGCAACTGCTAAAAGAATTAAAAAGAGAGTTGAAAGAACTCGAAAAAAATGTCGACAAATAACAAAACTACAATCGGATAAGGAACGGAAACAACTCAGCACAATACGATAATGATTTGAACACATATAGAAATGTTAGTTCGACAAACTTTAATTCTGCTTCAAACGGATAAATTCGACGAAATTCGTCGTTCGTCCCAGTTACATATATGTGTACTGTAGGGTGAAAGAAAAAAAAAAAGATTCCTTTTATGTGAATCGTAACTATACGAGTACAACTTAGCAACAACAAAAAAAAAAAAAAAACATCAAAGATACTCTATTTAGAACTGACAGTGATTGATACGCTTCTGTATCATTTGGTGTGTTTTTGCCTTCGAATAAATTTGTTAAAATTAAAGGTGGTAACTTTAAGTTTGGTTGTTTAATATAATTTTTACTTTTGCTTTTGTTTGAATATACTTATGTACATATTTATATATATATGTATATATTTAAATTTATTAGTAATATACCAAAATTATTGTCTACAAGCACTCGTTCGTCTATTGTTCATTGTGAAGTATTCATATACGTATGTTATTATGTATATAAGCATGTAAACTAAAACGTTTTATATTTCTTTGTAATATACCTATTGAAACAAATTTATTAGTAGTCGTCAACTGTAAAGCCCAAAATTAAATGGTGTTCACTGACTGTTTATTCCTATTTAAGTAAAGTCTTAGATCGAAAGACTACGATTTTGAGACACTTGAGTAAAATAAAAACAATATAAATATTGAGACTAACATACATTATTTTAAGCAGATAATAGCCTTCAAGTTCATCAAGTTATTACTAATACTTACATACATACATATATAAAAAATATATCACTTACTACTATCGGACTGATCGTCATCACCTTTTAGACTGTCCTTGTTGTCCTCATCGTCTGTTTTTGAAAGAGTTTGACGTTTGTGTTTCATGCGACGATTCTGAAACCAAACTTTTACCTGCAAGAATACATAAGCAGCAAGCAAGAAGTTGTAAAAGCAATTAAATCGAGAAAAGAAGGATGTTAAATAATTCATTAAAAGAAAAAAATTAAGCCAATAAGACGAAATCGTATTTTTGCAAAATTAGTTTTCTTTCTTTTTGCACAAATTTACAACCTTTATTTAATAAACACTTTATAAAATAAAACGAATAAAAATTCCAGAGATATTTAAACAAAAAGTAATAAAAAAAATAACTCACCTGTCGTTCAGTTAAATCTAGACTGGCTGCAATTTCAATTCTTCTTGGCCGGCATAAATATTTATTGAAATGAAATTCTTTTTCCAATTCCAACAGTTGGGTGTTTGTATAAGCCGTTCGCAAACGTCGTGGCAGGCCATTCTCTGGAACGAATTCAGCTGCAATTGAAAATTGCATTTTCTTGATACTTGAATAAATGAGATTTTGAGCCAACGCACACAAACGCACATTTTATCACAAACACAAACACGCACTCATAGCTAGTTTTAAATCTTGTTTTTAACTAGATTTTCTTTTTATGTACATAAATTATTTATGCAACATGCCACATTTTAAAACAAAAAGTCATACTAGTAGCTACTTCAATAAAAACAACTTTCTATTTAATGGAAACTTTGTTAGCAGGACTGTTGTGGTCTGTTGCCACTTGAGGCATTAAAAGGTGGCATTTTTATGTTGTGGCCATTGTGGTGGTTGTGATGATGGTGGTGCGTTGCTAAGAAATATTGCATTCATTTTGTTCCTTTTTTCTATTAATTTTATTAAAAAAAAGGGCGGAATTACATTAACATTTTAAACTTAAATTAAAAAAATAACCGATCAAACAAAAAAATATAATTAAGTAATTTTATAAGAATTACTTCGAGCGGTATAGTCAAAACTTAAAGATACTTAACAAACATACAAACTTCGAATGACATTTTTAACAAGTATCTTGTATCCAAATATAATCGCATAATTTTATTTCCAGTCATCCATCAGCACGTCACAAAGCATAACTAATTTTTTACTTAAACACTTGTCCCTCGTTATTAAAAATGAATAAGTAGATATACCGCCGTATGGCGATATTTTATTGCAATTATATTTAAAATTGATGTTTTATATACAAACGCACCAGACAATATATGAATAAAAACACATTTTAGCTGTCGGTGTTTCAAAAAGCTATCACATTTGGCCATTATCTATGCAAATTTAGTAGAAATAGTCACTTCTTCGAATACGGAATACAACTTTTCATTAATGTAATGTAATGCTTCGTTTTTTTTTTTAATAAAAGTAATATGTTTTCAAAAACTTGAGTTCTTTGTTTTATTTATTGTACATAAAGAAAACCTTTAATAAATCCAACTACATATGTGCCTTTTTTTATAAATTAAACTATGTTCTTAAAATGCAGTAGTTTTACGATTTAACAAACAGTCGAGATAGTGAACATCGCATATAACGAACTTTCCAATGCTAATAAATTTTTTTATTTAATCAAAAGATTTTTAATCAAAAGATTTCATTAATAAATATGACCGTGATAAATGACTAAAAGGTATATGCAATTAGTGATGTTACGAATGTAAATTTTTAGTATTCGCGAATACGAATACGAGTATTTGAAACAATATTAGCTGAATACGAATATTACTTTTAAGGTTTAGAGCCACATAATATTTAAAATTTAATTGGAAAAAATCCCTCCCTTTGCTTCAGTAACAATAAATTGAAAAAAAAAACTTTCACGCTACTTTAGGTATTTAACATTATTATGACATTGAGATGCCGAATTTGAAGAACATTTTTAAATTATTTTACCTACATAAATACTTTAAGATTTCGTTTTTCTTACTCTGCTTGAGCTTTTAATTAGTCATTCAGTGTTGTTTGGGAGAACATATTTTCGCAGATTGCGCAGTCACATGTCTTGGTGGACTTTCTCATATTAAATTTTAGTTCTTCAATTTTTGAAGTCCAACATTCCTCTACTGATAATTGATTACTAACTTAACATGATATGAATTTACATATAAGACCTTAACATTTAAATGATAGTTACGAAATATAATTTTCGTTTCTTTTTGAAGAAGATTATTACCTTGCGTTAAAGATAAAGGGCTTTCTTTCTTTAAATAAAAATTATTATAAATTAATATATTTTTGTACATTTTTAAGCTTTTTGTAGGATTTTCTTTGGGAAAATGTATGTGCAAATTATTCGAGAAATATTCGCTTGAATTAGGCGAATACGAATATCCTAAAATAGGAGAATAGTCGAATAATCGAGTACGAATTCGAGTATTCGTAACATCACTAATATGTACCACTGTTGTCAACTTTTTTCCAAAAAATATCGCTAAATTAGGTTCGAAAATAGCTAGAAAATAGCTAAATTTGTAAAATATGTAACTAAATTGTTGCATAAATTTTAAGAAAACTAGTTCAATTTCCCCAACATCTGTAGATTTATCCATTAATATGCTGTACTTAGATGATGAAATATCCTTACTAAGCTCAAGTACGAAGTGAGGGGCTAAAACGTTTTTTATTATTGCAGTACATTTTGTTGTATGAATACGAATTTTCCAGTTTCATCAAAATTCTTTTTTCACAAGTCACTGAGGTGGTCAATTGAATTATTCAACGTATGTTGACATATAAATAAAGCTAATGCGGCTTCTTGCACTTTACAACTATCAACAATACTTTCATTTTGCTCAAAATTAAATTTTCTCCAAGATGACCCTCTAATCGAAGCGGCCGATTTGTGTTTTTTATTTTAAGCGTGACATAGAACATCATATAATTTTTCTGAAAGTGAGCATCTGTAATATTCGCAAAAATTCTTTTGTTTCCTCCTGCACCATCCAAGACTTTAATTGAACATGTTTTAGCCATTCCCGACGAAATTTTTGGTTGTATTTAGGGGGCATTGCATACAAATTTTTTATATATTTCTTTTTTTAAAAAATGCAAAAAACTAGCACAATTCACACATTAACAGATTTTTATAAATACCGTTATTCGAGAGACACTGTGGCATTTCACAACTAACTGGTACACCCATTTCTACAACAATAAAAAACTTGTAGTAGAAATTACTCTGTAGCTGTCAAAAAACATTGAAATAATGTAAAAAATGTCAAATGCCGTAAAGAAGGGAATATTTAAAGAGTTTAATAGAGTTGGGTTTTTCAGCTCAGTTGAGTGAGCGCTCTTTTCCGCTCAGCTCAGTTAACTGAACTAGTTCGCTCTTTTAGTTCAATAGCTCACTTTAGTTCAGTAGCTCACTTTAGTTCAATAGCTCAGTTTAGTTCAATAGCTCACTTTAGTTCAGTAAAATACATTAGCTCCATTGGTTTCAGCTCAGTCTATCTTTGTTACGAAAGTAAACAAAGCGAAAACAAAAAATGTTTCTGCTATATCAGCGTTACCATAACGTTTTTATTTTTAAACTACTAATTTGGAAAACAATTTAATTTTAATTATATAAAAATAAGCTACAATATACAGCTAATTTCATTTTTTTTATTAAGACATAGCCTAACATAGGTGTCACACGATCAAGTTTTTATTTAATTTTTGTTTCAAGATTCAATCCTCTCTCATTTTTTTACCAATACACTCACACTTTTAAAATTTGCTGAGAATTTGCTTTCAAATTTTCGTTGAATTGAGTGTTTCAAATTGCTTTCAAGAAAGCAGTTGAGTGCCATTTTGATTATAAACTCTCGTTAGTTTTCATATACATATGTACATATATTCTGCCGCCATAATTTTTTGTATTCTTGAAAGCAAATTGCTTTGAAATTGCGTGAAGCCTACGTCACAGCCTTCAATTTTTGTGAATTTTGACTAGCAATTTGTGTAAATTTCTTGAAAGGGAATTGAATAAAAACTTGAACGTCTGACTGCAGTGTTACTTGAATGAAAAATTTAAACAAAACTTGAAAGCAAAATTTATATCAAATTGATAGTCAATTTTTAAATGTGTGACTGTTTAGTAAATTGAAACAAATCTTAATCGAGTGACAAAATAATTAATTTATGTAAAAAAATTGTGAAAAAATATTCATGCATCAAAAAGTTTTAAAAATGAGTGATTTTTCGGAAAATTGCTTAAATATTTTCCTTTGCCCCAAACATATTTTTAAGTTTCTATTATTTGAGAATAATGATACTAAATTTAAAGTTGGTATTCCAATAATTCTGTTCCCAAAACTTATCAATAAATTTTTTTTTAATAATTCGTTAAACCTAATGAGTATCAGTCTTCATCATCTGTTTCATGATTTACGTTTGGCGTTAAATGATTTAATTCAAAAATACTTTGATTGTTATTCTTCCCAATATTAGCAGGTATAAAGAAGTAAGTTTAAACCTTAGCACTGTGATATAAGGAAAATGGGGCAGGAATAATAGGTTCAGAAATTGGAATTAATATAACAAAATTCAGACCAATACGATGAAATATAAATCCTGCAGTCTGCTGTATTTATATATTTAATGTTTTAAATAAATTATTTCAAAATTGATCAATGCTTAGAAAAACTATAAAGTAAAGATAAATTAGCTTATTTGGCAACGCTGGCTATCAAAATCAACCCTTATTTACTACCATACTGTAGATACTATCGCAAAAGTATTGTATTGTGCCAAATGTCATATTCCATACGAAATAAAAGCTCTTTAGGGTACATAAAATCCAATTGTCATAATGAAATTGAATTGATTGATTGTAAAGAGCGCTCACTTACTGAGCTAAAAACGCTCAGTAAGGTGAGCGGCTCATTTAGCTCACTTGTTTGAATCGTTCAGTTGAACTAGTTCGTTCAGGAGCTACACACCTCTAGAGTTTAATAGTTGAAAGGCGGTGATGATTTGATGATAATTTCACCAATGCTCTAGTGCGTTAACTTGCCAGGTACATCTTGCTTTTTAGCAAACACGCTTGAAAGGTAAGAAGTCAGTAAACCAAGATTTCCCGCTAAAGGCTAAATCATATTCTTTTCCCGCAAAAAGCTGAATTGTCAATATCATTTTTGAAAAGTTTAAAAACATATCTTCTCATACATGAGCTCTCAAATAAGATCGGAGAATTACTAAAGCACAAGCAAAATAGCTTTTAAAATACTTTAAAAACAATACAAGAAATTTAAAATTTTAATTAAAAAACAAGCTTGAGAAGCGAAATATCGAAATAAAATAAAATAATTATTTATTGTTGACCTTAAGCTTGTTTTTTAATTAAAATTTTAAATAATAATAAAAAGGTCGAAAAATTAGAATAACCATTTAATACAACAAATAATTTTTCATTCGATACGAATTTGTTTATTTTTCTTATAACCTTTATACAATTAGTCTACCTTTGGTTGACATTAAAATAATTTATAAGACAAAAATGAAAACCAAACATAACTTCTGCAAATATAACAATTTGTAAAACTAGCGAAATTTTTTCTATTATTTTTAATAATTGAATTTGTAAAATATGAATTTTACTAAAAAAAACATATACAAATATAAACAAATTTATGCAGTGTGATAAGCCATTTCGTCATAATGTCTTATTATTTTACAATAGTTTAAAAATATTGTTGTTGTGCTTTAAGCAAAAAAGTCACATAATAATAAGACTTCTTAAGGTATGTTTATAAAATAACAGTAGAATCCTTAGTCGAGCAGCTGAAACTCTTCAGTCGACCCGGCTATAATATTTACAAGCCGTCGCCACTTATAAATAAAACCAGAATAAAAATATGAGTTTGGGTAAGTGATCTGCCTGCACCAATTGCCGCCGTCCAAAAAAATAGTTCAGCTCATGTTACCGGCAACAGCTGCTTTTGATTACATTTATTTCAGCAAGTTCGTATAAATAAAAAACAATTTGAAAATTTTAATTATTAATGGACATTTTAGAAGATTAACAAGAAATTTATTATTTTCTTTATTAACAAGTCGGACTGAATTAAAAAACATTTACATTTAAGCCAAAATGCAAACGTATGCGCACTAATCCGACTAAAACATGGAGTGTTGTTAAATGTTTATCAGCTGGCACAATTATGATATACATAGCACACTAATAGTATATGGCGTGGTGTTCGCACTTGTCATGTTTTGGTGTGCTATTATTTTATGACATATGACTTATGACTACAGTGTGAATACCCCAATTGTTTTGTTTTTCATTTTGAAATGACATTTCTCATTATACTGGCAAACATATGTAAATACATATATGGTTAGCGAGAAATTTTTCATATTTGTAATGAACATAATAAAATGTTTAACATGAATATAAACATATATATTTGTGGAAATAAAAACTTATAGCTTAACTTGACATAAGTGCTTTTTCATTTTATTACATATTCTTACTGCCGATTTCACGATGTCGAAAGAATTTTGAATTTTATTTGAATTCGTACAAATACATATATTTGATAGGCAGTTAATCTCTTCTTCAAGATCTATCACTCAGCTTAATTTCAAGTATAAAATGTCATTGTTAATAAAACGATACGCATTTATATTTTAACTTAATTCTATTTGGAAAATAATACATAAGCCATAGTAGAGTAACTGAACTTAATATTTTTTAAGGTAGCAACATAAATATTAAAATGTTTGAGCTTTAAAACCTAACTTGAATGACTAGATAGATAGATAGATAAGTAGAAAGATCTGGTCCAAGGACCGGCACTGCGACACCTGTTGGATCTTTTGTGCCATGGATCTCTAAAAATTAAACCAAGCTCTGAATGACTCTCCTTATGAAAGTCAGCACAGAGCTTGGAGAAGCCCGCCTAATATCCTCCGAACGCACAAATTCAGAAAGAAAAACACGCTTTGTATTATTACATAAGACTATACATTCACAAAGAATGTGTGCCGTTGTCTCATCCTCTTCCATGCATAAACGGCACAAGGGTGAGCGAACTAGTTTACTTTTCCAGAGATGATAGTTCAGTCCAAAATGACCGGAGAGGAAACCAATAACTAGCCGTAAGTCATTCCTGCTGAAATTCAGGATGCCACTGTATGAAAAAGGCTGTAACAAAGATTTGGCCTGCCTAAGACCGGGAGAAGCCTCCCAAATTACCTTTGCGGTCGACATGTCGTTCTCTCTGATAAGAGTACTTATAGTCGACCAATTTACGCCACAAAAGGGTTCTGGGCCTAAGAGAGGATCGGCAGAGGCCCTCTTGGCCAATTCATCCGCTACCTCGTTACCCGGGTGACCTCTATGGCCAGGTATCCAGAAGATGGAAACCTTGTTCCGTACCGATAGCTTCTGTAGTGAGTCAAAGCACTCTAAAACAAGCTTAGAACGGAATTCCCATGAAACTAAGGACTTAAGGGCAGCCTGACTATCAGAAAAGATAGCTACATGCGCGCCTTTAATGCCCCTGCTTAAATTAATGTCAACACATTTGGTGATTGCCTGTATTTCCGCCTGAAATACCGTGGGCCATTTACCCATGGCCAGTGAGATTTTCACGTTGGGTCCACAGACTCCAGCGCCTACTCCATCTAGAGTTTTGGATCCATCCGTATACCAACATAAACTTCTGGAATCCACAA
Organism: Lypha dubia; assembly: GCA_947311025.1. Classification (NCBI taxonomy): domain Eukaryota; kingdom Metazoa; phylum Arthropoda; class Insecta; order Diptera; family Tachinidae; genus Lypha; species Lypha dubia. The sequence continues at coordinate 67,078,611 of OX371260.1, forward strand.
AGGGACCTTTGCCCTCCCACGTGGCCCTAGACGGAATTGTGACTAACAGTCCATTCAAATTATTCCTCATAAAAAACCTTATATTTAACTAAGCTTTTATAATGCGAAAAGTTTTCATGTCTTCCAAATTTTTCAATTTAACCTAAAGCACTTACCTAAACTTACTATCAATAAAAATTTTTTCTCCTTTCACTATAAAATGCTTAAGTTCACTTTAGATTTTATTTGTCGGCCAATGGATTTTTTCATAAAACGCCTTTTTTTTGGAAAAATTAACAGTTTTTTTCTAAATAAATGTGCATCTTCTTCGTTGGCTAAAAATTTTACATAGAAACCAAAAATTAAATTTTGACTTAAGACATTATTATTCATTGCCACAAATATATACTATGATTAACACAACGGACCATATAATGTTTTGAATGACTTTACTATATTAAGTATATGTTTGACTTAATCATAAGCACAAACATTAATGATAGCTTGAGATTATGTTTGTACCAACAATTTTTTTTTTCTATACGTACATATATGACGAAGTGTTTGATCAGTGTTTTTAAAAAAATTATTTAATATTCTTAAAATAATTTATTTTTATTTATATCACTAAAGGTACGTTCACATCTGTCAAACATTTGCCCAAAAAAGCGTAACCACTAAATACTAATGACAAAACTTTTGATTTAGATACCTGTTTATTACGTTAAACAGTTCCCTATATAATTTATAGAAAATGTAATAGAATCTTATCTTATTAGTTGCTGTTTAACTTAATAAATAAATGCATAAATCAAAAAGTATTTCATTGGTATTTAGTGGTTACGCTTTTTTGGGCAAATGTTTGACAGACGTGAACGTACCTTAAGAATAAACGTAATTATTATTCGAACTTATATTGATGTACCTATGAGAAGTAATATTATTTAGGCTCAAGTCCAGTTTTATTGAATTAATGAAAATTCAAAATTACTAAGAGTTTTTTTATGTTGAAAAATATTATAATTTGTATCCAATCAGTTTTTAGCAGAACGTATCAGTACCGATTTCAAGGCCTTTTTAAAATATAAATTTAGTATTTTTTTTTTCGAAACACACAATCTGTTATCGTGACTTCAAAACTGAAAATTACAATATGATCCATGTTAGCATTTAACGAATTGATTATCTTGCCATATATTAATCTGTTGTGCGATACACAATCAGGGTTTTGCCAAAATCATTGCTGTATTTCGGCTTTAATGGATGTTGCTAAAAATATACTTCGTGACTTCGATGGAAGCAAAATTAAATTCTTAGTACTTCTTGATCATTCCAAGGAATTTGATACGGTTGATTATAGTAGGCTTTGCAAAAAACTGCTGTCTGAATGCTATCTAAATATCTCACTAGTAGACGGTAATTTGTTTTTTCCAATAATCTTCGATCATCGGCATATTACAAAGAACAAAATATAAAGTTCTTAATTTTTCCTTACAAACTTTCGGTACATTTATAAGTCCACTTTCAAAATTCTTTTCGATTTTGAATAGGGATACTTGCAGATGGGTCTAATAAAATTATCTACAAAATTAGTGGGAAGTTTGTTCCCCTAAAATATATGGATTTTTTAATAAATTCAGCAAAATATTTTTTTTGTTTGTTGTGTTTTCTTGCTGTTTGGTCCCATATTGGGGTCCTGGCCAGTTGTCCCCCCGAAACATTTGCCCTATAGAAATGTTATATTATTTTTTTGTAATTAAATTATATTTTTTTTTTGATATGAGTATGTATGTATTATTACACGAAAAATGGAACTTTACATATTAAAAGCTGATGTTTCATAATAATAAAAATAATTATTTAAATTAAAATTTCAAAGATTTTACTTGCAACGTGTTTATGTTTCTGGTGGCGCGCTAAATAAGATGTTTTTTTTTTTTAAATTAAGTAATTAACAAAACAAAAACCTAAAAATAAAATTCTAATCAATCAATCAATTTGAAACATAAAGAAACGTAGTAAATTTATCTGCTTAAATAAAATGTTCACGTGAGTTGATTTGTAGCTTGTAGCTTTTTTGTTCAACTGCTACTGTTTAAGGCAATTTGAGATATTTTTGCTGTTTGTATCGTTGGTTTCACTTAATGAATTTGGAAAGCATGGAGACTTTTAATTAATTTTCCATAAAAGTAAGAATATATTAAACACCAACGTAAGTACATATAAATATAAGGCAAACATTTGTCTGCTTAATAAATATTCAACTTAAATCATTTTATATTTTTTCTGATATAAACATACGTGAGGGAGACGAATTAAAAATGGAATTTTTATTTGTCGTATGCTGTATTTATGTGCATGGCCGTATATGACCGGTTCTCGTAAAAAAAATTTCAATAGGAAGTCTTTGCTTTAATTCGATGTTAATCCCTTTATTCATTAAGGATTGCTAAATTTACTGATGATTTAATGTACTAATTTTTGATGGGAAACCGGATGTACTATATACTTTAAGTTTATCAATCGTTTTTGAATATGGGAGCAAAACTTTATATTTGGTCTTAGTGCCAGGTAGACATAACTGTATTTTTGTATAGATACAAAAAGCAAAACATTTTTTATTTATTAGTTGATGGCTAAGCAATGTCTTTATGCAACTCATTGGTAGACTTGAACCATACTTTAGAAGTTGAAAGCCATGAACAATGAAATAAAAGTGTTCAAAATCACCTGTAGTAGAAAGGATTTGGTAATCTGTTTGATTGGCGTTTTGTATTCAACTCTTCTTATTTCCCAGAATTGTTATATAGCTTGCTGAAGGATTGGAACACCGAAAAATCTTCTTGTTTAAACTTATTATATTGATTATCCTTTTGAAAAAAATTTTTATTTGTTTTCATAACAAATAAGCAAAGTATGATTATTTTTAATTAAAAGGCACACTAGGGTGATTATTGGTAAAGAGAATGTTAAACATACTGCACTAAAAAAATTACTAAAATTTGAGAAATTTTACTTAATTTGAGTTCAAAATGTTTTTCGTATGGTCCAAATGCCGTTTTTTTTTCAAAAACTGTAAAAATCTCTTTGATGTTAGGAAATAGAAATTTCGTCTTTTATAGGAAATTTTTACTAAAAACTAGGAATATATTTATTAAAAACTAGTTCTGTATTTATCCCAAAGTTAGTAAGAAGAGAGGAAGGAGGAGCTGGTAATGGTCCAGGAACCCTGGATCCATAAAGGACGGGTTTGTGGACTAAACCTCAGGGGCTACAAGCTCTTGGTGGCCAATGGTGCAGGTAACATCAGATCTTGCATATTGGCTAAAAACTCTTTACGCATCTTCATTTTATCTGATTACAGTGATGAGGATACTGTGACTGCAGCTATGGAGACTGAAACCGGCAACATTTGGGTCGTCTCCAGCTACATGGCTCACGACCACGGAGAGCGTCCACCAAACAACTTGGTACGTGGGGTTGTGGCTGAAGCAGAAAGCACAAGGACGCCTATCATAATCTGTGCTGATGCGAACTCGCACCACATCACATGGGGCAGTAATGACACCAACGCACGAGGTGAGTCTCTCTTCGATTTTATTATCAATAATAATCTCGAAATAGTAAATAGGGGTTCAGAACCAACTTTTATTGTCTCAAACCGGAGTGAGGTTTTAGATATTACACTGATTAGTGCACACCACAACAGTTTAATTAGCGACTGGAAGGTTTCGGACGACTGTTCCTTCTCTGACCATCGTTATATTGATTTCTCCATAGGGTTTCGTGAAAATAGACCGAATCCTCTGATAAACAGAAGGAAAACTAACTGGGAGTTGCAGAATAATCTCCTCCGCAGCACTCTTAGCTCCGTCCCCATTATTAACAACACGACGGATATCGATACGGCAATAGATCTCTTCAACGAATCTTTCTGCTATGCAACAAATCTGTCTTGCAAAACCACGATACGCAAAGGCAAAAGCAAACCACCATGGTGGTGCCCTGATATCGCTCACTCGCGAAGCGAGTGCCGCAGACTCTTTAACGACGCTAAGCGAACAGGTGACTGGTCGCGATACAAGTCCTCACTTAACAGGTTCAAAAACCTTGTTAGAAACGCAAAAAGGAAGTCTTGGAGGAATTTCTGCAGTGGTGTAGAAAGCTCCTCCGAAACCAACCGATTGCGTAAGATAATAGCTACCTCACCGGTGGTACCCAGCTACATACAAAAACCATGTGGAAGCTGGACTCTAAGTAGCCAAGAAACGCTCAGCGTACTACTTGATACTCACTTTCCCGGCAACGCCCCGGTTCCGACAATAGGGACCGATGCAGGCGATATAAATACTTCGCCTGATTCAGTTATTATACCGCTGGACAATGACAGAATCAAATGGGCGATCAATACTTTCGATCCATTCAAATCTCCTGGACCAGATGGTATCATTCCAGCGGATCTACAGAGAAATATGGATCTAGTCGTGCCCTGGCTCTCTGAAATTTTTAAAGAGTGTCTGAGAAGGGCATACATTCCGGCTTGCTGGAATCTGTGCAAGGTCGTCTTCATCCCCAAGGGGTGCAAGACGTCCCACACTAAACCTAAAGACTTCAGGCCTATCAGTCTGACGTCTTTTCTGCTCAAAACACTGGAAAGAGCTATAGATATACATCTCAGAATGTCCATACCGAAGGAACTTCTATCCCCCTCACAGCACGCCTACACAAAGGGCAAGTCTGTGGAAACTGCTCTCCACTCCCTGGTCAGCCACATAGAGAAATCTCTCGAATACAGGGAATTCACTATGGTGGCTTTCCTGGACATAGAGGGCGCCTTTAATTTTGTCAAACCGGACTCAATCATCAACAGCATGGTAGAGATGGGAATCGATATCAATATCTGCAGGTTTGTAAAAAATCTGCTAACTAAAAGGGTCATAAGCGCATCGTTTGGATCTGCCACTGAATACAGGGCAGTGAATCGAGGCACTCCACAAGGGGGCGTCTTGTCACCTCTCTTGTGGAATCTGACCATCAACTCTCTTCTGCTAAGCCTAGAGCGGAAGCTGGTTAAAACCGTAGCTTACGCTGACGACGTGGCAATAGCTATCTCTGGCAAATGCCTGAGCACAATATCTCAGTGTATGGAGTCTGCTCTGACGATCCTCAGCAAATGGAGTGTCAGCTGTGGGCTCGGCGTCAATCCGGCGAAAACCGAATTGGTGCTATTCACCAGGAGGCACAAAATCGAAGACTTTGCGCCCCCTAAATTAAACGGGACCACACTAAAAATCTCGGATAACGCTAAGTACCTGGGCGTAATCCTAGACAGTAAACTATCTTGGAACCTAAACACCCAGTATAGAGCAAATAAGGCCCTCGTGGCTATTTACACCTGTAAAAGAGCGATTGGTCGCAACTGGGGCATCGAACCCCGAGGGACCAATTGGATCTTTGAGACGATAATTAAGCCCATAATGTTTTATGGGGTTATAGTCTGGTGGGAAGCGACAGAGAAAGACTCCCACCGACGAACTATAGAAAAAATTTTTAGGCTAGCGGCGATCCTGATAACGGGAGCGCTCAGGTCTACTCCAACGAAAGCACTGTTCGCTATGCTGAACTGGCTTCCGGTGGACGTTCTGGCCAAACAGCTAGCTCTGTTCGCGGCGATCAGATTGAACGCTACATGCTCATGGACGAGAACCGATCTTGGTCACTCCAAGATTCTCAGGCAGCACCAAGCGCTCCATGACTTTACTGACTACTGCCCACCGGAACCTTATTTCGGCGGGCTATTTAAATCTATTGTTCCCAATAGGGAAAACCACTCCTCACCCCCTGCCACCGATGGAGCCACCAGAGTATTCACTGATGGCTCCAAAAGAGGCGTAAACACCGGGGGCGGTTTCTACGTGGAAAACTTCAATGTGAAGGTTCCATTCAGACTTCGGGATGGCTGTAGCGTCCTACAAGCTGAAGTCTCGGCCATTACAAGAGCGGCAAGATGGCTTAGGTATTACAGGATATCGGGAGACATCCTTATTTTTACCGACAGTAAAGCGGCCATTGCCGCTATCAATGGTGTATACACTACATCTACGGTGGTGAATGAATGCCGGAAATCTCTAAACGAGATAGCGAGACATTCAAGAGTAACACTAGTTTGGACTCCAGGGCACTCAGAGTGCGCTGGAAACGATATTGCGGACGAAATTGCCAAAAGGGGCGCATCATTGAGCAACTCGATGATATGCCACTTCGTTGGCATTCCTCTATCTTACTGCAAGCGATTGATCCAGCAGGAATCATACAATCTTGCTCAAGAAAGGTGGGAACAAGAGCATACCTGTCAAATCTCCAGGTCCACTTGGCCCCGCTACAGCCTGCACAGAACTCGTGATCTGCTCAGGCTTGGTAAATGTCATACAAGACGATTAATAACAGTGCTAACAGGGCACTGGTGCTTCGGGACTCATGCCAGAAGGATGGGCCTAAGTTACAATGACTACTGCAGAAGTTGTAACGATGAGGAGGAGGAAGAAACAGTTCTTCATCTTCTATGTCAGTGCCCCGCCCTTCATAGCGTTAGGGCGAGTACTTTGGGCTTCAATACTCTGCCAGACCTTGACAGTCTGGCGAACATGAGGCTAATCAGCCTATCCTCCTTTTTACAACAATCAGGATGGTTTGATTCGGCGACAGGACAATCACAGGAAATTGAATAATCAATCGACTGTGCCCTGTCCGCTGCAGGGTATCACAAGGGGACCGAATTAACGGACCCAAGTGCGTCTCGTCTTGGACGTGATGGCCCTCGAAACCTAACCTAACCTAGTAAGAATTTCGTCATGGGGGCTATCTGCCATGTCTAGGAACAATGTGTTCATGTAATTGTGCAGTGGTTTAATTCCTTGCTCTGTGGTCCTTGATATTTTCACTTCCGTTTTCCCCTTCTTCTGAACCGACCATCTGATGCAGCGGAGATTTTGATGTCATCAGAGCACTGAAACAGCCCAGATTGCTGCCACTCACCTGCTAGTACACATACTTGAGTACTGGATTCGTAAATTCTTACATCGTAAACTAATTAAAACAATTATGAACTCAAATTGAAGACAACCGTTGTCCGTTATTAAGTATTTACTTAAATATTGGTACATGTTTTTTTTTAACGTGTGTCATGAAACATTATTGTTAAATACGACAAGAATATTTTAATTTCATAATTGTTGTTGTTCTGAGATTATGTTGGCCTCAACCAAATTTTTTCTTTGCATGTATTTGCATTGATTCTAGTTTGAAAACTTGAATTAGTTCTTCTAACAAAATGTCAATTATTAAAATTCAATTCATACTCGTACATACATATAAAGGTATCTTGAATATATTTTTTTTAAAAACTCAACTTTAGATTACGATTTATCTAAATTCAGATGATTCTTACTTTGAAACACAAAAGTACAAAATATTGTTTCCTTTTCAGTTGTCAAAATAACAAACCGAGAAGCTTAAACAGATAAGCTTTATGCTGCCTGGCAAAACAGAGAAATTTTGAGAAAAATAGGAAATTCTATTGAATTTGCAATCTACACAAATGAGCACTTGTATATCCTTTGGCATGCACATATGCTGTTAAAAAATTGTCAAAGAACTTAAAATTCAATACAATTTTATCATGAATTTTCTCGACAAGTTTGTGTGTGGAAATACATGAATTTTGTCATAAAAGATGTTTGAATATATTTTCCGTTTTATGTAGAATCACAAGGAAATCACCAACATGCAGCAAAATATACAAGTATTGACATTGCTAAATGCAATCAGCGGCAAGAGCAGTAGCCATTTGACTCAAAATGAAACACAAGATACAGATGCACCTTGCATGTAGTTGTACAGATGGAAATTACTATTTCAAACAAAGAACTTTCAAATTTTGTTAGTCTTAGAGAGGTTTTGTCAACAACATTAACCAAATAAACAGCTTTTGTGTGAACAGCCATTCTAGCAGTTGGTTGAATGTAATACAATCAGCATTATTGACATCATCATAGAAGAAATACCGGAATATCCGAAGCCAAACTTATCTAAACTTTCAAATGTTTCACCTGCTCATTTTCTTCTTCTTCTTTTCCTTAGTAGCAAGCAATCTACAAACTACAGAGAAATACACACGAGTATTTCTGCATTTAACTTTACTAGGAATGGAAATTGTATTGAATGTTTTATATTATTCAAATATTGCAAGTAAATTTTGCAAGAACTTTACATTATTTATTCGAATCTATGAGAAATGTAAGTTTGTGCATGTGTGTGAGTGTGTATATCTGTGTTAAATATTTTCCAAACGAATTGCATTCTAATGGTTTCATATTTCCGTTACTCCCAGGAAAATTGATTTAAACTTTTAAGGTTGACTTTATGATTATTTATGTGTTGGTTGGTTGTTTCCTTGTTTTCGTTTTTCCTAAAATAGTGTCCCTTTTTGTGGCGATACATTCAGGACTACATTTATATAAGCTAACAAACACAAAAATTTAACAGTACTAATTCACTTTTTTACTTGTTACAACTAATTTACTTGTTAACACTTAAAAACACTTGTGTTCTTATTTTATAGCCGTTCATATAAGTGGGAATAGTTTGTTAAACATTTTCGTTTCCTCCCTGAAATTTGCTGAAAATATCCGTTAGAGAACTTGACCTTCCCACCAATATAAAAAATATCCCAGGATAATATAGATTAGATTAGATTCAAATATCTAATCTTTTAGTATGTTGTTTGCTAAAATTTAAAATAGAAGCAGCAAAGTAAGGTGAAAAGAAACCATTAAAACAGAACACGTTTGGAAACTCGAGTATAAGTCTAGAGTCTTATTTTTAGTGTCCACTTTCAATATAAAATGATTGTATTTTAAATTCCTCTAACAATAAAATCAGACAGTTGGTTTTCGCAGTTTTTTTCCTTGATTTCTTATTTTGCGTTGAACATCAATTTAAATTAAATATTTCAAAAAGTTTAATACATACAAACAAGAAGTATTTTGAGTTGCAAATTTTTTTGCTGGGATTTAGTTTGGAATAAGAAAAATTAATTATAAAGTACATTAAAAAATGTTCAACCTTTTTTTTGTTAGAATTGTTAAAGAAAACTGGGTATGACGCTTAAAATTAAAACAAGCGTAAATTTTGCAACAAATGCATAATAAATATAATTTTTTGCTCTGTCTGTAATAATTATCTTTTTTTTTATAAATGAGAATTAATATATCTACGTACGATACACACCAAAGTTATTTTAATAAGTTGCGTGAAAGTATTTTTAAGAATAAACGGCATTATTAAAAATACTTAAAAAATAAATAAATACGGTATCATTTCCAAAATAAATAGCCTTAATGAAGTGAGATTGAAAATTAAACTAAAAACATATTAAAAAGTAATATTTAATAGCTTCAAATATTCGGGTATAATACAAACTATTTTCAGAAAATGTTGAAAAACTCACGATAAGAACAGCGCATACATAATTAAATTATTCAAAATAATTCTATACAAAAACAAACGACTTAAAAACCAAAATCCGATATTATTTAAATCTATTTTAAAAATTATTCCTACAAAAGACTAAAAAATATATGTATGTATATATATATTGCAACTAGCATTTAAAAATTAAAGTCTTATATGTTTATTTCATGTTAAGTTAGTAGTTAAATCTCAGTAGAGGAACTTCAAAATTAATTTAATATGTGAAAATCCACCGACTCAGATGACACCGACATCTGCGAAAATATGTTCTACCAAACAGCACTAATTAAAAGCGGAAACAATAAAATGAGCACAATTTTTCCGTAGTGGTCTTTAAATTCGACATTATAATTTCATAATAATGTTAAATACCTTTTTTTTAATTTATTGTTACTGACAGGGAGAAGCTTTTTCCAATTAAATTTGAAATATTAAGTGGCACTAAATTTCAAAATAAATATTTTTGTTCGTATCGATACAATATTTAAAAAAGAACAACAAACACACTATGATAGTGAAGAAAAAAAATTTGTTGAAATTTATTTCCCCAAGAGGAAAACATTGGGCCAACTCGGCCCATTCGCCAGAAAATTAACTTCTTTCTTTACGTAAAATCACCTTTTGAAGTGTATTAAGGTAAAAGGATTCGTTGGAAAATAATAAATAAATAATAAACTATATGGAAATTAGACCAAAAACTTTTTGACTTGCCCTCGTATTAAGTTAGTATGTACAAATATTGTTCAGAACTCTAAACTCTAAAATAACCCAGGTTATTCTTTTACATTCTTACAAGACAAATTTTGTTAAAGTTGGCATTTTAACATTTTTATATATCTAAAAACGAATTTATTGTCCTGCAAAGGAAAGTGTTAAAATTGTAGATACCGAGAATAACATAAAAAAGGTATGAACATCACATTAAGGACATGTGTGGGTTGTAAAGTTGTTGACCATTTGGTTGTTTGGTTAAAAAGCGGTCGACCAAATGACAAACGACACTTACAACAAGCAAACATAGAAAAAAAAACCAGAACAGACAAGAAGTTACAAAGTGATGTTGTAGAGCTACAACATAACAAACTTCTAAAAAACACCTTGAGCCAAAATGCCCAACTACATACCGAAGCAAATGTAATCATTAAAATGACCCCAATTTATCTTAAATAAAAACATTTGAATACGGTAGCAACTCAAATATTATGTATATACGTATGTTCATGCATACACATAAACCAACATTAAAATAAGGCACATAAAATGCAAATATTTTCGTTTACGGCAAAAACAACGGAAAAATTTCAAGTTTTTATTTCAAACTTACTATACTTTTTGCAATATTTCAAGATAAAAACAACACGTAAATTGTTAAAGACATTTTTCAATTACATTTCTTTACATTCATCATATTTTACTTTCAAATTTGAAAAATGGAAAACCGTGATTGCATCATTCATTTAACAAAAAAAAAATTAGCTCCAAAAAGTTTTACAAGAACACAAATATTCATATATAAACAATTCAATTTATGTTGCTCATGAGCAAAAATTGAATTTATAAATATTTGTACACACAAGTGGCATAACGAATACATCTTCAATAGAAGAAAATAGAAGAAAATAAATAAAATTTGAGTATCGATTTGGTTGGATCCATAGATTTCAAATACCAAAATAGAAGTAGTGAAGGTTATGTTTATTATCATTTTTTTCTCATTACTTTTCCATCGAAATTTATGCTGGATTCGTCTGAAAATAATTTTTATTTTATAACTTGCCTGCCCAAAAAACAAATTAATTTAATTTGCTCCATTTTTTACATTGGTCTGATTCAGCATTATTTACACTAAAAACAACAACAAATGTGTTTTTCTCAGGAAAAGGGTTGTTTTGTAATACAAAAGATATTCTTCAATGAATCGTTTTCAGTAAAAAACTTAAATTTGGACATCACTTTAATCTTTTTTTTGGATTGTACCGTTTTTGACACTCTTGAAATTTTCTTCTGATCAATCACAAATCGATAAAAAAAATATATATCAGAAACTAAATACCGTATAAACTAAAAAATAAAAATGTTCATTTATTAATCACTATACCGCAAAATTTTACTAACTCAAAATTTTTACAATTTAATTTTTTCCATGAAATTGATATACAGTGGTCATATCTACCCACTGTAAAAATTTTAAACTATTTTCTATACTCTTTCACCAAAAAAAAAATACAGTTGTATCTTTTTTTGTGATAGAAGAGTAGTATTAAAAAAAAAGTTTTTTGCCTCTACTGAAAATTTTAAAATTTTGAGTTAATACCCTCTTGTTGATCAAGTGAAATATGAGAAAAGTAGTTTTTACCGATCGGGAATTCTGTAGACAGGAGTATGGCGCCGGAATGACAATCAATAGAACAAATACGATTTGTGCGATTACCGAACTGTATGCGTTACTCTCCTATAAACAAAGTTAATCAACTAGATTGGGTGCGTTCAGCAGACACAGTTTACAACACAACTGTTGCTCAACAACCTGCTGAACGCTTTGATCAATGAGCGATGAGCGAACATGTTGATTGAGCGATCACTGTTTTAGGTAGCAAAGAAAAAGTACGATACATTTAATCAAATTACGATATTTTAGTTCAGTTTGACTTTTGCATCAAATTTCATAATATATATTTAAATTTTAATTCATTTAAATTAAAAAATAAATATTATAAAATCTTTTTACAAAATATTATTCAATAATTTTAATTGAGAAGTAAAATTTTTTGATATTTTTGATAAAAAAGTGAGCAGATCGTTCAGAAAAATTAATCAAATCAAAAGCTGCTACATCTGAACTGTTTAGTAGCAGGTTTTTCTGCTGAACGCGCCCATTCTTATCATCTCTAGTGATATCGTATAACTTGGAATAAGTATTGTTTATTCAGTCATTTGCAGTCAGGCGCGGATCCATCATTACCGTTTGGGGGGAAACTTTTTGAAAATTTGCATAAAGCAAAACAACGTAATTTTACTATTAACAGTTTATTTAAACATGTTATAAGACATAAAAAATTAACAATAAAATTAAGATTAAATTAAATCTAGAGCGAATTAAAGTAAATATAAAATATAACACAAGACAACAATAAAATTCAAATTATATACATATAAAGCTACGTTCACATTTACCAATTATTTGTCGAAAAAAACGAAACCAAGAAAGAAACTAATAGTTTATTTCCTTTAATTTCAATATATATTTTTTATTTTGGTTTCGCATTTTTTAAAACTTCTATAAAAATACTCTTTTTGTAGAATAATTTATTTTATTTTGTAATATAATATTGTAATGTAATATTTGTAATAGCAGAACTTGTGGTTACGTTTTTTTAGACAAAAGTTTCAAGTTTCTTATTGCAAAATATTTAATATGAACAAAATCCAATTACTCAAGAATTTTAGTTTTTTATTATATTTGCTGTAATCTGTAAGGGGGAAAAAATTGGGAATTTTCAATAACTAAAAATCTTTATTTTAGCATGTCAGCGTGAAACGTATTTAAACAATATTATACTCTGAAAACATGCAATTTGTGCAGATAAGAGTTCCGTATGGTTTTAGAATAATATGTCAACTTAGAGAAAATTTAATAAAGAAAAAGAAAACTTGCAAAATATAAAAATAATAAAACCGGAATGTTGTTAATCGTAGCTTTATTTAATTATTTTAAGGTATGCAGTCTGTGTTGATATATATATTGTTGATACGTATATATTTATCAGTTTTTTAAATTAATTTTGTATGGGAGTGTTATATAAGTAATCTATGGTTGCCAAGTGCAGCAAATTAATCGAGTACTTTATTTGGATCAATATCCACGTTTTTATTCTCCGTAGAGCAGAAAATTACCTCTCACTTGTGGCATTACTGACAGGCAAGGAAACAAATATTATAAAATATATTCTTAAATTTGGGTATTGTACATATGTAATTATGTATTGTATATCCAAATCACAGTTTATTAATGGGTCGATCGCATTTTCTAGTTTTGCTGTATGCAATTTTTATTTTTTTTAGATGTCAATGTACTTATATTTGTTAACCTCTAGCACGTCGGCAGACGTCTGCTCTATTCACATAATTTTAAACCACATTTTGCAACAAAGCTTCGCTTATCTCGTCAATGAAGCGCCGAATTTCATCTTTCAGAGCGTCAGTTGCTTGTGGTTTGTTCGCGTAAGTCCGGTCTTTCAAATGACCCCACAGAAAATAATCCTGCGACCAGCACTCAGGGGGTATCCCCTACTTATGGAATATATTGTGCATGAACTCAGGGAGGGGGATAGTGTTGAAAAAACAAAGGCTGAAAATTTAGAAGGCTTAACTCTGTATGTGTTATGTTAATTTTTATAGCGACTCTGGTATTATGTAGACGCATTAACTTTGTTAAGCTGTATTAGAAGGTATTTTATTAATTTTTTTACTTTGCCGATATTGCTGCTAACCGACGGTGTTGAATACATTACCTTGGAACAGCATCAATCACTGTCGGAACAGTTTTTAGTGACCACCACTTAATAGTCCGAAAACAATTAATACAATGCCACACTAATGTACATTAGATTAATTCATGATGTTGATGACTTGTTCTGGCCAGGGTTTGAATCCAGACATTAAGTCATTGTTTGTTTAGTAGTCAACGCGCTAACCACTTCAGCCAACAACACTATTAATTTCTCATGATATTATATTTTCACAATTAAAATTCTTTTTACAAGAGTGACAGCTCAATTCTTCATATTTCATCATTTGACAGCCAATTTACTTCCTAACCTCAAATTTGCACACCCCTTATTTTGTGGTAGTAGATTGGGTATACTAAATTAATTAAGAACGTCTTTAAAAAAATGTGTTTTTATATCTTCCAAAATAAACTCAATAAATGGAAATAGCCCACAATGCGGTAATACTTTTCGATATTTTTAATTGGATGTTTTCTTTGAAACCTTGGTTTTTCAACTCAAATTTCTATTGCATAGCGATTGCTGTTTGCAAAATTTTACTAAAATAAATATTTGGTTCATTCCTCTTGTCTTCAAGGCACATCATTAGATTTTTATAAGATTTGTACTTTTTTTAATGTATAAATCTAGATTTTGCAAAATAATGCGTAATGCCAAGTATATCGCTTAAAATGTGAAGGCCGCAACTAAATTCAAAACTGCTAAGAAAATCTCGTGGCAGCTTTGCACGCCGTATCTCTATCTCTCCACTGATATATCTTTTCTAAATCCTCTATTATTTTCTCTATATTCGTAAAAAGTTTCAAAACGAAATTTTGCCGATCAGTCCATCTCATTTCGCGTTATAATTAAAGTCTGGCTCCCAAATACTTCATGCGTTTCTCCAAAATGTCCATACATTTTGGAAAAGTGCTGTTGTTTCTTTTACAAAAGAACACACCTTTTGAATTATTGGTACTTTGTTACACTTAGAAATGGAATTATTAAGTTTGAGGAAATAGCAAGGCGTTTGTTTCGCATTCATCATTGACAAAATTGACAAAAAGCGAAATTCAAAGCCTACTATGATTGAAACATACAACAAAAAAAGTTAAAATCCAAAATATTTATGATCATTTTAATCCACTTTCAAATTAGCTTGTCAAGAAGATTTTCTCTATGAAACGTTTTTAGGACAAGATACCCCAGCAGAAAAAAGCGAAGATTTTTTCGAAGAGATTCCTTATTATTTTCAAGATATAATCTTTTTAATTTTATCAAGAATGAAAATAAATAAAATCAAGAAGAAAATTTTTTATTCACAATTATTTTTGCCCAATTTCAGTAAAAAAAAAAACAATCCATATAGAAAAGCTTTTTGACTCTATTCGGTTGTCATCTGAATTGTATAAAATTGATTTCATTAGGTTCCTGTATGATCATGTGTAAACTAGCTTGTAACATGTAGCAAGGTGTAATAGTGAGGAGGTTAGAGTGCCTATTTACGAAACCTAAGCACGTTCGTTCGAGTCCCAACAGACGTAAATTTTATAAAAATGTTTTTATTACCCCTCATCCAGATAATATGACTTCATGTTGTAAATAAGCATTCTGGAAATACCATGACGTTCTGATGACATCAAATTTATATTTCCTAACATCACACAGAGAAAACAGTATTTAATAAATACCTAATAAAATAGAATAAAATTATTAAGACATCTCTACGGATTTTTTTCAAGAAGGAGGTCTTATTATTTTAATAAAGAAAACTTTTTTGAAAAAATCAATAAGATGGCCTAACAAAATTAAGAATAAACCTTTTTGAAAAAAATCAGTAAGAATACCTAATAGAAAACTTAAGTTTCCTTCTTTATTAGGCACTGTTTTCTATCTGTATATTTTAGGACTTTATGTATGTATGTAGCTATAATCTTGAATTGTGAACTTTTTATATATTATTTGTTTAATGCAAATAAATAATTTATTAGAGTTGGGGGAAATATATCCCTTTCCCTCCTTGTATCGTCAAACGACGTATTTCCTGAGAAGGAAGAAAAAAAAAACAATAAAATTGATTTCCCATCCATAACTAAAGAAATATATACTCATATATAATATGAATGTTAACAAAAACATCGGCGAAGTAAAATAATTAATAAAATGCCTGTTAATACAGCTTAACAAAGTTAATGCGTCTACTTAACACCGGAGGCGCCTCAACACTGCCTTAAAAATTAACATAACGCGCAGAGCAGAGTTAAGTCTTCTAAATTTTCAACATCTATCTTCTCTACCCTATGTTCTGGCACAGTGCACTACATACGTAGGGGTCATGCCCTGAGTGCTGGTCCTAATTAGAAAAAAAAAAAAAAAAAAAAACAGGATGGTACGAGAAAATTTATTATATCACAGCGAGGTAGTCATATACATGACAGATCCATCTGGACAGTAAGTATTTCATTAAATTCAGAAGACTCAGAAGTCATGATTACTTCTGACTTACCAACTCTGCAACTTAAAATATATCCTGCAAATAAATGCAATGAATAATTCTCTGCTGCATTATATTTTACTTTGAAGGACTATTGTGGCCGATAAATAGAAAAAAATACTGACACATTCGCACAGCAAAAACAGTCAAGAATGGAAAATGGTATTAAAATATATTTTTATATGATTTAATATCGAATCACATAAAAATAAGATAAAAAGAAGAAAGCCGTCTGTTAGCATCTCTTATGTATATATGAACGATTGTGTGTTTGTATGTATATCTAACGAAACAACAATCATTAATCATTTTGGCTTTTGAGCAACAGCAGCAGCAACAACAAAACAGACAATTTCTCATAGAAATATTGTAGGTTTTCCGTTCTTACATCTTTTTTTCCCTCTAGTTTTTATTTATTTTGTGTAAAGTGTATTTGTATCTATTCATCTATACATGTATCTATCTGTTCCAGCAACAACAGCAACAAATTCAAATGATATGCTACTGACAAAATTTATGGAAAAAAATCGACAAAAAAAGTAACGCATCAAAACTGAATTGATTGAAGATGAAAAAGGAAAGTGGAGTATAAAATGTAAAAATATCTGAGTATTTGTATCTCACAGTCTGCCACTGTTTGTTTTGACAATAGAAATCTAAAATAATAGTATGATGCCAACATAATCATTATAAATTATTTTTAAAAAAATTATGCTGACTTTATGGTGACGAAAACGCTAAAGGGTGCATTAATTTCACTTGAGGGATATTCAGTTGAAGCTAAAAAATTTATGTTTATATCTTCAAAATTTCACGGGAATTTATAAGCATTCGCTTTTCAACTTACTTTAGTTCAGGCGATTTTAAAAACAATCAATTTATTTCAATTAATTGAATTTACGGTTTTAAAGTACATCTTCAATAATTGTTGGGGTACCATTTTAGACACAAAAGTTTAAACTTTAGGTATTTTATAAAAATTATAAGCGATAGGCAATAGTGAACCTAGTTGAATAGAGTATTCGGTGCTTTCTATATATTAGAATTAGGGAAGTAACGATACGCCATTTCGCCGATCCGATACCGATACCGATACTCAAAAATAAATATCGCCGATACCGATTCCAATACCGATACGCATATTGAAATTGAGCTCAAGTAAAAATTAACAACACTCAAGTAGAGTAATTCTTCCATTATACAAAATGACAGTGTTTATTAATGATCCATTCAAATCATCAAAATTTTCAATACATTTCAGTTTCTAAAATTCAAATTTTCAAACTACAAATCGTCTGCAATATTTATGATTTTACAAAACAAACGATGGCATTCAGTTTAGATTGGCTCAAGATTTATAATTGATATTAATAAGACTTAAAAAAGAAAGAACTGAATTTGAGATCATGTTAAAATTAAATTAAAATTATAAAAACAACATTGCAAAAGATTAATATTTAAAATTGATATTAATAAGACTTTTGTTTAAAAAACAAAGTGTTCTCAAATTTTGCGGAGATAGACGATTTCTCAAATCCGTTTGAAGCAGACCTGTAGTTGAAAATAGTCTCTCAGATGCGACAGAACTCATTTGAAAACTTAACTTAAGTATTTCTGATCCATTTTCTTTAAGTTTGGGTAGGATATGTCATTGCGCCAGTAAACAAGAGGGTCTGCGTCTCTAGGAATATTAGGAGATCTAAGGTATCTCTCGACTTCTTCGTTAGCAGAACCACAGCTTAGGATGGATAGAGGCTCATCCTCCTCGGATTCTCTTATAATTTTTTCACATACGCTCCAAAGGCGAGTACTTCTCGTAGACTTATCAGAACTTTTGCGAGGTGTAGGGAGGACTGCGTCTTCCACACTTTCGGAATGTAGAGTTATGTTAAGCAGCTCAATAAGACGTTTTTTCGATAGGATTGAAGTCGATTGTCTTTGAAATATTCGAGCTTTGTATCGAGGGTCAAGAATTGTAGATAAATAATAGGTTTCATTATTCTTTAAACCCTCAAATCTTTCATTCAGAGGTGATGCTAAGTTAGTCGCAAATTTTTGGGACTCCGAACTACTCTACATCTCCGTTGATTCTTGTATTATGTTTTCTAATAATGTTCGAAGACTGTTAACTAGCGGAATAGCGTCAGACAATTTAGCAGGGCTTTGCTTATGGATTTTGTAGGGGCTGAGATGTCAGTTGTTATTTTAAGTTGTAATTGTTGTAGAATTACCACCACTGGAAAAAAATCATAAAACATACAAGATTAAGCATTGAGAGAACATTTCATTACAATGGAGAAAAGCAAAATAGAAGAAACAATTTCATTATGTATTCGGTTTTGATTTTATGTTCTGCTTTTGATATGTTATTTCTCATAGTTGTCATGCAAAAAAAAAAAGAGTTGAAAATTTAATATTTTGTTCAAAAAACTCTAAAGAAAAATATAAGAAGTATCGGCGTATAAAAAAAATATCGCCGATATCGATATATCGGAAAACCAGAAGTATCGCCGATATATCGGTATCGGTATCGGTATCGATTGCAACCCTAATTAGAATATGCCACCAATATTTGATGATTACGATTTCACTTTTTACAAAATTAGTTCCACACCAACTTAGTTTAAACGGCATTAAATGGAGTGTAAATTAAATTTTCTAAATATATACATACATACATATGTTCGCGTAAAGTATGTTATTGTCAGCAGGCTACCGACTACAAACTGTCAAAAATAATATACTCATGTTTATAGAACAAGTAATTGTATTAATATAATATTGAGTAAAAGTTTATCAAAATGTCAGGGATCATATATGGTTTTCAGGTTAAGTAGCGTTTAAGTAAGCATCCCCGATCATAATCAAAGCTTCTGCATTGAAAAACTACAAAATGTATGGTATTGATTTTCAGCCACTCCTACAATCGAGCGAAAGGGGGCACAAAATCTAAAATTTATTTTTTATATTATATACATATTATTATTATTGCGAATAAACGCAATTATTATTTGAACTTATGTATGTATATTAATGTATAAATGAGATATTTTTTTCAATATTGGGCTTAAGTTAAGTTTTTAGTGAATTAATGAAAATTCCATTTACTAAGAGTTTTTATTTCGAAACACATTAGTATGTATAATCAGACTAGCATTCATCAATGCCACATTAATGAACATTAGATAAATCAATGACGGTGACTGAATTACTCTGACCAGGGTTTGAACCCAGATCTTAAGTTATTGTTTGCTTAGTAGGCAACGCACTACCAGCAAAAATAAAATGTGGCACCAAGCAATGCAAATAGTTAAAACAACCAATATAAATTGTAAAATAACATTTTACAAAAATTATGGTAACTGGAAGGAAAACTGTAAAACATACCATGGACAATGGCTTCATTGCAGTTATAATTAGTGAACATATTTATCCTGGAACAAAATTAAGTTGATATATTTAATACGTGAAGTTTAATTTTGTACTTACTCATTTAAATTTCACATATATTTTTGTCCACTATTTGTATTGAACATAGAACTCACATGGTTGTAACACATCTCCTTAGCCCCACCAGAATATTAAAATCGATATATAAAAGCCAAGACATATATAGATGTGTGTATTTTAACATTGTGTGTTGGGGCCGACTACTTTTCGTCAGTTTCACATAGACAACACGACTTTTAACGAGATACATAAAAAAGAGCGTATTATAATATTATGCAGTAGTAACCAGTGTAGCCAGGTAAATATTGTCTAATGTCCCCAAATTAAAGAGTGTTGTCCCCAAAAATCTCCATTTTAAAACTGGAAATCCCCAATTTTGTCCCCAGTAAAGATATGTATATTAAGCATAATAAAAAACATTTTTTTTATTAATTTTATTACAAATATTTATTTAAGTTAATGCATGTATGTGCTCAATGGAACTTTTGAATCCATAGAATATTTTAAAATTCCATACACGAAATAAAATTTATTCTCTTTTCTATGCTTTCGAGTTGTAAATTTATAAATAACTCAAAATTTTCCATGCTCTCAGTGAATATTTTAAGCTTTAATTTTGCTAGTACAGTTAAATAATCTAAAAAAATTTGTTTGAACTCCTTTTGCTTCTAATTCCTTTGAACATTCTATGCCAATATCAATTTTAGCAACAACCAAATTACCTTCCTTATTGTCAATTACTACATCCATTGTGGCAATATCGAATTCAATAAATTCTGGTTTTAAAAATTTTGAACAAATTGTTATAAAAACCAACATCCTCAATAATCGATATATGTGACAGCGCATAGAGAAAGGGACCTAAGGGTACAAAATCAATTTTCAATTTTTTTTTGATGTGGACAACATCTGAGCATCGAATGAGACCGATCCCATGCCCCAAAAGTGTTCCCTCCCAGAGATATGCGCGTTTTATGAAAGTGATGGTACACCAAAGATACACATATTTAAGTCTTTAAAATGGCTCTCCTGAACAAAACCGGTTTTTATCCTTAGGTTCCTTTCTATTTTGCGCGTCACATATGGAGAAGAAAAACGCCAAGATACATAAACATATATGTATGTAAATATTTGTATGAAAGATAATGGTAAAATAAAGCAACATTGATAATTGGTATACTGAAAATGAAAAATCCCCAAATCCCTCCCCACGATAATTTTTCGCCAAAAAACAGCTAAAATCCCCAATTTGGGGAGAAATCCCCACACCTGGCTACACTGGTTGTAACACAACTCGTATGCTAGCTTATCAACTCTTATGTTGCTGTCGTAACTGTTTTTGGTAAAAAACAAACACACAGTTAATATTGAAAATAAAATAAAAAGCAGCTCAACTCAGAAGTTTTATTTTTGAAGTGAAAACTTATGTATATTGGCGCGGTACGAAGGTTTTGGATGAGACAAAACGTCAGAAATCCTGACAACGTCACGCTTGTAGCATCTTTGTTTGTGCGAATGCCTAGTCGGAGTAAAGTTAACAACCTACAGATATTGGGGTTTATTACGGTTCTCGATTCGACTGCTGTAATAGATTAAAGAAATATATTGTGTGTTTCATTAATCTATTACAACAGTCGAAGTCGATTCGAGAACCGTAGTAAGACCCAACACCTAAATTTTTTCGCTTAAAATGAAGAGAGCGCCCTCTCTTGTGGGTGATGTTGCCATATATGAGAAAAAGACTCATTTTTAGGTGCACCAAAGGGGGCGCACTCTTCAATTTGAGCGAAACTGATTAAGAAGAGTACACAAAGATGGGGCTCTCTCCATTTTGAGCGAAAAAAATTTAGGTTGTTAACTTCTCGGGCGCAGTTGCATTTGCGTTTACAATAAGTGGCATGGCAAAACTAGCAGGTATGCGTAGTTCGTCAACAAGTACAACAATCCAAAAACAACATGTACTTTGTTGGTATAAAGCACTCGCTTCATATCAAAACACATAAACAAATTAAAAGTATTTTAATACTTATGAGTACCAAACTGTAACCATTTTTTATATACTCTCTTCAAACTATATCAGTTTGTATGAAAATTTGCTATAAAGCGAGCTCAGTCAGCTGTGCTAGTAAGCTCACCTGTTGCATACGCCTTGATAAGTGGTTAAATTTGTTGCATGTATTTATGTAATTGTTTATATCTACGCATAATTTTTTTGGCAATAGCACATGTATTGTTGTAATCACAAAATGTTTTCACTTCTGTCGGCACTCCCGGAGTGCTACCCGTAGTTTTTTATTTTTTCAGCATTTTTAATACACTTGGAATATTTTTGTAGGTGTATGTAGATTCCAAAAATAATTTACATAAGTAGTCCAATAACTCTTGTGACAATATTACTTTAACCAATAGTAATACTGTGACAACGAAAATTGCAACAACATTGGAAATTGGTTGGATTACCCAACAATATTTTTTTAACTTAACTTTTAATGGCAATATTTGAAAACAGAGATAAAAACCTCAAGATCGTGATATTTTTTCGTCATAATTGCTTTCACTTATCACTAAAAATAGTGAAGTATAAATTTTGTTATCGACTTGATAATAAACTGCGTATTGTGTTTAAAATATAGCGACTATTGAAGCAATTTATAAAACTGTGCAATATTTTTAGGTGGATCAAATCCCGATAATTTCGGTATTCAGTCCACGGGATAGCAGAATTGAAAATTTTGCTGAGTTTTCTCGCAAACTATCATTTCATGTTCAGATTAATGATTGCAGCTACTATGTATTGCATTTGTCATCTAAGGAACATAACATGTTCTTCATAAATCTCCCTCTGACAATACCATTGTATGAACATAGTATGTTCTGCAAATGCTGCGAAATTTGAGCGCATTATAGTAACTTTGAAAATGTTTTTTTCCAGGTTTATGTAAACAATTTGACATTTTGCTTAGATAAAAGAAAAATGCACACACAAATACATTTTAAATTAAATTAAATCAAATTATATTTTTGTAATTATTTTTTTTTTGGAAAATATTTATCGAATAAACTTTTCTGGACAAATTAAATTTAATAAAATTCAAAATAATTAACTTATTTATCGGCATGTTTATGTAAAATCCAATTGCCGTCTTTTGCAGTTCCGTAGTATTTTTTTTCGTCATGCTACAAAGAAATATACATTCGTATATTTAATTCCCTCCATATATGTATGTATCAGTATGTACTCGTACTCGTACTTAAACCACTGATGTTGAAGATTTCAGGTGCAATTTTATTTCGTTGTAAAATTAAATAACTTTCATCGTATAATTATAATTTTAACATTAATTTTTTTCACTTTACAAGACGAGGAGTCTTACTTAATTCAATGAACGACTGAAGTTACATACGATTGACAGATATTTTCTTTCTTTTCGGAACACAAACAATGAATGGTCACAATAAACTTTAATTGTAAATAGACTTTTATTATTCTCATTTGCAAAAGATACTCTTGTAGCAGCGAAAACATTTTTTTTGTTACATTAAATTTTTATGGGACGAAACCCAGAATGATTATTTTATTGTCCCATCAAATGTTTTAATAATTGAATAATGTTTAATTGAACCATATTTGCTTCAATGAATAATTATTTGGTTGTGGCAGATATACTTAGTTGACATGAACATTTTGCAATCATGTCTTTTCTCTGCGTGTATATAAATACATTCATTTTTCAAAAGTTTTTAATGCTTATTCGAATAATCTTTCCCAAGATTTTCTTTTGTTTTTCTGTCTAATTACAGAGACTCATAATAGTTTTATTGTAACCCTTTCCATTATTTTTTGTTTTATTTTTTTGTTTTGTTGAATTTGGATTGTTTTCTTCATTTTGTTCTTAACACTAATTAAAACTAATCTGTCTGACAAAATGTGTTTTTGTTGTTTGATTTGATGGTATAATCAAAAAACTTTTCCAAATAAATATCACACAAATTCATCATCCCTCCACTCATTTGACGCACTTTTACTCTTATTTTACAACATTCGATAAAGTAACTCCTGAAAAAGTGATTGAAGGCATTTCTATTTTTCTTTTTTTTTTTGTGAACAATTTTTATGTTTTATAATTAATCTACTTTTCTTGATAGGCTAAAAAATATATGAAGTTAAGAAAAGGATATTATTTTGTTATAATGCGTTTTGTTTGAGCCAATGATTCGACAAATGACATTATTTGAGATCAAATAATTGAAAAATATTGTTATTAGATGGGGATGTTATATTATAACCCTTTTTGTGAAATGTACATCTATAAAATACATATTTCATAATAATACTATTTATGTTAAGCTACGTTCACATTTATTAAAGATTTGTCGAAAAAAAATTTTAACCAAGACAGAAACTAATAATTTATTTCCTTTAATTTCAATATATTTTTAATTTTGGTTTCGCATTTTATAAAATTTTATTAAAATACTTTTTTGTACAATAATTAATTGTATTTTGAAATATAAAAACCAAGTGAAATGGCACTATCCCTAAGCAAAACTACTGGTTAGGTTTTTTTTTTTTTGACAAATATTTGATAAATATGAACGTTGTTAGTTTATCTCTTAAAAAATATTGTTATTTTTTCAAAAATTATTAAAGGATAATTGTGTTTTGACAATTTTTGACTTTGTAGATTTTAGATTTTTCTTTATTTTATGAAACTTCTTTAATAAACACTATGCAGCAAAATCTATAGTTTATTTTTATGAGAACTATTATCCATTATGGGTTTGAATTCTCTCAATCTAAAAATAGAGAGTTAGTAGTAAGTTTGCTTTAGTTCTAGATATGTGGGGGTTTTAGTTATTCTTAAAATCTACTGTTTTTTTTTCAAATGTTGTCGTTATCGACAGACAGGGGCAGACCCACCATGTCGATGCTGAAATTTTAAACATAAAATAACTGATTTACAACCTTATAAACATCCATTTTATTTATTTGTTTAGCTTTTGTAACAGATATCCGGCGAGGGATATCGTAAATCTTTTCTTCGCATTCATTAAGTTTTGTATTGAAAAATTACTTCGAATTCTACAAATGATAAACAGATATAGAGATATCACCATCGAAAATGAGCTTGAAATTATAGACGAGTTGCATCGATGGACGACTTCAAAAATATACTCTGAGTTTCCCTAATATAGAGTAAAAACAACAAAAACGTTAAAATACAAAGTCGAATACTTTGATGATAACGGACTATGAGTTTGTGTTGATTATTAATTCCAAACAGTAATGAGTGAATTTCGTACTAACCAGCACTGTTTCATTGTAGAATAAAAATTGAATTAAAAATTAATTCTCATATTCTATTTCTATTGAAAACTGGTTAAATAGTTGATATTCTTCTCAATTAGTATCCACGTTACGAAAATTGTAAAGATGGACAATTGAACGCTGATGAGAGGTGTAGCGCCCTTGAAATCAGTACTGATACGTTCTGCTAAAAACTGATTGGATATAAATAATAATATTTTCCAACACAAAAAAACTCTTAGTAATTTTGAATTTTCATTAATTCAATAAAACTGAACTTCAGTCTGATAATATTACTTTTCATATGTAAATCAATATAAGTTCAAATAATAATTACGTTTATTCGTAATAATAAAAATATAAAAATATTATACTCTGAATATTTTTTTTCTAATCTTCTTTTTTTTAATGAAGATACTTTAATGATTTTATCATACTTAAGAAAGAATTGTCGGTAGTTATTATAAGTAATTAGTGCAAATAAATAGATTCGAAATATTGCATACTGTGCATTGGCTGCTGAAACAATAAAAACCCAGGTTGTTGCAATAGCCACGATTAATGCTTTGACCGAGTCACAAAATAATCGATGTGTAATTATATTTGTACGAGTATGTATTTAAATTATGAAGAAAAAAGCAAAATTTTTAATATTTTAAAAATTTGTTTTAGTTATTCATAAAATTTTTCAATATTTTGGCATCATCCGTTAGGAGCATTTTAGAACTGAAGCACTCTCATAACTCTTAGTGTTTCAGTGCATTTTTGTTTTTGTAATCTGCTTTTTGTAGATTTGTGTACTTTCTATTCTCTGTAAATAATTGACGACTTATCACTGTTTTCTTGTTTTTCGAGTATATAACTATTTTCTTAAAAACAAACTTAAATATTTGTTAGTCACCGCCATCCTTAAGTTTCAATCGAAGAATTAAAAAAAAAAACAAGCTGATGCCAATAATTAAAAAGTGGCTTTTAAAGAGTAACAATTTTTTTGTCAAGTTACTCAGTGTATGCAACTACAATATAAATATTTAACTAGTTGCAATAATCAAAGAGTTGTAGTCAACAAGGTTTGCAGCAACCGAGGGCGCACTGTATTTTTATTGTTGTCCAGTTTAATCTACAAAATTATTGGGGTTTTCAAAATGATGTGACGTTTAAAGCGAAAGCCCACAATTCGCTGTTGAAAATTATGTTGAAATAAGTTTGGGTTATACTAGGACTTCAACTAACGTGTTCCTGCGCTTTTAATATACATAAAAAAATTTCATTTTAAAATATTCAATTGGATCAAGTTTTCAAATGAAATAAAATACGAGAATTAATTTAATTAATTTTTATTAAATTTTTACATGTTCAAAAAATTTTGGTTAGTACGAAATTCCCTATTACTGGTTGGAAATTACTAATAAACATACTCATATTCTGTTATATCTTCTGCTAAACTGATTGGATATAAATAATATAATTTTTTCAACATTAAAAAACTCTTAGTAGTTTGAATTTTTATTAATTCAATAAAACTGAATTTGAGCCTGATAATATTAATTTTCATATGGACATTAATACACATATGTAAGCTCAAATAATAAATACGTTTATTTTAATTAATATAAAAATATTATTTATTTTTTTTTTTTATTTTCAGGCATGTATGCTCGTAACAAAAACTCAATATTTTTTTTATGATTATTTTATACAATTCATCAACTTAGATATTGTTAAGAAAAAAAATGCAATTTTATTTAGTCTGAAGTGGCCTACCAGACTGCAAGAATAAATGCGATATATAAAAAATTATTTTGCAAAAGAAATTGTTCGCGTTTTTATGCATTCGGTGCAATTAATTCAATTTCAGAACTCAACAATAAATCAAGCCAAGAAACCATTCATTAAATTAAAATATTGCATGTTTGTTGCCGTCAAAAGCATAACATGTAATTTTATGTAATTTAGTTGCAAATTTGAATTTCAAATTTAAATACACGTGAACGCTTTATGGTTAGAAATAACTTAAAACCTATTAAAATATTTTATTTAATAAAAACACCGCATTAAAGTAAATGAGTTTTGTGTTTTTAATTCGCAAGACAATAATAAAAACTGCACAGAATGTATTTAAATAGTTTCAATCCTTAATATACATATATACTTTGTCTTTAAGTTACTACTTCGAACTAAAGCGAAATATATTTTCACAATTTTCAACAACATGCCTTTTTTCTCTAAATCTATTTAAATTGAAAAAGTTACTAGATCCCTCTTTTTTCATTCATTCCTTTTCTTAGTAACTCTGGCATATTTAAAATCCCCTGAAAAACTTGAAGAATAATTTCAGGGTTTTTAAAAATGTTTTTTTTTATAGATTTTTATATATTTGTTTTCTAAATAATGTAATCGTATTCGTAGTGGGGAAATATCCTCATTTTATAATAACTAAAGCCTGATTTAGTTAAAACGGATATAAAAAACAAACTTCATAATATCGCTTCGTTGCTGTTGTTTGTTGGCTTATTTGTTTGTTTTTGTTCTATCCAATCATTTTCTAAACTTTCTCAACCATATTGAATGTACATCAATGCTGTCAGTTTAGAATGACGCTTTTAAAAATTTATACAAAAATCCATCAGGGATGAATGGAAGCTGTCAATCAAAAACAAGGGAAACTTTTTTTTCATAATTCAAAAATTTGCATTTTGTATAAAACTCCAAGTATGTGAATGTGTGTTTGTTAGTCCTAACACATACATGTACAAACAGGAAGTGAATTTATAAATATTGCGCGAAAATGCTTATTTGAAGAGTTTGTATGTTTGTTAGTACTTTTTAGATTGTTTTTCTTAGAAATGGGTGGGTATGGGTAGCAAATTTAAGTTCAGTTTAAACTTAATACAAAATGGCTGCCATATAATTACATATAGATATCGCAGATTTTGCAAAAATTTAATTAATATATTCAATTATTTATTTTTAAAGCACTAGTGTTTTAATAATAAAAAGTTTATGCTATCTACTAGCAAACTTGTGTTCATACATAAATATGTATGTATATTGTATGTGTGAAAGTTAATTACAAATATATAAATAAAAGCTAATTACAAATAAGTTGAAACTTCATAGAATATTTCATTATTTTAAGAAATATGTTTCCTAAGACAAATGAATACTTTTCATGGTCCTAATGAAATTATATCATTATATCAACCATAAAGTTTTGCATTTTGTGAATTTGGTCGTTTAAATTGTTTTTGGGAAGTAACCTGTTTTCGCAGAAGCTGCCGTTCCCCTAACGCTCGCGTGCTTTTGTGATGAAAACAGCTGATTTGCGCCCCACTAAGAGATTTCATCACGACAAGTAGATCGATAATCAAAGCGAGCGATAACGTAAGCATTTTCATACAAATTTGCGCCCCACTAAGAAATATTGTGCAATAACAACTGTCAAAATCAGTCACTTGCTTTTTGGTTGTCGACAGAGAAATTATTTTACAAAATATATAAAAAATTTGTTATTTTATATGTATGCACATAATTTTAGAAAATTTCATAATCGGAAATTGGTAGGTATTTATGTAAGTACATATATACATACATATATTAATAAAATTATTGCTGTACAGCTAATAATAATATTATTTTTGGATAATTTTATTATTTATTGAATCTGCAACTATAGATTGAAATATCAATAAGTTTTTTCAAATCTTAAGTCTAAAAATGTTTAATATATGTATGTTTTGCCAAGGCTAAACCAAATTTTATGGTTTCAACGGTTGATTTTTGTTGTTTTACATCTCTCGTGTACGGCTGAGAGAAAGAGTAGCCCTCCTCCTCAGCTGGGTGTGGCCAAAATACTCTAGAACAGTGGTTTTAAACCTTTTTGAAGCCGCGGCCCCAAATTAATTTTCAAAAAATCTGGCGGCCTCTTAACGTCTTTGCTCTCAAAGTTTGAAAATATTATTATAAAAATAAAAGAAAATTCAAAGAAAATAAAGCAAAAACATGACACTGCTTGCTTCCTATTCATTGAGGTAATTTACACGGGTTAATTTTTAGTCCGCTTAACATTTGTTCTTTCCAAAACACTCGGGATTAATTCATCTGGCATAAAGAGTATACGTCTACGCAGCTTTGCAAATCTTTACCGAAAAATACAACTGGCGAGAGTTTGTATGAAATGTTTTTGGAAGGCACCAAAGATTTGAAATTTGACTGGGAACTTTATGTTGATATTTTCACTGACGGTGCTAGGGCAATTACTGGCAATAAAAGTGGATTCGTAGCAAGACTTAAAACAATGATGTCAAATGTGAAGTGGACGCACTGTTTTCTCCATCGTCAAGCTTTGGAGGCCAAGTTCTTACCGTCAAATTTAAGCTTAATACTGTAATCAAAGTGGTAAATTCCATTAAAATATCTTTACAGTCAACATTGTTTCGAACAGTATGTGAAGACATAGACGCTCTCTATTAAAATCTTCTTTATCACACAGAGGTGAGGAGGTTATCCAAAGGAAATATGCTGACAAGCGTAATTGAAGTAATGCAAATATTGCTGCCGTTCAGGCAAGTGTTGCTGAAGACCGCAATTTGTCGATTCCAAGACGTTCTCAACAATTGGGACTATTGGCACTAGTATAGATCGATAATAACCAACTTTTTATGGCCGAAAATATTTGGTTCCAACAAGACGGGGCTATGTGCCGTACATCAAATGCAACAATTTAATTATTGCGAGAAAAGTTTGGAGATTCGATTATTTCAAGAAATTGTTATATTGAATAGCCTCCAAGAAGTTGTGGTTTAACACCATTAGACTATTTCTTGTGGGGTTATTTGAAGTGATTGGTCTTTCGAAAGAAACCAGACTCTTTTCAAGCCTTACAAGTCAATATTGAACGTGCCATTCATGACATACGACTTGATTTAGTGTAAAAAATTCTCGAAAATTGGGTTCATCGAATACGTTCGTGCAGAAGTCGTTTTATTTAGAACTTAATTGTATCGACATAAGATTTTTAATTGTTTGAGTCCTGAGCTGATAGTTTTGGTATTCTAGGACCTGAATATATAGGACTGAAATCTTACAGAAATGGCTAGCAGAGTGATGACACAACTGGATCTGTCCTATAAAACGACAAGTCTCAAAGAACATTAAAAATTATTCATCATTAGGTTGTCGGTGCAGGTTAGAGACATCTAATACGGATCTGGTGCAAGCGGAAAGATCCATTAGATGTTTTCGTTAATGTAGCATTTGCTCACGATGTGGCAAAACCGATCATAACATTGGTAATAGACCGCATATTACAAAAGACAACTATAGAAGGTTAGGTTAGGTTAGCAGACTGCTGGTAAAGGGAAGATTAGATTCCAGCTCACTTGGGTCCTGATGTGGTCCCATTGTGCTACCTGTAGTGAAGGAGAGTGATAGAGGAAAGGATATTAGAAGAGTCGAAAGAAGAGTAGATAAGGGAAGGACATAGAAGAACAAGAGAAGAGCAGAGCAGGTGGGAAAAAATTGTGGCAAGGGGTAAGTCTTGCAGAAACGGGCAGGATGTCAAGCCCCCTATTGGGCGAACCATCCACTGCTCCTAATGAATAAGCTAAGACAACCGAGTTCCGTATCTGAGAGCTCGGAGAGGGTACTGAAGGAAATGCTACCTAGAAAGCGGAGGCGGTGATCATCCATAGCAGGGCAGAGGCATAGAAGGTGTGCGATGCTTTCTTCTTCTTCCTCGTCATTGCAGCTGGAGCAATATTCATTGTATGGTAGACCCATGCCTCTAGCATGGGTTCCGAAGGTGCAGTGTCCCTTGACCGTGGTCACAAGATTGCGCAATTGCATTTTTGGAAAGTTCAGCAGATTTTTGGTTCTGTTAACATCTAGGCAAGGCCATAGGGTCCTCGCTGTAGTGCAGGATGGTTCATTAAGCCATCTTGTTTGTGCCTTTCGCATAAGGGCTTCCTCGATTCGCCTCCAGCAGGCCAAGAGCGGAAGACCACAGAAGTTGTCAATTTCAGCAGCCTCTAACTCTGTACCTCTCCTGGCCAGATTGTCAGCGATGACGTTGCCCGCGTTTTCCCCGTGTCCTCGCATCCATATAAGGGTAACACTAGAAAAATTAGCCACTGTGTTAAGTGATTTCCTACATTCCAGGGTAAGGGGGGATGTTGTGTACACACCCGTAAGTGCTATTATTGCAGGTTTGCTGTCGGTTATGGTTTGAATAACTCTGTTTGTTATCCGATAGTACCGTAGCCAATTTGTTGCCTTTTTGATGGCGGATACAACTATAGAAACTTAGGGTAAAATAAATAAGGCATCAAAATACGTATATTACAAATAAATCTCAACCAGTGCCAAGCAGATCAAAAGGTTCTTAAGAAAAGTGTTCGAGAGCTAAATGTAGATGACGCTGTTCTGAGTGAGCCTAATAGGGTAATGTAAAAAGGTTTTCTGATAGGAAGAATAGTAAGAGTTTTTATATTGAAAAACATTAGTATAATCAATCAGTTTAGCAGAATGTATCAGTATACCGATTTCAAGGCCGTACAACATACATAGTTCCAATTAGGTTGGCATCTTTGCATAACTGGATGCATATTTGCAACCTTGTGAAATTGGTTTTTTTTGAACTTCGTAGGTTGGAAGAGAATCGTAGACCTTTCTCACATCGTGACATAAGACCTTTTGAGATTTCCACGGCGTATGTTTGGGTCATTATAAAGGGGTGTGTTTAGCATTTTAAAGTCCCGCATTCCTGGCAAATACCACCACTGCCAAGATATTTCGATGATTTTCATCCCAAGACTAAAAAAAGGTATGCAGCATGTACATATATGTACATACTTTTTATTTTTAAGCTTTATGTAACCAACAATAATTACAATTTTTCATAACTACTCGACATTTTTCATAATTCTACAGAAGCCTTTACATCAATAGACAACAAATGAGTAGAAAGATGAATGCAGTCAAACACTACTGCATGAATGAATTAATAAATGTCTGAATGTGTTAACTTTTTCACAGTTAATATACGACGACGTACGTATATAATATTCAGCAGCTACCTGTAGAAATATATACCAGCATGTGATAGTACATACATACATATTTAGTTATAAAGTAAAACTAAAACTGTATTGTTCAACTATGAAAATCATAAATAATAACAGAGAAATCAATGCGATCGACAAAAAAGAAAAAAACTTAAAGCGAAGCATCATTAATAATACTCAAAACTACACAATATACGAGTAAAACACATATGTATACTACATGCAGATGCATTCTTCGAGTTATGAACAACGTCAAACAAATTTCCGACCTGTCAAAAAGACAAGACATTGTATCTCTGTCAAAGAAGCTTATCTTCACACTTTGGCTTTCAGTTACAAAAGATAATCGTACTGAATAGCTTTAGTAGATAGAATGGAGGAATATATTGGCCTCTAAGGCCAGCCTAAAATTTATTGTTGTATTCATTTAGTATTTTTTGTTTTAAAATTAAATTGAAATAAAAATGTCAATATTAAACAGATCGTGTCAGTTTCTTTACTAGATACTGCTGAAGAAAATCTGCTTAAAATTTTGTTGTTTTGAGTAAAAGTTCATAGCGATGAAAGAGTTTAACCAGAAAGTGTTGCATATATGAAACAACAACACTGAAACGACAGTAAAACACGTGGCATAAAACGCACTAACTTGAATTGGCATATATTCAATGCTCAGCAGAAAATGTTAATAATATTTTTTAAGTTTCAGGTGGATTTGTTAAGCGCTTACTAAAACATGTGTAGCATAGCGCCCTTAGTACGCTAAATTGATATCCGTTTTCAGCTTTCACCTATCACGAACAGACTTTTCGATAAAGAACGTACCCAATATGACCCCTTTACCAAGGTGGTCAAAAT
Source organism: Lypha dubia (assembly GCA_947311025.1). Taxonomy (NCBI): domain Eukaryota; kingdom Metazoa; phylum Arthropoda; class Insecta; order Diptera; family Tachinidae; genus Lypha; species Lypha dubia. Next base: position 67,111,779 of record OX371260.1, read on the forward strand.
TAAATATTTTTTTTGTTTTCAAAAACTCATAAAAAATTAAAACTGCATATATATCACATTTATGTATGTCATAAGTCGGGATAAAATAAGTTTTAAACAATGAAAGCTGATGCAGAAATTCGTTATTATTCACAATTATTAGCAGTTATCCTACTTTGACAAAAATTGCTTAATGCGTTTATCGATAACACACCACACTGCATTTTACAAAGTTTGGAAAATCTATAAAAAAAACCATAAAATCTATATTTTTTATGGTTATGAAAACACCACAAAAATATCTTTTTGGCGATTTTGAGAATGATGTTAACTGAAGTGGTTAACAGTACTGTGACATTTTATTACTTGCTGTTTACTGTTTAAGTGATGAAGACATGCGTTCAGCATTGGTCACTAAACACTGTGCCGACAATTTAAGGAAATAAAATGCGTCTATTTGACACCACAAACACTGCCACACTGCTCTAAAAATGAAAAAAAAACACGCAATAGCAGAGTTGTAAAAGAATTAATCCTTCTACATTTTCAACGTCTATCTTCTTTACCCTGTCAATAAGTTCTGGCAAAATGCATTGCATAAGTAGGGGTCTTCCCTCGAGTGCACAAAAAATTAAAATCACATAACAAAGTTCTTGTATTCTATATTTTTTCTTTCTTTGCCGACTAGGGTTATTAGTTGCATGAATATCCGAGTCCTGATTATAAATTGCTATAAAAAGAATAAAGAGGTTTATTTATTCAGTTGTTTCTGTAGGAGTAACGAACAGCGCTAAGACTCTTTGCAATCAGCAGCTTCCTTTTCTGCGGTGAGTGTAGCAATCTTGAAAGTTTGTGATACACATATTTATATATATGTGTGGTCCAGAAGTTTTACCTGCTGAACATGAGTAAAACAGAAATTTATTAAATATTAGTGCCATAGTTCAATGAAATGAGCCTTTTCAACAGGACCAGATGTTTTACATAATGATTACTCCGTCCACAGATCAAGACACATATAGGCCTTTAATTTCTCTTTTTCTGTATTGCCTAACAGAGGGCGCGATCAATTTAATACAACTACTTCGACAGCAGAATATGTCTCACGACAAATCGCGTGACTGGTTTTCAGAGCCTAGGATCTGATAGGAGCTCTGAACGGAGTCATTTCATATAATTAGATTACTTGTAGAGAACTTATTGTACTTTAAACAATTATTTTTTTCAAGACATATTGATACTAGGGAGATCGATCGAATATTATTCGACCGGTTTTATCTGGGTTTTTAGGATTCGCTGAAGCCGGGCTTTTTAAATATGGCTTTTTCGAATATTAAATAAACCGGTTATTTTTATACGTTTAACCGGTTATTTGAAACAGGTATAATCAGGGACTTAACAATTATAAGATAAACGACAAAAAACTCATTTTTAACCATTAATATTGATGAATTTATAAAAAGGTTATAATTAACCATTTTTATAATGTATATTTTATTTTGGTCATCGCAACCAATTTTAGTGAGTGTTTTGTTTTTTTGGTTATAAATAACCAATAAAAAATAAAATGAATTTTTTTGGTTATCAGGCATAATATTTATAATAAAAAATTAATTCATAAAGTTTTAGTGGGAATATTTCTCCCATTGAAAATGTTGAATAGGGATTTCTAAATCCATTAAAATCATTATTAAAATTGCAATTGCCTGTATGTAACCTTTATTAGGTTTTGTGTAATGGATTTAAAATATAAAAAAACATACATCGCCTTTATCTGTGCTTAGTTTTGTTACAACCGCAACAGATTTCCAGAGGCCAGTCCGTTCCCTATATGGTCGAATTGAATGAAAAAAAATGGACATAAGTCTTGGAGTTCATTTATTAAAATTTTTGTTTAACTTAACAAACATAAGCGATCTTAAGGAATCGTCTGAAAGGTTGCATCTAAGATCACTTAGTAATAACCCTAATGCTGAGAATGCGCGCTCGACACTAACTCCCAAATTCTAAAAATTACCTGGAACTGCTGGAACGAAAAAAAACACAATTTTAAATACAAACATTTCAATAGTGCTAACTTATTACTTTTAAAGCTAAGATTGCGATTTTAATCGTTTACGAACTTGTTGAGTTGTGCCATCAATGATAACCAAAACAAAGAAATTATTTTTTATAATTGTTATTTCTAACCAAAATATCTTTTTTGTTAAGGAAATGGTTATTTAAAATAATTTTTTTTTGGTTGATACAATGGTTACTTATAACCAAAAAAAAACATTTCTCACTTTAATTGGTTACAATAACCAATATAATATATATGCAGTGATAATGGTTAAAAATTCCCAATACTAAATAAAACGAAATTTCTTGTAACCTTTTTATTAGAGATGTGCGCGTGAGTAAATTTACGCTCACGATCACTCACGATCACGAACCATAAATATTTTTCACGCACGCTCACGCACGGCATGATTTAAAACTTTCACGATCACGCACGCTCACGAACGCAATATGTTTAATCACGTACTTTCACGCACGACGGGAATAATTTTGCACGCATGCTCTCGATGAAATACAAATTATGCAATAAAAGATTTAGCATATGTTAAAAAATATTATTTTTTAATTAATTTCTTTATTTACTTCACGATCATTAATCAAATTAAAAAAAAAATTCAGTTTATGCCCGAAAAATTAGGGATAAACTTAATATAAAAAATCTACCACTAACTACCAAGGCAGGTTATTTATATTTATTACTTATGTATATGTAAAGGAATTGAAAAGAAATACTAGTGTTGTTAGGTTTAGGTTAACGCAAGATTTCCAAAGGTATGTATGAACGAGTATGTTGATGAATGTCTGCATTTGTAACAGTGATTTCAATGTATGAAGCCACAATCGTACATACATATGTACATATGTATGTACGTAATTACATATGTATGTATGAATGGATCTAATTTTAGCAAAGATCAAAAAATTCGAAAGAAGAAAAAGCTTAACATAGAGAACTATTTTGAGTGCGTGAAAATTGTATTAAAAAATCACGCACGATCACGCACGGTATTATATTTTTGAATCACGATCACGCACGCACGCGTCATTTTATCAATTTGTAATCACGAATCACGTGATTCATGCGTGAGTCACGCGTGACACGAAAAGTTCGCGACATTTGCACATCTCTACTTTTTATCATAAATAAAAAAATAACAATTAAATTCGATCCCTGGGTACAATTGCTTACACGGTAAAACTTAGTTCACGAATCTGCAAGTTCACTGCATATATACATATGTATATATATATAAATATATATAATAAATAATATTTATAAGTATAATAATATAAGTATGAACTTATGTATGAAATTTTTTATTTAGTTACTGTTGTGAATTCCTTTATCTATATATATAAAAGAAAGTCGTGTTAGTTACTTCAGTTATAACTCAAGAACGGCTGAACCGATTTAGCTGAAAATTGGCAGGGAGGTAGTTTAGAGCCAGGAATAGGCTATAGGATACTTATGGGCGGGATTGGACAAAGGGGCGTGGTACCTCTCATACAAACCACAAATTAAAAATTTATTATTTCTGCTCCTGATAACGGTATTTAAACAAAATTTGGTATGTCGGTTTGGTGTAAATTTCTTAAGTGCTGCTGCAAATATGGGCGGGATTGGACAAAGGGGCGTGGCACCTCTCATACAAACCACAAATTAAAAATCTATATTTCTGCTCCTGATAACGGTATTTGAACAAAATTTGGTACGTCGGTTTGGTGTAAATTTCTTAAGTGCTGCTGCAAATATGGGCAGGATTGGACAAAGGGGCGTGGTACCTCTCATACAAAACACAAATTAAAAATCTATTATTTCTGCTTCTGATAACGGTATTTGAACAAAATTTGGTACGTCGGTTTGATGTAAATTTCTTATGTGCTGCTGCAAATATGGGCGGGATTGGACAAAGGGGCGTGGTACCTCTCATACAAACTACAAATTAAAAATCTATTATTTCTGCTCCTGATAACGGTATTTGAACAAAATTTGGTACGTCGGTTTGGTGTAAATTTCTTAACTGCTGCTGCAAATATGGGCGGGATTGGACAAAGGGGCGTGATACCTCTCATACAAACCACAAATTAAAAATCTATTATTTCTGCTCCTGATAACGGTATTTGAACAAAATTTGGTACGTCGGTTTTGTGTAAATTTCTTAAGTGCTGCTGCAAATATGGGCAGGATTGGACAAAGGGGCGTGGTACCTCTCATACAAACTACAAATTAAAAATCTATTATTTCTGCTCCTGATAACGGTATTTGAACAAAATTTGGTATGTCGGTTTGGTGTAAATTTCTTAAGTGCTGCTGCAAATATGGGCGGGATTGGACAAAGGGGCGTGGTACCTCTCATACAAACCACAAATTAAAAATTTATTATTTCTGCTCCTGATAACGGTATTTAAACAAAATTTGGTATGTCGGTTTGGTGTAAATTTCTTAAGTGCTGCTGCAAATATGGGCGGGATTGGACAAAGGGGCGTGGTACCTCTCATACAAACCACAAATTAAAAATCTATATTTCTGCTCCTGATAACGGTATTTGAACATAATTTGGTACGTCGGTTTGGTGTAAATTTCTTAAGTGCTGCTGCAAATATGGGCAGGATTGGACAAAGGGGCGTGGTACCTCTCATACAAACCACAAATTAAAAATCTATTATTTCTGCTCCTGATAACGGTATTTGAACAAAATTTGGTACGTCGGTTTGATGTAAATTTCTTAAGTGGTGCTGCAAATATGGGCGGGATTGGACAAAGAGGCGTGGCACCACCCATATAACCCAAAAATTTAAATCGCCATATTTTGGGCATTTTTTGACCTACGTCGATGATATTTGGTACATATGGTATTGCCATAATTTGGAATACGTACCGGGAGAAAAGTGGATGGGACCACGCTCCTTTTTATTAAAATTAAAAATCGTAATATAGTCTTAACTACTGGACCGATCGTCACAATAGGATATATAAATACTTTTAATTTTATTTTATAACGAGGGGGGTAGCGAAGTACACAGGGATCAGCTAGTTTTATATAAATAAACCTTAATTTTTTAACAAAGTTTTTATATATTTAATTGAAATAATCGGTTAACCGGTTTTTTTTAAAAATGCAACTATTCGAACAATTTGAAAACCCGGTTTTCGAAAAAAGTCGAATAATCGATCTAATTGGTACCATATACACTCGTCCTGGTATGAATTCGAATTGCGTATCTTTATGGAAAAAAAAGACATCTGCTTGTAGAACAAGGTTTCGGATTCTCATGACCGGTGAGCACCACTAGAGAACATATTGTACCACTCCCAGTTGTACCAGTACCTAAGAATCCCAAAGTTCTCAAGAAGCGTCATGTAATTCCGACTATATAATAAATTATGAAGGAACCAAAAAAGGTTTAAAAAAATCAGTTTGGCAACAAAGCGAATGAATGTTTTAAAATGACATGTTTTTTATGTAGAGAACAACAAAAACTCGAACACCTTTTGTATCTAAGAAGTTTTTATTTTTGCAGGGTTTTCCACAATACGAGTATTATCACAAAGCGTTCAAGCAATACATGATTTCTGACGAGAAATGATACATCACCCAACATCAGACGAAGCAGAAAGTCAACCAACCAACCCAGCCACTCACATCTCTACGCATTCTAGTTGTCGCTTGTGTTTTTAAATTTCTTGCAAAATGTTTCTTCTTTCATACATGAGTAAAAGAATGATTGATTGTTTTCAAGAAATTTTTGTTTTTCATTTTAAAGATTTCAACGGTTTCTTCTGGTATACGAAAAGTCACAAAAAACTGTCTATTCGTTTTTTATGTTGTGCTGATGATGGTTTTCTATAAAAGGATTGATTTAAATAAATTATAGTTATTGTTAACTGTTTGTGTTGTTAAGGCATCTTTACAATATTTTAAGTCTTATTTATATTTCATTGTGATTCTTTTAATTTTTTTTCATTTTTTCGGCATGGTCTTGTCCAAGAAATATAGCCTTGCGTATGTTTTTCATATTTACAAAGTAGTTGCGTAGTACGTACTTAGGCACCATAATATGTATTTACAAATTTGACTGGTGACTTAAATCTGTGTGAGTTGGATAAAATAAACAAAATATTGGACATTTGACAAATGAGTAGTTGCGTTACCTGTATTTTTCTTTCTAGTTTGATCTTTCCAAATGGTTAATTCAAATTGGTTACAGATTGATACTTCAATTTTAGGCGGTGAAAGTGGATTGTTTTTTTCTTGTTTCTTTCTGAAATAAATTAAACCTTTTTTCTTAGTTCATAAAATCGTAATTAATATTGTATGTGGTTTTTGTTTGTATTTTGTAAGAGTGAATACACTTTCGTACCTGAAGGTTACAAAATTTACTATGGATGTAAATTTCGGTTTTGTGGATTTTAAATTAAATACTGTGGCGTGCTGTATTGTAAAAAAGTAAAAGTGTAAAAAAATTATTTAGCGACTTAACAAATATGACGGTACGAATAACATAAACTTTGCATTAAGTTAGATTAATCGAAGAAGAAAATTATTTAGAGCCATAAAATAGATCGTAGTCGAGACTCATCATTTTATTCTTTGCTGATTTCGAATTTCTTAACACTGATAAAAACTCGCTAAGCTAAACTAAGAAATGTTTTACTTTACGAACGAACTCTACAGTTTAATTTCGTTAATGCGACTAGTTTGTGTTTATTCCTGATTTAAGTTTTCTTGTTACAACTAAAATGCTTGTGTAGAGTCAAAATCCTTTAAAAATAATTACAGCTTCCATAAAAGATTTTAAATTCAACTTAGTAAATAATATTATTGAAGTTATTGCTTTAAATGTTTGCGTTAGAATTTAAATTACTCGAAAAGGGAATGTTTATTTCTCTGCTCGATTACATTTCCATTAATAAGTTTTAATTTTCATATTTTCTTTTAACCTGCAAGTAATACACCACCCAAGGGACAAACAACTACAACAAATGAAAATTGTTGGTAATTGTACAAAAATAAGTTAACATAAGGAATAGAAAAAAAATTCATCAGATTTTTATTTGGGATAAGAGAAAATGCTCAGTCACAAAAAGTCTAAAGCATAAAAAAAAACAGAATAAAATGTCATGTTTAAGTCTCCCACTTCTGCACAATGTCGACCTAGGAATGATTTAAAATTAAACGATTTGTCTAAAAGACAATAGCGCCAAAAACACAATTAAAGCGAGGTGACCTAAAATAAAAAAAAAACATCTATCTGCTTGTTTTAATACTTTATTTTATTTTGTCTGTAGGTGACCAATCGTCTTTTTAAATCCGTCTGTAATCGCCAAATATAACGAAAATTCTTCGAAATTGCGTTGCATTCTTTCACTTTTTTGTGGAAGGGTCTAATGGCCACTATTGACAAAGTTGTTGCTGGGTTGGCAGGTTTAGGTGGCTGCCTGCTATATGCAAACACTCAGTTATGATCAAAATAGTACCACTTTAAGAGACAACTATCAAAGATATACGAGTACATAATACATAATCTAGAACAACGGCCTCCACATTTTTAAGAGATTATTTACAGCACACAATGTGAAAATTCGTGAGAATATTTCGTGGGTTGTATTTTTTTATTTAAGTTAATAAGCTGATCTAGAATATTACGTAAATTTGTTAGACAACAACCACAAGGACGGGCACGGAAGCTATGACAGACCGCGTCGTAAGAAGAACTAGCATACTAGCATGTCTATCGATAACAAACTCGCGCGTCATATGATTATACGATTCTATTTCTCAATTTATCTGTGTCTTGTCACGATGAAAATTATATATCTTCCTAGATATCTTATAAGCGAACGGCATATCAACAGGTTCAGCAACGGGGGCATGAAGCAGAGCCAGCTCGTCTTCTTATCCATTTCAAGAGAAATTGGGTTGTGAGATAAGATTAAGTCGGTACGAGTGATCCATCACAAATCGTCCGAAAATACTCCAGCAATAAAACCGAAGAACATTCTTTATAAATCACATCTTAAATCAGATCTCGTAAGCTTCCGGCAGCAAAAGAAGTAGGAAATTGTAAAAACTGTCAATAGATCCAGGTGGGGCTAAGGTTGCTTTCCTTAGTAACGGAGGAGTATGATCCAAGATCGTGGCATGACAATAAGATCGTGATCTCCAACGCAAAGGTAAATGCCATCTCGCTTCTCTGCCTTATTATGTTAATGTTAATTATGTACTAAAACCAAACGGCAGTATACAGAATGAAGATCTTGCAAGAAGTTAACATAAGTGACAAAATTTAATCGCAATTTAACAGATTTTTTTAAGCAATTTGATATTGAGTCTTGATTATTTTCTATGATGATTTGCGATTTCACAAACTCTTGAAAAACTCAATAAAATCTAGATCAGTTTCTTCATGTATGGTAACTTTATGCTAAGTTTTCATTATACCATGCTTTCCATATGACAAACAATTGGATTGAGTTGAAAATTTTGAAGAAAATGTCTCAGTTTTTTTTAATTTTTACTCAAGCAAATTTCTCATAATAATAGTAAAAAGAACAAATATTCATACAGCCGTCAATATTTTATTCGTTACTCTTTGTATCCCCAATTGTCAATATTAACAACTATGGATTATCGCCCAGCGTTCCAATTATGATTCTAGATAAAACCAAATAATTTTGTTAAACAACCGAGCTGAGAAAAAGTAATTATTCATCACACATTTATTTCATCTTATCAAATGATATAAAATAAGAAAAGACTAAATAAATTCCAAACTTTCATGAGTCTGTCGCAGCCAGGGCTGCCAATTCGGTCCGATCAGACCAAAATTGGAATATTTTTTTTTCGTATTTGAAACATTTGGTAGGATGAGTTTGGAGGTATTTTGTGAAATTTGTAAGAAAAAATGTGATTAAAACAATAAAATGTAAGTTTTGGCAAATTTTTGGAGGCACTTGATGATAGTTTTAATAGAATTATTTTTTCTGATATTGGCAGCCCTGTTAGCAACCAAAAACGTTGGAAAATTTGCAAATAGACAAAACCTATGAAACGTATGAACACTACTGCAAATGCTTAATCACGAAAGAAAAACAAATATTCTTGCAATGTCATTCAGTTTCAGCCTTCATACGAATAAAATACCGTGTTTATTGCAATAATGATTGCAAATAGACAAAATATGAAAGACTTAGATTAAGACAACCAATACTATTCCGTTTCAGAAGGCTCATAATCACAAAAGAGCAAAACGCAAAATAAAACAACACCATGACCACCCAGTATTAAACATGACATCATGATACAACAAGATACAAATGTTATTTAGTTGTTTGTTGTTTGCATTTTCTTTGATTCAGTACAAATATTTCTGAATAAATGGACACCTCAAAGAAAATGAGAAGCATTAAGATATAGAAATTAATGACAAAAACGTATAAAAGTATACATACATACATATGTACATACATCAGATACATTTACACGATACTACAAAAAATTGCTGCTGTGCAAGCACAAGAACTGTTGTTTAGTTTGTGCAGTGGCGTTTTGATGAGATTGTCGTTGTCGTTGCTGTTGCTGTTTTGCAAGTTTAATATTTATGTAAAGTTCTATATACAAATATATTTTTTTTTGTAGTTGTTCTTTCGCCAGGGGTTGAATTAGTTGCTGGATAAAAAATTTATCATTGCAAAAGCTAACAGTCACTTCCGGGCAATTTTGTTTCGTTTTTTTTTAACCAAAACAAAAATAAAACAAATGACTAAAGTTTTTAATTTAAAATTTTTTAAAGACTTAAAAACGCTTTTAAAGTCGTACAGTTTAAACGACACGCTATATCAAATGCCTTCTATAAATTGCATTTTGGTAAAGATATGTTGAAATAAAAAAAAAATATAACAATAATTCGAGATATTCTCTAGAATTTATCTTTAAAAAATTGTATGTATGTATATATTTGTAGTAAAATTGTATTTATTTGTTAATCCTTATGTCTTTTCGTTTTCACACGTGGTTGAATTCTTCAAAAACTTTTTTCGGTTTTTAAAATTTTCAGATGTAATTTATTTTACTTAATTATTAATATATGCAATGTTCATACATATATTTAATTGACTCTGTTTGCTCTTACCAACATTTTGTAAGTTAAATACGAGTAAATTTATTTCTTCGTAGTTTTTTTTTAACGGTGGCAGCATCCGGAACAATGGCAAGTAACTTCTGATTATCTCTTGAAGCCGGAAAAACGATAAAAATTTCTAACTTTGAAATTGAAAAAAAAGCATGATTTTTAACAGTATGTTTAGTGTTTTCAGTATTTTTAAAAAACGTTGTTTAACACATTCACTCTAAAGTCAGATATTGTAAAAAGCCATTGACTGGCACTGTGAACATGTGCGCTACATTCAGCAATGGCCGAAAATCATAAATATATAAAATAATTTTTCTATTTAAGACCAAATAAAAAAAAATTGTGACTATTAATTTTGAAAATTTCAAATTCAATGACTTATAAAACAAATAATTCTAAGAATTTTGGCAAACATTTAATTGTGCTTTTTTACAAGGTTATATGCGCATTATTTCAGTAAAAGTAAAAATTTGTAAAAAAATTAATTTATACCATTAAAAGAATGCAGTATAATAATATTAAATTTCCAAATCAATATTTTTTTCTTTTAAATGAATCTCCTTACTACGCCTAAAATTATAAATTTTTGAGAATATCTCGAAGAAATTTTTATATGTACATTTATCTGACCTTGTGATATTCCGAATTTTGGATATATATTAATATATTAAATGCGTTTAGCTTATTTAGTTTTATTCACACAATGATTGTTTACAACTGCTACAATACCTAAGAATCTCATAAGAGAAGGAAAAATAAATATTGAATATTATAATATACGTGTATTTACACTTTTTATAATAATATATATTCATCGTAATTGTGCAACCTGTTTTTCATGTTCGTGATTGTTACGAAAAACATATAATAATTATCGATTCATCCCTTTACAGCCATATATGTATCTTCTAAGCTATGGGAGACATTAGCACAAGTGCAGACATTATTCCTTTTTATATAAATTTGCTCAACTTAAAACTCGTTTAGTGTTTAGAATCGGATAACATTAAAAAAATTTTAAATCCATGTGGTCATCTTTGTCCCAGTATAGCTGCTCATCTGCTTCACTTGTTATATAAAGATGTTTCAAATTCTAGTTAAATACAATCTGCAGCTTAGAAGGTCATGATTTATTGCCACTTATTTTGCAAAGTTCACCACTGTACATTGGCATCTAATAAAAGTATTAATGACCTTAAATACAACAAAGAGGTAGTGGCATGTTGCACCTATGTAGATCTAGATACATATTATATATGTATGTATCTAGAAACGTGATCTCTTCTTCACGTGTATATTGATGTCAGCACATAAACACTAGTACATGACTTTTAAAATACGACTATGAATTTAAAATCTTTTAGTGACAGATTGTTTCCACCACCTGTTTTAAAGCACACAAATCATCTGAAATATGGTCGGTTTTTTAATACAAAAACGAAAAACTCTAATAGAAAAGAAGAATCCGTGAAAAGTTCAACACAATAATGTCAAAATTTATCGTAGTTTTATGTTTTCAAATGTTCTAAAACACCCAGTACATGTTTAACTTTTCATATTTTTCTACTTCAATGTTTTTGTTCACCCGGTACGAAAAACCCCCACTCGTTTAGTTAAACTGGGTTACATTTAAATTTGATATGGTATGGTGTGGCATGTAGAATGTGGCAAATAAGCGCATGACAAATATACAAACATATGAACATGATATGCTTACTGTAGAAATAAGGCCATATAGTTGCACGAATCCATCCATACAAGGGCATAGTGTTGAATTTACAAGTTCGGTGTTATTTTCCTTTTCGTGTTTTTGGCTGTTAGTTTTCTTATAAGTACTTACACCCAACATATGTTAGTGTGTTTGTATTCAAATAAATATTGTTTGTAGTATAAAGATTTTTGCAAAAGTTGTTACATTGGCAACAACAAAGCGATTTATGTAATGTCTTAACGTGAGGCATATGCATGTTTAAGTGATTTAAATGATTTATGTCGAAAAATATGAAAAAAATCTTGTGACTTGAGAGGGTTTATTTACTCGGTATATATTTTAAAGTTTCTATCCTCTGCTACAATAATGTAAACGTAAAGCCAACTTAGTGTATTTAAGTACGAGGGTATTGCCTGTGCTTAAGGTTTTTGCAGTGACAAAAAACATGACGTCCAAAACATGACTTTCAAGTATTAAAAGTTTAGGAAGAAAAATATAGCATTCTTAAGTGCAGAACACAACTACACCTTCACTTGTATACATTTTTATTCATGTGCATGCACATACATATGCAAGAATCCATATTTAAATCTTTAATACATTAGATACGTTATACCTTAAATATGTAACGAATTGCAAATAACAAGATTTAATAAACTATTCACAATAGGGAAAATCACTCTTAGTATTGTAGTCATTGCAGATCTTGCAAGTCTAGTTTATTTTCATCCGTTTGCAGCAATGCAATAACAAAATATGTATGTAAATAAGATATACCTGCAAGATCTGTAATGTATGCAAGAGCAGTTTGCAACCAAGAGTGATTACCCTCAATATTCTACATATGGTATAGTATTTACTATATTTTTGCAAAAATACAACACTTAAATCTGTAGTAGTGGAATTCAGTGTTTGGTGAAAATGTTGTTGCGAAAGCGCAAATGTGGCCGCCACGGCTAGCGCGTAGAAGGCGCAAACTGGAACACCAATTCTCATCAACATTTCGCATCATTTACGGCCGTATTTCGCCGATGTTCAATTGTTTGTGGTTTATCGACGTAGACAAGTGACTTAACATTACCCCAAAGAAAATAATCTAATGGGGCTAAATCACACGATCTTGGTGGCCAATTAATTGGGGCATTACGTGAAATTATTTTTCCATCAAAAGTTTCTTTTAGTAAGTCAATGTTAGCGGCCGCTGCACGATGAGTTAGACGAAAATAACTATTATTTTGATTAAATGTTTCAACAATTTGCACGCGTTGCTCTGGTGTAAGTCGATTCATAATGAAATTTTAAAGAAAACTAAACAAAAAGCAACTATCAGCTGTTAAATGGGTGCTCAAATAAAGCAGTGAAGCCAATTCAAAGTTGTGACACTATCAAACACACCCATTATAGGTATGTACATATGTATGACTTAAACCAGTGGTGTTGATAATTTCATATTCACTTTTATTTGTTTTGTAAAGTTAAACAACTTTCTTCATAAAATTTTAATTTTAACAAAAATTTTTTCACTTCATATCTCCTTTTCTTATAAAATACTATGAACGACTGAAGTAACATACGATTGGCAGCTATTTGACTAGCAACGTTTTCAGAATACAAACAATGTATGGTCACAATAAACTTTAAATTTTAAATAAAATTTTATTATTCTCATTTGCAAAAGATACTCGTAAAATACTATTTTCATACTTTAAAATTTTATTAAACGAAAACCCACAATGATTATTTTATTGTCGCATCAAATATTTTAATAATTGAAGAATGGTTGATGCAACCATATTTGCTTCAATGAATAATTATTTGGTTGTAGCAGATATACTTTTACATTTAGCAATCACATCTTTTCTTTGCGTTTGTGTTTTGCAACAAGTAGCTATTGCAATCCTAACCAAAATTGCTGTTCACAATTGATGGGAAAAACTTCCAGTTGCATAAATTTTCAATCTCAAATGTATATGAATAGTCGAAGTTGTGTATGGTTGGGATGGCATATATTTTGTTGTTTGATATATTTTATAGCGGCATATTATTTGAAAGAATTATTTTGTGTATGTGTGTTTTTGCATTTTTGTGTGGATAGCTCTTAAATGTAAATGTTTTTTAATTGTTAATAAAGAAAATAATAACTTTCCTGTAAATTTTCTAAGGTGTCCATTATCAATTAAAATATTAAATTTTTTTATCTATACGAAATAACAGCTGTTGCCGGTAACATGAGCTGAACAATTTTTTTTTACGGCGGCAAGTGGAAAAACGTTACAAGCTGCCAGGCAGATCAGTTACACAAACACATATTTTCATTCAAGGCGAATTAATTGGATGCAGTGGCGAATTCACGCGAATTTATACTTTACCTACACAGTCAAATTTGTTACATATACCCGCGCGCGCCATTTTAATGTAACTTTTTATGCATGGAGATTTTGACAGAGTAGGTAATGAATTCGCCGTTTACACAAACAAAATGCCTGCTGTTTGCTTTGTTGTTGAATTATTGTAGTCGTAATGAATTTGCCTTTTGCACGAAAATTACATTAAAATGGCGCGCACTGGAATATGTAACAAATTTGACTGTGTAGGTAATGTATAAATTCGCGTGAATTTGCCACTGCATCCACCTTATAATTAATTCGCCTTGGTCGTGCATATACCTGGTAATGAATTTGCCTTGTTTTCATTCTTGTGTTATATAAAAGTAGCGGCGGCTTGTTAAAATTATCGCCGGCTCGAATAAGGAGTTGCAGCTGCTCGACTAAGATTTCTACTGTTATTTTATGACAAACCATAAACATACCTCAAAATGTCTTATTATTATATGACTTTTTTACTTGAAGCACAACAACAATTTTTTTAAACTATTGTAAAATAATAAGACATTATGACAATATGACTGATATGACAACAGTGTGAACACCCCAATAGTAAAAATATTCTAACAGACTAACAGACGTTCATATTTTATGTGCGAATTGTGATAGCGATGATCTACGTAGATTAAATGTTGCATATAATAACATCGCCAGATTTGTTTTCTTGAAAAGTCGTCGTGACCACATATCATCTTATTCCCACCAGATCTTCCGAATGGAATTTGTAAATTATCTAAAACTAAGTTGTCTTATTTTATTGCACAAAGTCATTACATCACAACAACCGTCTTATCTATTATTATTATTATTATTAGTTCCTGTTGTTCCTAAGAGGAACATAGGGCCGTCTTATCTATACAATAGAATTATTTTTGCCAGGTCAAACCTTGGAAGGAAAATAATTCAACAAAAATATAGAAGTCTCTTATCACAACGACAATGTCCTGATGTATTTATGTAACATTTGTTGTTCCTTTCTTCATCATTTTTGAATAATTGTAAAAAAAGGTCCTATTGTCTATTAATAATTTACTATATTATATTAATGTTAATTCAATGTACTTATGTTATTATCTGCTCGATTACTAGCACTCTCATTTATAAGATTATACTCGTATATATCTTGTTGTGTTAGATAACTCAAAGTCTATATTCTGTATATTTGGTTTCTAAAAAACTTAATTTTTTATATTGTTGCACCTGATAACTGTCAAAATACAAATTAATTATCCCGGTACGGTGAGTTTCGTGGTGCTTTTGGTTAATTTTATACATACATATTTCACCATAACGCCTTCAACAAAAACCAATCGACCAACTCCAGATGCTGCCATAGCTTCCCATATTATATGTATATTATATTATGTTTTATTATACGTACTGTGAAACATGGTGGAGTCAGTGTTATGGTGTGGGGAGCTATGGCAGCATCTGGAGTTGTTCGATTTGTTTTTGTTGAAGGCGTTATGGTCAAATATCTCTGTAAGACAATTTAAGAACAAAATCTGAAGCCATCTGTGGACACCTTGGGCCTGGGGAACCAATGGATTTTCCAACAAGACAACGATCCCAAGCATACTGCGCTCCACTGGCTGGCTTCTTTATCATGCACCAAGACAGCTGAATACACCTCCCCAGGCACCAGACCACAATCCAGTTGACAAATTTGGAAAAATCTGCGCGCGAATATGATATCAGAAATCGTGAAAGCCTGAAAACTGCCCTAACTTGGGCGTGGTCGGAAATTGCGCCCAGTGTTACGGAGAATTTGGTGATGTCTATGCTACGTAGTCTTCAGGCGGTTATTGAAGCCCAAGGTGGTCCTACAAAATGTTAAATACAGTGTAGCCTCGTTGAACGCAACCCTCGATATGCGCAACCCCTCGCTTAACGCAACACTCAATTTCTTAACATTGGTGACTTCGTAAACGCAACTTTTCAAAAAACAAAGCCTCAATTAACGCAACTTTGCAAAACAAGTAAGGTTTTTTTTGTTTTTTTTTAGTTTGGTTTTTGATAAATAAATTCAAAACGTCTGTATGTAAAATCTTATACTTAAGTGCAATAGTCTTTTTGATTTACCGTTATTCTAACAATGACAAATATTTTGTGCGTATTACTTCTATTTTTAAATCAATTTAGTTTGGAAACTTCTTTGTTTATAAATGGTTCTTTCATCAAAATAACAAAAATGCCTTTCGTGACAAAATTTATTAAACTAACAATAAAAGAAAAGAGTGAAATTCTTAAGAAACTTGAAAGTGGCGTACCTGTCAAAACGATATGTAATGAATACAAGGTTCACAAATCAACAGTAGGTAGAATAAAAAAAAATTCAGACTTTTTCCCTTAACAACATGAATCTTTAATTCGATAACAACCATCAGTATAAATTAACATACATTTGAATGTGTATTATATTAATTTTTTAATAGATGTATATTTTGTTTTTCTTTATTTAAATCAAATAAATATGATTATTAAAAGCTAACCTTATTATTTTTTTATAAAATTCTTAATTGGTTTAAAATAAGCTTTTAAATAGAAAAATATGACTAGATATTTGTGACTTGGTTTGCGCAACAACTCAGTTATCGCAACAGCCCAAAATTTCTATTGGTTGCGTTCACCGAGGTTACACTGTATACTTTTTCTTTTATTTATTTAAAAGAAATTAAATAGTTTATTGGATTTTTAAGACTGTATGTAGACTTTTTTCTCATGAATTTTTATTGTTTTTGTTATTTCTGTTCTTGTTATGTTTTTGAATTACCTTTTTGTTTTTCAAATAAACATTGTCTTTGGTACTTTAAATATAAGTGCAAACGCTTTATTAATTTGCCTTACGAATATCTTAAAAACACAAAATAAGGGGGTGAATGTAGAGTTTTTTCCTAAAGCGTATACATATTTATATATATTAATATATTATTAATTAACTGTGCTGAAGCATTAGCCATCCCTTTAACAATTATGTTCAACACATCAATTAAATATGGATTCCTACCGCAAATTTGGAAAGAATCATTTATAGTTCCACTGTTTAAATCTGGAAAAAAATCTGATGTTGAAAATTATAGTGGTATAGCAAAGTTAAGCACTATACCTAAACTTTTAGAAAAACTAATTACGGAGCATTTATATTACCAAACCTCAAATTTAATATCTGCTTCTCAGCACGGATTTCAAAATGATGCTCCACTTTACAACCATAAATAATCGTGGATTTTATTATAGAAATCAAACAGATGTCATAATACAGACTTCAGCAAGCCCTTTGATAAGGTAAATCATTTACTTCTTTTGGTGGGGTTTACAGAACCTGTTATCAAGTGGATTCAATAATATTTATCAAACAGGATACAAACTGTTTGTTTCAATAACATATTATCAAAATGTATACAGGTTCCTTCAGGTGTACCACAATGTAGTCACCTTGGCCCACTGATATTCTCTTTGTACCTTAATGACCTGCCGCAAATTATAAAATTTTCAAATATCTTAATGTACGGGGATGATGTAAAGATTTTCATAACCCATAACCAGCTTTTGAATCAACAGCGGCTTCAAATGGACATGGATTCATTCTACGAATGGTGCAATGTAAATTTTATGGAGTTAAATTTAAAGAAATGCACACTAATGCCATTTTCTAGAAATAATTCAACTGTTATAAATTATTTCTTAGATAGTTATCAAGTAGATACTGTGACTAATTTTATTGATCTGGGCGTTTTATTTGATCCGAAATTGAATTTTGTTCGGCTTTGAAAGGCTGGGCAAAAGAGTTTAATGATCCATACATAACTAAAACGTTATATACTTCACTTGTACGCCCAATTTTGGAATATGGCTCTATAATATGGGATACTTTTTATCAAATTCATTCAAATGCGATTGAGTCAGTTCAAAAGCAGTTTCTGTTGCTTTGTCTGCGTGGACTACGTTTTAAGCCTCTCAACTTACCATCGTATTCAGCTAGACTTGCTCTTATCAAGCTGCCCTCTCTAAAGAGCCCTAGAACTATGCTGAACGTATCATTTATTACGAATGTTATTAGAGGAGACTTATGCCGTGGATTTCTAATAAATGAAATTTCTTTTAATATACCCCAGCGACCACCGCGGTACTTTATACCACTATCTGTCACATTTTTCAGAGCTAACTATCCTGATGCTGACCCGCTTAGAAGGATATGCAATAATTTTAATCAATTTTATAGATTTATTGACTATTCTTCAAATATTAATGTTATTAAAAATCAATTATCATTTTTCTAAACAAATAGCATGTTAATGTATATAATTGTGTCTCAACTCTTTGTTAAATTTAATATTGCATCATTATATATTATTTTCTTTTAATATGTCTGTAAGGATATTTTTAATAGACAAATAAACAAATAAATATCAAACAGAAAAATGTAAGCAGAAAATTTTGCAAATGATGGAAAAAGTTGTTTTTGTATAAAAACTTCTTAAAAACTAATATGGAAGGACTTTATTTTAGTATAATTCTGCATATTTCTCCTTTTCTTTAATAATAAGTATGTATAAAAAAATTCGTTTACAGATTAAAGAACAATTTATGAACACATCAGTGAGTCTGATACAACATTATTTTTTGCGTCTCAAACGTTTAAAATCACCAAAAGAAAATTTGAAATAAAACTTAAATTTAAAGTTTATAAGTTGGCAGTATTGAAATGTATGAAATTTTGTATTTTCGCATTCCAAATGTTTTGGAGAATTAATTTATGAAAATTTTATATTTCATAACACTTGAAATACATTTGGTAGGGGAAAAGATATTGGAGCTTATATTAAAGTAAATATGGCCACTTGTATTCTAGCGGGGCGTTACATTAAAAAAAATATTAAAAGGAATAAAAGCCAAATTTTCAAAACTTTTCCATAGAAATGTTCAGTAAAAAATACACATAAATTTAATTTGATGATATATACATACATACATACACATATATGGCAATAATTTAATATGGATATAATTTTTGACACCAAGAAACGCTGAGGTAGGTCTTCTTTTTGATGGCTCGGTAATACAAACAAAAAAGGTAATAAAACTCTACCTATTAAGTGATCTTTGTGAAAAATATATTCAAGCAACAAACATCTTCATTGAAAATTTTTATCAGAACCTTGTTATTTCATCTGTTTAATCTTCTTCCATTACACAATTAAATATCCTAATTTATAGAGGCCACACTCAGCTAATAATAATTAATCTACTAATAAATATTTTGTTTGATAATAACAGGACAATCATATAAATCAATTTAAAATTGAAGATTTAATATTTCAACATATAACCTATTTCTTATTTTTCTGAACGAGGCTCTTTGTCAAAATTTCAACATTATCTACTCTTTTGCATTCAGTAACAGGCACAACCTGCGGGAGGTAAAGATTATAAGACAAAACATGAATGATATGCCTAATCGCGCGACCTCTTACTAATCATCAAAAAGGATCGATTTTAGCGCCAGAAAGAATCAATGTGTTTTGCTTACACACAGGTGAATGAAGTAATATGCTGTTTCATCTGTAATTATGGATGGTATAGGTATTGGGGAATCAGAAGCTCTTGATGTCCTTGGCATGAAAACCCAGTGAGATGTTCGTTGGAATAATCACTTTTTTAATGTCACAGAATAAACATTCAGTTTTTTAAGATGGTGTAAGACATACTTCACTCCATCTGATCTCCTTAATGTTTATGCCACCTACTTTTGACTGAAAATGGAATACAACTCTCATGTATGGTCCGTTGCTTCAAAGTCTATTTTGAAGATACTCGACCGCGTATAGGATAGTGCGGTGACAGTATGCTGACTTACTAGAGCATCGTCGCAATGTGCGGTGAGTTTAACTGTTCCATCGTTACTACAACGCTAGTGTTGCAATGTATGCAGGGAGCTTGTTCCCGAAACCCAACATATTTGAAGAACAACACGATCTATATTAAGAGTACATCCGTATGTGGTCGATATGCCAGTGAATCGCAATACGCATTACATAGAAAATTCATACTGTAGCCAAAACGTTTGTACATACGTGGAATAAGCACCCTGCAGAGGGCTTACCAGTTGCCTTTAGTATGGTAAAGTGCAAATCGAATGTCCACGACCACTACTACCTCTATTCTCCTTTCCACAACAAATTTGCCTTCCCTTCCGGCACAATGCAGTATATTATTACGAATCATCCTGCTGCTTGCTTATCCTAACAAAAAAAAAAGAAAGGTTTCTAATTATTGGTCAATATATCCGTAAATACAATATAGTGAGATGATTTTTTTTTAGTATCCGCATTGAATGCTGCTTAGATTTGTTTTAACCAGGATGATTCATATCTAGAAATTTTGGACACTCCTAAACTTCCCTTGCAAAAAAAAGCGATGCTACACTAAACAGTTCTGTATTCATAAAAACTTCCGCACTACAATACAGAAGATGGAAAAAAATCAAGCAACTAAATGTGTATTTGATGAGAAGATTTGCATAAAATAATACGTTTAATACAATTAACTTGTACTACTGGATAAAAATACAAAATATACTTTCGATTTAATGGTGATATTATAAAAAAAAACTAAAATATTGAAGGAGAAAATTTAAACGTTTTAGCTAATATCATATTATAGATGTGTATTTATAAGAAAATTTGCAGATGATAAAATGATTAAAGTAACAAAATAGAAAATTTTTTGTTATCATCCCTGATATCGAAAGCAATGGAATCAGCGGAAAAAAAACGTATTAAATCTACAATTCAGGATTAATTTGTAATTTTGTTTTTCTTTCTCCTTGGATATATATGTGTAAATGTATGTATATGTTTTAAGTTAGACCAAAGGTTTTATGGCCATTGTCCTGCCGAAATGTAAATGTTATTATGTCTGAGTGTGAGTATCGCTGCCAAAAATGTTTGTTTACAATGATGAAGAATGTTTTACTACCGGACTAAACGCTAAACACATCATTACACTGGCGTTTATTTGGATTTTTACTCTTATCGATTGTGTCTTCACAATTATTCACCTTGATAAAAACGGCAAACATTTCCTTTCCCATAATTTTTTTCTTTTTGACCTTATGTATTGACGGCATTTTTTTTTCTCCTTTGTTTTCTGTTTGTCTGTGGAATTGCCCTCCTTTTTTGGATTGTTTTGCTTAAAGAAAACAATACTACAGAGCCCTTAAGTTAATAAATAGTTTCGTATTCGTCTCTATGTTTGTAGGTCTACTTGTATGTTTTTGTTCAGGCCCACATGTTTGCATCATTAATCATGACGTTTCAAAACTGACACATTTGGTCGATCAGCAGCGCATCACTGAAATTTGTTACAAAAAAAATTGTATTAAATGCTTTAAATGTTTTGTTTTTATACTAGTGTTTGCTTTTAGACAAAAATTTAACACGATATTTTTCCATGCTAAAGTTTCTTTATCTATGTTTTCTGAACAAAAAAATTTTACCTTTCGTAGTTATGAACAAATTTGACATTTTAAATGCCAAATATTTTAAGTTATATGCATATCTATTTTTTATTCTTAGGTAATGTTTCCACATGGCGGACGAATGATTTAAGTGTAAAATTTGTATGGGAATCACTCCAACAACTGAGTTATTTTTATAATAATCAATTAATTTTTCTGTCATTAAAATAATATCGGTATGAAAAAGTCTCAATAATGTCGAATACATATTTATATGTTCAACCAATAAAATAATAAAACAACTGCTCCACGAAAAGGGACCTCTGCGTCGAAAATTTTTTTTTTTACTTTTTGAGTGATTCTTATAGGAAAAAAAAAACGCTCTTTTAAATGCCGCAAACCGCAAGTTTCTATGTCTTTTAGTTTTTTTACAAATCACCTGTAAAGATGAACAAAATTAATGAAAATCATCGGTGCAGATACGTAGCTCAAAACGAATCGCTTTTTTTAAACGCGTTTTTCTCAATAACTTCTTTTCGGCGCAGAGGTCCCTTTTCGTGGAACAAGTCACATATACATATGTATATGTACATATATATATATATATTTATATCCAAAGGCCTTTTTAATTAATATTTTAGTTGAGACCATCAAAATATTTCAATTAGTTTTTGAAATATTTTATTTGGTTTTTAATATGTATCAATTAATTGTTCAATTAAATGTTAAAGATAATTTCAATTAAAATTTTTAATTGAATTTTTAAAAATTTTATATTATTAATTGGATATTAAAAAAATCAATACAATACAAGAGCGAAACCGATGCATGTTTAAATCCTAAAATAAAATCCATTTTGATTTAATTTTTTATTTCCATTTCTAAAATGATTCATATTATATCAAAACATGTTGTATGAAATTAAGGAATTTAAACAAATTGCCTCCTCCTAAGGTAGTAATCAAACTTTAGTAGAAGAATGTTAGAAGAACAAAAATAAAATATGTGAAGTTCCCCGGCTGAACCATCTGCGAAAAATATGTTCTCGCAAGGAGCACTGAATTACTAATTAAAAGCGCAAGTGTAGTAAACAACATTATATGTAGAAGTATGTAAGTAAAATAATTTATAACAGTGTTATTCAGAAAATGTTAAAGTAGGTTTACTATCCACTACTAAGCAAAATTACTTAAAGTATGATTTACAAATGATAACTAGCTTAACTTGCAGACTATAACGCCGTATTAAGTATTGAAATTTTAAAGTACGTGGACCCCTATTTTAAAGTGCTGGCATGATTGCAAAATGTTCATATCAACTAAGTATATTAGCCACAATCAAATAATTATTCTTTGAAGCAAATATGGTGTCATCAAACATTCTGCCATTATTAAAATATTTGATGCAGCAACAAAATAATTATTCTGGGTTTTCATCTAATAAAAATTGAATCTATAAAAAAGTATTTTCGCTGCAACAAGATTACATTTTGCAAATGAATATAATAAAAGATTATTTAAAATTTAAAATTTATTGTGACCATAAAAATAGCAAAATAATAACACATATTTGGACTTTTTTTTATAAATTGCTCACAAAAATTTCTTTGGTTAAAAAACCACTATTGTCATCTCAAGATGTCTAGCTTCCATTTCCATTTTAAAATTCTGCAATCGGTTAAAATTTGCAAAAGATACAGGCTGCTGAATATGGATTTTTTAGTGCCTTTAAATATATAGACAAGGTTTGTTCAAAAGAATAAGTGAAGTTTGAATTTTATTGAAAATTATTTATTTATTCATCAATATCCATTTATCAGCTCGTTCTTCGATTCTGACTTTATCTCATCAATTGTGGCAAAACGGTTTCCTTTCATTGGTCTCTTCAGTTTTGGGAATAGGAAAAATTCGTAGGGAGCCAAATCTGGTGTATAAGGTGGTTGAGGCATGAGTATTTTGATTCAATGTTTTCCTAATGTGACCGTAGCTTTAGAAGGATACTTGAAGAAAAATATACTCAACGAAAAATGGGTCTAAAAAAAAAAAAAAAAAAATAAAAATTCCACAAACTTCTTACATTAAAAAAAACAATAATAAATATGTTTGGGACTATTTTTCCTACTTTGTTTCCATATGAAATATTTATATTTTTAGTTTCGGGCCATTTTTCATTTAGAAAAATATGACAAATGGCCCCATATTAAAAATGGCCTACAACAGTATAAGTAAAATATATCCCAAGAACTCTTTATATCAAAAGTTAACATTTGAGAACATTATAAGTAATTTGCGACGTTGCTCGATATTCCATTGAGGAGAGCAACCATGCAATGCACCATGAAGCAGAAAGTGTTTGTGCCGAACTGTTGCCCAAGAAGAGTGAAATGAACATCCCCAAAATTCTATATGCTGGACGATTTTTGGATCAATCAATTACCAGAAAATGCAGAGTGTTTGGTAAGCACCGTGTTAATAACATTTTTCGTTGTACTAAATAATGTAAAGAGGCGAAAGCAATAATTTTATAATTATAATTTATCTTTCAGTGTATTATAAATTTTCCCACATCCCACATTTGCGTAATACTTCAGCCTAGAAAATCAGAATAATTTTCCTGCTGACTAAAAAACATTGAATGGCGTGCTATAAAAATTATATATTTTTTACAAAATATTTTTAATTTGTATCTTAACACAAAAAGCAGAATTCAAAATATATATATAAAAATTTATTTGCCAAAGTATAAGAAAAAAATGGCATAACAAACTTCAAACATCCTGCGTGTATCCTGTGGGTGGTGGCAGCAGTCTGTGTAGTTGTGCTAGTATGTGAACGAGTGTTTTATCATGTAACAAAAGTCTAGCTCGCACACTTGCAATAGAACATGAAACGCTTTCTTCCTTTTCCTGCTTTGCCAACAAAATATACGTTAAATAAATAAAAATTATAGGGGTGAGCAGGCAACATTTTTTTATATTGTATTTAACACACCGTTAAAATATTTTCAATTGCGTTGCATGTGTATGTGAATAATATATATATATATATATATATATATTAATATGTATGTATGTAGTATATGTGAGTGTGTGAATATGATGTTATGAAATATTTATATATAATGCTGTTCATGTATTTTAAGACTTTAATCTGCATGTCGAAAGTGATTAAACAGTTTGTTGTTGCCCGTATTCAAACCACATTACTAGATTTAAAAGTTTTGTCGTTAAAACATTCTCTAATTGTTTATTCAAAATTTGTTTCGTAAGCGCTTTTTATTTTGCTCTTGTTTACAAGCGAAGTGGTTGCGTTTTTAATATCAGTTAAATTAGCTTAACTGGAATCTTCATTTGTTTGCAATTATATGGAAAAAAATTTAAACGAAACAAAAAATAATTATAAAAATAAAAAAACACAAACAAGTCAGTGGAGAAAGAATTTTTTACAAGTTTCCTTCTCTTAGCTATTTTGGTTTAGATATAATATTTTTCATCTTCAATATTTTGGCGACATGTGCAGGACGATAAGACAGGAAAGTAGTTTGGTAAAACAATTTATTTTATAAATTCAAATTTGACTTTTAGTTACAAATGCCGACAAAAGTAGCACTCGGCACTGAAAGTGATTAATAGTATTTTAAATGATTACAGTATACAAGTATGAATCAAACATAGATGAGTGGCAGATATGATGTGCCAAAAATGTGAAGTATAACGTTTAATTACAGAGCAAAACGTATGGTCCCTCGAACCGTTTTATACGTATGGTGTTAACAATAATGGTAAAACCAACAATAATCCTAAAACTACCTAAACTCCAGATTTGGTGACACTCTGATTGATTGGGAGCGATGTTAACCTGTGAGTACAGAAGTCGTGGGTTCGATCCCCGCCGTTGTTCACATGTATTACATGGAAGGTAATAATAATTAATCCAATTAAGTCTCCCAGTCTGCTGACCCTTCCTAGCCTACACTCCAACTTATTGAATCACAATATTCATTTAACTCAGACGATGCACTGTGTGTCCACTAAATCATCAATAAAGGCAAGTGTAATATACCGTGAAAAGTAAGTTAAGAATTTATAATTCGTCCATCAGAAACTGGTTCACTGATACGACCTGCTAGCCTGATTGGATATTCTAATATTCCTAACAACTCTTATATCAATTAATATTCTATATTATTATTCCCACAAAAATTCTCACATAGAGTTCAAATAATAATTACGTATCTTCGTAAATAATATAAAAACAATATAATTATTAATTAATATTTTTATTGAATGAATGCTTATTTTAATAGATTTTGTTTTCTTTTAAAACAATGTCGTTAATAGAATTGAAATCTAGACATAATACACATGTATCACGCAAAGTCTTGTGGTTGCTTAAAAAAACAATTAATTGCAAGATTATCCCTTTTCTTGTTTTATCCCTTGACTTACTTGCATACCCTTTGATAAATATGCAAATACCAATAGTTTTCATTCTAGCAAAACAAGTAAATAAATTTTCAATTATATGTAAATCATTTGCTAAATATATAAATTTTTGAAAAGAAAACTAAAATTTACATACAATATTTTTAACAATTGAGTGTTTTTGAGGAATATTAAGTCAACTAATGTTTATTATAATTATATTAAAGTACAAACTTTTAGAGTTTTAGAGACTCTAAAAAAGCAAAACATCATTTAAATTTAAAATTTTGTACATGCCACAATTGATTCAAAGTTATTTAAAATTTATATGCATTTAGGCAGTTCGAATAGTTTCTTTGAGTATACGAAACTGTTGGAAGAGAATTAATTGATTTTTAAAATATTTCAATGAAATTGCTAATTATTATAAATTATTTTCAATTAAAAACTTCGAAATATCTTTTATGAATTCTGCTGAGTTTCTACTACGATTTTCGTTTTGATATCTTTTTAAAATATACATATTTTTCAATACTAATTAAATTTAAAATTTAAATTTATCGTGAATGTTAATATTTATGTATTACGTTAATAATATAATTAATTCTAATGGATTTTTCCACTCTTAGTGAATTATAACGAAAATCAATACACAATGTCGAATTTATTTTATTTTCCCTAAAATTTCTTAAGGTCGTTCTCTTTGGCTTCTTCTTCTTCTTTATAACAATAACAATTATTTCCACCATACGGAGTACAGGTCATACAGAGAAACTAAAACAAATACTTTTCCATACCGAGGTTAAAACACAATAGAAAATTTTAAAAATTACAATTGGAATAGTGTCAACAAAAAAAAAAAAAAAAAAAAAAAAAAAACACAAACAACGTGTACGAATTTGAACAATTGGATTGATCAGAAATTGTTAGTTTGTTTGGTAGTTAAAAATTATATATGTAAGTATGACTGATACATAAAGTAACAAAAACATTTTGTAAGTGTGTTCGTGTAACTCTTGAGTCACTTGAGATTCACTCGTGATTATGAATAAATTTATAAGTAATCACACGTGAGTGCATGATGTTAAAAATATAGATTTCGCTATTACTTGTACTTAAGTGTTTGTATAGGTGTACGCCTGAACTACAAACAAAGGAAATAATTGCTAGATAATCATTAGATATTGTCTTTTTTTATCAAGAATATTGCAAAAATGTTTCAGAACAAAAAAATTTGTCTGGACAAAAATTTAGTTCGGAAACAATGGGTGAACTCAGCTTCTTTCTTCATTTCTGATAAATTTTATTTTCTCTAGGACATACTTTTATGGTGAGAAAATTTCATATCACAACCTTTGCCTGAATTAATTTTGTAAGCAAGAGAAGCTCCCTTTACTGACATTAAACTGAGTTTCTTTCAAAGCAGCAAAAATGCTATGAATATGATGTAATTGAGTTACAAATCGCTATATTGAAACCGATTGGATATTCTGGCATTTATACATTGTTGATAAATTTAAATTTTCATTATTTGAACCATTCAACTCAAGCTGAGATAAGATTCATTTTCAAACATTCATATACCATCTATCACAATGCATTTGAATTACTAGGGGTCGTCCCTTGAGTGATGGTCCTACAAAATTAATAAAGCTATGTATTTTCGTAATACAAACTTTAAATATTAAAAATAGTTAAATATATTTATGATATGCATTCAATCATACATAAATCACTTTTGTAAATCAGGTGATACAAATTTCTAACCTTATATTTAAGCGTACTTCGTTGACAAAGTTATGAATAATTGACAATTTTTTTATGAAATCATTTACAAATATTTGCGATATGAAAAAAATTTCATATTAGATGTGCAACACATATGTTTGTTGGGAAACTATAATCAACGTACATATGTACGTAAAAAGGCAAATTTTGTACATACATACTTAGATAGATTGGTACCTGAATTTATATATATGTAGATGCTTAAAGATCAAAATAATCGTCACTTTCTGTCTTTAGCTCATCATAATTTGAATGTTCAATAGTTATAATTATTTCCTTTTTAAGCCATGGTACTTTTCAATCAAGAATTACCATTAAAAAAAATACATAATTCAGGTTTTAGTTGAGCAAACAACCACCACTGAATTAATAGTGAGTGCTTCACTTGTATTTATGGGCGTACGAAAAAACAACATTGAACATTAAAATTTATTCGAAATAGCGCCATGAAAAATAAAAACGGTAGCGTGTTTCCGTTGTTTGTAAAATTTCTTTATGATGTCTATGACGTATTAATGTACATATACAAATATGTATGTATGCTTATATCAATCTAGTTTTTTACTTCATTTTTTGAAACACGTCATTTTGTTTTCTAATGTTATGGGTTAAAAAGAAATAGTATCTAAAAAAAGAAAAAAAACACAAACACAAATATCTAAATGTTTAGAATTAAATAAATAATGTATTCACGAAAAACAAGACACACAATAAAACATGGGAACCAACCATTCATTTTGTGAAACCGCCAACAGCTACAAAAAAAAGCCCCCAAAAGAACACAAAATATTTTTCCAATCAAAATAAAAGTTTCGTGTTTTTTACTTAATTTAATTCAGGTAAAAATTAAGTTTTATTTTATCTTCACCACAATAAAAACAAAGCTTCAGCCGATTGTTTGATACCGTCATAGCACTCTTGGTCTTACCCTGTCTTTCCGTGTTTCTTTTGAGATACCGAAAACATTTACAGTCACAGCTAATGTAAAATGAAAAAGCAACACAACCCATGTTTTATCCTCAGCAACAACTACATATAACCACAGAGTATGTTTTAAGCTTGTGGAATAAATGTTTTTTTTTTTTTTGAAATAAGGAAAGCCATAAAATACAAAAAGGAAATGAATTTAATGGTGGTTTAAATGGGATAGAAATATTATTTATACAAAATGCTTTTAAATTATACGAATCAGACATTTTAAGCCATTATGAGCTGTTGTAAATTCAATTGCCTCAAACTTAAAAAGTAGTTTTCTAGAAACATTTCATTTTAATGTCCAGAAAACTTGATGGATAACGGGTAAGAAAAACGTTAGAATGACTTCGGATGTTTATGTAGCTTTTTTGATGCATGAGGCACCGAAAAATAAGAACCGATTTTAGAATCATGAATTATAAAAAAGGTGACATTAACATACTTTAGGTGAGACGACTGACTACATCCGGCCCTGACTATTGCAAGACTAGAGTAAAACAGGTCGCCTGACAGTAATGGCTGCAGAGTAGAGCATAAGTTGGTGATGCTGAATGTCAGTGATTGTGAAACATTACGAACATCTGCATAATTGAATGACGGAAAACAGTCTGCCAGTAGCATTGACCGTCATTTACTCAATAACTACCACTGTCGTGTAGAAGGCTATATTCACCCCTATCGCGGATAAACATTCCCATGAAAAAACTCCCAATTTTTTTTGCTTTACTATCGTGAATGATTCCCATAATTTTTTTTTTTGGGAATGAATTCCCATACCTTACAAATATGGCATCGCAAATGTTTACTCCCGCAAATAATTTGACTAAAATTATTCACAACAATTGAAAGTGGGAACAAGAAGTGAACATGTAAGTAGCAATTTGTTTTTTAATCCAGAACTTTATGTAATCAGTTTTTTCTCTTATTTATTAACACAAGATTGTTAATAAAGAACAAATTAATTGTCTGGTAGAAGCAATGTGTGCGAATCAAGACTATGGCAAAGGTTTCCAAAAGGATAAAAAAGAGGACGTGGGTAAATTTTGAAACGAGTTAAGCTTTTGTAAATGGTGTTAATTATTAGTTTAATAAGCGTAACTTAAATTTTTCATGCATAGGTGTGGATCGACCAAAAACGGAACATTAGAAAAAAACTGACTGAAAACAAAAAAAAAAAAACCGCAACAAAACAAAGCGGATCAGATTCATCACGTATTTGTCTTCGCTGCAGTCGTTCTATGGATTGATTTTCCTTTTCCAGCAACAGAAAACGCAAATAAACGCTATTCATAATTTTTACCTTATTAGCTTTAATTTCTTTTATTCATACACCACAAATAAATCTCGGAAAAATTATTTGTTAAATCAAAACAAACTATTCAAAATAAAAACTTTTATTCCCAAGTAATTCACAATAGAGACAAACTCCCAAAATATTCGCGATAGCAATTTGTTGGGGATGGGAATACAATTTTTCTCCCAAACAACTTACTTCCATAATATTCGCGATAGAGGTGATTATCCAATCCAGAATCGTATAGCATGTCAACGCTATGGTGTAGAGTTTGGTTAGCGATTTAGTTAAAAATCGGGGTTTCTATTAATATCTTACGTTTATAAGATCATACGAAGTATACAAATACAAATAATAAACTAGTACAAAAACAGGAAGTTATAAATCGTTCCAGACAAAACTATTCTCTAATGAAGTCTAATACCTTGGGGTTATTACAAAGCCAAGTCAAATTTACTTTACACGCTGACATCGCTACAACAATAAACAAAGTAAAGATTCTATCAGCAGTACAACAACTGTCTTCACAGGATACTTATAAGTTAAGAGTTTTTGATGGATAAAGTGAAAGAAAGTTTATATATTTAAACAATATGTGAACTATTTGCAAATGTCAAGTTATCAATATGTATATGAATGTGAAATTAATAATAATAATTTAACGTCAAGTAAAAAATTGTTTTATTGACAGCTGATAAAACCATTATTATTTGTAATAGGTACTCTTGCTATATGATTAAAATCCGATCAAATATTCAATCACTTTTAACTTCACTGTAAACTTTAAAAATAAACTACATTCAGTTAATGTAAAATGTTTTTTAATGTACGAATGTAATGTACCAAATATGTAAATAACATATCAATTGTATTTAAACAATGTGTAAATGGTAAGTAACAATACTTGAATACGATGTATACAATGTGCAAACAATATACTACATAAGTATATGGGATGTAAATAAAACGCCAGTGTCCAGTAAACAACATATGTATATGTATGTACATCTGATGTACACTATATGTAAAAGAAATATCAAATACATGTAAACATCAATTAAACAATGTAAACATGTATGTTATATTTAAATGTCATGTATATAACATAAAAATTACAGTTCAATTAGACAAAAAACCAAGTTATATTGACTCCGGAACCTTGGATATTGACTACACTTTTCTTCATAGTGTTTTGTTTTTTTATAAACTTAGTCCGCTTTCTTTCCATAATAAAACCATCTTGCAAGAATACGAAAAATATTCGTAGTAGTTTCTGGAAGGTTTTAATGGCTATTGAGGAATATTTTAGTATGATATTATTTTTATTTGCTCCAGATTTTGTTGAGGTAGAAGAAAAACCTTATGATACTGAGCTGGCAGGCAACGAAGAAAGATATGACGTAGAGTTGTATAAGGTAGAAGATCCTCAAAACTGCAGAGAATTTTACCTTGGAAAGGATGGACACATTAGATCTATATTTTAGTACATAAGGAAAAAACACCATCGATTTTGAATGCTGTGGTTACATGATGTTGTGGTATGTCCTTAATTTTATAATGCGGCTAAAAGCTAACACAACTTGTGATTTGTGTGTTGAACATGGAGTCTTTTACGATAAAAAAATTAATTTTTGTTTGTTGAAAAAAATAAATGTTTAAGTATTGTTTTTTTAGTATTTAAGTAAAAACCATCGATATTGATGACTGTTTTGTAAAGGCTGAAAATCAATCAAATTCTTGAAAAAAAAAGTTATAAAATAGGGATTCTAACTTTCCTTCTGTAAGACCGCGCAAAAATTAGAGCGGATATAGGAAGGTTAAAAGACCATAATTAATAACAATCTATATTTTAGGAATTTTTAGCTCTCATATAAAAGTCCTTCGAATGAACTTCAATAGACAATGGGTTAAACATTTTATAAAACTTTATTAAAATAAATATAAAAAAAAAACAAAAAGAAAATACTGTGGCCACACGATAAAAAAAATACACAAAAACTTGTTCAATTTAGCGCATTGAAATTTCTACAAAGTTCTCACAATACAATTCTTTTAAAATTTTTTCTTAAGAAATACATATATTTCTCATCTTATTATTTCTATTTTAAAATGATTTTTTCGGTGTTTTTTGTTGCTTAGACAACCCACAAGAACACAACTGCACAGCAGCAGCACAAATTGCTTGGACAATAAAGAAAGCTCAAGCGAAAAATATGGAGAGATTGCAATTCCCCGCTAATGAAAAATAAAATGTATATTTTTTCATCACAAATAAATGTGTAAAAAATAAGAAATATTTCTGGATATCACACATTTGCCAGCCCACGAAAACAGCAGCATTACACATTTTAACGAATATTAATTTGAAATAGTTCAGGGTGAACTTTTGTGGTTCTGATTAAATTAAAAATGTTAAATAAATTCAAATACAAAATAAAGAACGCATACATACATACACGTACGTATTTACGTCTGTATATCTACGTGTTTCTTTAAAATAAAAATAGAATGCAATATTTCTTCTCAGCCAATTTGTTATAAAATTACATTTTTAAGTATTTTACTTACTTATTGCGTTATCACCTGCAAAGAAAACAGAAAAATAATAAATTTATTTAATTCGCAATATAAGATATTTAAAAAAATTTGGTTTCATCTATTTAAAACTAATTATACTGTAGAATGTAAAAAAAAGCCAAATGTATGATTCTCATACATGTACGTTTATCCGTATTTTAAAAGCATTTGGATTTCAGTTTAGTAGCTCCCCACTTATTTGTTATATTAAGTTTGTTGATGTTAATTATATACATACTGGAAGAGCCGGCAAACGTTGTTTTGCCATACAAAATATTTCTAGTACATATTTTGGGTGTTATTTAAAAAAAAGCGAATGTATTGTAAATGTGTGACGATGACCGCCGATGAAAAAAATACCAAACAATAATTTTGTTCTGTTTGAAATACGAACGCCGACGATTCTCCCGCATGAGGCGGACATAGCGCCATCTGTCATTCAACAACAAAAATTACTATGAGGCGGACAAAGCGCCATCAGTTGGGTTAATAGCTTATTAAATACAGAAATTGCCCCCTCCCTCCCCTCCACGTGCACCTAGCGATTTAAAATATACTTTAGAACCTATTCTCATACCTACGAAATATGCATAAAAAATTTCATTAAAATCGGTCGGGGCGTTTCGGAGGAGTTCGATAACAAACATCGTGACACGAGAATTTTATATGTTAGATATAAAAAATTGTTGCAAGTGTGTTGTGACTTTATAACTCACGAACGGTCAAACCGAATTCGATTAAATTATTAGTTTGCACAAAATCGGTCGACGCGTTCGTGAGTTATGACTTTTCGTGAAAGTCGTGATGTGCTTTGATTAGGTAAATCGAAATTTATAAAAGTAAGTAGCTTCTGTGCGAATCCGGGACGCTCAGCTAGTTTTCATATAAAAATCTAAAACTTTTATTACATTTGTTTTCCAAAAAATCAGCGTTGTCAACTTTGAAATTTCAAAAGGGACCAAAATGGAGAAAAAAACGCGCCATTCAACAAAAAACGCACCAAGTTCAGATTTTTTTTTTATTGAAAATTTGTATTGAATTAATTTTGCGTCTTTACAACATTTAACGTTAGTCCAAAATTCTAATGTTGATACAATATTGTGCCATTGCATGAAGTGAATCATTATCAACCCTTTTTCAATATTTGATAATATTTCGACATCAAATTCAAATTGTACTGCTAATGGCATTTGTAATGGGATAAAACATTTTGTACAATGTTGGTTGTTGATGTCGTTTGTAGCTAATTGGGCTCAAAGCTGCAGCGTGTTTCCGTGTTCCAGCATGCCCAACAAGGGTGGATATTTAGGAGTGATGTCGCATTTGCAATAAAAGCATTTTGGTTTTGTGTTATTATTTGGTCAAGGCCGAATCCATTGCTTATACTATGTTCAAACGACGAACTGAAACACTAGTTTCGCTCCGTGAACCTCGATAGCGAACCCATGTGTCCACACGACATATTCTAGACTGGTTCGTACTTCTACATTCTTTTACTGTTTAAAATACGATTGACTATTTATTGCTTTTTCATTTTATTTAGTTATTTACATAAGTATAAATATATGCTTTATATTTGTTCAATGTTTTTATTAAATTTTAGCACTTATCAATTGTTTGTCTTTATTAAAATAATTTTGGACTACTAGTTCAGATAAACTACCGATAACTTGTTATCAAAATTAGAGATGATAGTAAATTATACTGGTTCGCAACAAGGTTCAAAATGAAACACGTAGGTTCGCTCCCAAAATTTTGTATGGCGAAACATGTATGTAGGTTCAATCAAGGTTGGCCCGCGAACCAAGAATGAGAGCGCGAACCTCTATAATTTCTGTCCGTGTGAACATAGTATTAAACTCACATTGTGATTCCCAAATCTTTTTGTATTTCGCGTATCTTTTTTAGACTCCATTATTGACACTAACTTTAAATATTTCTTTTAGTAAATAGAAATTTTATTAATTTTAGTGTTACAACACTTTATATAAACTCATTTTTTATGCAGTTTATAAAAATCGAACAATGATCGCTAGTCTCGAGAATACTTTGTTTTTGCTAAGCTCTTTAACAGACTTGACAGCAACTTTTACGACAACAAACAAATATGTACTCTGAAAATCTAAAAGGGACAACAAATTTCTTATAATGAAATGTTACAAATTATCTATAACAACAAGACGGTTTAACAGTTTTTGTGAATGTGTTTTGGTACCTCTTAAACATCATTAATGGTTGCTCTTATTATGGTCTGTAAAATTGAATGTAAAAATTGTACACAATTGAATGAAATGGTTTTATAACACTTTTATTTTTTGTACAAAATTCTTTTTTCTTATACTCAAACAAAAAATTGTGTTGAATTTGCTTTGGAGCCACCCAAAATTAAAAAACGCACCAAAATTTAAAAAAAAGCGCACCACACACCAACTCAGATATTTTTCGCAGAAAACATTTAGAAAAGCACCAAAAAAGGTGCGAAACGCACCAAGTTGAGAACGCTGCAAAAAATCGTATTTCATGCGATACTCAGAGAGCATTTGTATATGCTCTCAGATAGTATTTGTATGGTGCTTGTTCTTCTTATGTCCATCAATTCAAGCAGCGTTACCGTTGACCCGACTAAAGTCGCAATTTGACCTTTTTTCGGCGGTCTGGGATTTTTGTGAGACTTTTTTTATCACCGACTTTTGCGACTTTTTTAATTTTATTGCAACTTTTTACCCTTTTTTTTGTAGTTTCTCACAAAAAGCGTTTCTGCGTTTCATGCTTGTCATGTTTACAAATCTTCGCGAATTTTCCGTAAAAGTTTTAAAGAATAGTTTTAGTAAAATAGCTTTTTAAAATAAAACTTGGTATTTTTGCAGTGCTTATTTTACAAAATTATTTGTAGGTGTTCAGTCAATGAAAGAAGTTTTCGCAAATCATGGACAGGTATGTATCAACATGTGAATATTTTGCTGAGAGTTACATAACAAAAAAAATTTATTTTATTCTTTAAAATAAGATTTCTTGTTTAGACAAAAAGCAAATCTGAGAACGAAAAAGGAAATGAAGCTAGAGATACGTGTTCAGAGACTGAGACGGATAATCTTAACATCGCTGCAGGCCCTGCCAAGAAACGTAATATTTCGCGATACTATTCGAAAGATTGGGAATGGAAGTATAAATGGCTTAAGCAAGACAAGGAGTCAAAGCGGCCTTTTTGCAGTGTTTGTAAACAGCTTTTAGTGAACCAAAAGAATCATCTTCAGCGACATGGGAATATGTCCCTAGTTCATAAAATGAAGAGTCAAG
The DNA here is from genome assembly GCA_947311025.1 of Lypha dubia. Taxonomy (NCBI): domain Eukaryota; kingdom Metazoa; phylum Arthropoda; class Insecta; order Diptera; family Tachinidae; genus Lypha; species Lypha dubia. The sequence continues at coordinate 67,147,860 of OX371260.1, forward strand.
AGTTTAGTCTCATTATCGACGAAACAACAGACATTTCAACCGATAAATGTCTTGTCATTGTAGTGAGACAGTTCAACATAAATATAAAATATAAATATAGAAATGAAATTTCCAAAAAATAGTATTTATATATTCCTTAGCTACATATATTAGTGATGTTACGAATATCAATTTTTAGTATTCGCGAATACGAATACGAATACGAATATTTAAAATAGTATTCGCCGAATACGAATACGAATATTTCTTTTGAGGTTTATATATCAAATTTAATTGGAAAAAATCCCTGCCTTTGCGTTAGTAACTATAAAGGAGAGACATGATGACTTTACTCATGGATACAAGTGACAGTGACTGTGAAAATGGATATGAAATTTCTCAACTTAGTTTCCCAGATTCCATTCATCATTTACTTAGAAAAACTATCGCGGAATATATATCGGAAAAACGGGCGGCAAATGACGTTAACCCACTGATATGGTGGAAAGTAAATAAGGAAAAATACGAGCTTCTTTTACCTATAGGCAGGCAATATTTAGTGACACCACCAACGAGTGTTCCAAGCGAGCGAATGTTTAGAAAATGTATTGGAAAATTATTCGAAAAATATTCGCTTGAATTTGGCGAATACGAATACGAATACGACTATCTTAAAACAGGCGAATAGTCGAATAGTCGAATATGAATACGAGTATTCGTAACATCACTAACATATATTATAGAATAAAAAATTGTTGAAGTACAAATACATTCATTATTAAAAATATGAAATAATGCGCCAAGATCAAACGAATGCAATTAATGTAAAAAGCTCACTGCGCTTTACTTGGAGATTTTTACATTTTGTAAAAAATATCTTAACCTAACTTGATTTTTTTTAGCAGAAATCCCAATCCTTTGACTTCGACAGCATACGACAGCAAAATTTATTAAACTAAAGTAAATTTGTTCAGTATACGTGAAAATATGTATAGAAGTATATATAATGCAACTGTATATGTTATAAAATATGATAAAAATGGATTCTGCAATAAGCTTTTTGTTTTGTTTTAATTGTTTTTTTTTTGTTATGCTTTTTATTAATAAAAAAAAACTTAAAAAAATATGTGCAACTTTTATTTTCTCAAACGACTTTTTTAGCGACTTTATTTTTATAAAACGACCTTTTGTGCGACTTTTCTAAAATTCCTAACGGTAACGCTGAATTCAAGATACATACATAGCTGCCAGATTTTTTTAGGTAATATCGTCATAATTTTGGGCAAAAATCTTCATTATCGTCAATATAGCTTATTGAAATCGTCATAAAAACGTCATATGAAAAAACCGCTTTTTTACTAACAAAACATATTTTTGTTAGAGGAAAAACATAACAAAACTCTTAAATCAACAAATCGTATTTAAAATACAGAGATCAAACACTTCACTTAGAATTCACAATAAAATCACATGTAAATAGATTGCATGTTTTTCAATACTTTGAAATATATTTATACATTGCATGGAAAAAAATAAAAAATTTCAAATCCTTTAGCTATTTTTTTCAATTTAGTAAAATATGCATTCTAAATTTAATTTTTGTAAACACTTTTTCTAAAAATATATAAAAGCTACAATAAAATTTATACAATAAATATATAAATTTTTTGCAAATATATATTGCTATTAAGCATATTGATTAATTCAGGTACAACTGTCAGATCATAGCAGGTACATTTGTTTAGCTTTAAATAATGTTTTGAATATAATATTGCTTCCAAAGACGACTTTTTCAATTTCTTATTTTAGTCTTATTTACATGTACCTGACTAAATATTCTTTCCATATTTGCTGAATGTGTTAAACTAGAATTTTTGTAATAAATTTAGTTAAAATCGGAAACAAAAGAGTAGAACCCCTCGTTTGCATCTCCGATAGTTTTTTTCACAAATCCAATAGTTACATATATGTTTTTATCAGGACAATAATTTCAATTGTCTGAACTCATTTTCTAGCTCTTGGTTTTCACTTTCATCAACAAAATATTTATTTTATAATTTCAGAAAACCAACTTTTTTTCTTCATTAATAATATTAAATGGATTAATTAGGCAAAGAGCTTTATATTTATTTTCAAAATCAAATCATGATAATATCTGATCACAAAGCTCTATATAACAATTAACACAATTATTACTACTATCATATTTTTTTTGCATTTATTTGTGATTCTTCCAATACGTCTCAGGCAAATATTCCTAAATAAATGTCTTCAAAATTTAAAAAATGTTTTTGTTTTTATAATCAGTTAAATAAAAGTTTTCTGTTTTAAGCAAACTAGTCTTCAAAAAACAAAGTGACTTATGCCACTTTGAAAATAAACGGCTCAATTGATAAAGGACATTTTAGATGATTTACAGCAAATTTAATATTTTCTTTATTAACAAGTCGCACTGAATTAAAAAACATTTACATTTAAGCCAAAATTCAAATGTATGCCCAGTAATCCGACTAAAAAATGGAGTGTTTTTTAAATGTTTATCAGCTGCCACAATTATGACAGCACATTAAATTATGGCCTGTGAACACCCCTTGTCATATTTTGGTGTGCTATTATTTTATGACATATGACTTTATGACTACAGTGTTAATAGCCCAAATGTGTATATGATACAACATACATGATACATATGATTGTGAATTGAGCAAATGAAATAATTATATAATTAAAAACAATAATAATAATTGATTAATTAAAAATGAATAAATTTTAGTTTTAATTTAGCTGATTTCAATACCAGTTGTTTTAAGACAAATCCTGATACATCAGTCCAAGATCTAATTCTCTAACTAGTGGCTAGAGAAAACCAATTTCACTTACAGAACTGAATACTCTAAAGTTCCCTTAATTAAATTTTTAGTTTTCCGTATACACCAATACTGTTTCTTTGAGAGATTCGCAAATTCTAAAACTAGGACGCATTACGGGATGGGAAATACGACATTTTGACCGTATTTCATCTTTTATTTGTAATCTGAAAAGAATTCCAAGGGATAAAACAAGTGTTGAAAAACTCAGTACTTTAGTGCTTTTTTCAGTTCTTTTTCATTTCGAGAAAACGACGCTTTCAGTACTTTTTCAATACTACATATTTTACATTATGTGCCTTTCCATCCTTTGATAGCTTTATTTTTAAATGTAAATACTTTTAAACTTAGAGCAGAGTTAAAATTTTAAATTTTTATATCTTGTTATGTAAAGCTTGATAACAGTCTGGTTTATTTCGAAAGCCCAATTACTTCAAATAATCCTACAAGATATAGTCTAATGGTGTTAAATCTCAACTTTTTGGAGGCCATTCAATTACACAATTTCTTGAAATAATCGAATCTCTAAACTTTTCTTGCAATAATTCAATTGTTGCATTTGCTGTGTGGCACGTAGCCCCGTCTTGTTGGAACCAAATGTTGTCAACATCAACTTCTTCTGCAAACCCAAATCCTTTCTCAAAATCCTCCAGGTTGTGGTTTGAGGCAGTCCCAATTGTTGAGAACATCTTGGAGTCGACAAAAGTAAATGGCGTTTGCCACTATGAAAAAAATCTTCTGGTCGATTGAATGTAAGATTTTAAGACTATAAAGTGTAGTGGAAGAAATGCTATGCTGTGGGTGATTTTTTCAAAGTGTGATCTGACCTCTTTTCTTAAAGATAACGATAAAGGAGTCTGTTTGAATATCGTTGGACCCTATTTTTAGTAGGAAATATGTATACTGCATTTTTTTCTACTATAACTATTGCAACCACAAAGTTTTGCACTTAATTAATCCATTAGAATACATTTGAAATAACGATACTACTTAAACGGACCACATAGAAAATCAAGAAGATATTGTATTAAATGCATAAGAAATTAATAATGATGCCAAATTGTTTAAGCCGAAACGGAAAGTGTCAGTTGCTAAATAATAAGAAGAAAATTTTTCATACCTTTGGCCTCGTTGCGTCAAATGTTAAAGATTTTCGATTGGGCTCAAATTTTAACCACATGTATTTTAGACCAAATGTAAACACTTGCTGGGGTGTCATTTACAGAATTCCGTAGATTTTTTTGTCATTTTTAAATAACACCCGTGAGAGTGTTATTATTGTACAAAGTTGTTAATGTCCAACTATATTTAAACAAAAATTTATTTTGAATTGAATATCAACATGAAAAATAAATTTAAATTTATTTGTATAGTATTATATGTATGTAAGTATATAATGTGTTTGTTAAATTCAATAAATCTTGTAGATTGTTATGTTAAAATAAAAAAAACTGTTAGGGATATTAACTATAACCAAGCAAAAATCCATTAACAACTTATTTATTCACTCGTTTTACCATTTATCTGCGCTGTAGTCAAAGCCAAGTATCTTTCGTTAAAGAAAAAAAACATACAAAAGAAATAAGTTGTTATGTATAAACTGTTGAGAATCTATAAATTTCTCCAGACTTTATTACAAACGACTGTTGGATATAAAAGTTATTTTTGCGTGTATGTGTGCCTTTGTAAGACTATATTTGTTAACAAGAAACCCATAAAATTCATCTTTTTTATGTATTTGAATTTCAACAAGGTGTGAATACCAGACATTAATGTGCCAAAATCAAGCGAATAAAAAAAGCTTCTGAATTTGATAAGGTGTTTATTACTTTAAGATTTATTTCGAAATTTTTGTGTGAAAATTTAACGAATTCAATAGAGTTTATATGTATACTGAATAAATGTAAAAAATGTTTTATAAAATTAAGAACTTAGCACTAAACAATGAATACATAAGTACATACTTGTACATTTAACAGATAGTTTTAGCGTACTACTTGAATATTTTAATGTATGATTCTGTCTAAAATTTTGTATCTCAGAATTTTTTGCAAAAAATGTATATCTTCGAGATTACAGAATTTTAATTGATATAGATTTGGAATTCTTCTCTCGAAATTTTGATTAAACAGTTCATATTTTTCTGTTTAGCGACCTGTAAATTGTAAAGAAAAAATATTTTTTTTCATGTATCCTGTTAATGATATTTAAATATTCTTTATTTATTTATTTCTTTCCCAACAGTTAGATAATGTTTACAAACTTTTGAGATACGAGTATATGTAGAACAATTTTATTTTCTGTGAAAATATGGAATTTTAGGTGCAGCCTCAATCTATTAATGCAATGCTCAAGCTACTGTTCATTCAGAATTAAGCAGTCGCCTAGAAAAAGTAGGACCTACCACCCTTCTTTGTCGAAGCAGATCTTGCATTGACCAAAAGAGGTAAACTGGAATATCCATAATTTTCCATTATTATATACAAATACGCCTAAAAATAAAACCAAAATTCTTTGATTGACGCTGATTTTAATAAAATCAGATGACTTGATCTAAACGACTGAGGATTATAACCAACGTTATATCGAATTTCATTCAATAAAATTCAACTAGCGATTTTTCTGATTGGTTTACACTTATTCAAATATACAAAGTCTTACTTTCTATTGTTAAGCCGGATTTCTCTAAAAAAGAAATAGTAAGGATAAGAGCAGTTGTGGGGTTTGTTGAAGCAGGCAAGGAACGGAAAAAAAATAAATTAAAAAGACCACTTTAAAAGATCTTTGATAAGCACTATACCGAGAGTTATTCTAGTATTAAAATCGATAATTCTACATTTTTCTTAACAAACGGTTCCTAAAGTTTACCTTACACCTAATATCTGTAATCCTGATGGTCGTTAGCATGCTGACTAATAAGCAAACAATGAATTAGGACCTGGGTTTGATGTCTGGTCAGGGAAAGTCATAACCACCAGGAATAACTACAATGTACTGTTTAAAATGATGAAGATATAGCACTGGCCAATAAAAACTGTTCCCACAGCGATTGGTAGAGTTCCCAGCTACCACAGCGCCCTTCTTGGTCGGTTAGCAGAATCGTCGGCGAAGTAACTTAATTAATAAAATGAGACTGCTCAGACAGCTTAAGAAATTTACAGTTTCTAATTAACACCAGAGGCGCTTCAGCACTGCCATACATGGGACTTTTTCATTGGCATTGAATTTTCATTGGCATTATTTAAAACATTTACAATGAAAAAAAAAATCAGTACCAATAAATGCCATTGCTTTTCTTTAAAATATAATTTTTCTACTATTTATAATGAAAAAACAATGAAAGCTTTGAAATACTAATTACAAAAAATAATTAATACTATCTGTATAAAAAAAAATATATGGTCACATAAGCTTTTGAAAAAATAAAATTATAAATTAAAATACAAAGCAACCCAGCAGCGGAAAGAAGCACTAAGCAGGCCTTCTAGAAGGCCTTATTTGGCCTTCTGGAAGGCGTTGCGTGACCTCTTGCCCCATTCCATACTCATACATTTTTACACACGATGTCCTAGCCAGCCAAGGCCTTCTAAGTTCTCTTCTTACACAGGCCTGAGAGAAGGCCTTATTCAATAACAATTTTATTTTTAAATTACCTTTAGAAATGCAAAAACCCAGTAAAAACCCATGAAAGTGCCAAAATATCAGCTCTGCAAAATAGTGATTATTGTATTATGTTGAATTTCGGGGTTAACTATTTATTTATTTATTGATATTTATATACCCATAATAAAATCTTAATTTTTAGACGGGAGTAGGTAGACCATCCATAATATTTTCGTGAGAATGCAAGCGAGCATGAGTACAAAATCTAAAAGAAGTTCTAGGAAGGCCTTACGGAGGGCCTTATAAATAAAAGCCTCCAAAATTTCGCCGCTGGAAAGCTATGTACACATATTTAATACATACACATACACACATATATATGTAAATAAATATGTGAAATAATATTGACGTTGAATACTGATAATGCTTTTGAAAAACTTTAGCATTGATTATTTGTAATGCTTTTACTTTTTAACTAACTAATAATGCCAATGAAATCGACAATTAATTAGTCAATTTATTTAATTACTCCCATGAATGAGCACTGCTCTTAAATATTAACAAAGCTCACAGCAGCAGAGTTGTCAAAAGAATTAAGCCTTCTAAATATTCAACAGCTATCTTATCTATCATATCCCTTTTCCTGTGTTCTGGTACAATGCATTGCATTTAAACAAAAAAAAAAAAGAAAAAAAAAAAATGTTAGCTCCATTTTAAATACACTAACTCCGTAAAATAGAATAAATATGTATGTATATTCTAATTCTGTAGAAAATATGAGAAAAATAAATGCAAACACTCTACTTTTGGCTGGAGATGTTTTACAGATTTCGTAGGTGCACCTTCAGATAAGGAATAAAAACTTAACTTATTTAAATAAAAACCGATAACATTACTCAGTGCTCATGTTCTGCAACAAACGCTACGAGAAACTTTTCCATTTGAATGTATAAATTAAACAAAAGTGTCATAAATTGAAACAGACAGCTGGTGTTCACACTAAACTGATCCTCTAACTTTTTTGGTGAGTAACAACTGTCACGTAAGCAAATTACTCGCAAATGTCTATAAAAACAGTGTCTGTAAGACTTTGGTTTAAAAAAGGTCCCTAGTTGAACTGTAAAATATACTCACAAATAAAATCGTGATGATATAGAATCTGAAAAATTTTTTTCAAAATAAAATAGATGAGAAAATAGGTATTTTAGCGTTAAGTAATTTTAGAAAAAAAATTTAAAAAATTTTTAAAATAAAATGTATCCAAAATTATTTTGTATAAGCAAACATTAAATTCATACTATACATTACTTTCTATAATCGACTATTATATATTTGACACCACCGCTTAAACTTTAGTAACATTGGCTAGCGTTCTCATCGTCTGTTGTTATATGTTCTGACATTTATAAAGTAAAATGTAAATTTTTTGGTTGTTACAGAGTAATTTTTTTTTAACAATATATAGTTTAGATTTTAAAAACTTTTATTTGTTGTGGATTGGCTAATCTGTATGAATTTCATTGGTACCTAAATACCAACTCATCAGTAGATCTGTACCATCATGTTTGAAAATTTTAAAAACTTATCTTCTCATACATGAACAAGCACAAGCAAAATAGCTTTTAAAATACTTTGTATACAACATAACAAATAATTTTTAATGCAAAATTCAGTTTTATTGATACCAATGTAAAGTAGGGAATTAATAATGGAATATGATGTTGAGCAAATGTCCACCTCTAGCACGTCGGTAGACGTCCGCTTTTTTCACCAAATTTCAAATTACATTTTGCAACAAAGCTTCGCTTAACTCGCCAATTTACTGTCGAATTTCATCTTTCAGAGCGTCAGATGTTTGTGGTTTGTTCACGTAAGTCATCCTTTCAAATGGCCCCATAGAAATTATACAACGGCGTTAAATCACAAGATCGTTGCGGCCAATTGACATCGCCAAATCGCGACCGGGAAATTTCTTATGCTAGTAAGTTTTCACAATTAAAATTCTTTGTACAAGAATGTAGCGTTCAATGGTTAAAAATTTACACTTTTTACTAAATAAATGTCACATGATGACAGCTCAATTCTTGACATTTCATCATTTGACAGCCAATTTGCTTCCTAACCTCAAATTTGCCCACCCTTTACATATCGAAATCAGCAACATAGCACTACCGACAATGTATAGATGATACTGAAACTGCGGGAAAACATCCTGGGAACTGAATAAAAATTTGCAATTTTTTTGTGCATAAAAAAAAAACCATTCCGCACTTTCGGCACAGAAAGATGAGAGCAGAGCCATTGCTGTAGAAAATGTAACAAAAGTATACATATTGATTTTGGATGATTTTCCTATAGAACATCAAAACTTAAGAAATACCATGATAACTTGCATAGTTTTATTAAGCATTTAAGTCTTTAATATCTCATATTATATTATATCAGAAAAGTACCTCTTCTGTTGTATCTAAAGAGAAAATGCAAAAAGTGCATAGACTAGAACTGTTTTGAAAATAGAATTTGTATGAAATAATTCTACTTATTATTAATGCAACCGCACAACAACAAGAAAAAATATACTAGCGCATGTTATTCAACCCACCTTTAAAGAATTCGATTACAAAGACAACAATTTTTCCACTCCCATTGAAAAAATAAAATACTCGTAAACTAAATCAAATATATTTCCACTCCACCACCGACTGACTCCAAGTTACTTGCCAACATTCAAGTGCTACGGCACAAGCACACTCTTCAGCACTAACAAACGTAAGCACAAAGTGTGCTGTTATTCAAGTTTCCTGTCATTTTAAGCGAAGACATCCTTGGCGGATATAAGAAATGCCATCCATACTTTTGTGGTAAAAAAAAAGAAACGGCTATAAATTTTTAAAATTGTGTTAGAGATATGCAAAGTAAATGTGACATAAAAAAACAACTGCTTTAATTTGAAAAAAAAAAAATATTCTGTAAATTTAAAATATTTATGGTTTAAATCCAAAGAATAAAATTATTTTAAGTTAAAAAAAAGACTTTTAAAGATATAGTGCAAGTTTATACAAAATTCAAAAGTATTGATAAGAAAAACAATTACGAATATTAACCCTTAAGGCTTCCGCCTCAGAAAAAAAACTTTGCAAAAGTTTGAGTTGACCAAAGTCAAATGCAGCATATGTATATACTGGTAGTATTGGTCAACATTCCATGTTATGAAAAAATATCTAAAAGAAATTTATAAAGTTACTTTTAAAACTTTTACAGATAAGAACTTTGGCAAAATATGAACCTCAAATGCCATTTTGTTAACTTTGTTTTAATAAAAACAAGTCAAGCTAATGGAGTTCCTTCTCACTTGTCTATTTATCAAAGACTGTTTATTATGTTGAATATGTTTGGCCATAATTTCTCATTTTTTTATGTTTTATATAAAATTTATTTCAGGCATTTAAGTGAAAATTACTCAAAATATATTTTTTTATAAATACAATTACCTTATTGCAAGGTAAGACTGTAAATGTATTTGGTATCAGGCATGGTATAATAAAACAGGTAAAATTGTCCTACCTGCTGTAGAAGAATATTTTTGTTTTACAAATGTCAAATTGTATGTAGCAGAGCAACAAGCAGATTAAAAATTTGTAGCGGCGTCTAAGCAAAAAAAATTATTTTAACCCGCCGGTGAAGTATACAATTTTATTTAGAAATTTTATTATTAAATAAAACAAAACTGATGTAAAGAAAAGTCTAATATCACATTAAGAAACTTAAAGCTAACAATGCATATTTAGAAGCCGAAATATCTGTAAAAGCAGTAAAAAAAACCGATGTGTTTGGCAGCGGCTCGAATTCACAAAAGCGGCGACGATGTCCGGCTTCGAACACATAAAAAACATTTTACACTAACAAAATGCCTGTTGTTTTTGTGAAGTTGTATTTTTTTTTTAGGGACAATACTACCTCATTTATTATAACATGGCATCAGGTAAATTTTTTTCTATTTTTCATGAATAATTATTAAACAAGGGGGTTATTTTTAATAAAAATAATGCAGTGAATCTTCGATATAACGAATTCAGAGGGAATAGAAAATACTTCGATATAGCTATTGATTCGCTATAAATATAATCAGTAAGGACTTAATATAACGAAATTTGAGGAAATTAAAAAAAAATCGTTATAACTATAGTTTTCTTAATTCAATCTCTATTTAACATGAGAATGCTAATAAAAGCTTATATTTCATGAAGTGAATAAAAAAAACATTTGTGTTATTCAATTAATTTTAGTAAATTTTAGTAAAATAGTCTGTCAAGATTCAAGTCAGCATTTCTAATGCATTACATTTGCACACACATTAAGAATTCCTTCTTTTGATAACGAAAATTTTGTTGTAAAAAGCCTTTTGTACCAGTACTTCGTTGCATAGCGGCTTTACAAACGCGCATGTAAATAGATTTAGAATCTACTTTTTTTAAAGTGCGACTTTACCATATAGGCTTCATACTGATATTGAAGCATTTGAACGTATATTTTGTTATATAGAGGCTTTTTGCTCAGAATTTATGCGTTATGCTATAGTGTATTTTTTATGAAAAACATTGCAATAAAGAGGTTGGCTGACTTCCAAAACGTTCGTATACAAAGTTTGTATACAGTATTGCTACTGTATTTAAATCACATACATATGCAAAGTTCCGAAGCAATGCAACAACTATAAAACTGATGCCGTGTTTTCTTTCTTACTGCGTTAAAAATACTTGGCGGCGGCGTTTTGAAATGGTATACATTGTACAATTATTGTACTGCGGCGTTATGAAATGTGATGCTTTGTTCAAACACAAAGCAATTGACGTTTTGGAAGTCAGCCGTTGTCTCAACTGACTCAATGAAATATACGTTATACTGAGTTTTTCGTAATAACGAAGTTCGTTACATCGAAGTTTCACTGTATTTTTTCTTTAATCCTGTTTTAAAGTACTCTAACTTCAGAAGTTAAATTTACAATGCATAGAGAAGAGTACTAAGATAAATTAAATATAGAAATGAACAATTTATTTTGGAGAACATTATCTGATCTTATGAAAGTTATGTTTGTGTTTTCTTTATTAATAAAATTTTAGCATAACTTTAATTCAAAGTAAAAAATGTTATTACTATCCTGTCTGCTGTCTTCTTATTTTTAATTTTTATTATTGTTTAAAAAGGCTTTCCACCAGCCCCTTGGTACATTTAACTTAAAATTTTTGTAGACATTCTTTTGACTGACAAGTAGGTGTGGACATTTCTATCATTCATTCGTTACGACAGAGTTTGTTTTACACCCACCACTCTGTTCCATGGCCTTTTCACATCTTTCTATAATTTTCGCAGTCAATACTTCTTTTGGTGTTTTTATTTTGTTTTGTTTCGGCAGTCTTTTTCTAGTTGTTTTTGTCGGTTGTAGTTATTTTGAGGGTTCAAATGCATACCATTTGTCGATTGTAGGTTGTGCCCCCTAAAGCATGAAAGGTAATAGTTACATGTCCGTTTTGTTGTTATTATTGCTGTCATTCTACACCAACAACGAAACACCAAACCAGTATTCCTACAAATTTCGTATGCGCAAGTTTCGCAAATATGTATGTACGAATGTCCGTCCGGTTCTCCTGACGCAACGAAGTAAACAGCCAACCAGTTGGCCAAATAAATGGATGGTCGGTTGTTTAAATAACTTTATTTTTATTATAGTTCGTGTTTTCGTTGTACTGACTGGTACACTGCAGAATTGACCCAATAATGCGGAAAAACTGTATAATTTTGATTCGAATAGTAAATTTTATATAAGTAAATTACAAGAACTAGTCGATGGTTTTATATTTAAATTTTTGTTTAACTTAAGGTTCTTTTACACGGCACGTTTGGTACATCTGACTTGTCACTTGTGTGCACAATTTATAAATTGAAATACAAAAAAAAAAACTCATAAGCATACAATACATATATGTTTTAATATACACGGATGCGTTGGCATTAGCAATCAACGAAATGCAGCAATATAGATTAGCTAAGTCACAATATATAAGATAGATTTTTAGAAACATAAATTTTTGAAATTATCTCGAACGCATTGTCACATATCTTAATTTTTGAATTCAGTAGAACACACAACTAGCAAAATCGATTTCAAGAATAATATACTCGATATGGTGTGATAAATGTAAGATAAATAACAAATTAATTGTGAGTTCAACTATCAAAAACTGGTAATATCATCTGTATATTCGCCCCCAGATTCTCAATTACCGAGTGTCAAAATACGGCTTTTTATAAATCACTGGGCCTCCGTTTTCTAGCAGCTGGCGACTACAATGCTAAGCACACATTCTGGGGTTCACGTTTAATCACTCCTAAGGGACGAATTTTGTTCGACAGAATATCTAAAATGGGTTTGAATGTAGTTTAAAGTGGTCAGCCAACATATTGGCCAAAAGATCGACAAAAAATTCTTGATGTTATCGACTTTGGAGTTGTGAAAGGTGTGCTCAGCGAGATGGTTGAAGTTGAAGCATCTTTGGACTTATCTTCAGACCACTTGCCTACAATTGTCACTATTTACTCACACACAACATGTGATTTACCGATGACATCTGCACGTATTAACTGGCTGAAATACAGAAAATATCTGAGTGCTCATTGCTCGGAAAAAATGCCGCTGAGAACACCTTCAGACATAGACGATTTTCTCAGGTTGTTTGAAGCGAATGTTAAACAAGCTGCTTTTAATGCTACTTCAAATGAAATAAACCAATCAGTGCGATTTAACAATATTTTTTCTGTAGATATAAAAAGGCTATTGATTGAAAAACGGAGAGCTCGACGAGAATGGCAGCGCTATAGATCGCCGTAGCTAAAATTAAGGCTTAAGGAGTGTACCAAGCAGCTTAGGAAATTTTTGCAAACTCTAAAAACAGCTTCCCTTCAAAAATTCCTTCAAGAGCTAGATGCAACACCACAAACATATTATTCACTGTGGCGTGCAGCCAGAGCACTTAAAAGGCCGGTGATATGCAAACCCCCATTACGAGCCCCTAATGGTGACTGGGCAAAAACTGATGCTGAAAAATGTGCACTTTTTGTTAAACACTTAGAAAAATTATTCACTCCGAATATTTCTGCTGATATTGTTGAACTGCCACCAGTCGTCTCTTCACCAGAAATATCGCTAAAATTAAACATTGTGGAGATTGAAAAGGCTATTACTAGTCTTAACACCAGAAAAGCCCCAGGTGTCGACAAAATAAACAACAAAATGCTTCAAGAATTGGCTTACACTGCAAAAAGAATAATACTATTAATTTTTAACAGTATTCTACGCCTAGAACACTATCCTAAATAATGGAAGGTTTCGCTAATTACTATGATACCAAAGCCCGGCAAGGATCATACAAAGGTTGAATCCTATCGGCCTATTAGTTTACTGTCTAACATTTCAAAACTATTTGAAAAGCTGTGTATGAGCAAGCTGATGCATATAGTGACTAGTAATGGATGTATTCCAGATCATCAATTCGGTTTTCGCAGACAACATAGCACAATTTAACAAACTCACAGACTTGTGAATGTTGTTAGAGACACTTTTGAAAAAAAGAAATACTGCTCTGCGTCTCACAAGCTTTCGATAAAGTATGGCACGAAGGTCTTTTCAACGAATTAACACAAAATCTACCAGAAAACATCGTAAAGCTTTTAAAAAGCTATTTAATGGAACGTAAATTTGTAGTTAGGGAAGGCAATTTTTTAAGCCCTCCGCAGTCGATTGAAGCCGGAGTCCCTCAAGGCAGTATCTTCGGTCCCTTACTTTATTTAATATATGCCTCTGACTTACCGTTAAGCAGTAACATTCATATATCAACATTTGTGGATGATACAGCCTTTCTAAGCGTTCACGAAAATCCTGTAGAAGCTTCCCGCAACTTACAAGAATATATATACAAACTGGAAAAATGGCTCAAACAATGCCGTATAAAAGTTAACGAGCAGAAATGTGCACACGTCACTTTTACGTTGCGCAGGGAAACATGCCCGCCTATAAAAATTAACACCGAGACTATACCGCAACACACTGTAGTCAAATATCTAGGCGTTCATCTTGATCGTCGTTTAACATGGAACTGGCATATAGACGCGAAGTTAACACGAATGAAATTAAAAGCAGCCCAAATGAATTGGCTTATTGGAAGAAACTCTATACTAAGCCTTGACTGTAAACTTCTCTTATACAACGCGATCCTGAAACCAATATGGTCCTATGGAATCCAGTTACGGGGCACTGCTTCAGCATCGAATGTCGATAGAATTCAAAGGCGACAGAACAAAATCCTACGTACAATAACAGCAGCCCCCTGGTATGTCAGAAACCATCGAATTCATAAAGACCTAGACGTTCCCGTTGATGAAGACAGTATTTTCAAAACACGCAAAAAAATTTATAAAAAAACTTGAGTTGCACCCAAATCCACTTGCGCGCAATATTCTTCATTATACAGGCCACACCCAGCTGAAAAGAAGGGATACTCTTTTTCTCAGCCGTTCACGAGAGATGTAAAACAACAAAAATTAACCGTTGAAATTAAAAATTTTGTTTAGCATTGGCTAAACTTATATTTAATATTTTTTTTAGATTTAAGATTTGAAAAACTTATTGATAATTTAATTTATAATTAAAGATTCAATAAATAATAAAATTATCAAAAAAAAAAAAAATTGTGAGTTAATTGTCCAATTTTATTAACGAGTTTCTGTTCTGGTGTAAACATTAAAAATTTCAATATCAATGCAATTTTTTCTCTCGTGATATTTAATTATTTCGGACAAAAAATAAAAATTATTTAGCGTCTGTCTGTTCTCATATTACATAATACACCTATGACGAAGTAGATACAATTTACTTTAAGAAGCGTTACTTGACTAATTACGTTGAAAATGACGCTATACAAAGAGTACCTTAACTTACTCCTCCATTGCTTAAATTTATCAAGAAACAGGGGATAGAATACAAGTTTTTTCCTTAACAATTGTGTATTCAAATGGTAGTATTTCTAAAAAAACGTCACCGTTAAGTAAAGCTGAAAAGTTAAGCTACAGGACTATCTATTAGGAATACAGCAAATTAAAAGAAATCAAGAGCAATTTTTTTAATATTTTCATTGATTTTCGCTCATTTATTTTCGCTGAAGTTAAGCAATAACCAATATTCAGAACAAGCAAACCCGTTCAAATAAAAAGAGTCCCACAAACAGGGAGTTATCCGAAAAATTATATTTGAGGAAAAGAAATCGCCTTCAATAATTACAAAAAAATATTATACCGCTACTCCTTTATATTTTGGTGAGAGCAACTTGTCTCCCTGTATCTGAAATACAGCAAAAAACATTATAAAACTAAACCAATAATTGCATAAAAAAATCACAATATTCCATTTCAATAATAATTATTATTTTCCATTAAAAATATTGTTTGGAAATCGTATTTTAACCTTGGTTTAGGGTTTCTCCTCTGGTTATTTCGAATAATGGCTTCGGTGAATAAAGATTATTCTGTATTGGCGGCCTCCAGTCGGTCGTATTTATCAAAAGCTAAGGGATACATGTAATTGCTCAGAGATAAAAACAACCTATAAATTATTAATTGAAATATTACATTAAATATGATCATATTCTGCATCTAACTAAACTACATGATTTCATTAATTTTATTTTAGAAATTCAGTTAGTAATGAATTGCCCTGTCTGCAGAGTTTAGCTTTTTATTACATAATTAAGTTCATATTTTAATTAAGTTCAACTTCAATTCAAATTAGTTTTAACAAATAAAGAATATTAAAATATTCAATTAGATAAGTAGATCGTGTCAGTACTGATCTTGAGATCAGTACAACTTATCAAGGTGGATACTAATGAGTACTGAAACTTTCTACAAATTTAATAGAATATTATAAGATTCCTTATCTCTTAATAATAATTCAAATCTTGAAATTAGTTCCTATAAAGTTCAAAGAAATATTACGTATACTATGTATTTATTAATTTCAAATTAATAATAAATGTTTCTGTGTTATTATATAATGATTAAAAAAATATTTATATATAAAATATTAAATATATATATATATATATTATATATATATATTATATATATATTAATTTAAATATAGTCATTTAGAAATACTTATCAATTCCATAATAATATTTAATTAAATCATTTATTGAACTACACATCGTCTGTCTGCCTGCTGTTTACATAATTCACATACTGGAAATTTGAATAAAAAAACGCGAAATTAAAAAACATTAAAAACATTTAATGTTTGTTTTTAATTCAAATTTAGTAATTTTAAATAATGTGAACCAAGTAGCATTTACTCGGTATTTAAAGATAAATTATTCAAATTTAATATGATTTGATTGATTTGGAGGAAATTGAGTTATTTGAAGTAATTTCAGATGGGTACAACATCCAGAAACTCTTTCTATGACATTGAAACAAATTATTTTATATTCTGTTGTTGTGTATTCTTATCCAAATAAGTATCTCTGAAAATATAAAAATATATTTCCACTCCTCAACACACAGCACTTATGTCCTTCTACAATGAACTGGGCTATCATTCATCTGTGTATGTGTTTTTTATTGTATATCGTATGTGGAACGTGATTAAAATCAGTTATTAATTTAAATTGAAAATAAATACTGTATTTATTGGGAAACTAATGCCTTTCCATTATTTTGTGAAAATTATTATGGCGTATTGAAAGCCATTCCATTTCATGCTTGTCTGAATTTCATAATTAGTTGATTGTTGTGTAACAAAATATTTATAAAAAGAGTACAATTAAGGAGGCTGCATTTCTTTAAAAACAACAATTTAAAATTTTTATAAAATTTGGACATATATAACATTTATTCCACGAAATTCTTAAGAATTTTTCAAACATAAATTATAAAGATCTACTTATGAGTTGGTATTTAGCTACCAACGAAATGCATATAGATTAGCTAACCCATAACAAATATTAATTTTTGAAAAGGTAAAATTTAATCTTTAGATAATCATTTGTTTGAAATATATTTTGTTGATTTGGCGTTTAATTTTCAACTTTTCATTAAATTACAATAAGCAAAAAATTACTTTTATTTTTACTAAATATGATTTTCGTTTTAACTAAAGACCTGTAAAAAAATCAAGCTTTTAACAAAAAATTTTGAAACTATTATAATGATTGAAAAAATTTATGTTTTCGTAGTGATATTTTTTCCTTATGAAATAGAGCAATAAATTATATTATATTTTTAAAAAATTATATGTATATTTTGTAAAATTTATTGTCTGAATTTAATAATATTTTTCAATGATCTTTCTTGATCATAATAAACTACTCTTAATTTCTATAATTTCTATATATGATTGCTTATTTAGTATAATTATATGTAGTGATGGAAAAATGTAATTGCTCATATAAACAAGGATCACGGTTCTGGTAATCAAAAATATTTTGAAAATAATGACCTAACGAACTCACGTTCTTTGAGTTAAATTCGTTGAAATTCTACATATTATACCTTGTTTCAGTAAAATATTCCTTGATATTACAAATAAAATTTTATGTATTTATGAACTCAACGTTGAAACCATTATTGGATTTTTTTCGTTGAATTAAACAATGAATTTTTTTTTTGATTTAACGTATAATACTTTAAATTTAAGCAGCTCGCTCATTTATTTAAACATAATGAACAAATACTTTGATTCAAAGAACCTTTTTCTTGATAATATACATTGATTTTGTTGTATGAATACGTTGGATCAAGAAATAAATTCTTAAAAATCAACGTACGGTTCGAACGTATGCTTTCTTAACTTCAACCAACTGGTACGTTGAATTCAACAAGCCATTGATTGCCATACGTTGAATTCAAAGATCCTGTTCCTTTTTTCCTTGAATTTAATTGCTTTTTTGGTTGAGTGTAGCGCAACTGATATGTATATGTAGACTAAAATTATTCCAACTACATTTGCTCTTAGATAGATTATGGTTGCCTAAAATTTTTTTTATCTATGAGTGGATGTATGAGTTTTTGTTTGTAAAGTGGTTTCTATTTTGTTTCATTTGTGATGTAGATAGTAGAGTACATAGTAGAGTTTACTGTTAATTTTCATTCCGTTAGGATCCAAAATGAATTAGTTTATTTCATATATGTATCAATTAGTTGTGATAAGTTCCAGTTTATGTATGTATTTCTATATACATAATAGTTTTCCCTTCTTTAAATATTTTCCACAATCATACATTATATCTGGTCAGCTTGATAAACTTATTCATGTATGAAAAAAATTGATCAAATTTAAACTGGTTTTAAAATTAGCATGAACTCCAAATGACATGTAACTGATGGGTTATTAAACGACTATTGAATGAATAAAATGAATTTTATCAAAACAGTCACGTAAATAACAATAAATTTAAATTGTTCAACAATTTTACATTATTACAGTTAAAAATATTTCTAAAAGTTTATAAAGAATTGCAATTTTCAATGTAATATATTAAACACACTTAGCAGACATGTTGTAATGATATTGATATCGAAGCGCCAGTTGTTGGCTTTTAATAGTTAGTGTTATTTTATATGAGTACTTTAAAAAAACAGCGTTTTTAAAACAATTTTAATTTTATAATTTCATAAAATTATTTCTTCATTCAGTGCCTGTCAGTTGTACCATCACAGTAACAAACAATTTATGCTGAACAGTTTGTTGAAAAGCAAAAAAATAAAATTGCAAATTTGCATTGAAAAGTAATTTGTCAAACGCATTAAAGACAATGATTCCACACCGACTACACTAGCAAATGTTCAATTATTTGTAGAGTGACTGTGTGTGCGCAGGAAGGGTGTTTGAAATGGTTGATTGTGAGCAAGCAAGTGGGTAGCGGATATGCCGCCATTGACATGTTGTTGTCTCTATATTTTTTGCATTTTTTCACTTTCTGTGGCATTTAAATTTAATTTTTACTCTTGTCATTGCGTTTTGTTCACTTTTGTTACTCGGTTGTAAATTTTTTTGTTCTATTTATTCAAAAGTTTTTTTTCTGCTTTCGAAAGGACAAATTTTTAGGCAGCTAACTTTAGTGAGCAAAAAACTCAAGCAACTGCTGCGGTTAATGTCTTCTGAATGTAAATTCAATTTTATCGCACTTTTGTTTTTAATAAGATTTTTAAGTGAAATATATTGGTTGCCATAGTTTACATTCACACAAAAGTATGAATATTACCGAATCACATAACTTTTTAAACTTATGCTTTAATGTGAGTACCCGGCGTTTGTCTTGGGTCTAGAGTAAAACAAAGGTGTTTTAGCTTTGGTAAACAAAAGGAAAGTTGTGTAATTTCTTACAAGTGACACGATAAAAACTTATTTAAAGAAGCATTATTGAGGATTTGCAAAAGTTTTTTTGTAAAACAATAACTTTTGTAAAGCTACTGAAATCAAGTACTTTTTTTGGAATAGATAGGATTTTTCGTAAAAAAAAATTTGCAAAACGAAAAAAAAATCGATTTAAATTTACAGAAGCAATAGAAAGCGCATTTGATAAATCAATGTAGATATATACATACGTATACATACGAGTACATATATAAAATAGTCAAGTTAAATAAATTACAAAATTAAAGACTAACTTGCTTTCCAACACATGGTGATATCGAGATTATTTCATACAACTTCTTAATTAATATTTTTTTTAACCACTAGGCGTAAAAGCCGCCTTCAAAGGCATTCATTGAGAAATTTGTTTAATGTTCTGTAATATTTAGAATTAAGTTGAGATGATTTACACATGTTTAGTCATACACGCAAAAAAAGACGTGAATGCTAAATGTTCATGTCGACTACTTAAATATGAAAAAATGCCGAATTAATTAGAAGAATAATATAAATAAATTTGTAATAAGATCCTGATTTTGGATACGGCTCCGGCTTGTCTGAAAATCAAGATGTGATGGAAAAATTACATAACAGGAGTTCAGATAAAACAAAAGGTTGCAAATTTGTTGATGATTAAAATTTTTTAATAAACTTCCATGACAATGTATGTGTAAAGCCTCCTTCATATAACATTCTTATATATGTACACATAATTGTGTATTAAAAATTACTCAACTGTGCTAACATTTACCGATAAAAAAATTGACCCTAAATGTATGTGTACAGTAAACTTTAAATAAATTTGTAATCGATACTAGTATTTTTTTGTTGTTGTTTTTGGTAAACTATTAAAATTTCATTTTATGATTTATTGACTTGTCTGATTAAAGAACCAACAAACTGACGCGCGATATTTAATTTCCTCTTTAAAATCCAAAACCATCAGCAACAACAAGAAATGTTTCACTCGTATCAGTTTACAAACTCACTGTGTATGAAACATATGTATACTAACACTCATCCTTTCCTTATTAAAGGTGTGAATTTACCACCACTTAAGGACTCATTTAAGGATTTCAAACACAATGAGACAATAAAAAAGTGAAAGAATAATTTCAACAGATTTAAAGCACGTAGACATACATACATACACACATAAACCGTGATGCAAATAAATATTATTTTAAATTGTGATAAATGAATTGTAGATGAATATAGATGAGACTAAAACTTGCAGCAAAGGGAATAGGGATGAATCTACATATTTTTGTATACGAGTATGTGTGATACACAGAGAAACACACTCAGCATTTAACACAATATTTAAAAGAGCATGAAAAGTCAAATGGAAATTAGAATAGAATGATATACAAACAACAAATAAAAACCGTAAACCTTGTTATAAATGATTGTTAAAATGATCCTTGTTTTGCTGCTCTTCAATTGTAGTGCGGTTGCTAAATGTATGGATGAGCTAGAGAAAAACAAACTAAGGATTATTTGAAATCAGAGATTGTTTTTCTGTTTGTCATCGTTAAACCCTGTGGCATTCGAAAAAAAAACAGGGAATGAAGATTTGTAACAAAAACTACTCATATGGAAGTACTTGTAGTATTTATTTGCATACATCCTATTGTTTAAATTTATTTAACCCTCTAAAGGCCACCTTTTTACTAGTCTTTGCGCATAAATAAGTTCAGAAATAATGTAAATCAAAAAAGGTGTTTGACAGTTTGTTCTGAGTACACTTTTATTAGCTTCACACATAATTACTAGTACTCTTTCAATATGATTTTCATCACTTATTAGAAATCACTCTATACAGTCTACCGCTCCAAGCGGACATTAGTGACATCTAGAAATGATACTAAATTGATAATTAGATAATTAATAACATTGGCCATTATTTATTTGCCCAAATTCAGTTGATGGACCCTAATTGAAAAATTCCCATTTTTTGTTTTGCATACTGGATACTAAGGCTTCGCTTCTCTGCAACTTTATTCTGCTATAGATTAAGGTGCAAATCACTTCACTTCTGCTCTGGCGACATTCACGTTGCCTAATTAGAACCTCGCCTCCGGAGAGGTGAGATTAAGTTTCTACCGTTTATATTATTCTTTGTGTAAACATTTAAGATATGTTGTTTCTGCAATTAATATCATAATCCAGAGAGATAAATTTGCTAATGGTATAAATAAAAACAGTATCATAAATGAAATGAAATCAAAAATATAACCAATTGTAAAAGGAGAGCAGCTTCGTTAATGAAACATTTTATTAATTGATAATGATATTTTTTGCGCCATAAAATATAACAAATGGCTTAGGCCACAATTACTCTTATAGCTTTAATTGTAGCTAGATACTATTTCCACAATATGGACGAACTCTTTGAGTGTAAAATATGTATGAAAATCACTCAGTTCTTTTTATTAATTTAATTAAAATTAGCACCTAAATTTTGATTACTGTATCTAGTTTTATTTATTAATTATGGTTCTGTTTTGGCTCTTGTACTATTTTCTTATAAATCTAATTCGAGTATACGAAATTTCATGGATCTAACCTTTTTTTCAAAATTAAATTCTAGTATTGATGAAATTAAAAAAAAAATACTTTCTTTTATTTTTTCGCAAGAAATAAATTTCTTATCACCCATTACAGTCAACTTTTACCAGCAACGTGCACAGTCTTGTTAAACTTTGCGACTTACTAAAAATATATAATTATTAAGAACAAATAAAATCTGAAAATATTTTAGAGACACCAGAATAACACTGACTATATTTCATGTACAGCTCATCATGCAGTGTTCTTATGGAAAATTTTAATTATCAAACTTATGTAAAACTAAACAAATTTTATTTTCAAGTAACAGCCGAATTTAACAGAGGTTCGTTAATACCGGAGTGTCAAAAGAGGTTAATATTAGAAAAATAGTTTAAATTGGGGTCTGTGCTGTTTGTTTTCGGTAAAAATCTCAAAAACATACTTCTATTAAAACAATATAAATATTCTTTTAACGAGTCCCATGCATATCCACAAGTCATCTTACCCTTAAACAAAACCCACATACATTCATAATCGTACATTCCAATCGTTGTGTGTTTTCTCAGGATGAGCGCGGAAATAATAAACCGACAAAACAAAGTAACTCGTGGTAGACACGTGGTGTAAAGGACTATAAATTACAAAAAAAATTTTACAAATGTTTAAACTTTTAACACTTATTTTAAAGCAAAATCACACGAGATTTATATTCGTGAGAATGACTTGCAGGATGCCAAAAAATATTAAAATTTTAAGGTCGTTGAAAGATTTATTGAAGTTGATAGAAAAACATATGTTTTAAGAAAATGATTAGCACACTTTTAGCCGAATTTAACTTATTCGTGATAAGAAATAGAAACGGAAAATAGGCATAAGATGGTATATGTACATTAATTAGAAAATTTAAAAAGTTAAATTCTGTATGACTTATAAAAAGTATTTTACTTATTAAACTATACCAAATACATACATACATATACATAAACGTGTATCGTTTAATAAAATAATGACAGTCTAGAAAAACAGACGCATCAAACAACTGTCATGTATTTAACCGACAAAGTCAGACAATGTTGATGTGTCTGTGCATCTATGTATGCATGTATGTACGTCCCCATGTATGTAGTTAAATACACATACTTACGAATTTAAATTTTTAAAATACAAAATGCCGTAACAATGTCTCGTCAACCGTTGACATAAAAGATCATCCATCATTTTGGACTTGACCTTTTTTTTGCTCAAGTTAAGCATCTAAAGCTTCATGATGTATTTTTAGCCTTATCTTGTTTTGTTGTTGTTATATAGTTCATCTGCTGTAAAATTTTATTTAAAATATATTTTTGACGAAATGGTATTTTTTTAAAAATTAGGTGGGAAAAAGACCATATACACAATATAAGAATAAATTTGTCGTTTCATTAATGAAGGTGTTGCAGTTGAAGACAGTAAAAGCTTTCCTAAATAATGCCAAGCAAATATTTCAAAACAAATAAATTAAATTTTTTAAATGTATTAGTTTATTCGAGATTGTCTCAACATTCTTATTTCCTGTTTTAGAAATTCTCTGTATTCAAACATGGCTAAAGGTTTAACTGGCCGTAGGAATCAACTAAAAGCAGGCGCATAGATTGGTTTACGCACAACAAAGAAATAGATTTTTGACCAAAATGATTTGGATCTGGAGCTATTCTGCAAACTAAATTATTTATCGAGATGTGGACGTAAAGACAAAAAAATCTTGATGCATTCTAAATTAATATCATAATCAAAATATACCTATACGTTTTTAGTAAATATTTTTCCAACATTAATAATAAATTATGTTATAAACATACATAACTACAATATTTAGATGCACGTTAATAGTATATAATACTATCTTTAACCGGTGAGCTTCGCCAACCCCATTATTATAAAATAAAACTAAAATTTGTTAGTATAAATAACACAGTGATTCACTATGGAAATATTACTTTTTCCACAACAATAGAGACTACAAGAATTCATAGAGATAAACTATTTATTAGTTGCAAAAATTTTTTCAAATTAGCTGTTTTCACAACTATTTATTTTATGAATATTTAAATAATAGTTTTATAAATCCTACTAATATTTTAAATGTGAAAGTTTGTATGTTTATATGTATGTTTGAGGGAAATTTGCTATACAGAGAGTATATTAATTTTTAAGCCTTATAAACACGACAAATAGGTAATTTTTGTTTTTAAAATAAAATTTGTTACATAAACATACCGTGTACTTTCTGGGGGAAAAATAACGAAAAGCTGGAACTTATATACTTTTTGATTTTGGCACTTTTTGTTTTTTCGCAAAATTTTATATACAGACAGTTTATTGCTACACTAACTTGTACCGTCAATGAACTCAAGTATAAAAGATAGTATTATATGAATAGCTCAAAGCTTGTTGATAATATAATTTTTTTAATCCAAAATGGTTGTTTGCTAAGTTTCACAATGTTATGTTCGAAAAGGATCAATAAGGATTTGGGGAGCAGGAAAGATTCCACTGGCAACTTTTGTGTGTACTTTACTTTATTTTTACTTATTTTGGTATTGAAAAGCTATTAAGTTATTCTTCCGCATTGTTAATATGTACATATATACTTTAGAATTTCAACTAATAATTATTTAAGTACTTAAGCAAATATAGTTGTTTCTATGCTATGTCCTACAATAAAAAAAATTATCGACTCATGAAATAAGAGTTTTAAAAAGTTTTTTTTTGCTACTACAACAATCTCGTTCCCAAATGAGATTTATAAAATGTATATAAAAATTCAAGTACATATATTGTTACCATATATTCTTACTGTTCTCAAAGCTATAAATAATATTAAAATATCTGTAAATTTAATATCTAATAATAATAATAATATCTATCTACATGCAATTGTAATTATTTTAAGAACTCTGTTCTGAGAACACAAATAATGTAAGATCATCGTTTGTTCTTGAAGTTTGTATAAGAAGTTTCACGATAAAAACCGCGCGCAAATTTTACTCAAGTCTTTTTATGAAAATCATTCATTATTGTTTTCATATTTAGAAACTACGTAGTACATACGTAAAAGTACGCTATATTTTCATATGTATGTACTTATGTATTACATATTTTAAATTTATTACTAAATTTCAATTCAAGATAGTAAATTAAACTTTGAAATTTTGATCAAACTCACTTCTGCAACAAACTTTAAGTTTTAAATAAATTTCTATACTACTCATTTGCAAAAGATACTCATGTAACAGCAAAAATTCTTTTTTTCAACATTTTTACTCGGAGACGAGTATCTAGTCGCACGGTAGTGCGCAAGGTCAAGTTCGGCCACACTGTGTGTATATTTACACGAAACCATTCGAGCTGTTACCGCTCTCATAACTTTGCTACTCTTGATCATAATGTAATGAAACTTAAAACATAAGGTCTCCCCAAAGAGGTGACCTCACAGGGTAAATTTGAAAATTCAACCGAAAAAGCTTCCCGAGATATTAAGGAG
The DNA here is from genome assembly GCA_947311025.1 of Lypha dubia. Lineage (NCBI taxonomy): Eukaryota > Metazoa > Arthropoda > Insecta > Diptera > Tachinidae > Lypha > Lypha dubia. The sequence goes on from OX371260.1 coordinate 67,173,847, forward strand.
TGAAAGTCCATATTTTAGTACATATTCACTTACTGACTCCTCACTGACTCACTGACTCATCAATATTATTGAGCACTTCCAGTATATCTAGAGAGCTGAAACTCGGTACACAGGTAGGTCTTCGTAAGAAATTAACCAGAAAAATCTGAAAACGGGCACTTTCCACCCGGAAGGGGACTAGGGTGCCTCTTCTTTGTATGGGGCTATTTCAGTAGAGCTAGGAAGCTTAAATTTGGTACACAGGTAGGTCCTGATGAGAAATTAACGAAAATGGTTTTTAAACGGGCACTTTTTGCCTGGGCGACTAGGGTTCCCCTTCTTTGTATGGGGCACATCCAGTATAGCTAGAAAGCTGAAATATTGTACACAGGTAGGCCGAGATAAGCAATACACATAAATATTTATATAAAAACAACTTAATAAGGCCAAGTTTCTATCCAAAATATTTCGGCCGTAAAAAGTACTGAGATCAAAATATACCAAGTTCATGATAGGTACAATTCAATCTCATTTCTAGGCAACCTGTAAGCTGGGAAAAATGTGTTTGCCTTTCTAATATGGGAAATAATTGACAAACATAGGGGCATATGGAACAAATATCCAAAAAATTGTACACATTGATTTGGGTAAATACACCAACCACTTTTATTGTACGCATAAATTTCATTATTTTCCAACATATATTCTGTCTACTGTAATAGACTTATCACATATCCTTATGTTTTGTTAAATTAAAGTATGTAATGATCAAACTGATGGTTGTATGTATGTCATGATTTTAGTTTTGCAGAAATCGCATAACAATCAATAAAATAAAAATTTAAGAAACAAACAATCTAAATACAACCCTCTTTTAGAAACACTTTAATATTTCAAACCGTAATTTGTCATTTTGTTTAAAACATGCTCGACATGTTCGACAGTATGCATGAATGTATGTATGCACAGATGTAATGCTATTATTGAATCCATGTTGAAAGATCAAAACAATACATCAAATCGTCTTAATTCTTCATTTCCATGCTACTGACTGATTCACTGAAAAAACTAAATAAAAAAAACCAAATAGAAAACAAAGCAAAAAATTGTTTATGAATATAAATCCAACAGAAACTGATATTCCATGATATTTGGCAAAATTGCCCTCTGGTGTCACTTTATGATTTTTGTATTATTTAAAACAATAATTATGTCAAGAATGATTTTATTACTAAATGATCGATGGTAGTATTGTAATATGAACGTAGTCAAAGTTTTTTTTTATATTTGTTAAAGAAAAATATAACAAATTTACGTCAAAATATTGTGGTTAGTTCTAAACCATAGTGGCTCTTAATTAAGCGATCAAAAATGTAACGAAAAACTAGGATTATAATAAGTATCGTATATTTGAACACACAATAGATAAGTTAAGAATATAAAGTTCATTTCATTCCTCAGATTTTATTAGTGTCTATAAACAGAATAAATGCTTAATAAAAAATCTTTTAATCCAAAGTTATATAAATATTAACTTAAAGTTCTTTCAATTTTAATTTTTAAATTAAACAATTAAAGCCTGCAGTTTAATTTAATAATCAGATACACATTAGACTTTCTTAACACATTTCAAGCAAGAAAGGAAATTTTTCAAGTCTTTAACATCCTTTTGAATTTCAACTACAAGGCTGAATAGAACAAAAGTTGTTTTCGGTAGAAGCCACTAAACCTCGTCAGTATTCATGTGTAAATGCTTTTACTACTTGTTAAGTAGCTTTGTTGAACGTGATTACATATCCCATTTATAAACATTTGTAATGCAAATATGTATACTGAAAGGAAAATCAATCATTCAACTAATGAAACGGTTTCATTGAATGTTCTGCATTATATTAATGAAACTTTTAATTAATTCAATGGGAAACTACATTGCATACATGTAATCTTTTAATCTCGGCTCTTTATAAGTTATTCATATGAAACAATTATATTTAGTTCATGAAACTATTTCTTTGAAGTAATGAAATAGTTTCATTCCATTTATGACATGACCGCCAAAATGAAGTTCATGAATACAATGAATCATTCTTCATTGATCCAATGAATGGCTTCATTGGCTGACTTTCAATGACAAATTTCATTAATGCAATGAAGAATTTCATTGTCTGAATGAAGGTTTTCCTTTCAGTGTAGACTACCAGACTTCTCACTACTATATTGATGTTAACTGGTGACTTTTAATTTTTCACCATATATTAAACAGTAGAGTGTTGCCAACGAATTATATGCTTCAATGCCCAATGATCCATATTATTGTTTAAAATTCGTTAATATATTAAGGAAAGCAAAAAATTCTGAAGAAACTTGCTAACCAGGTCGAAATTGCTAACCAGGTCGAACAAATGGTGTTTGAATCAAAAATGACAATCATAACTGGAGTAAAAGATAAAATAAAAGATCTTAAGCATATTAAAGAACTTTGAAGAAGTAATGTAAGAAGTGAGTTGAAACAATTGATTCAATCGTTTTTATCGTATAAAAATAAATTTACGTTTATGATCAATAGTACGATTACGAATCATTAATGTAAAATCATGTGTTTGCAATTGAAACGATTGCAATCTTTTACAACTCTGCTTCATACGTATATTTTTTTGAATAAAGCCAAATTCAAATGAATTTTATTCATATTAAGCTAAACGATACTGATAGATGTTTCGAACTGATATTAAATAATGGATAGGTGATTATAAATCCTTAACTTTTAAAAGAAGAATTTCCATGAATCCACTTTCTTTCCATAAAATAAAATCAAATTATATTCTGTGTTATCCTGTTGTAACAAAGGGTGCATCTCAAAAGCGTAAAATTTGCACTGGGTTTCAAAATATGGACACCAATTTATATTACAGTCGCATTCGGATAAGAGCACGCTGTTTAATAGAAAAAATTGTTTAATTGAAAATTAAAATTCTTATTTATTATTTTTGATAAATTTCAAAGCAATTACATTTGCTTAAAAGAAAATCCGCTTAAAAGAGACCACGTTTAATTGACACATATTTTCGTTGGAAATAAGTTTTTTTATATAAAACAAACACCACATATAAGAACAAATTATTAATTTACTGGTGACGAAAAACGTTTTAGCGACCGCTTATTTCAATGAAATATAATTCACTATTTACTCGTATTATTTTTAAATGTCGTTGCAAGCTTATGTATAATTTTTAAAATGAATCTGAAAGTTAAAACAAATTGCAAATGTTTTACTTATAATGCTATATTTTCGTTTTACAGTGCAATTTTGAAGTGAGTTCAATTAACTGAAACGTTTTTCACTTATCCAAACTCCTCGCATAACCGGAACAAAGTACTAGTAATTTTTTAATTTCTCCTAACCGAATTCGACTGTATTAGCTCTTTAAAACTGTCTAATTGATGTTTTTTAATAAAATGACAGCCTGAATATTTTGTATTCACTAATGCAATCAAAATTATTAATTTCCGTTGTCACTTATTCGCTTATTCACTTAGTAAATGTGTATGTATGTATGTGTGCACATGCATTGTTTTAAGAATTTGCTTAAAATTTAAAAATATAATTTTTATAATATTTCTATTTTACGTTAAATTTCTTAAGTGCAAAATAATAATTGCAATTTTATTCACACATTTTTGGCATAAAATGATGACTGTAATTAAAATAATTTAATAAAAAAAAAAACAGGAAAAGTAATTTTGAAAAATAAACAAATGTATTGCGTTGGATATTTTGCAATCTACGCTTAACGACAACGGCGAACAACAAGTCATATTTAAATTGATATGTTACCTTGAACTACGAATTAGCACTTGCACTGCACAGTAGGACAGATTTAGAAAATATATCTAAGTCTGCATCGCGCTGGTGTTTCTGTCAGCTCATCTCACATTTCTGTCATTTGGCCTCTGCAAATACGCTTTTAGAAACTTTAATATTTTGTTTCAATTCAAATTTAGAAACTAATTATCTTGCTGAGAATTACGTACTAGCAAAATTTTACTGACAAGAGTTTCATCTATCGCCACTATATTGGAAGGGCTTTATGATTTTGAACAAAATTTTTAATTTCAAGAGTATCCCTCCTTCTCAACCGGGTATGACCAATACAATTTAGAATATTGTGCGCAAGTGGAATTGGGTGCAACTCGAGTTTTTTTATATATTTTGTCACATCTTCGGAAAACTCAGATTTCACCAACGGAACATCTGACATGTACACATTCCTGCTCATTTACTTTTACCCGCCATTGTTATTAATTGCGGGATTTTCATGAACACTTAGAAAAGCTGTATCATCAGCGAAGGTTACTGCTTAATGGTAAGTCAGAGACATATATTACATACAGTAAAGGACCGAAAATGCTACCTTGTGGGACTGCGCCTTCAATTGAATGCGGAAGCTTAAAAAATTGTCTTCCCTAACTGCAAATTAGCTTTTTAAAATCCTGACGATGTTTGCGGGTAGATTTTGCATTAATTTGTGGATAAGTCCTTCGTGCCGCACCTTATCGAAAGCTTGTGAAACATCAATAAAGACCGCAGAGCAATATTTGTGAGTTTGTTCGTTAGTGCTATGTTGTCTGCGAAAACTGAATTGATGATCTGGACTAAAGCCATTGCTAGTCACTATAGGTATCAGCTTGCTCATATACAGCTTTTTTGTTTTGACATATTAGGCAATAAGCTAATAGGCCAATACGATTCAACCTTAGAATGATCCTTACCGGGCTTTGGTATCATAGATAGTAATTAGAGGTGGGCGCGTGAGTAAAAGTACGCTCACGGTCACGCACGATCACGAAACATAAATATTTTTCACGCACGCTCACGCACGGCATGATTTGAAACTTTCACGATCACGCACGCTCACGAACACAATATGTTTAATCACGTATTTTCACGCACGAAGGGAATAATTTTGCACGCACGCGCACGGTGAAATACAAATTTTGCAATAAAAGATTTAGCAGATGCTAAAAAAATTTATTTTGTAATTAATTTCTTTATTTACTTCAAGATTATCAATTAAACAAAAAAAAATTCAGGAAATTCTCGAAAAATTAGCATTACAAAGGATAAACTTAATATAAAAAATCTAGCACTGTCTGCCAAGGCAGGTTATTTAAATTTATTACTTATACTTATGTAAAGGAATTCAAAAGGAGTACTAGTGTTATTAGGTTTAGGTTAACGCAAGATTTCCAAAGGTGTATGTATGAACAACGTACATGGAAATGTATTCATCTACACACGAATGTCTGCATTTGTATCGGAGATTTTAATGTATGAATCCACAATCAATCATATGTACGTAATTACATACTAGTGATGTTACGAATACTCGTATTCGTATTTGACTATTCGACTATTCGCCTGTTTTAAGATATTCGTATTCGTATTCGTATTCGCCAAATTCAAGCGAATATTTTTCGAATAATTTTCCCATACATTTTCCAAAAAAAAATCATATAAAAGTTTAAAAAAAGTACATAAAATGTAAAAAAATATATTAATTTTTATTAAAAAAAACCCATTGTATTTCACGCAAAGTAATAACCTTCTTAAAAAACAAACAAAAATATATATAAATTATAATTTAAGTTGTCTCAAATGTATTAATAAAATTAAAAATGCTTTCGCAGCAGTGAATTGAACAAAGTACATCATCTATCGGCAATAAATTGGAATATACTCGTATAACTTAAATGCATGATATTAAAAGAAACTCGGTGAGATGTTTTGATTCTGTTTATATGTAAATGTATAAGGGTGGGAAGCTACAGGAATCAAACTAAAACTTTTTATATATTAAATTCCACTGACACAGGTGGATGCGCCTTCTGCAAAAATATGTTCGCTAAACAGCACTGAATTATTAATTAAAAACCCAAACAGAGTAAGAAAAACGAAATCTGAAAGTATGTAAGTAAAATAATTAAAAAATGTTCTGTAGAGGTTTTCAAATTCGGCATCTTAATGCAATAATAATGTTAAATCACTAAATTTTTTTTTCATTTATAGTTACTAACGCAAAGGCAGGGATTTTTTCCAATTAAATTTGAAATATAAACCTCAAAAGAAATATTCGTATTCGTATTCGTATTCGGCGAATACTGTTTTAAATATCCGTATTCGTATTCGCGAATACTAAAAATTGATATTCGTAACATCACTATTACATGCATACATATGTATGTATGAATGGATGTAATTTTAGCAAAGATCAAAAAATTCAAAAGAAGAAAAATCTTAACATAGAGAATTGTTTTGAGTGCGTGAAAATTGTATTAAAAAATCACGCATGATCACGCACGGTAATATATTTTTGAATCACGATCACGCACGCAAGCGTGATTTTATCAATTTGTCATCACGAATCACGTGATTCACGCGTGACACGAACAATTCACGACATTTGCACGTCTCTAATAGTAATCATCGAAACCTTCCATTTTGTTGGATAGTGTTCTAGGCGTAGAATACTATTAAAAATGAATAGTATTATTCTTGAAGCATTTTGTTGCTTATTTTGTCGAAACCTAGGGCTGTTCAGGTATTAAGACTAGTAATAGCCTTTTTAATCTGCACAATATTAAATCTCATAGGAATTTCTGGTAAAGAGACTACTTGGGACAGTTCAACAATATAAAAAGACATATTTGGGGTAAATATATTTTCTAAATGTTTAACGAAAAGGGCACATTTTTCAGCATCTGTTCTTTCCCAGTCACCATTTGGGGCTCGTAATAGAGGTTTGCATATCACTGGTCTTTTAAGTCCTCTGGCTGCACGCCACACCGAATAATTTGTTTGTGGTGCTTCAGCAAGTTCTTGAAGAAATTTTTGCAGCGAAACTGTTTTTTGTGTTTGCAAAACTTTTCTAAGCTGCTTTGTACACTCCTTAAGCCATATTTTTAGCTGAGGCGATCTGTAACGTTGCCACTCTCGTCGAATTCTCTTCTTTCAGACAATAGCCTTTCTATATCTACAGAAAAAATATTGTTGAATCTCACTTGTTGGTTTGTTTGATTTCAAATTGCATTCAGAACAGCTTGTTTAATGTGTACTTCATACACCGTAATATAATATCTATGTCAGAGGGTGATCTCAACGGCATAGTTTCTAAGCAATGAGCACACAAGTATTTTTGGTATTTCAACCAGTTAATACGTGCAGATGACATCGGTAAATCACATTTAGGTGTTGAAGTTTTGTGTGAGAATGTGAGAAAATATAGTGACAATAGTAGGCGAGTAATCTGAAGGTAAATCAAAGCTGCTTCAACTTCAATCACTTCGCTGGGCTCACCTTTTACCATTCCAAAGTCGATAAAATTAGGAATTTTAGGCCAATAGGTTGGCTGACCACTGGAAACTACATTCAAAACAACTTTAGAATTGTTTGATCCCCAGAATGTGTGTTTAGCATTATTATTGCCAGCTGCTAGAAAACGGGACCCCAGTGTTGTGTAAAATGCAGCATATTGACTTTTTGTAATTGAAAACGTGGAAGGGGAATGGACAGATGAGTTCACAAGCTTTTGATAAAATTTTTCAACTCAGATAGTTGTAACGTGAAGCTATTCTTCGCAAAGATCAAAATAAATATTAGTAATCACATATCAGCGCAACGAACACATTGATTGTCTTGAAAGTGGATGTATGTCACTCCAAGAACAAAATATGTATAATTTATTAAAGAAATCTTAAGGCGATAGGACTCCGGAAACGCGTACTACTCATGCAAAGTAGTTATAAATATTCAAATAAATAAATGTAGAAACTAAAATAGTGAACATGGGTTACTTCAAAAATATACTTTATTTTTCATCAGCCCCGATCGTTATATTGTCAAAGCTAAATATGCACTGCTGCTCACCCAAACATGACCTTAACTTTTTTGGAATAGGGACTTCTATATAAAATCTGTAACTTAAATTCTTGAGACAATCTCGAACAAATAAACATTTTTTTAAGAGATTCTTAAATCATTCCATTATATGAATATTAATTAATCTGTTCTCCATTACGTGATAGATTATGTGTAATAAAATTCAAACTATTTTTATTTTAGTTAATATTTATACAGACTGAAGTTCGTAAATTTAATAATCAGAGAATATTAAATGAACATTGTTAACATATTTCGGGCAACAAAGGAAAAATTTAATATCTAAGCTTCTCTTTAGATTTCGATTTTTATTTTAATTTGTCTAAAATTGGTAATCAATACAAATCGGGAAATTTGCAGCATATAAGAAATTGATCTTAACAGAAGCCGAAAAGGTAATGAACAGGTCGAACTCGCTCTTTAGTTCATGATAATCTTATAATTTTCGTTGGGCATGCATGGAACTTTTGGGATTCTGCAGCAAAAATAAAACAAATAGGAGTTACGGCTAGCTAAGCAACTATAAAGCGGCCGATAATACAAGCTCCTAACACTAAAAAAATTATAATTTTTTCGAAAAAAAAAATTCAATTTAAAAAGACTTGATGGCTACATATACATACATACATATTTTATTCATGATTTCCGTAAGCAGATTTATTTGGACCTTAATCAAAAGTGTGTTAGAAGCTTGATGACTTAGTAAACTATTTTATTATAAGAAATAGTGAAGTTGCAGTCTTATTGTTAAAAAATTAGTGCTGAAAATTTGCTATTTAATCGATTGACCGGCATACTTTCAAGACTTAGATATAATAAAAAATGCTTAGAGGTTACATGACCGAAAATGTTTATGAATAAGGATGTTGGGGATACAATATCTTTGGATTGTATAAAATTGTTATATGAATCCCTTTCACACCGCACATTCAAATTTATTTCCGAAAATAGTGAAAAGAAGCGCTCATTAATATTATTATTAATAATAGTGTCGAGGTAATAACAGATCATCCAAATTTGTATGTTCTTTTCGTGATATTTATTAATAAAACACGTATTCTTATGAGTTGCATCAATATTATTGTAATTTAATTTATTGTGTAATTATAAAACTAATTAAAGTTTAGAGGAATAAAATTTTTGCTATTATTCTTTCGAAATATTTTCATCGACAAAATATTTTAATTTTTCTCTCATATTCAAGTGGGTGTCAGTGTACGACATTAATCTAATTGAAAGTTAACTCATAATGTAATATTTTATTATCTTATCCCACTGTGATCTGTAATTTAACATCCAAATGAATATAAGAATGCACTTTTTTTAAATTTATTAACAATATTAAAAGTTAAAAATATAATGGATGCTACGTAAAGCGATACGAATGCTTTGTGACTACAATGTGATAATAATAATTTAATGAGATGACATTATTGTGAATACTTTTATATGTTGTTTTTTTTATTAAATTTTTCTTTTTCTCATAATGATTTGCAATTTTTTATTTATTTTTTTAATCAAAATGTCTGACGATAATAATATTTAATACAAAACAAGTGTTGGTTTTTATATTTTTTCTGAGACATTAAAACTTTAATGCATTCAAATGTTTACAAATTATGCGTATTTATGGACTTAAATAAACTGATTCGCACATTTCATTCCATTATATCTTCTTCAGTCATTTTTCACTTGTTTTATTTTATTCTTCTTAGCTAAAAACATAAAAAAAATAAATCGCGTACAAATTGAATATAATTTTGATTTCAGTCCTCTTTGTTTTCTTATTTTATTTTACGATTATTATGAAAAACGTTTGGTTTAAACTCGAGAAAACTCCCTCATTTTATAAACTGATGTAAATCTTAACGTTACGTCTTAAAAATTTTACCTACAAGTCCACTGACTTGCAATTTAATAATCTCAACTGGGTAAATGTCAATTCTGTTACCACCCTTAAGTCGAGTCGTTGTTCATTTTAATTCAAGTCCGCTTAATAATTCAGTCATCAGAAAGTGCTGGCCAGCAATCGCTAAAAAAATAAAAAAATAACCACACGAATGACTGTTAAATATCTGTGAAAGCATCTACAAAGTGGTTAGATTTAACCATTATTCAAATACAGGGCAACTTTTGTTTGGCTTATTTAATCAAACGAGGATGGTATCACAATTATCCTATTTAAGGAAAAAGTTTTTCTTTTTCATTTGTGTAAAACATTTTCCTTAGAGGTAACTTTTGATTTCTTCAAGCTTGATATCATTACCGACCATCAGTCATTGTCTTTTTTACCACGTGAGTAAAATTATTTCAAATGAAACTGGAAGTTAGTCCTTTACTCGTAAATATATAGAAAATCTGTTCAAAATCATTATTTGGGGACGTCGAAGGGGGACTAAATGTCGGAAGTATCATATTTTTAAAAAAGTCCCTAATGAGCGTTGCATTTTTGTACCGGTGCAGTATCGTTTTGGCTCAAATTTAGTATAGCCCTTGACTACCGTTAGGAAGTGACGGATGTTAAACTTTGAATTTGAAAGTAATAAAACAACCTGAAAAGCTATTTTGAACTATGCCATTATTTTCAAGAGAATAAACTCTACTAAAACATTTTTTGCATTACACATGCAGTTTTTCAAATTATGATTTGCAAGTTGCAACATGCGTTTAGAACACAGTCATAAAGCACAATTTTATCGTTTATATTTCGAAAAATTTTTAATATAAGAACTACGATCACATTTAGCGAACTGCAATTATCTCTAACCAAGCGGCGATAAAAACAATGTTTTTCAGTTACGAAACATAAATTGATGCTGACAGCTTTTATTTTTCTACGGAATATTGATCTTTTCTTAAACTTGTATAGTTTAACATTATAATCTTAATAGAATAAACGTTTGATATAACGAATCAGCAGGGGACCGAAAAATACTTCCTTGTAGATCTGAAGTATAATAAAATTTTAATAAAAATCCAAAAAAAAACTGTTTTCAATACAAAATTTTTACAACGATAATACTAACAAAAATTTGCTACAAAAATGGTAAATAAATAATATGAACATATGTATGTAGATCAAAATTTGTATTTAATATAATATTTAAAAAAACAGATTGTAAATTTGTGCAATTGCGCATAGAACTGGCTAAAAACTTAATAACATATTAAAATATATAACATTTTATTTTCAAGAAATTGTGTTTTAAAACATTTAATTTATTTGTTATTGTTTAGCTGCATGCAACCAACGAATATAGATTAGTTAGCCCATAACCAATAAATTAAATTTTTAATATAATATTATTATTATATCCTCCTCCGAATTTTGTAATTAGCTTGTCCTTTTGTATGCTATATTGGTTTTTTTTAGCTTTCATATGTGCGTTTAGCCTCTTTTATTTGTTAGTTTGCAATTGGGTGTTGCAAAGATAAAGCACATGCATTCTGTGCATTTTGTTAGTGTAAAGTAAAAATGAACACATCTTTCAACAAAATGTTCGACAAATATTCAGTTGTCGAATTTATTCTGCCTCAAGAAATGTTTGCAATTATTTATTTTGTAGCGGTAAAAACTTTTTCGATCACTACAATTTTAAGTCGAACTGCAAAATGTTTAATCTATATAATTCGTATAATATTATTATTTCTTATTAGAATGAAAACTCTAGAAGATCGTAATAATTGAGACTCAATTAAGTAGCTCAATAGCCTTTACCATTTATTTAATTAATAATAATCTACTCAATTTCAGCTGTCGTGATTTGAGGTGTTATAAGTGCAGATTTCTTTGTTATAATTTTGTTTATGAAAACCTTTACAATAAATAGTTGTTTTGAGGGGACTTGGAAAAAAGCTCGATGCAACGAAGTTTTACTTATATTTTCTATATTTTCATTATTTGCATCTCGCTTTCAAATAAGTTGCAAAATACTCCGTCCATACGATTTAATCGAGCTTCGCTTTGATAATTGAATTTGATGTGCGTACCTAACATGTTGATGCGAGTTTTGTTTATTTTCTGTTCATTGTTATTTATTTATTTATATTCACTTTAAATTATATTAAAATTTTTTATAATATGTTATGAAAAATTTGTTTTGACAGCGATAAACTGCAATCAAAACCAAAACAGGTAATAAAGCAAATGAATATCTGTACATTTCAGCAGAGCTCAAAAGTCTTCAGCTGTAAACTATAAATCTGCCTAATCCCAAAAAGCATATTTTAAAGTATAATTGCCTTTTGCAACCAATGTAGAGATAGCTGGACATGTTAGAGATAATAATATAATAAACTGTTTGTTGTGGTTGGACCGAACCGAGTCGAAGAATATTTATAGATTAGGATATCTTATTACGAATCATTATGTACATATATATTTGGGTTTTTCTGTTCAGTGAAATAATTTTGAAACAACACTCGTTTATTTTTTTTTAATTCTCTACTTATATACTCTTCCGTCCACTTCTATTACAAAATACGTTACTGAATTTCTTTTCCCCTAAAGAAAGCTGAAGGGAGCATATCTAAAACACAACAACAATTTATAGTCGCGGTTTTAACGCTATGTGATCCGCGGCGATTAAATGTGGTTTTTGTGGATTTCCTTAGCACACTTCTGTCTCCCACCATTATGGCTGCCACCCATTTGAACAATTTTTTTCAATGATTAAGTACTTGGAAGAGTAAATTTAAATGTACATTTCTTCTTGTTTTTATATTTTTATTTTTATTTTTAAATGGTGACCCCAATGGCGTAAAGTTGTTTAATTTTTCTCCAAGGCGAGGCTGTGTGTTTATTAGTTTTTCTTTTATTCCTTAAAAAATTAATCCTGAACAAATATTTTCTTTATTAGAGTTTTTCTACCACGAATTTACATTGTCATTGCTTTTAGTTAAATGAGTGCCATTCAATTTAATCGATTATATTTCCATTCTTTTAATTTTACAAACATGTAGCCACATTATCCTTGATACACATATATTAATATTCTAAGATTATATGCGCTGTAAAATTTAAATAAAAATGTTTTAAGAAAATTGTAAAAAACTGTGAAACACACTTTGACTTTAACATTAATCAAATGAATTTAAAATATTCAATAATGAGAAAATGTAATATTTACTTGCAAGTAGTATTAAATAAACAAAACAGTGGTTACATTGGCGGCAAAATACATATATAAGTAAAATAAGATCATAAAAAAATGCCTTAGCTAGTGATAAATTGATGTTAGAAAATTAGAATTTTAGTTTAACTTTCGAAGATAAACGCTTCAGACTCCTCAGAAGCAGAGCTAATATGTCCCAAAATGAAGCTTTTTTTATTATGTAGCCCTTGCTTTAAAATTTAGAAAAAATTTCTTGACTTTCGTTTTTATCTCTAATAGTTAGAGAGTTGTAGTCGCCTTTCAAATACTAGTATGTCGTTTGTGCTTCGCTACACCAATTCTCATTAAGTAGAATTAACATTTATGAGTAGAAATTAGTGATTCTTACATACTACTTTTGATACTTCGTTATTTTAGAAAACGACAGTATGCAGTTTTGCATACATTAATATTTGCTCTTTTCATTCTCCTATCGCTTGAAGATTTCACTGTAACTAACTCATAATGCAGTGAAATCTTCAAGCGATAGGAGAATGAAAACTAACTCATAACGCACCCCACCTGGATAGCTATCTTGTCGTGATGTGGTGGCTTAAGTGCACGCTGTGGTGACTGCATTGCCTCAGGCACCAGCGGACTTTTTCTAGTGGTTTCTGAATCAAGGGCAGAAACTTTAAAGTCACTCCACTTCGAAGGTGCCGAAAAAGTCCTTGAGCCCCAGGAAGGAGCCCTACAGCTGGCTGTCATAGATCGGATTGAGCAGGTCATGAAGATCTGCCCGGATTTGTGGCAGTTAGTTGAAGGCATGCTCTTGGACGAAATCGGCAAGGCCGGTTTTGAAAAGGAGGAGGAATTAAGGTTCCATGGTGCAGACTGGCGGAAGGGGGTCAAGTTTGTGAACTGCGGAAATAGAAAAACAATGGATTTTCTTAAAACCGTGGTTGGCAACTGTGGCGACCTTCGGCAGGAAGCGAAACTGAAAGTATTGGTACTAGGGTGTGATGCAAAAGTACACCATAGTCAGTGGGGAAGCAGCAACATTAATAAAATGGGTGAGTTACTACTTGATTTTATAACTTCTTGTAATATGTCTATCTGTAACAGGGGCAATACGCCAACGTTCAGGAATAGGGATAGGGCGGAGGTTATAGACTCCACTAGCCAATAGGAATAGGAATCTTGTAGAGAACTGGAGGGTTGACACGGAATATTCTTTTTCAAACCGCAGTAGGATATCCTTCAATCTTAACTTTGCAGGATCAAGGCATAACCCATATAGGAATCCGAGAAAGACAAACTGGGACACCTTCAGGGCCACTGTAGATAGTAAAGTAAGGGCCGATCTTCTAGGGATTAATTAAAGAGGTGTGGAAGAAGAGGTGGTTTATTTCTTCAACATATTTAGAAAATGTTTTGAGCTATCCTGTCTACTAGTTTTCCCAGGAAAAAGGACACAGCAATCGTGGTGTACAAGTGATCTTAGATATCTACGGTCTTCGGTAAGAAGGAAGTTCAATAGGGCTAAACTTACAGGCAGAGTAGAGGAATGGGATAGCTATAAAGTCCTGGGTATAATGGGTACAAGGGAGAGCTCAAAAGGGCGAAAAGGGCCTCATGAAGGGATTACTGTGTGGCCATTGATACTGTAAATGAGCTATCAAGGTTTCAGCCAACACCGTCTAATGTCCCTAGGTCACCTGGACCTATTCAGAGATGTGATGGCTCATGGACGGAATCCAGCTGAGACCCTTTCTTGTAACTACCAGTCGTACGGTATCGGAACTTGTTCCCCTGATTGATTACACAACTCAACATGTTATGCTTGTTTTATTTTAAACTGTTTGAGAGTTGCAATTATATTGTTGTTGACGTGTGTGTAATTTGTACCCTACCTAACAGATGTATGGTATGTACATATCAGTTGTCCAGTATGTCAACAGTGATATATTATCTTGGTAACGTACTACGTATTGCAATACTATTGATAGGATAGTTTAGTAACGGCATGGTTTAGGATGGTTTAGTAACGGCAAGTTACAAGGCTGAGATCCTAGCGATCATTAGGGTCACGGAACTAGTGACAGAACACGTAACTGAAGGCGTGGAGGTAACATTCTACGTTGACAGTCAGACGGCGCTGAAAGCTTCGAAGGGGTATTGTGTCCAATCGCAGCTGTTCAGCAAGTGTAGGCTATCTCTCAACTTGCTTATGGACAAATTTAGCGGTAGGCTATGTTGGGTACCAGGACATTGCAATATTGCGGGAAACGAAATCGCTGATGAGGTAGCAAGAATAGGATCAGCATTAGATGTGGCAGTTAGTGACAGTTCGGCTAAACCTCTAATCGGTTACTACTACAGGGAACTCAGTAATTGGGTAATTAGCAGAACCAATCATTCCTGGAGGAATAGAGCCATATGGACAGAACTAGACTCAGGTAAATCTGATCTACTTCTGGGTATGAATAAAAAGGTTTTGAGTCTTAGTGGGCGCGTTGACTGGCCATTGCTTGGTTAGAGTGAGGACCAGCATATGGGAAAATGGCATTTCGGATGAGTGGAGATGAACAGGAGCCAGAAACTAAAGAGCAATTAGTGATATTGCGAAGTGCAAACTTGAGGATATCAGGGGCTTTATCATGGGAATTAAGTGGCTGAATGATGGATGATAACGGCTCTTTGTTTTCCCTTGCGCTGTAAGGAGACCAATTAGTCAATAAATTAAAAATGAAGGGAATTACAATGGATCCAATTGGGTCTCCGAGGGGATGTGTGTTTCACACTACCCTTCCTAACGTAACCTAACCTAACCTAACTCATAACGCAAATATGTTGTGAATATTTCTTTGCATGATTTTGTGATGAGGTTTATTTTGCGATAATATTAGCTTACAGCGAATTTCAATCAATATTTTTTGTCAATAAAAAGTATCCACTTCTTTTGCTTACGGTTTTATATTAAAAATAAAGTTAATTGTTAATTGTATGACATCTAAAATTAGTGGTAACAATGAAAATAGTTTTATTAAATGTGACTTTATTTTGTAAGTAAACAAGTCACAATAAAAATGTTTTATGATATTTCTTAATCTTATTTTAAAGATTTTATATTACAAATTTCATTTTGATAAAATTATACATTGTTGGAATATGTTATGGGAGAAAAAACTTCCTTTTGTATCAACACACCAAAACTTAAACAAATTATATAAGTCTAAAACAATTCTAATAATTACATGACTTCTTAATTACACAAATTAACTAAAATTGTATCTTAAATCTTAAGTTAATAATCATGCATTGCAAGACTCTTCTTATTGACCAAGATTTCAATAAATAAATATATAACAATGCCAAATCGCGCACTGCAATGTTTATTAATCTTGGGCACTGCTACCCTTTTATATAAATAAATAGCCAAGGTACCAATATTGCACCAAGTTATTTTAGTGAATCGGGGAGGGCTAAAGTCTTGAATGTCGAAGAGGTTTTAAATAAATCAAGATTTTTATATTTGTTTTAAACTCATTGTTACAATTATTCAATTTAAAGTCGTGCTCACAAAAAATAAACTCATATGTACTAAATTTAAGTATTTAAAGATTACTTTGAGTACGAGTTTTAATTGGGAATTAAATAATCCGTACTTGAATTACCCCTTGGGATTGATTTAAGTATATTTGGGATTCTTTTTTTTTTTTTTTTGTAAATATTAATTAATTTTTTTTTTATTTATATATTTTTTTTGCCTCTGACAAAAACAAAAAAACAAAAAATTAACAAAAATATCACTCATTTCATTATCAGAAAAAATATAAACGAAATTAATTGTTTAAATTTATAATATATAATGACAAATTACTTTGCAGATAAGCTGTTTGTTTTTAAAAAATAAGCTTTAAGGGGGAAAAAAAAGTTACAAAGTAAAACGAATTAAAATAGAAAAAAATTAACAGAAAATTTCTGTGCCTTTGTTGAATTTCTTAACCAAAACTAATTGTTACAGATTCTAGCTTCGTTTTTTTATCCTGTTTGTATTTTTTTATTAATTTTTCCACTGGCACTGACTGGGCTTAACAGCAATCGTAAGGCGAAAAAAATTGAAAAATTATGAAGAAAATATGGTTAAAATAACCCTTAATCCCATAAAACCGTTGCATGCTTTCTTTTGCCAATGCCTTCTTATAACTTTTTTTACATATATCTAGATACTTACTACCACATTCAAAGACAATTTATTCCAGACTATAATTGCTTGTGTCTGTAAAGCTACGTTCACATTTATGAAATATTTGTCCAAAAAAACGTAACCACTAGTTTCGCTGAGGGATAATGTCATTTAACGTGGTTTTTATACTACAAAATTAATTAATCTAGAAAAAAAAACTATTTTTATACAGTTTTTAAAAAATGCGAACCAAAAATTAAAAATTATTGGAATTTTTTTTTTTTGGTTACGTTTCTTTCGACAAATATTTGATAAATGTGAACCTAGCTTAAGTATGTATGTAAAGTGCATGCCAATTAATTAAAACAGACATTCATACTCGTACAAACATATTTTAGCTCAATTTGCTTCCTTTTTCTTTGCAGAATTTAATCTTTTTAGGAAATTGGAAAAATATTGTAGGACTAACATTTTCTTAAATGCTGTTATCGCCATAATAGAGTCATCATAACAATTAAGTCATTGTGGGTTGAAACAAAAAGAAAACAACAGACACATAATCCAAGAAACAGTAGGAACACAGTTTGAATGAGTGAATAAAATAAATGAGTCCATAACATATTTTTTACTGCTTAAAATTTTTGTAAACACTTAATTTTTATTATTTTTGTTGGCATATTAAAAACAAACCAGCTAAGGACAATAAAAATTTATTATCATTTTTGGGTAAGAACTAAGATGAAGTGTTTGATCAAAACTTTTAATTTTTTTAATATTCCTCTTTCATTTATAGACCAAATATAAAATTGTTTTTGTTTGAAGAAGTTTGATTTCAGTTTGATATTTTTTTTTTTTGTTTAAAGTCAGGGCCACGTAAATGCTGATAACTAAATTATCATTCGAAAGCAAAATTCTAGCTTTCCGAAATATTTCCTGTATATGAAACGTAAAAAATAGCAATAAATATTTGCCATGTCAAATTATCTGATTTAATTCCCTTTTAAGTCCAATTTAAACTTAATTTTTTTTTCTTTTATTTTTTTAGAGTTTTGTTATTTATTCAATCTTCAAGTATAAATTCAAATATCAATAAGTATTCAAATCTAAAAATGTTAATTATATGTTTAGCAATTTTAACAGGATTTTTATGAACGCTTAGAAAATCTGTATCATCAGCGAATGTGGTGTGCTAATGTTACTGCTTAACGGTATGTCAGAGGGATGTATTAGATACAGTAAAGGACCGAAGGTGCTACCTTTAGGGACTCCGCTTTCAATCGACTACGGAGGGCTTAAAAAATTGCCTTCTACAGTTACAACTACAAACTTTCATTCCTTTAAATAGCCTTTTAAAAGCCTGACGATGTTTGCGGGTGAATTTTGCGTTAATTTGTTTATTAGACCTTCGTGAAGTACTTTATCAAAAGCTTCTGCAACATCAATAAAGAACGTAGAGTAGTATTTCTAACTATATTCGCAAGTCTGTGAGTTTGTTCGATAGTGCTATATTGTATGCGAAACCCGAACTGATGACTTAGAATACATGAATTACTGTTCAGATTGCTCATGTATAACTTTGCAAATAGTTTTTACATTTTAGGCAATAAGCTAATAGGCCGACAGGATATAACTTTTGCATGATCTTTGTGGGCTTAGTAGTCAGCGAAACCATCAATGGGATAGTGCTCCATGTGCAGAATACTATTGCAAATAAAGAGTATTGTTTTTTTTTTGCAACGTATGTTAATTCTAGAAGCATTTTGCTACATATTTATCGACAACTTTTCTGTTTAAACCTGTAATAACCTTTTCAATCTTCGTAATATTAAATCCCAGGGTAGTTTCTGTATAGAGACGACTAGTGGAAGTTCAACAATATCAGCAGATACTTTGGAGTAAATACATTTTCTAAATGTTTAACGAAAAGAACACATTATTCGGTTCTTGTCCAGTCAGCATTCAGAGATCATAATGAACGGTTACATATCACCTACGCCATAGCGAATAATCTGATTGTGGTGTTGCATCGAGTTCT
Organism: Lypha dubia; assembly: GCA_947311025.1. NCBI lineage: Eukaryota > Metazoa > Arthropoda > Insecta > Diptera > Tachinidae > Lypha > Lypha dubia. The sequence goes on from OX371260.1 coordinate 67,193,079, forward strand.
TGTTGAAATTTTTAAAGTGAAGAAGTTTTTTGTTTCTGTAAACCTTTTTTAAGCTGTTTGGTACATTCCTTTAGACTTAATTGTAACTGAGGGGATCTTTAACGTTGCCACTCTCGTCGGCATCTCCTTTTTTCAGACAGTAGTCTTTCTACATCAGTCGAAAAAATTTTATTATACCTCACTTGTTGATTTGCAGAAGTAGCGTTAATAGTATCATGGTTAACGTGTGCTTCAAATCCCCTAATAGAGTCATCTATGTCAGACGGTGTTCTCAACGGTATATTTTTCTAACAATGAACTTTCCAGTGTTTTTTTGTATTTCCAGCAGTTAATACATGCAGATGGCATTGGTAAATCACATGTAATGAAGTTTTAGTGACAATGGCCTGAGAATTGATCTTAACACCTTTAACACGCGGAAGTTTTTGTCAATATGTTGGACAGTGAGTTCGATGTCCACTTAGAAAGCGTGTCAAATAAAATATAACCCTTAGGAATGATTAACCGTAGTCTCTAGTTGGAGTGATTTATAAAATATAGTATATTGAGTATCGGTAATTGAAAACCTGGGAGGAGCATATGCAGATGAGATCAGAAGGTGTTGTTGATAACTTTGAACACAGATATGTGTTGTAACGTGCCGTTACTAAACCAGCCTATATAATAAAAATCAATAGTGTTGCAATACGTAGTACGTTACTAAGATAATATATCACTGTTAACATACTGGTCAACTGATAGGTACATACCATACATCTCAAACAGTTGACAATAAAACAAGCATAAGATGTTGAATGGTATTTACAACTCGGCCATTTGAACTGTCACCCCATACCTTTATCAACTCTTGTTGCTTATATATAGTTGCATGTAGTCAGAGTTGGGCAAAATACATGGTTTGCGGTATTTAAAATACAAAATACAAAATACTTGCAGATCATGTATTTAAAATACAAAATACAAAATACTTTCAGGTTATGTATTTAAAATACAAAATACTAAATACTTACACATCATGTATGTATTTAAAATACAAAATACAAAATACTTCCACGTCATGTATGTATTTAAATACAAAATACAAAATACGTATTTGTATTTCAAATACGTATTTCAAATACATGTATTTCAAATACTGCCCAACGCTGAAGATGTATTCACTTTACAGGTGGTGTTACTAACACAGGTTCACACAATTCTTGCTAGTGAGAGGCACGTACATACATTGAAAATTGTTCGCCCTTATGTTCACTCCCAATGCAAAAAGAACCATGCTATTTTTTTTATTGTTAAACTTGTTGTCGTAACAGTACTACCTGCAAAATAAAATCGCATTGTGAAAAAATGCTTTAGAGTTGACAGCTGAATTGCGTTGATGCCAACTCTAAGAATTTGTATAGTTACGTTTTTTAGCGATTCTAGTTTTTGGTTATTGGTTTGACGCATGATACATTAAGGATAATCACGATGGGTAGTGCAAAGTGTGCAAACGATGCAAATGTGTGCAAATATACACACATTTGCACAACATAACAACAAAATGTATGTATTTGCAATTTGCTTAATTTTGCTTCGTTTGGACTAAAAAAACCATGAGCAAAGATAGTACGAGTAGTGCATATTTTATCAATTGCAAACGAAAATAAACAATAACTTGTGACATACAGACTATCATATTTTTATGTTTAGAAAAAGAAAATTTAATTTTGTAACTAATTTCAATTTAATTTAAAAAGTTTTAGTCTTCTTTTTTTAATTTATTAGTAAATAATAAATTTATGCATTTGTAACTTGACATCTGAGGTCAGTGTTGCCAGAATTTTTGATGGGCTGCCACATTTTTGTGAACAAAATTACATGCTCTTCACAATAATGCAATAAATTTAAAAGTACGCTCACGAAGTACACTAATATGCACAGCAAATTTGCAAAATGCATATTTGCACAATCACCATCGTGATTACCCTTATTATAAATAGATCAAAATGCAAACAACCATCACCGCACTATCCTACACAGTCGCGCGATTTGCAAAATATGACATGTGTGCTAAAAATGTATAGTAGTGTGGACTAAAAATGCAACTGTGTGACAGATTTTTGGCAAGTCGTGCGATTTGTAAAATTTTATGAAAATTTTCATAAAATGATAGTTTTCATGCGATCAGAGGAGTATTTATTGTCAACCAGCTGTTTTGGCATCAGATTTCTATGATAGTGTGGCACCTACAACACCACTTTGAAACGATTTTTTAAAGTCGGTCAGATTTTTGCAAGATTTTCCTGTGAATGAATCGTACGATTGTGTAGGATAGTGAAGCACGGCCTTAAACTGACAAAATATATTTTGTTAACTATGTTTTTAAAATACAAAATACTGCCATTTTTTGTATGTATTTAAAATACAAAATACAAACTACTTCTATTTATTGTATGTATTTAAAATACAAAATACAAAATACTTGCAGGACATGTATTTAAAATACAAAATACAAAATACTTCCAGGTTATGTATTTAAAATACAAATACAAAATACGTATTTGTATTTCAAATACGTATTTCAAATACATATATTTCAAATACTGCCCAGCCCTGCATGTAGTCAATGCTTGTTCGTAATTTTGAACGTATCTAGCCGAACACATTCGATCTCCCGAATTCATCGTGCGTTCGTATTGTAGTTAACTGAGAACGTCGTCGTATTTAGTCGAACACATTCGATCTCCCGAATTCATCATGTTCGTATTTTCTAAGTCGTAGATAGCGAAACACATTCGATTCGTCCGCACTACTACACGAGCCGAAACTATTACACGGTGCTACAGTGAAAATATACTTGGAAAGTGACCTAGTGTAAGTTGTAGGCATTATTAAGTAGATCATAAATCAATTTTTAAAAGTTCGGAAACACCCCCAAATTTCGGAGTTATTCCGAAAAAACTATTTTCGGGAAGGTCCGAGTACTTATGAACACGTAACTCAGTTGATTTTAATCCGATCTTCAATTTTTGAACGCTTTATGAAAGACAAAGAATAGATCTTTCCAACCGTATACATTTTATGCTATATTAATTAATTATTGGTAGTAATTTTCGTAATAACATCTGCAATTTTTTTTATTTTTTTATGTTTTTTTAACTTTGAGTTCTTTTTTTATAATTTTTTCTATAAAAGCAGATGTATTTGTATAAAAAATTTTAAATAGAATTTTATAACAAATAAAATGAACTTTAGTTTTTTTAAATCGGACAATATTTGTGAAAGTTATTAAACTTTATTTAAATTTAAATAGCACTTGATACCCCCAAGCGGAAAAAAATTTAAGTGAGAATAATTTTTTTTTATACTTTTTTTAATCATATATTCTTAATTTCTAAATAAAATAGTTTGAATACTGTTTTTTTTAAATATTTATATAATCATATCATTATAAGATTAAAAAAAATGTAGTAGCTATTGATCAATATTTGTAAAAGCAAAATTTTTAACTTTTGAAAAACCTTAATAACTTTTTTATTTTTTACTCGATTTTATTTATTGAAAGCTGGTTTAACTCAGAACTAAATTAGCTTTAATTAAATATATACATAAGGGTATGTTTTTGAACAATCTAATTTAAAAAAATGGCGCCAAAGTTGAAAAACCTAGAAAAAATAAAATTAAAATCAGATATAATTGAAAATATCACTGCAAAAAGTTAATATATATACCAATAATATATATATATTTAGAAAAGCACATTTTTCTTCTTTCTGAAACCATTTAAAAATTGAAGATCGGATTAAAATCAACTGAGTTACGTGTTCATAAATACTCGGACCTACCCGAAAATAGTTTTTTCGGAATAACTCCGAAATTTGAGAGTGTTTCCGAACTTTTAAAAATTGATTTATGATCTACTAAATAAGGTCTATAACCTACACTAGGTCCCTTTTCAAGTATAAAAAAAGTACTCATTTGTAGCAGCGTGTTATTAGTTCGGTAAACTTTATCTTCGGGTAGTGAAGATCAAAGGATTGAAAACTCTTGTAGTGCGAATCTAATCTAAGTTTCGTGTTCTAAGAAAGGAAGCAGACCTTTTTCTCACAACCCTGGACAGACTGACGCCTACCCTGGCTTGAAGATATACTCTAAAAAGATAATTTAAAAGGTAGTTTTTAGCTTTTTTATTCGATGTACCCAACCACCACTCGAGGGTCTTTGGAGTCGTAGAAATTATATCCACTAATTCTAAAATTCCTACAAGATATCAAATAATTTTCCGAAAGTGTTGGCGGATGCCGTTTTCGTTACAAAAACTTATTTTATTTTACATTTATACATATCCTGCTCCAAGAAAATTAGACCCGAAAAATTAATTTGCTGGTACCTTTTTTTGCGCTTCAGTCTATACCTTAAAATTTTAGCATATGAAAATTGACTACAAGGTGGTTTTTAACTGGTTAGACTGCAAAACTTTTAAATATTGATTCTAGCTGGTAGATGGTTGAGCCATCTATGAATAGTTTAAAAGTGTGTGTTAGGCTCTGTTCGACGAATTCTTAAAAGCCAAATAACGAGGGCAGTTAGCAGTGGGATTTGTAATTCACCACATACAACGCAAACTGTAGGCAACTTGCAATAAGTTTTGATGTGGCAGATCAGGCAATGAATATGTCCAGCTTTTTGGTGTGTAACTCTTCGGTGTAACAAATATTTCAAATTATAAATTGGGTGTGTTTCATTATTTTTTTTCATTTCATGTTAGTCATCTGGATTTTTCCATGTTTTTAATGTTTGAAAATTTTTATACCTTGAAGCCACGGTTTTCAAGACCAGACCTTAGCTCTTCTCTTAAATTAATTAAAAAATTGTTTCTTGCTGTGTACAAATGCTTAATAAACTTTCTAAAATAAATAAAATGAAACTGTGTGATATAAGTACATAGTACATATGTATTTGCATTGTATTGAAAATAAAAACTTGTCATTGAAAAATTCTTGCAAGTTTAAACTTTTTGCAATACTTCCAATCTCTGAATTGTGTTGTTTTTATAAATTTATTTCCAAACAAATAAACAAACAAAAATAAAAACTTTGTTGAATGAATTCATGTGTAAAAGGTTAAAATTGCTGTAAACGTGCAAATGACTCATCATAAATAAAAATTAATAAAAATGCTAAATGCAAAAAGTGTGCAGTAACCAAACCACCATGCCACACCGCAACCCATCATTTCTTTTTTTCAAATCCAAAATATTTAAATCATTCAAACTCATATTCTTGTATCAAGTTTAACTGCATGAGGGGAGGAATCAGGGAAGAATATTAAAAACACAATCAACCTTCATTGAGAAAAAGTACAAAACATCAACTTTGCACATAAATACGAGAATTATGATAAATGATTTGTTTTATTTCTACGTTGAACAACCAAAATCATCATAAACTGCAGGGGGTAAGTTTAACTGTTGTCTGTTTTTTTTTTTTTGTTCATTCAAAAGTACTTTCTCCCTTTAATATTTCAAGGCTGTTTTACAGCCGACATCTCATAAAAGGAGGTTGGTTTAAATTATTTTTGAATTTTTTGTTTTTCTAGAAAATCATATACTCTTATATAAAGAGCAACATATGGTAAGTGGGTGGATGAGGCAGATGGCGCTTAGTTTGGATATTTTTCACTAGATAATAATAATTCAATAAAACAAAACGACATTGAATAATTATTTAATGTCAATTTTTCGTTATAATTTTATTAAACCGAAACCCGACTTATTAGTGGCAATTTGTTTTTATCATAATAAATTCTATTACATATTTTCATTCTTTTTTTGCTCTTAATCAAAATTCTATTTTTAATTATTAAATTTTTATAAGATTTGCATTTTTTCATTCAAACCTTTTACGCTGTTAAAGACTTTGTTAACTATGGATTGTACAATTTAGCCGGCAGACTTGGTAATATGTAAATATATATGGCAACCATCGAGAAAATTTATTACATTTCATATCAAATTTGTACTCAAGTCGACTGTTTTCATTGCAAAAATAACACTTTAATATGCTTTTGTTTAACAGTAAGTGTATATACGATTATCTGAATGTAAATGTGGGGGTAAATAAAACATACATTTTCATATAATAAACACATAATAATCGTGCAACAAGGATAATTGCTTTCATAAGAGTTTGTTTGTTTAGCATCGAATTTATTGCCATATTTAGACTTTTTGTGTGCATGTTGGTTCGCCTTATTTAATTAATAGATAAATTATATCATGTTATCGTTTTTGGCAATTTGTCTCTGTAACAAATGATCCGCAGTTACAATTATTATATTGTTAAGTTAATAATATGTAGAATATTGCACATAAGTTATCCTCACATATAATAATTTTAATTTATTGGTTTTTCAAATCATTATAAATCAGGGGCGATAAATAATTATTTTGATATTTTACACATTTTAATTGATTCGCTACAAAATTGTAGCCAAACATATAAGTAATGAAATTCTATCAATCGTGTCTGTCAAGAGTTTCACATCCGTGTAAAAGTGAATCTTTTCCGAATATTTTAATGTCGTTATATTCACTTCCGAACAATTTTTTCGTTTTAGTTGCGACTGCACTAAGTTGTGTGAAAGCAAATAGAATCGCATTTTTTACAGAATAAAACTAATTTAATTTGAAAAAAATATTTTTTGAACTTAAGTTTGATATCTTATCTACCTAATTCGGAAATAAAAACCAATATATTTTTGATAATAACACATGGAAAAGGATATTTAAAAAAATACCACATTAGCCACCAATCGAGCAAAAATATTCGGAAGTATGCCGGACAACAGATATTCTATTTTGTGATTCGGAAATTTTCATTCTAATTGAAAACGTTCGGAACTCATGACAGCCAGAATATTTTCTTTAAGGATAAAAATAATATAAAAGAAAAATTTAATTACAAAACCCGTTCTATCTCTAACTCTTAATATACTAAACCGGATCCAAGTTTCGCCTTTCAAATTTCTGTTTTGTTTAAAAATCTCTGAAAATGCAAAGTGGATTCCGAATATTTTTGATGTTTTTTCAAATTTTTTCTATAATCGAAAATTCTAGGGCTTAAAACAGATTATCGAAAGTTTGTTGCAATATTAGTGGAGGGAGGATTGGAGCTCAAATGTCTCGCAAAATTAATTTGCATAATTTCCATCTCGATTTTTTTTTCCTGAAAACTTAGTTAATACGAGCGCAGATAACGATTAAAAACATCTTCCGCAAAAATTAAAACACGAGAACTTGGTGAGCGACTAAAAATATTAGAGTTAAGGCAATTATAAGACCTTTGGTAATTTATAGGAAACTACCGGTGCTTGCGGCACGCCCGCCTAGTTAAGTTTTGACTAACGAGTTATAAGAAAAAAGTAAAATTACACATCTTTTTTAGGAGAGTTGTAAATTAATTTGTTTTATTTATTAATAAGAGAAGAAATTCAATATTAACTTTCATAATTTTTTTTGGTAATGAAATATATTCTTTACTTTGATATAAAGACGATGCGACAAAGATGTGTTGCTCGATTCTTATTGAAATTCATGTAGAATCATAGATACATTTTACACGCGGTTTCGCTAGCGTTAATCACCCTTTTTCTATTTGGCAGCGACAATGTAACACATCATTGTTTTGTATCCCTTGTGGTAAATGGGTATTTTCAATGTCCACATTGAAAGTAATCGGTTACTGTCAACATATTTTTTGTATTCTATAAAAAATGTGAAGTCGACGTTGCATTATGTTGACTCCGATTTTATCGTCGGTGATTTTGGTATTGACGAAAATTGGTTTTGTTATTTTTAATTTTTTTTTTTAAATATTAAAATAAAATGGAATAATATAAATTATCTGGCCCTAAAATTTGTATGTGGGATCCGTCCACGCACCCAATTACACACGGAAAAACCGCTTTTTCAATAAAACTTAATTTGGCTTCGGTTTTTTCAGCTCCGTCATTTGAAACTTGGGCAAACTTTCATTTCCAAAACACCTAGAGTTTCGGACAAATTTTTCGACACAACAGGCTATGATAATTCCAAATTTAAATCGTTACCCACACTCAGCTGGTATGATTCTTGCGATAAAAATCGTAAGGTTGCTGCTAGTTTGATAGTGTTCGGAACAAAAGTTTTTTTTCTACTCAAACCAATTGTTTGTATTATATAAACCTCACAACAAACTCCAGGACATATTAAAATGCTTCTTTGTTCAGCCGAAAACAACTTACGAACCTTTAAAGAAACCACCAAGTGTGTAACTGCAATTATAAGAGTTTGAATTTACCACTTACTTATCATCTGGCAATTTACAGATGTTCGATTTCTACCTGAGTAGTCTTCTTTGCATTGTTAAATTTTTTTTCTTCATGACTACAATTGGAATTTGACACGAGAATGAAACCATTATCGATAAACAGTCAACGTCATTTCAACATGGTTACGTTACGTGTTGACGCGGTGTTGAAGTTGAATAAAAGTGATGTCGACTCAAAATTCATGACGACATTGAGGCAGCCAAGTAGAATAGGACTGAATTTCTATGCACATGCGTAGATGAGTAATGTTACTACAATGATTTATTTGACAACAGAAGTTGCTACAGTGTTCCAATCTTTGCCCTACTTTAGAAAAAAAATTTAAATTGTATGACTTCTTTAGTAAGGGTCTACCAATGTTCTACAATATATCAAGACATTTGGATAGTTTTGAAGAAAAAAAATATAACCATACTTCTTCTCTCTTGAAAGTAGTTTAGAAAAAACATGTTGCCTTGTATCCTCTTAAATAAATTTGGTATTAATCGGTTAAAATATTTTGAAAGACAGAAATTGCCCAACTATCCCCTCTATCATGGTTCTTAAAAAAAGTGTTGCTTATTTGCCCATATAAATAGGCATTTATCTACAGTTAAAGTTTCATGGCAATCTATTGGATAACTTCACATGCAGAAAGTATCATCATTTCACCATTCTTAGTGTCTGCTCATAGACGCAGACTTATCTATCTTTTAAGTTTTATATAAATATGTTCAACAATTTTCGGAAATAAATTCTGGGGTCTTTTATATGGTGTTTTATTTTCTACAAAAAAATGGTACATTTCCATGCAGAAAGTGTACTTTTGTGTTGGTTTTTTAAAATTTGCTTGCTCTCTAAAAGGGTGATGTGTTTGATTCCAAAAAAAATTCTCTCAGTAAGGGCGGAAGGCATTGCACTTTATGCTCCGCAAACATTTACAGTGTTTATAGTGCCCTGTACAGCTGTCAGCTTTTAAAAACAGGGCGTTAAACTTTTTCATAAGTTGTGTTTTGTTCTAGTGCAATAACAAGTTGCATTATTACAGGGTGACAACACATTTTATACATGTGCCATTTTGTGTGTAGAAAAGAAAACAAGAATAATAGATTATGTATTTTTTGTTTGCAGCAGATCTATGTATGTATATGTGTTTTATGTTTCATCAAAATTGGTTGGATATTCGTAAAAGCGCAGAAGTTGCCCCCAATCACACTCCTGATTCTATTCTTGAACGAATCGTATTCTTTGCTTTTTTTTGAGTTTCATCAACAATAATAAATATTTCCTGTGTATTTATAATATTTATCTTTGAGCACGAAAAAATAGTTGCTTCGACATTCTAAGGTCCAGAGTTTCTTTAAGAAAAATCACTCAAAGTCCTTTTTCATAAAAAAAATTTTTGAGCTTTTGAGTCCTTTTGGTGATTTAGATGAATATCATTTAATTTATTTTTAATATGTACAAGTAAGCCAAGCTAAAAGATAAATAGTGCAAATAAAACTTACATGTATAGACATTTTTTTATAAATTGTTATTTTATGTTATGTAGGTGGGTGTACCACATAATCCCCAAAAACAAAATCCCCAAATCAAAATCCCCAAACACAAAATCCCCAAAAACAAAATCCCCAAATTCAAAATCCACAAATTCTAAATCCCCAAATTCAAAATCTCCATATACAAAATCCCCATTTTCTGTGTTTGTAATTCTTTCTGAAAAAATTTTATGATAAATTTAAAATATTTATTAGATACGAGTACATAAATGGAACAAATAGTTAACTTATGAAAATATAATACAAAAAACTACAAATATTACACAGTACGAAATTTTTTTATAAAATCTTATTTTATAAAAAATGAAATTTATATATAATACTTTTAGTTTCCAATAATATTTTCATGAATTAACTTTTTGTTTCATTTACTTGTACCTAATAAATATATGTTAATTTATCATAAAATTTTTTTGGAGTTTTAATTTCAGTTTGGGGATTTTCTGTTTGGGGATTTTTTGGCACTTTCGCTAAAGTTGGATTTTGGGGATAGGAGCTTGTGGATTTTGAATTTGTGGATTTTGAATTTGGAGATTTTGAATTTGGGGATTTTGAATTTGGGGATTTTGTTTTTAGGGATTTTGTGCTTGGGGATCTTTTTTAGGTTGGAGATTTAGTGTTTGGGGATTTTGTGGCACTCCCTATGTAGGTAACGTATATAATGAATTTTATTATATTTTTAATAAAAGAAAAATTGTACTTCTTATTTCAATTGCACCGTTTTATTTCTACCCTACAAGGAGTAGGGTTCCGTTAAGCGCGACCTGTCGCCAAAAGATGTTGCTGTAAGTTACCATTTGTTTTTGGAGTAACACATTTGAAACATTTGTACTTAAAGTATAAAGTTCTAATACCAATAAAAGATAAATTTTTAAAATATCCTTTAGAAAATATCCGTATCCTTTATATATATATTCTGCTATAAAAAATGCCTTTAAGTGGGCTAAACACTTGTACTGCATATTTAATTCTTAGTTATGTATTCACACGTACATATATGTATGTATGTACGTACCTAGAAGTGCCTGCGTACGTGTGTGTTTATCCATGACAAATTTATTTGTGAAGGGTCAATAAATTCCTGCCAGTAGAAAAATACGATTGTTCACATCTACAGGGCAAAAGAAAAATTGAGATTTATTTAGTGTATGAATTCTCAATATGAAGAATTGTTATTTGTCGATTATACCCACTCAAAGCGAATCCAGCCGCCCGCTGTGACGACTAAAGCTGCCGACCAAACAAATGAATTTAGTATGGAATAGAAAAATATATGAATGAATTATTTTGTTTACTTAGAGGACAGGTTACAAATGATGTTAGCTGTTTGAATGTATGAACATTGTTGGGCTTGTGGAACATTATAAAGTTGTAACCACTTAACACTCGCATACGCATAAATAATAAATATTGAACTGACACTACCACTAGTATTAACGTGGCATTTAACAGTTTAATTTGTTAATAGTGTCAAATGAAATCTTTGGTTAGCTTAAGATTTATGATTTCGTTATTTTCTGTATTTTTTACTTCTGGTTGTGGCGCTTCAAATGTATCAAATGTTAAGAGGGATGCCAAAACTTGCAATATTTTAAGGCAATACGTACTTTAATTTCCTGCCTACATTTTTATTTAACAGAATTTTTTTTAGGTTTTTTCTAGTATTTTCTATTGTTGCTATTTACAACAGAGATGATTTCCGCATTTATTTGAAGCCAAATTATTTTGATACGGTTTGACTACATACACGTACCTGCAACCTGTTGAACATTTTGTAAATTGGCCCCTTATTCGCATCCTACATATTAATGCTGGCCGACAAAATGATTGGTAGTTGTATTGTGTGCTTAATTCTATATAGCGGATGTTGTGCTATTTGCCAATATGGTCATATTAAGTGAATGAATATCCTGTTGATTTTAGGCTGAATCGATTGTATATGATACACAATTATGCCTGTACAAACATAAAAGATGGAGTTTAGAGCAAAGGAAGTTATATCCTAAAATTGGAAAAATATTTAACTAAGTTTATGTATGTATATTTCGTCAGGTATTGCAGCCAACGTTTATTTTTAGTGGATTTTATTACACATTAAAAAAATAAAGATATGTGCTAAATTTAAGTAAAAAATTTTCTTCAAAATAGTTTAAAAATATTGTAACATTTTATACCAGCAAGTATTCAAGAATTTATGTTTTCCAATATTTATTTTAATTGTTCTGTTATCTAAGCTATATGCATTTCGTTCGTTGCTATATAACAATTCATCAGTAAATATTTACCACCATCCTTGAAAAGTCTTCGAACTGATTTAATTATATACAAACACCCAAGTAAGTAATGAGAATTACTAAAGCACAATGATGATTGCGTGGCGACTACCGAAAACAACGTTGTTCCGTTTGAATGTATATGTTGAAAATTAAATTTATGTTGTCTCTATCTTCACATAACGTTGCGATCCTTAGTCCATGTATTCACTGCGGACTAAGAATCAAATTAGTGCGAAATTAATTTAATTAGGTAGTATTATCGCTTTCTTGATTGATTGGAAACCTATCCAATCTTTTGAATCAAATTGTATACCTCAGTTGCCACTGCCTTCCCTGATAGCTTTAAAAAGTCCAATGGAAGCATGGTAACATATCACAACTCCTCATACATATATTTGTTTTTAGTCTCATGGTGTTGTTGCATTATCTGTAGCTGTAATAATAATATAACTTCAAAATCAAATATGTTTACATACACATGACTATAGTGATGGTAGAGTATTACATAGAGGATACCGAATATTGAGTATTTACTATTTTTTCGGGTAGTCAATACTCAATAGAGCTGAATTTTTATAACTAATTCCAATAAAAATTTAAAGCTCGATATACAAGAGTGTCTTATATTATCAATAGCTTTGCCGAAAAGCTCACCTGCGGAAGGTATTGAGTAACCGAAAGAAAAGTATTGATTAATTAAAAGATGTAGAAACTACTAGCACTATATCTACCCAACGTGAAATCGGTTCAAAATTTTATTTATAAAAATTTTTGGGGAAAATAATAAGTAACATCGTTCGACTGCTTTCTTATGATGTTGAAATAATTTTTCTATGAACCTTTATTTTTGTTTAATAGCTTTTTCATTTCGAAAAAGCCTATTTTAAATTACAAATATTAAATAAAATAGTATGCAATTTAATTTTTAATTTTTACTTTTTTTTCTTTTTTTTTATTTGCGCAACAGCTGAAAATTCACAAGCTCTGGATTACTAGGGCTCATACTCACACAGGCTGTTAAAACATGTGTGCCTGTAAACTCATATACACCAAGAGTATCTGCGTATATGATATATTTTCAGTCAAATAAAAAAATAAAAATACAAAAGGGGATGGCACCTCAAATAGTGATTAATTGATTTCACCTTTAGTGGTATAGAAAAAAATACAGACAGATATAAAAAGGTGTTCTAAATGTACAAAGAAAAAACTAAAGCATAAAATGGACTGCCCTAAAAATTTGCAAAAGAAATGAATAAAACAACAATATACACCATGAAAATTCCGGTTTAGACCAACTTGAAAATGAAATACATGTGTTGTTAAATAAAATTGTTTGCAAAAAAAGTTTTGTTTTAAAACAAAAATATTTATTTGAGTAAGAACAAAAAAATTAAAAACACATATATGTAGCAATTTATTAACTTTAGGATATGAAATGAAATAAATGATACAAACTACTGCCTGTCAGTTTATGCAAGTAAAAGGAAACTCAGTCTTTTTATGCAGCTTTTAAACTTGTAAGCCATTGCAAGACAAGCATACACATTCGTATACATTTCCGTCCAAATGTCATTGCAACATTTTAAGTACATGAGTCTGAATGCCTTTCACTGGGGCCGTCAGTAAAAGAGAGATAGTTAGATATATAAAGAAAAAAGACAAGATTATATTTGAAATTGTAAAATATTTTGACAAATGAACCTAAATAACAGGTTGCACTTTAACAAAACATTTGTGTATTGTCTTTACTCTGCTCTCTGTGATCTTTCCCTTCATTGGTTTTCCTGTCGGTTTCTTTGTACACCCGTATGTCCGTTTCGAGTTGAAGGCTTAAAAGTCTTAATTTTTTTGTTAACGAAATTCATTGAAGAATTACAATTCAACGAGTGAAGAAAAAAAGGTTCAATTTAAGGCTTTTCTATAAAAACAATACAAAGAAGTCAAAAAAATTAACGAACAACAACTAGACAACCTTGATAACTAATTTGTTATTAAAATTTGTTTGCAGAACACATAACACATCCATATACATATGTTTGGCCTAAAGCCAAATAAAATTTTGTATTATACTTTAATATATTTGGAGGGATTTACCAACAAATTGACTTCGACATGCTTCCATCAAACTGATGATTTTCATTATAAATGATCTTGTCCATACATGTGAATATAACATGCATTTTCTTAGTAATTTTTATATACATACATAGATGTACATATGTACGTATATATTTTTTAGATAAAAAGTATGAATGTTATAAAATATATGTTTAACCACAGTGGTAGAAAGAAACAACAAATTGTTTTTTGTATTTAAATTAGGGAGGTAACGATACGCCATTTCGCCGATCCGATACCGATACTCAAAAATAAATATCGCCGATTCCGATACCGATACGCATATTGAAATTGAGCTCAAGTAAAAGTTAACAAAACTCAAGTAGAGTAATTCTTCTATTATACAAAATAACAGTGTTTATTAATGAGCCATTCAAATCATCAAAATTTTCAATACATTTCAGTTTCTAAAATTCAAATTTTCAAACTACAAAACGTCTGCAATATTTATGATTTTACAAAATAAACGTTGGCATTCAGTTTATATTGACTCAAGATTTAAAATTGATATTAATAAGACTTAAAAAAGAAAGAATTGCATTTGAGATCATGTTAAAATTAAATTAAAATTATAAAAACAACATTGCAAAAGATTAATATTTAAAATTGATATCAAATTTTGCGGAGATAGACGATTTCTCAAATTCGTTTGAAGCAGACCTGCAGTGGAAAATAGTCTCTCAGATGCGACAGAACTCATTTGAAAACTTAAGTATTTCTGCGCCATTTTCTTTAAGTTTGGGTAGGATATGTCATTGCACCAGTAAACAAGAGGGTCTGCGTCTCTAGGAATATTAGAAGATCTAAGGTATCTCTCGACTTCTTCGTTAGCAGAACCACAGGTTAGGATGGATAGAGGCTCACCTCCTCGGATTCTCTTATAATTTCTTCACACACGCTCCAAAGGCGAGCACTTCTAGAAGACTTATCAGAACTTTTGCGAGGTGTAGGGAGGACTGTGTCTTCAACACTTTCGGAATGTAGAGTTATGTTAAGCAGCTCAATATGACTTTTTTTCGATAGGATTGAAGTCGATTGTCCTTGAAATATTCAAGCTTTGTATCGCGGGTCAAGAATTGTAGATAAATAATAGGCTGCATTATTCTCTAAACCCTCAAATCTTTCATTCAGAGCTGATGCTAAGTTAGTCGCAAATTTTTGGGACTCCGAACTACTCTCCATCTCCGTTGATTCATGTACATATTAAGTTTTCTAATAATGTTCGAAGACTGTTAACTAGCGGAATAGCGTCAGACAATGTAGCTGTGCCTTTGCTTATGGATTTTGTAGTCTCTAAATTTGTACATGTTGACATAGGGGCTAAGATGTCAGTTGTTATTTTAAATTGTAATTGTTGTAGAATTGCCACCAATTGTATTAATGCGCCTTGAAAAAAGTCTTAAAACATACAAACACATACAAGATTTAGCATTGAGAGAACATTTCATTACTATGGTGCAAAGCAAAATAGAAGAAACAATTTCATTATGTATTCTGTTTTGATTTTATGTTCTGCTTTTGATATGTTATTTCTCATAGTTGTCATGCAAAAAAAAAAAGAGTTGAAAATTGAATATTTTGTTCAAAAAACTCTAAAGAAAAATATAAGAAGTATCGGCGTATCGACAGTAAAATATCGCCGATATCGATATATCGGAAAACCAGAAGTATCGCCGATATATCGGTATCGGTTGCATCCCTAATTTAAATAAATACAGGAATAAAAACTTTGTGCATTATTAATTCGAATAATGAAATTATATTGTACATATAAATTGATAAGATGGCATACCTATGTACATCAAATTTCGCTTAAAATTTATTAACATGTTCTTTACATTGCTGTCCTACTGCGTGTATTTTTGGTACGATCAAAAATTCGAGGTCTTCCCGGAATACGTAAATAAAAAAAATTATTTTGAATTTGATTATTTCCAACTGCTTATTAATTTGTGTTGATTTTTATAGGCTATTATTCGTAAGGTAAAGATCAGAGAATCAGACATTATTAATATTTCAAGCAACAAAGGAAACTTAAAATATCCAACATCTTTTTATATTTCAACATACACGGCTGAATAGAACAAACGTTGCTTTACAAGATAACATTAAAATTAGTTGCGAGAAGTCTCGCATTCTATATAAATGTGATATATAATCATGTTCAAGAGTGCTACCTTACAGGTATTGAAATCATTATACACCTTAATACTGACTAGGCTTAGTGGCTTCTACCACAAACAACGTTTTCTAAATGTTAATATTTATTATGTTTGATGCTCTCTGTATATTTTGGTAGTGTAGATTAAACCAATTTGCACAGGAACACTGATGTGCGCCGTTAATAAATAGAGATAAGACGAAATATTCTGCAAATTGCATTAAATTTTTCTCAATAAATGCACAGATTTTTAATTATACGATAAAAATTGTATATACTTAATAAAAGATGTTAATGGTGTTTTCTTTTCTATATAAAAAATAACACCTTGTTGAAAGGTACTGTACAAAAAATGTTTTTCCAACCCTGTAATAATGCAACTTGTTATTTCACTAGAACAAAACACAAATTATGAAAAAGTGGGACGCCCTGTTTTTAACAGCTGTCAGCTAATTTTAACCGGGCACTATCAACGTTGTCGATTTTTACGGGGCATAAAGTACAATCCCTTCCACCATTAGTGAGGGCGATTTTTTTAGAATCAAGCACAACAACCTTTTAGAGTGCAAAACAATTTTAAGAAAAGAACACCAAAGTACACTTTCTGAATGGAGATGTTCCATTTTTTTTTAGAAAAGAAAACACCATAAGAGTGCTATATGCGGCTATGCGGAATCTTATATTTATGTACATTAATTTTTTAATAAATATTATGGGATATTTTGAATTTACAGCGATTACGTTTTGTTATCAGCTGTATTCTCAGAAAATACTTTTGTTTGATACCCATAATAATTTGGACACCAGGTGTTTGTGTTTATACGCAAGTTTATTGATATATATTTAAAAAAGAAACACAAATCGAGACGATGCTAATACTTTCGACTCACATTGGGTCTCCAATTTACCAATCTGCAACATTATTTACTCAAAGTTATGAATTGGTATATTATTTTTGTGACTAAAAATTACACATTTACATTCTTCTTGCAAATTATTACATCCTCTTGCATATTATTACACTTGATCACAACTAAGCCGCTTCACACATACAATGGCATACTTATATTCCTAGGCTACGTTCACATTATTCAAATATTTGACGAAAAAAAAAACGTGACCAAGAAAGCAAGTAATAATTTATTTCCTTTAATTCCAATATTTTTTTTAAATGGGTTCGCATTTTTTAAAAACTGTATAAATATACTTTTTTGTAGAATAATTAATTTAATTTGGTAACGTAAAAACCAAGTTAAACGACACTATCCCTAAGCAAAACTAGTGGTTACGATTAATAAATGTGAACTCAGGTAGCTTTACCAATATGTGTATGTAATTTGGATACACGTAAACTTTATACATCTTTTTTTAAATTTTTGATAAATGATTTTCATGGTCCATCAAAAGATACCGAAGTAAACACAAACACAGTTAACCAAATGCATTCTTGATTGATACACACATACATATACATACATATTAATACAGCCATTCAATAAAATTGAGTTTAAAATTACGGCAACCAAAATGTAAAACAAAAGATCAGGCGCCGTCTGAGCGTGTGGTTCTTTTAATAGTTTTACACTTAATTCTACCTGTAGGTGCATCTTTGTTTTATATATGTATTTTTAAATGTGCATTGTGTTATTTTTTTAAACAAAATTGCACTGATTTTTTTGATTAATGACATTGTTTCATTCATTTGAGTTTCGCTTTGATTTTTACTTAAGTTAACTAGTTGATTAGTTAGCTTCATGTATACCCGTTTGTGGCAATTGAGTCAAAACCAAATTTCAAGTTTAAATTCTTCAGAACTATACTTACCTTGATTGCTGTTATTATTATTGTTATTTTTACGTGATGTTTTCTTCTCCTTCATCCAGGGGTATTCTGGTACAGAATCCATACCATCCGGTGTTTGTGCAGGACCACCGACTCCAACCGGATATCCGCCAACCGCTTGTGTTACGCCACCTCCGCCGCTAACACCAGCTACTAAGCCAGAACTCATCATTTTGGGACTTTCAGGACTTAAATGATTAAGAAATTCTGCCATTGATGGCTGTGAATTGATGAAACCACCTTCACTGGCTGTCATCCAGTAAGGTGCTTCATTGGTGTTGACACGTTTATCACAGTTTGGTCCCATTTTGTTTATAAGCATTGATGTAGCTGTAGTTGCCGTTACATTACCTGCGGCCTGTTGCACCTGCTGTGGCGTGGCTGTCACTCCAGGCAGAACAGTTTGACCGGTTTGCACTTGTAGTGAATTTAGTGGAGGTTCTGATTTTATTTGTGCGCCCATTTGGCTTTCTAATGCTGTGCACACTTCCTGCATTTTTATAACTTGGGTTATTACGTGCTGCACTTGCGGTCTTGTGTCGTCTTTAAGCGAAATAAGAAGAGTTGCTCATGTTTTGCTATTTTAACAGAGACAAGACTTCACATATTTGTTTAAAAACTATTCACTGGTTACTGAAACATCACAGATCAAACTTATCTAAAATTCAAATTAAACAAAAAATATAATACGTCAGTAAATTATTGGATTATTGATATTTTTTAAGAAAACTACGCAGAAAAAATTAATCACCCAGTATAACAAAGTGGGATGCTAAAATACCTTTATTTGCCTTGTGCTGTTCTATAATCAACAAAATTCGTTTTGACTAATTCTTCAATTAAAAGCATTGTATTCAAATTTTATTACTTAAGGTGTAATTAAAGTGCACATAAAAACCTGTTTTGGTATATAATTCAATTTGATACAACCACAGAGAAAAGAACTATAAAAGTTAAATAGTTTGTCTTATTCAGTAAATATTCCACTTTGTGAATAAATGTAAATTAAAAATACCAAAGAAAAATATTCCATTTCCCCTTTCTTTTTATTATTATTTCGCTTTTCGAAATCTTTTACTGATTAAAAAAACGCAATTATTTTACAATAATTTTTTCTGATTCAGTATTTTTTTTTTTTTGAATTGAGAGCAAATTTACCTACAACTTAACTAAACATCGTTGGTGAAAAATTTGTATTCCCTTAAGTTATTTTAATTAGGAATGGACTGGGTTCAATTTTTGGTGAGGGCAAACCATCAACATCAAAAATTTTTCTGATGTACATTTGTATTGCATTATATTTATTAATTTTTCTTGGACTGTTTAAGTAATAAAAGCATAGCACTGGTCATTAAAAACTGATTCGACGGCGATTGATACAGTTCCTAGCTATGTAAACAACATTCGTGGGTTGTAAGAACCATCGTCAAAGTAAAACAATCAATAAAATGCCTGCTCTTGCAGCTACAGAAAGTTAATACGTCAACTTAACACAAGAGGCGCGCAACACTGCCCTAAAAAATTAACAAAACGCGGAATAGCAGAGTTATAAAATATTTAAGACTTCAACACTTTCAAGATATGTTTTCTCTATATTATCCCTTTCTCTAAGTTATGTCACAACGCACTGCATAAGTAGGGTTCGTTGCCTGAGCGCTAGTCCTACAAAAACAAACAAAGAGTTAATATAAAGCTTGTTAAAACAATTGCGGAAGCCTGGTACTAAATTTATACCAAACTAACACATATATATAAATGTATAACTAAATTATTAACATAACTTTTTTAACTTCGAACTTTTAACTTGTCTACATGGGAAAAGTTTACAATAATAAGAGTTATTTAACTTAGAACAGGAATCGAATGCTTGAACCATTGCATGCATTTCTACGTAAGAAATTTCAAAATGTCAATCTGATTGGTTTCTGTAATTAGTCAAGCAGTAATTGTTTAATTTCAATAATTTTTCAAAATGTTATCGTTGGTCCCATTTACATAGAGAGGCCCCTGCTCGCATTTTTTTCGCGATTGACGTTATAAGGGGCCGTGCACATATTATGTAACGCTCCGGTGGGGGTGGGTATTAAAGATTTGTTACGGAAGGAAAATTTTGTACTGAAAAATTAGTAAAAAGTGGTACCGGGGGGGGGTATAAAATCTCTGAAAAACTCGTTACGTAATATGTGCACAGCCCCTAAGTGATTTCAATACTTTAAAAAACTTTAATGCAACAGTCTCGAAAATTGCGGTTTTAAAAGCAATTTTATAATAATAAATTTGTTTGATCATTACAGTTTCCTGCATGTTTTTACCTTCTCCTGTAAAGTTGCAATTATGTAAGTACAGTATTTCTACATGCGACCAACAACATTTTTATTTGTGACAATACGTAATAGAGCAAGAGAGCTTGCCAAGAAGAAGATATTGAGCCGAGAAGTAAGTACTTCAGGTCATACACGCAAAGAAAATATACGATTGCAAAATGTTCAACTAAGTATATCTGCCACAGCCAAAAAATTATTCATTGAAGCAAATATGGCAACAATAAAATAATCATTCTGGGTTTCGTCCCATAAAAATTGAATGTATCAAAAAAGGTATTTTCGCTGCTACAAGAGTATCTTTTGCAAGTGAGAATAATAAAAGTTTATTTAAAATTAAAGTATATTGTGACCATACATTGTTTGTGTTCTGAAAAGAAACAAAATAGCTGTAAATCGTATGTAACTTCAGTCGTTCATAGAATTTAATAAGGCGAGGAGATGTGAAGCGAAAAAATTAATGTTAAAATTATAATTATATGATGAATGTTATTTATTTTACAACAAAATAAAAGTGCACCTGAAATCAACAACATCAGTGGTTTAAGGTATATATGAGTACATACTAATATATGGAGATGGAGTGACGAAAAAAATACTACGGAACTGCAAAAGATGGCAATTGGATTTTACATAAATATGCCGATAAATAAGTTAATTATGTTGAATTTTATTAAATTTAATTTGTCCAGAAAAGTTTATTTGTATTTGAAAATATTTATCAAAAATATAATTTGATTTAATTTAATAAGTATTTGTGTGTGCATTTTTTCTTTTATCTAAAAAAATTGTTTTCATATACCAGGAAAATTACATTTTCATAGTTACTATAATGCGCTCAAATTTCTCAGCATTTGCAGAGCATACTATGTTCGTTCATACAATGGTATTGTCAAAGGGAGATTTATGAAGAACATATTATGTTCCTTAGATGACAAATGCAAATGCTACTATATAGCTGCAATTATTAATCTGAAAATGAAATGATAGTTTGCGATTATGGTTCCATCAACCATGTTTTTTCTTTGCGTGCAATTTTAATTCATAATTATGATACATTTAAAATTTTTGCAGTTATTTGCAATGTCCGTAATTTTTGCATAATTTTTTGCATTCTTACATCTTTACGGACTTTTAATCAAACCTAAATTAAAATTTTAGCATGTTTCATAAATTTCGCGATTTGTTCCGAAAGCGACCAATTTTAGCCATTTTTAACTAATGTTTTGCATTGCTTCATATTTTGCAAGTTTGAAATAAAAATTTTGGGTTATATAAACATTTGCAATTTTTAGCGAATTTTCGCGACAGCGTATTTTTTTTAATTTGTGCCATTTTTACATGTTTTTAATGTTTTGTATATAATAAACTTTTATCGATTTTTGATCAAGATTACGGCTTATTTAAAGTATTGCAATTTTTGCAAATTTTCTAGGAATATAGTTTTTAGTTAAAATTATTAAAAACACGCCATGCCATTGAACATTTTATGGAAAAAGAAAAACAAAAATGAAAAAATTTTTTATGACATTATCATAACAGCCTGTAGAATTTGATTCTAATAGCAGATACAATTATGTAAGTTAAAAAATACTTTAAACTAGCTTAAATATTTGTTTATGCAAACATATACAAAATTTTTGTATATGCAAACAAAGACAACGAATACGTCTTTATGTAAAATGTGTTAATGAAATGTTTTTACGACTGATTAAAGGTTCAATTAGTCGTGACTTAACCATAATGCCATAGAACCATAGAAACCAAACTTATGAAAAACAATGTATTTTGTTATAGGTGACTTACCATAACGCCATAGCCATAACCATAGAAACAAATTGAATTTTGGTTTTTCGCCATAACCGTAAACAGCTGTTTGGCTGTGCCATTATGGTTAAGTCACGACTAATTGAACCTTAAACTGTTTCTTTTCGAAAAATCGAATTGATCGAAAAAAATTCTAGCTTTGTTTGGCATGAACTAATGCTTTAAATATATGGGTAAGGAGAGGAAAGCGCTATTTGTTTGCCAATATGTATCGTAATTATTTATATAAGATCTCTTATCGAATAAGTTAAAACCTGGATTTGAAAGTTTTCCACATGTTGCCACCACAGAAGCTGGACCAAACTATTACACTTTTTCTAATTAAAAGTTTAAGTTGTGTTTAACAATTTTTATAATTTGTACCATACACGCGAAAAAAAATCCAACGTTATAGATGGAGTCATAATTGCAAATTATCATAAATGTTCATCATCACTTTTATTTTGTTGTAAAATTAAATAACTTTCTTCATATTATTACATTTTTAACATTCTTTTTTTCACTTCATATCTTCCCTTCCTTTAAAAACGACTGAAGTTACATTTAACTAACCCACTTTTCAGAACATAAGCAATGTATGGTCACAGCAAAATTAAAATTTTAAATAAACTTTTCTAATTCTCTTTTGCAATATGGGGCTGTGCACATATTACGTAACGTTCCAGGGGGGTGGAGGAGGGTTAAAGATTTGTTACGGATTGGAAATTTTGCACTGAAAAATTAGTAAAAAAGTGGGGGGGGGGGGGTACAAAATCTCTGAAAACAGCGTTACGTAATGTGCACAGCCCCTATATAATCTTGTAGCAGCAAAAATATTTTTTTATACATTAAAATTTTATGAGCCGAAACCCCAGAATGATTATTTTATTGTCGCATCAGTGACATGAACATTTTGCAATCCTGTCTTTTCTTTGCGTGTACACGCCAAAAAAAAAAAACATGATGGATATAATCATAATCGCAAACTATCATTGAAGCCATTATATACTCGTATTGCATTTACCATCTGATGAACATAATATAGTCCTCATAATCTCTCTCTCTCTCTGACAATCCCATTGCACGAACATAGTATGCTCTGCAAATGCTGAGAAATTTAGGCGCATTATAGTAGCTATTAAACTGTTTTTTTTTCCTGGTACATGTTAACAATTTAACATTCTGTTTAGATAAAAGATAAATACACACAAAAATACTTACTTAATTAAATTAAATCAAATTATACTTTTGATAAATATTTTGATTTTAAGATATTTATCGTATACTTTTTTCTGGAGAAATTAAATTTAACAAAATTCAAAATAATTAACTACCAAGCTAAAAAAGTATATATATAATTGGATCCCAAAATAGAGGGTATATGGTCCAGATATTACACATACATATTTCATGTATGCCTACATATATTCTCATATATGAACTTATCCATGAACATATATCAAACATATGTACATAAAATATATATGGAATCATATACATACAATGAATATTTTCTTGTCGCATCAAACATTTTAATAATTGAATAATGTTTAATTGAACCATATTTGCTGCAATGAATAATTATTTGGTTGTGACAGATATACTTAGTTGACATGGACATTTTGCAATCATGTTTTTTCTCTGCGTGTGCTAAAAATTAAACGAATATAAAACAAAGTGTAGAAGTCACGAAAATGGCAAAAAATCGCAAAATCTTGTGTAATTTTTATACTTATTTAATTTTTTTTGACTTCTTTGTTGTAGGTCGTAGTATTTAATTCAATTGTTGATAATAGCCGTGACAACATACTAATTGAAATTGACGACAGTGTAAATGCTAGAATCAAATATTATTGGGGATGAAAATGATGGGCTAATTGATGAGGTGCAATTGTGGGTAAGTTTTCTTTTTTGGTACCTGTAGAGTTCCTTGATTAACCAGTAAAACTGTCCACCTCCACTCCCTACCGTACTTACTGTTGCGAAAAATAGGGAGTGGGGGTGAACAGTTCACTGGACGATCTGGGGGCTCTATAGTTACCAACTTAAAAATATTCCGTTTTCTATTAAATTAAATAGGAATATTATAATTTTTTAGTTCTGATAAGCGAAAATCGTTATCTCTGTTTGCAGGAACCAGTTTCTGGTCAGGATACCACCACTGTGGACGATGGTAAATTAAGGGAAATGAAACAACTGGGCTGCTGCTCAAAAAGGTGTATAAATTGTTTTGATATTGAGGAAATTTTAAACATGAATATGTACATCAGAGCGATGGATTATAACACTGACGGGACAAATTATCTAGATATGGTCATTTTAAGGCAACTTAGGTCGTCATGCAGATCACAGAGTATTCTAGAGACTGAAATAAGATCAGTGGAACAAAAAGAACGAAAACGGCTGCGAGTAATTTACAAATTATCAGGAGTTGATGTATGCGAAGCACTGTTTTTATTTGCGAATGGAATTAAGATAAAGCGTTTTAAACGTATTTTGAAACATTATAAAGAAGAGTGATTGGGTGCTGCTGACCCACAAAAATTAAAAAGTTACGCCTAAACAATCTATCTCTCAAGAGGATGCGGAACATGTGATTTTTTTCATTTGAAACTATGCAGAAGATGCTGCAATTTTTATGCCAGGGCGTCTAGCTAATCAACGAAATATTGTCAAACTTCTGCCATGGTCCGATACAAAACAAAACCTATTTTTGAAGAACAAACAGGGTGCAGAGGACTTAAATAAACGGGCTTTGGGTTCAATTAGTTTGTAACCATTTTTGTTCAGACGTAGTCATTATGCGCCCGCGAACTGATTTGAGCGCTATCTGCCGAAAAAGTATCGAAGCGCACAGTAATTATAGACGGTCTTCTGTAGTGCGTAACTTTTAACAATTCAATATTTGTTAAATTTACCCACAATTATTGCGATTTGCAGTAACGATTTTGTTATTCACTAATTACTTCTTAACAACATCGTTATAATTTCCTTTAACGTGGCATCTCTATCAATATATAAGAAAAGCATAATAAAATTATTTATTTATTGAAATTTTTCCCAAAAATTTTTAGGAATTTTAGTTAAATGAATGTAAAATTGCACGTTTAAAAAATAGTAATATTATTATTTATGCATAAAAGATTCTGTGTTTTTGTATATTGTTTTAAAAGATCAATTTTGTTCTAGACATAACAAACGTGCTACGATTGAACTGCTGACTTTTATTTATTTCATAACAACCGAAAAACTATTGTCGTTAACAAACCGAAAGCGAATATCTTTAAAAGTGTTACTGAATACCAAATTCGATAAATTTTCGTTATATTAATTTTAACAATACGGTTATCGTAATAAAAGTTACTGAATCCCACCACTAAAGAAGATAAAGAAGAATTTTTTTAAAAAATGCCAAGAACATATTGATCAGGTTTATAAAGAACTGGGATATTACAAAAAAATTGTTCAAGACACTTTTAAAAATATCAAGCAAGATCTTATAAAGTATGCTGAAAACGGCAAAGTCATTAAAAATTCATATGAAGGCAGCATACATTATAGCTTTGATTTTGCTCAGCAAATTCATATCCCTCACGACTCACAACAACCAGGTCTAATTTATTCTTTAGCTCCGTATAAAATCGGAATATTTGACATCATGAATGATACAAATAAAATACAGCACAACTTTTTCATACCTGCAAGTTTCTAAGGAAGCTAACGCCATAGTCAGTTACCTTCATTTTTACTTTTAGAATCATGGTATTGGCGAAACAAAATTGCATTTGCATGCAGATAATTGCGTTGCTCAAAACAAAAACAATATTGTGATGGGATATCTGATATGGCGAATTTTAAAAAACCTCAATGACAGCATTTCCCTTTCTTTTCTACCAGTTGGCCTCACAAAATTCTCATGCGATCTTGCATTTGGCATTTTTAAGAAAAAATTTAGGGCAAGCAAGGCAGGTTCCCTAAAACAAGTGGAGGATATTGCACATTCATCAACTCCCACCAGTGACATAAACAAATCTGTAACAACAAAGCCAAGTTCCTATCCAAAAAATTTCGGCCGTAAAAAGTACTGAGATAAAATTAAGGACCAAGTTCTTCATAGGTTCAATACTATCTCATTTCTAGGCAACCAGTAAGCTTGCCAATATTTTTCCAAGAAGTCTTTCCCATATTAGAAAGGCAAAAAAATATTGCCAAGCTTACAGGTTGCCTTAATATACGGCCTGTTTCACACTGCCGACAAGTCGACGTCGTTCTCTTATTTATATTGAAAACAAAAACAAACTATTTAAATTTGTTTTTGTTTTTAATATAAATAAGAGAACGACATCGACTTGTCGACAGTGTGAAACAGGCCGATAATTAATTAAAAACAAAAAATGTGCGTACCGCGCTAAAAGAAGTTTACACTTCAGTTTCTGTCGGCACTCCCGGAGTGCTACCCGTAATTTTTTTTTTATATTATTACGAATAAACCTAATTATTATTTGAAATTATATTAATGTACATATGAAAATTAATACTATCAGGCTCAAGTTCAGTTTTATTGAATTAATGAAAATACAAATTACTAAGAGTTTTTTTATGTTGAAAAACATTATTATATCCAATCATTTTAGCATAACGTATCAGTATACAGATTTCAAGGCCGCTACACCTCTCATCAGCGTTCAATTGTCGATCTTTATAATTTTCGTAAAGTGGATACTAATTGGGAAGAATATCAACTATTTAACCACTAAATTTTCATTAATTCAATAAAACTGAACTTGATCCTAATAATATTACTTTTAATATGTATGTACATCAATATATAGTGACCGACAAAAGTCTACGTACGACCTATACATTCTCGACTTGAGCATTTTAAAACCATAATGTACAAAAGTAATAATCAAGAATGATAGAAATACAGATTACGCCTTGCGCATGTTTTTCTATTTGATGACGTAGTTTAACCCAGCAAAGTGTTGCCTATTCCATGTATTTCCAAATCATTTAGGGCTGTGTTTTTATAGAAAACTTTTGATTTATAATTACTAATAATGATTCAAAATGGGAATATTTTTCATTCGGAAGATAAATATGAATGTCATAATCTGTAGTGTGTTGAATTTGAACGAACCTCGTATGTAGGTATAATGGATATATTAAATTTGGATCCAATCAGCAATATATTGAGCTCTCAGTAATTTTTCATCTGACATAAAATTGAGAATCAGGTATGTGATAGAAATCGATTTCGTCAAGAAATTTTTTTGAAATAGATAAAACATGTGATAAGGAAACATGCGTCGATTTACTGTGTCGATTTCAGATTTCTTTTTGTTTCATTAAAAAAGACAATTTTGGCTATGTGACGAATTTCGATAATGCCAGTTTAATTAAATTCGTTTTTAAATCGTCTTATTTTACTTTAACGAAAAGCGTAGAAGTGTACTAAAAATGTACGTGAAACTTTTTTATATATAGAAAAAAGTAATTTTTTGTTTCATGGGAAAGCCATTCTTAAGTTACGGTCACATCTGGCAAACATTTGCCCAAAAAAACGTAACCACTAAATACGAATGAAAAACTTTTTAATTTATGCATTTATTTATTAAGTTAAACAGCATCTAATAAAATAAGATTCTATTACATTTTCTATAAATTATGTAGGAAACTGTTTAACATAATGAACAGGTATCTAAATCAAAAGTGTTTTCATTCGTATTTAGTGGTTACGGTTTTTTGGGCAAATGTTTGCCAGATGTGACCGTACCTTTATGCTATCAATCTTTGGTCAAATGAAAATGTTTAATAAATCTGCTAATATAAATACATATGTATGCATGTAATATGCATGTAAGTACCCACATTTCTTCTAGTAAACTTAAAGAACGCGATTTGTGTCTTAAATATCTTCGTTCTATATTTTAGCAATTCGCCTTATTACCTAAAAATTTATAAGGGAAATTACAACAACAAGGCGTTTTTTAAAATTTAAATTATAAAATTTCTGTTGATTAAAAATTTAATATTTCTTTAAATATATATATGTATATGAATACATACATATTTATGTATGTCAATCACATGCTCATACTTACATTTATTTATGCCGTTTTATACATTTGTATTTGGAAAAAATATGAAGAAACAAAAAAATAGTGGAACATGAAATCGATCGAAATCTATCACATGTACATAAGTCGATTTGAAGAAGCGATTTACTTTTCAAATCGATCGATTTCCATCACATATATAAATGTATTTACAAAACCCAAAAGCTCCAAGATAAAATTATTTTCCTTCGTATGTCTGGGTTCACAAGTGAAAGTTTTCTTTAATGAAAGTGGGTATTTTGTTGGTGAGAGGAGAGAGAAGAATGGTGTCGGGTACTATTCTTCTCTCCCCTCTCACCGACAAACTACCACTTTCATGAAAGAAAACTTTCACGTGTGAACCCAGACTATGTAATAAATATAGACAAAATGCATACCACATGAAAAAATTATTTAAAAATCGGAGGAGTCAAAATATTCTATGTAGATTAATTCCTACTTTTGTCTAAAAAAGCTGATATTCGATGAGACTTGGCAATCCTACAATAAAAATCACATTGACAGTTCTCCAAAAATTAATTTATTGGATTTCGTTATAGATGAAGAATTTTTATTTTAAAGTTTTAAAATATGGTGCAAAAAAATTATAATTATTATATTAACCGTGTGTGAAGTGTGTTAAAAAACTTTAAGTGCAAAAAAAGTTGCTCAAAAGTTTGAAGCAAATTGTAAACATAAAGAGCGCAGTGGGCAAATGCATGCATAGCGATGAAAAAAAAATAAAGTGAGAAATTGTGATCAAAAAAAGCTTTGGATAAAGTTCGGCAATCGGCGAGAGACTACTAAGATCCTCAGGGAGGGACATTTTAAGCAGGACGATTTCGAAAGAAATTTAAAATGGGAAATGGGTAAGTTAGAATTATTTTGGTTTGTGCAGTCCTTTATTTACTAATTGCACATAGGATTTAAGCTAAGATCCCACTATCGGCACAATGTACCGATTTTCGTCGGCTGACTGAAATAAAGTTATATAGTAATAAGCTAAATTTGCCTTATTTGTCAACTAATTTAAATATAAGGACAAAATTGCACCACTTTGCATTGGTAATAAAGCCATATAGACTTATTCCAGAATTAATTGAGAAATAATGCAATTTTGGTTTAGTACTTATGACTTTATTGCAGTGAGCCAACGAAAATCGGTACATTGTGCCGATAGTGGGATCTAAGCTTTAGTAAGAGAACAACTCTATAATTGAAACCGGGAGCAGTCCCGACAAAAGAAGCCAACGCTATCGCAACTTAAACGAAAACACTAGCGTATGCAGAGAAAACGAAAAAACCAACACTGACACAAACGAAGACAGTTTGCAACTTCATATAGAAATTTTAAAAGTCCAAATGTGCATATCGCACTTTATCTTTCATAGAGGTCTGAATCCATCTTAAGAAGCAAATTTAGTTTGTAAATGTATTATCATTATTTTTGAGTTAATTTTGGTTTAATGCACTCTATGCACTCTTGTGGTTCTTGTCGATCGACTTGCCATTAAATTAAAAACAAAATACAAACTTTTCTAATAAAATTATTTAAGGAAAAAATTAAGGAATTGTCCCACTGTTATCTTTACACAACTAACAAATTTCAGCAAGTTTCGTGACGTCACTTAACCCACATGCGCAGAAGATTCAATTTTTGTATTCGCGAAGGCGTAATCTGTATTTATATCATTCTTGAGTAATAATGCAGTTTGGTTTTTATTATATTTTTATTGATACTCCAAAAAAAAAAAAATACATATCAATGTAAACATAAAAAATTATTAATGAAAAACATTAAAAAAGCATTGACAAAAGTCTTCATACGAACAGCGTGCATTAACTTTTGTTCTTGAATACTAACACAAAAGTCCCGTTATTTTTATTTTATTTTCTTGTTGTGTTAAAGGTTTGCTTTAAATAGTTTTTAGTTGAAGTTTAGTGAAATTTAAAAAATATTTGGTTGTTTTAATGGCTTCTGGTAAATAAATTTCAATTGATGTCCGAAATTTGATTGTAAGATGCAGAAATGAAGGAAAATCATTTGGTAAAATATCAAAGGTTTTTAATTTAAGTAAGTCTACAGTGCAAACAATATTCGACAACTTTAATACATTGAAATGTATTTTTTTTTTGAGTATCAATAAAAATAGAATAAAAACAAAACTGCATTATTACTTTTGTACATTATGGTTTTAAAATGCTCAAGTCGAGAAAAAATAGGTCGTACGTAGACTTTTGTCGGTCACTGAATAATATAAAAAATATTAATTTTTAATAGTATTTTACGGCTGCAATACTATCCAAATGAAAGGAAGGTATCTATGATTACTATGATTCCAAAGCCCGTCAAGGATCATACAAAGGTAGAATCCTATCGGCCTATTAGTTTATTGCCCAACATTTCAAAACTATTTGAAAAGTTGTACATGAGCAAGCTGATGCCTGTAGTGACTAGTAATGGATGCATTCCAGATCATCAATTCGGTTTTCGCAGACAACACAGAACTATTGAAGAAACTCACAGACTTCTGAATGTTGTTAGAGACGCTTTTGAAAAAAAGAAATATTGCTCTGCGCTCTTTATCAATGTCTAGCTTGCGAGGGTATGGCACGAAAGTCTTGCACACAAATTAGCGAAAAATGTAGCGGCAAACGGCGTCAGGCTTTTAAAAAAACTATTTAACTGAACGAAAATTTTGTAGTTCGAGAAGGCAATTTTGTAAGCACTCCGCAGTCGATTGAAGCCGGAGTCCTTCAAGACACCATCTTGTGTCCTTTACATTAGGTGCGTTCAGCAGACAGCGATGATCGAACATGTTCAGTGAGCGCTCTCTGTTTTAGCTAGCAAAGATACAGTACGATATATTTTATCAAATTACGATATTTCAGTTATGTTTGACATTTGAATCAGATTTCATAATATATTCTTAAATTTTTATTCATTTAAATTCACAAATAAATATTATGAAATATTTTTACAAAATAAAATTCAATAATTTTAATTGAAAAGTCAATTTTTTTGATATTTTTGACAAAAATCAAATCAAAAGCTGCTACATCTAAACTGTTTAGTAGCAGTATATGCCACTGAGTTACCGTTAAACATTCACACGTCAACAATGTAGAAAAGATTCAAATGCGACAAAACAAAATTCTACGAACAATCACAGCAGCCCCTTGGTATGTCAGAAATCTTCGATTTCATAAAGATTTAGATGTTCCGCTAGTGAAGACAATATTTTCAAAACACACGAAAAATATATAAAAAACTTGAATTGCACCCGAATCCACTTGTGTGCAATACGAGTATTCTACAGTATAGAAGCCACACCCGTCTGAGGTACACGAGAGATGTAAATCAACCAAAATTAACCGTTGAAATTAAAAATTTTTTTAGCATTGGGTAAACATACATATATTTAACATTTTTAGATTTAAGATTTGAACAAATTATTGATGTTTCAATTTATAATTGATGATTCATTAAACAATAAAATGTATAAAAAAAAAATTTTAAAATTATATTAGGTGAACTTAAGCCAGAATATTTTATAAGAACTTGTTTATTTGAAATTCAGTCGAATTCCTAGGATACTATACACTACCTTGTATATACATACATACATATAATTATATACACGGCGGCAACCCAATACAAAAGGTTTTATTTATTAACAAGTGCCAGATGAGAAATAATTTTAAAGTGATCTAAAACAGATTTAAAGATTTAAAATTTTTCAGTTGGCCTTTTACTGATATTAAAAGAATTTTAATAAAAATCTTTGCTGGTGCACTTTCTTTTGAAATACTTTAGAATAATAATTTTATTCTCAGTTCCATTTAAAATAATATTTATACGTTTCGGAACTTTTTCCGAAAATATCCTTCTTTTTGCATATTTGATTCTTCACAGCATAATATTGCATTTTTTTCAACAATAACACATATTTAGTGCATTTTATACTTTTTGTGGCATATTTTTTCGAGTTTACAATCAACTTTTACACAAAAGGACACAAATAAGAAACTGCTCATTAATTTTTTGATATTTAGACATATTTATTAAAAACTGCTTACATTTATATGATTTATGCCGATCTAGTCACAGCTGTAATAAATTTTAATTGATTTTAAGTATCGATTTGCTAGTTTGTATATTTTCATATTTCTGACGAGATATTTGCTGTTTTGGCTGCATATTTTTCTGTTATATTTCCAATTTTAGAAATGTTTTCATTAACGCTTTTAAAATAACACCAATGAATTTTTTCCGCTATTGTACATTCAATTAATGTTTTTTTGAGTGAATATATTACTCTTTCCCCACCTAAATTGGTTTAAATCGGATTTTCAGTAATTTTTTAAAATTTTAAATATTTTACCTTGAGGATTTTAAAGTAATAAAATTAATATCCTAAAATTGGCCATATTCCTACGATTTATTCCTAATTTATTTACAAATTTGAAAATTTGTAATAACATCTTGTAGCTTTTTTTAGTATTTTTAAATTTGGTTATTTCTGACTGCAACAGATTCTTATTTAATTTTATAAATAAAGATACGGCACCACGAAATAAGCCCCAATGAAATAAGCCCCAAATCGAAAAATGAAATAAGCCCCAAAAAATTTTATGAAATAAACCCCAAAAAAAATGAAATAAGCCCCAAACAAAATTTACGAAATAAGCCCCAAATAAAATGAAATAAGCCCCAAAAAATTTTATAAAATAAACCCCAAAAAATTTTATGAAATAAACCCCAAACAAACAATAGGAACCATAAGAGGTATCGAACTCATTCCTTCGCCATGCGATACGTACGTAAGAGTAGCGTACATACGTTAAATTTCATTAAAATCGGAGATGGTAAAAATATAAACTCTTGACTTTGTGTCGAAAATTTTTAAAAAATTTCTCTATAGAGGTACATTGAAGTCGTTTCCGGGTCCATTAAGAATTATCGGATTCGCTCCAAATTTTACCTAATTAATTTTTAAACATAAAGGAACCAAAATCGGGCCGGCGAACTGGAATCAAAACATTTTGAAATTTCGCCATACTAATAAGAACACCTTTAATGTACATATACTCATAGATCGCATTCAGTTAAAAGTCTTGTTATAATTAATTATTATTCTATTAGATAATAAATTCCTGTTATTCTTTTTATTTAATTTTGAGCTTCGGAGAAGTAAAAGTGTAACCAAAATGGGAAGAAGAAAAAAAGAGAATGTACTAAGAGTATGCCTGTAAGTACATATATTTTTTTATTGTTTGTTTTTTGGGCTTTTAATAGGTATTAAAATTCATAATGGTACGTTTATAATATGTAAGTATGCACTAAATAATGTCTGTTTATCTAAAATAATAAAAATAAAAATAACACTTAAGAAAAACTTGCCTCCGTTATGACGATTGGGCCTGACATACTTATGTATGTATATATTCTTCTATTCTGCACTACACTATACATATGTATCATATATATATATATGATAACAATACTTACATATGTATATGTATACATATGTACATAAAAATATGTATGTTTACATACCTACATATTATGGAAAAACTTTCCTTAGTCGTTGAATTTAAAACTTACAATTATTTATAAAACTTACAAACTTAAGTTTTTCCTTTTCTCTGCAAGATATCCAGCGTCTTAATTGAATTATAGAAATTATAATTTTTTTAAATATCAAAAACACTTAATTTTAATCTATTTAATTAAAATTCTACTACGTACTTAAGTATGTACATACTTGTGTGCAAACATTAGCAATTATTATTTCAACCACATGCAATATTTATCCTGATACAGAAACTTTTTAATTAACACTTTAAACAAAATTTATTAATTGTATTATTTACTGTAAATTCAAATAATAGAAAACTATTATTGCAAATAACTGACAATTATCTTTTAAAATGAAAACTTCTTAATATGTACATACATACATATGTATGTACATATGAATGTATTTTCTTTTTAGTTTTTGCTTTGAATAGAGATCAAACGGAGATAGTACAACAAATACAACACGACGCGATACATAAGAATGGCTTTTCAGTTGTTTACTCAAGCGCGACAATTCGAAATGGTTGAGCCCACAATGGCACCCATGGCGACGACGTCAAGTATAGCGCCAAAACAATAAGTCATGAAACCATTCAAATACAAAAAAAGCGTATGAATGTTGCTGTTCTACAAGTTAAGTTTATCTCAGGAATATGTATCTTGTGAATGCACACTGTTTTCTTGTTTAAAAGCTAGTGTAGAGTTTTAAATCCAACTACAAAACCACAGAAACATGCATTCACACCAGCACAGAGTTTTTTTTTTTGCAACTAACAATCTTGATCATATTCATTATAGTATGTTATTTTTTTCTTGGATATTTTTAAACACACTCCACACACACTTTTCCGTTAGGCACTTGTTTCGTCGTTGCTTTTGTTATTGTAGCTGCCGTTGCAGTTTCTTATATCTATTCATTTCTCTGTCTCACCAATTGTTTCTTGAGCCTGAATGTTGTTATATATTCGTTTATTCTCTGAAGAGTTTGGGAGTTCACTATGAAACCGGTTTACAAAACCAAAAAGAGTTATGGTAGCCATAATATTGTTGTTGTTTTAAATAAAGTAAAATTTTACATTTTTTTTACTGGTTTCATTGTTCATTTGAAAACTGCATTTTAACTTTTTGTAATGAAACTTATTTAAATTTGTTGCGATAACTTTTATAATATTTTTTATTGTGTATACGAACAATACATATGTACATATGTATGTATGTATATTAAAATTTCTAAATGTTCATCTGTACAAATATGTATGTTACCATAGATTGGTTTCGCACATTGCGTTAATTATCAGACAACCGCATAAAATTTGGAATTGTTGAAAAATTGTTGCATTCAAGCAAAAATTTCGTAGATTTTCATACACAGATTTTTGTTGATACGAACTAAACAATTCACTACCAATCTGAACAGTTGTACCGAATGTACTGAATTGTGTAAACAACAAAACTTTGGTTATTGCAATAAGCAACAGCCCTCAAAATAACTTGGTATCACAATCACAACAATACAGTACTAAATAATAGAGAGGAGTGGCCTTGTGACAGTGGCCATCCATCATTAATACACCGTAAAGTATTTGTTAGTGTGTTAAATGATGGTCATGCGCAGGGCTCGGCCATAAAATCATGTTATTTGTAGAGGTGGAGTTTATTTATTTTATTTTTATTATTTCATGGAGAGTCATTTATGCTCAACTGCACATCTAGAAAAGTTGAGCACTCACTTATACACAATATAATCTCTCCACTGTTATGATTGGCGAGTACCCATTGTTTATTCAAGTAGTTGTCTGTAGTTTTGTAGTTCTTAATATAATTTGAAGATATAAATGTATACGAGTATATGTATGTACATATTTGTCGCTTTTGCTATTCACAGTTATTCTCAAACTTATGTGTTGCCTTAGAATAGGTATTTAATTCTGTTCGTCTGTGCTGTGTTGGTATTTTTGAAAATTTTAAACTTTTTTTCTTGATTTTGGTTACAGTTTTTTAATTTTATTCATACATTATATGTTGGTACATAAATATGTACATAAGTACATATCTACATAAGTTAATATGTATGTATGTAGGTATGTAAGTATGTGTGTATTATTCGCTGTGCACTTTCTTTAACTTATTTGCGTCATTTATGTACATAAGTAAGAATTGTATATACTTACATATGTATGTACATATTTTATACATAGTACGTACATATCTATCTACATATGTATGTAGGTATGTACATACATATGTACCTATTCAGTCTTGGTTATTATTTATTATTCCCTTCGTTCATTGATGTTTTATTATTTGCATGGAATAATAAATAAGGTAGTCTTGTCCCTAAAACAAATACCTACAACGTCACAAAAATAACAGGCATTTTGTTAGTGTAAAATGTTTTCTGTGTGTCAAAATCAGAGAAGCAAGCCGATCGCTTCGGAGCCGTACATCATCACCGCTTTTGTGAATTCGACCGCTGCCAAACACATCGGTTTTTTTACTGTTTTTACAGGTAGGTATTTCGGCTCTTAAAAATGCATTGTTAGGTTTAAGTTTCTTAATGCGATAGGTAGTTATTAGACTTTTCTTTACACCAATTTTTTTTTATTTAATTAATAAAATAAAATTTAATACTTCACCTGCGGGGTGAAATTAATTTGTTTGCTTAGACGCCGCTACAAATTTTTAATCAGCTTGTTTATCTGCTACATACAATTTGCAAATTGTAAAACAAAAATATTCTTCTACAGCAGGCAGGAAAACTTTACCTGTTTTTACCTTTACCTACTTTATTTGTATATATATTTTTTGTATAGGTATATCAAAATACATATGTATAAATGTAGGTACAAACATACCTACACACATATGTACATACATATTAGTGATGCTACCCGTATTCGTATTCGATTATTCGACTATTCGCCTATTTTAATATATTCGTATTCGCCAAATTCAAGCGAATATTTCTCGAATAATTTGCCCATAGATTTTCCCAAAAAAAAAAAAATCATACAAAAAGTTTAAAAAAGTACGTTAAATGTTCAAAAATATGTTAATTTATAATAATTTTTATTTAAAGAAAGAAATCCCTTTATCTTTGACGCAAGATAAAAATCTTCTTAAAAGACAAACGAAAATTATACTTCGTATCTATCATTTAAAAGTTAAACTTTTATAGGCATGTAAATTCATATCATGTTAAGTTAGTAATCAATTCTTAGTAGAACTAAAATTTAATATGTGATAGTCCACCGATACATGTGTCTGCGCAATCTGCCAAAATATGTTCTCCCAAGAAACACTGAATTCGTAATTAAAAACGCAAGCAGAACAAGAAAAACGAAATCTCAAAGTATGTAAGTAAAATAACTTAAAAATGTTCAGTAGTGGTCTTCAAATTCGGCATCTCAATGTCATAATATTGATAAATACCTAAAGTAGTGTGACATTTTTTAAATTTATTGTTATTGTTAAATTTGAAATATTATCTCGCCCTAAACCTTAAAAGTAATATTCGTATTCGGGGAACAGTGTTTCAAATATTCGTATTCGCGAATACTAAAAATTTATACTATGTAGTACATACATATATGTACCTATTTCATATATATTTATTTTTTTTTCTTACCTACATACATACTTATTCTTTGATGTTTCACATTGTATGGTATTCTTTTAACCCGGCTATCGGATTTATATAGTATCTTATTTATTCAATTATGTTATGTTAACCTTGACCAACTTAATCATAACTTAATCATATATTAAATGAGCATATCAAGCTCAACCGTCTACTTCCAAAACATTAGTTTGAATTGCACTACCATTAAAATAGTTAAAACGACCCATAAAAATAGCACAATACATAACAAATAAAAAATAACAAATTTTTGGGGTTAAGCTACAATTAAAAGAAAACTGTGAAACATACCATGGACTATGGTTTCTTTACAATTATTAATAATTGTTGGATACTTTTATTCCTGAAACATAATTGAATTAATATTTCTAATACTTATTTAAATTCAATTTTATTACTTAATTAGTAAAAATGTCGTGAAGATTCTCCAACCACTTTTTTTGGTTATTTCAACTAATAAGAGTTGTTAGTTCTACCATTTTACATGGCTGCTTTAACGAATATAAATATTGTGATAATGATAAACACAGTGCAAAAATATAACCATATACGAACACAACTACGTGATAAATACGGTAAACATCCGTTCTTTTTTAAAAAGGACGGTCCTCTATTTTGACACAACGTCCTTTTAAATTTAAAAACAAAATAAATTGTCCTTTTTTAATTGAATTGTCCTTTTTTGTCTTTTCTTTTTTGATGGCTAATGTTCTTCTTTAGTTTCCAAAATTAAAAGTTTTATTTTCTCAAAATACCGAAATTTTAAACTCATACAATATAAATTTATAGCCACCCACAGGAATTGCCTGGCAACTCTGAAAAGTGTATGTTCAATGTGTCAAATTTTCTGTCGGCTTTCAAATGGACTGTGCAGATAAAAACAATCAAATAACAATGATATAATAAAAAAATACATTCTTCAGAAAAATATCAATAATATATAATCCTTAAACTAGTGTTTGTAGTTATTTTTATTTTTATTTATATATAAAATTTTGTTATTTTTGTATTATTGGCTAAATTTAATTTCTTTGTTAATTTTGATTAATTAATTTATTTTTTGTTTTAACGACGTATGAACTTCTAGGCATATTTAATTTCCGTTTTAAACATTAAAATAAGTACATACATATGTAACTACTTGTACTAGTCACTAATATTACATTGTTTGAGTTATATTTTTATTTTATTGATATAAAATATATCTATGTAATTAAGTTAATACCAAGAATTTTTATTTAATTTTGAGTGTCCTTTTTTTTGCTTGTAAAATATGGTCACCGTGGTGATAAAAGACAAAAAAAAAGACCCGTGTTAGAGTAAAGAAAAAAATGATATTAAAAAATTTTCAGGAAATTTTTCACTTTTGCGGCTACCTAAGCACTACCTAAACTTTGTTAACAATCATTCCTAGGAAGTTTATATGTTCTAAGAAGTTGTTTATTGAGATCTTATGTACATTTTTGTAGTGTATTGTTGCCCTAGATTATGAACGGTTTGCTACCTATGGACCTGAACGAGGGAAAGAAGTCCCTCCAGGCAGCATCTTCGGTCCTTAGATATACTTAATATGTCCCTCTGACTTGTCGTTAAGCAGCAACATTCATACATAAACATTTGCTGCTGATACAGCTTTTCTAAGAGTTCACAAAATCAGAAGCCTTAAAAGGGTAAATATCAAAATTGGAAAATGGCTTAAACAATGGTGGATAGAAGCAAATGTTCAGAATGTGTTTATGTCACTTTTACATTGCGCAGGAAGAAATGCCCGCCTATACAAATCAATACCCAGGCTATTCCGCAACACACTAAAGTAAAATATCTAGGCGCGCATCCTGACCGTCGTTACTTAAAGACGGAAAGCTGATCAAAATGAAGATAAAAATCAACTCAAATGAAATGGCTTATTGGAAGAAATTCTCCACTAAGCCTAGCTTGTAAACTCCTATTATACAATGCGTTCCTTAAACCAATATTTTCTAATAGTATCCAGTTATGTATGATGTGCAAAAATTTCATCACATTATTAAAAACATTATTTTAGTTGGAAATAGCATGCCTGCTTAGGACGTAACATCTAAGCCTTTGTCTGTATCTACATGAGATTATAGTAGGTGTTCGACCGATAATTTCTTTCGCGTTAGTGCCTTTCACGTTTATTTACCTCTTATTAAAAATCCCAGTTGTATCTATTGTAGTTTAATACTTTGCTCGTGTAATTGTCTGAAAATATAAATCCCGTCAGTTTTCTTCGTTAAATTACCAAAACTAGTATATAGTTACAGACTGTACGTAATGGAACCAAGTTTACACACATAAATACGTGCCAATCATATGTATATATTTATGTATGTATGACTGCTTGTGAGCATTTGTTTGTTTAAAATTTAAATCATATGAACACAAAACATACATATGTACATACATATATAAAAAAACCTTGTTTTTTAATAATTTAGTTAAAAAAATTTCTAAATTTAATTAAAATTTTATTCAAATTTAGAAATATTTATGTACATATTTTTAATCAAATAAAATTTCCTTAATATGTGTACATACATACTATGAAAAAAACTCGAATAGTTCATGTCCTAAAAATAGTTCATAAAGTTACGTAAAAAAAATATACAGTACAATACGCATATAAGAAAGTCCGAAAATGTACTGATTTTGTTTCTTATATGCGAGCTTTCTTATAAAGAGAACACGCATATAAGAAAGATATTTTCTTTTATATGTAACACGCATATAGGAAAGATATTTTCTTATATGCGTCAGAAACAAAATTTAAAAAATTTTGTATGGAGTATGCAGATATATATTTGAAATAAAATTAATACACATTATTTTGTAC
This sequence comes from Lypha dubia, assembly GCA_947311025.1. Taxonomy (NCBI): domain Eukaryota; kingdom Metazoa; phylum Arthropoda; class Insecta; order Diptera; family Tachinidae; genus Lypha; species Lypha dubia. Next base: position 67,233,669 of record OX371260.1, read on the forward strand.
AAAAAAAAAAACAACGAAGCCGGCTGATTTCACAAAAACCAACGACTTAATTGGACATTTGGACCAGTGTTCACAGATGTAAATTGTAAAATATAATCAAAAAATTTATATTTTTCCCCAAATTGAAAAAAATTTCATTGTGAAAATACTTTCTTATACACGTACAATTTTCTATGGAAGGAATATAATTTTTCATAAAAATTTGTTTCTTATAGCAGAGTTTTTCTTATAAGCGAGATTCTTATATAAGGATTATTTAGCACGTAGATATATGGAAATGTACATGGTGTCTGGAAAAGTGTTTCTTATAGCCGAGTTTTTCTTATAAACGAGTTTCTTATATGCGTATTGTACTGTATCGAAGAAAGTTTAGGGACATTTTGTGGTACGAATAAAATTATTTTATTTTAGATTTAATAAATGATTAAAATGACTTACTCCGGAATAGTTCATAAAAATTTGCATACTTAAAACGAAAATGGTTGTCCTCAACTTAAGTTCATAAGTTGTTTGTTATATTAGAAAATTTTCTAATAACTAAAAAATATTTATGAAATTATTTTTAGTTCATGGCATACTAGTTAGATTTCAACCTAAACAAGGGCGGCAAGCGTTTTCTAGGTGTCAACATTTCTCATGCCCATACAATTTGTGTGAAACAAACCGAAATACCGCCGCGTTAACTCTAAGCGGTTGGAAAATCCGATTTTGACAGCGCGTTTAATAGTGAAGTTAGGTGTAAAAGACAAGCACAGAGTAATTTTTTTGTTGTGTTTGTTGTAGAGATGCATGAGTATACCATCATAATCAGGGTTGTTATATAAGTATTTTTGAACGTCACTGTTTTTATCGATTTGACAAAGCGTAGGCGCTCTTGTTTAGGTATGGCATTACAGCGCTAACGCTAGGCGGTAGAAAACGTTCCGCTTTCCGCTCTTGTTTAGGTTGAACTGTTAGAAGTAGATTGTATTATCTGGAATGAGAGGTGTTGGACAGATTTTAGTAAAACTTGATGTCTATGGGATTTGAGCCGAGGCACTTCAGTTTGAAGATAGGCACCCTTCTACACTTAACATCAGTTTCTTTAACAGTTCAACCTAACAAAGAGCGGAAAGCGGAACGTTTTCTACCGCCTAGCGTTAGCACTGAAATGCCATACCTAAACAAGAGCGCCTACGCTTTGTCAAATCGATAAAAACAGTGTCGTTCAAAAATACTTATATAACAACCCTGATTATGATGGTATACTCATGCAGTGATGTTAACTAATTTTTTCCAATTACCGTACAGCCTTATAAAGATTACCGTTTTTTGGGTAAAATTACCCTACGGGTAAAGCGTTCTATAGAAATAGTAATATTTTACTATTAAAATAGGTTATATTTTTTAATCAATATAAGTACATATTTTAAAGACAACAAAAACTTAAGAAACAATTAGTAATTATAAAATATTAGAATTAAAACTTATACATTCAATCACCATTCTCTTAAAGGCTATATACACACATATGTGTATATACATAGATAAGTATATAAATTATTTTATATTTAAAGCTGAGTGTTATTCATAGATTAATTAAAGATTTTATATATTTTCGGCCCATCCCGATCGATCGATAATGCTGAAATTGTACACGAAATACAACCGGCTTGCGACCTTCTAACCATCAATTTATTATTATTTGCATATTTAGCTTTTGTGGTTGTAAATAAATAATAAGTTAAATAAAATCGGTTATTAGAGAAATGCGAGATAATTTTTTTACATCTAGAAAACCACCGATCGATATCGTTCGACACCGCAGGCCTATTTGTTTCTAGTTTGTCACCCAAGAAAAAAAACATTTTAGCTAATGCGAGTACTTGTATAAATATTCCATTGGAGAAATTTTTAGCATTTATCCACAATTGGCATTGTTACAATGTTTTAGGAAAACTGTGGGTTTTATGATTTGATTAAAAATTAAAGCTTTATAAAATTACCACACAAATATTGAAATTACCTGCCTACCTTTTGGAGGTCTAAATTACCGTACAATACGGTAATTACCGTACGGTTAACATCACTGTACTCATGCATCTCTACAGCAAACACAACAAAAAAATTACTCTGTGCTTGTCTTTTACACCTAACTTCACTATTAAACGCGCTGTCAAAATCGGATTTTCCAACCGCTTAGAGTTAACGCGGCGGTATTTCGGTTTGTTTCACACAAATTGTATGGGCATGAGAAATTTTGACACCTAGAAAACGCTTGCCGCCCTTGTTTAGGTTGAAATGTAAGGAAGCATACTCGGAAGTTGGAGTGCTCGGATGAAATCGAAATCCTTGCAGATTAAAAACCACATATTAAGGAAATTAACCACTACACAATGACATAAAAACATTGTTCCCAAAAAGCATCTGCCAGAATGGGACCACATCAGGACCCAAGTGGGCTGGAATCTAATTTTCTTTTACAGCAACCTGCATGGCAGATGGCGCATATGATGAATTTTTTAATAATTGTTGGATAAACAGTGAACTACTTTTTAGTAAATATTTTGTTATAATTTTTAAAAATTTCCTGTAAAAGATGAAATTTGCATTTCCTAACAACAAGGAAAATTTAACAGAATTATGGATCCAACAGCAAGTAAGACGGACGGACCAATCAAATAAAAATATTGATCAGTTTTGTTATAAATAAAATATTTGGGAGTGGCGGCAAAAAAATTTAAAAATCGGCTCAATAATCATTAAATTTTGAAGGAATTTAAATATCACCTTAAATGTTACCCTGCTTCAATCGATGGTGAGGAGACAACAAAAAATGTGTCTTTAACCATGAAAATTAAAATATTGTTATCCTGCTAGTAAGCAATGAAACTTTGAATTCTAAATAGTAGATAACATTTAAGGTTCCATTTAGTCGTGTTGGCTGACTAAAAATTATGTCTGGTTTTTGTTCACAATTTCACACATGGTAGTTTTTAGGTGTCATTGCTGCTTTGCTGTTGGGTTTTTTATTGTTGCTGCGACAGCATCTAACATTTGTGCGTCTCTCATTGTGTCAATCTTGGTGGCATTGTTGTTACTGTTTTTTTTTTGTCTTTGTCGCTCATTTTAGTAGCCTCCATAGCTCTGCGTCTTGATGATGAATTCGTGGTTTCATGCATTATATTTTATAACTTCCGTTGCACTTTTTTGTTTTCATTTTAAAGCCCTTTTCTTTTAAGTACGAGTATCTCATATTGCCGGAGGTTCAACCTTCCTCGCTACTGTTTCGTTGGGATCGTCAAAAGATTTTGTAAACATATTTTTATATTTGTTCACTTCTACTTTGTCTATAAATTGACACCATTTCAACATGAAATGATTGGCATTTAAATATCTTTGTTTTTCTAAACTGGAAAATGTAAATCGCTCTGAGAGCTTTAAATGTTTTTATTCATATAAAAAACAAATATCTAGAACTCATTTGGTGAATTGGCACCTCATGTTTTTAAGAATAAATTTCATTTTAAAGTTTACTAATGTTTGAATATAAGTTAATTTTGAGAGTTTATTTGGTTTGCAGTATTTCAAAACAGTGACCCCAACTCCTTCATGAAGGATGCAAGTAAAACATTTTTTAAGCTGCATTAGAAATTATTTTTGTTTCCCATGTAAAAACAAAATAAATAATATTTTAAAAGCCGATGATATTTTATAAAAATTAGGAGAAAAATCGATACGAATAAAGTGGCAAGAACATTTGTTAAATTTTAACAATAGGGCCGAATATAACGAAGCTCTGAAAGAACAAGTAGTATTGTAGATATATTTAATTTCATACATTTTATCTTTTTATGGGTGTATACAAATTAAACTAATGTTCAATAGAAATTTTGTCTTTCTTGCCAAAATTGCCAGACGCCTAAATTTCGGACACTACATTCATTTAATATTTCCGCGAAACTTTAATTTAATTGTAAATTTTTATTAAATCTTTGGTCTTTGTTAAAAGTAAGATTTTATGCGATATCTCGATATTTTGGGGCTTTGCTTGAAAATTTTAATTGATTTAAAAGATTTACTAATTTATTATTTTCTTTATTAACAAGTCGGACTGAATTAAGAAATATTTAAAATTTAAGCCAAAATGCATACTTATGTGCACTAATAGCATAGACAGACGACAGAGTTAATTTGCATTAGCAGCTTAAATTAAATTGTGAATTATCCAAATGTGTGTTATATTAGCTGTAAATGCACGAAACCAAACTGTATTTATACTGAATTTAGATATTTAAATATGGCAATACCGTCGATAACACATAATCTGTTGGAAAATTGTTTATTATTGTAAAACTAAATGTATAAACCGCCTTTCAGGGTAAAATTTTAATTCACATCAGTGAAATTTTATTGAAAATTAACTCTGTTGTCAATACCATTTCTTTTAATTAATAGTAATGTGATAGTAGGCTATATTTTGTTCGAAACGATCCACCCCTCCCATATATGTAGTTGTAATACATTTGAACACAGAAAGTCGATATTTTCATCATTCGCTGCTTGACCAACGATGTGCATATCTAATTGGTGAATCAACTTCACAGGTTGATGCCACTGTAATTACGTTATTATCGTTGTACCGAACCAGAGTGATTGCTGATGTTTCGAAAAGTGATAGCTTCCACGCTCCATTTTCTATATTTCTATAAGCGACTTCAGTGGCGCATATTCTAACCGATTTGTATGTATTGTTCCTGTACCTTGATCACCTGATTCCTTCAACGCTGCGAGCAGTCTAAAAGACATGAAAAAATTTTCCTTGTTAAACATTCGGAGTCCCATTGGTAGCTTGGAAACTAGCGTTGAAACGACGGAACCATAATATGGAATCATGGATTCATCGATGCCAACTTCATAGCACTGAGGCCATTACTTCATTCATTTTTAATTTCGTCGTAAATTTATCATTAATGTCTAAAGTTGAGTTCTCAGAAACAAGCAAAAACTAAAGTATCTGCTCAAACCGTGCTCGAGATAATGTGTTAGCTACACCAGCATGAAAAGTATCAGGTATAGTATCCCAATACATCCGATTCCTAGAGAGAGCGTTATATCCACTGTGTAAAAAGATGCGAACACAAATCGGATTTCTTCCATTGTTACCTCAAATTCTTTTCCTTCAACAACTGCATACCTTTCTGAACTTTCTACGTACATACAAATTTATTATATCTTCATCGTAAGGTAGCTTGAACCATTTCCTTTCAAATTTTATTGGATAATATAAGCAATGTGCTATTAAACTGGTGGAACGAATGTTATATATGATTAATTTCACATTTTTTCAAGCATTAATCGATTATTTTATTTTATGCAACATTAAATCTAACTTAATAAATAAAATAGAACTGTGTAGTTAATACACGATTACAAAACTGGAAAAATCTCTTTCTTTTATTAAACGTTTGTGAATAAAATTTCTTATTATTGGCAAATACAACAAAATCTAATTATTAGCGTATGTGGACATAATTGCTTCAATGATTTTTATGAATAAGGCTGTAATTGGTTAAAAAAAACTGTCGTTTTTAACATAACTAAGTGGCTACAGAGGTACATACGAGTACATATGTAGACGTGTTGCCTACTTCGGCTATGTGATAAATGCTTAAATGACGACAAAATAGAGGCATGCATTTAAATTCAATAATATGTATATGCAGCGTTACCGTTCACCCGACTTAAGTCGCAATTTGACCCTTTTTCGGCGGTCTGCGACTTTTTGTGAGACTTTTTTTATCACCGACTTTTGCGACTTTTTTAATTTTGTTGGAACTTTTTACCATTTTTTGTAGTTTCTCACAAAAAGCATTTAATTTGCAGTAAATTACAAAATGTTTTTATTATTTAAAAAAAAAATATTCAAAATTTAAAAGCAATTCGCAGATTATTGTTCATTTGGCAACAATTACATTATCATCATGGTGAAATAAGTATATGTATAACAAAAAAGTGGATAATGCTAGTCAAAAAATTACACCATTTTGACGTGTGATATCCACAAAATTATCATAACAAAAAATAATGAGCTGCCGTTACGAGACCACCTGGTAAACGTATTTCACCACGCTTGTCATGTATACAATTTTGGCATAAAATTGGTAATTTAAAGAATTCGTTAGACGAACCTATGTTTCCTAATTTGTACAAAATGGTCGTACTCTACCTCACAACAGTGCTTGTGCAGAAAGAATTTTTTCGAAATTAGCTTTACTTAAAAATAAATTAACTAATAAATTAAAAGTAAAAACATGCAACACTATGCTGTCAGCCTTAAATTTAATAGATAAAGATATACAGCCTTATGCAAAAAAAAATCTTAATTGAGGTTTGAAGTTCGTGTTAGTTACCATCGACATTAACGCTAACAAACCTATGTTAAAAAATAGTATGCAAAAACACCATATTAACTAATGTAAGCTTTAATAAATTTAACATGTTGATACTGGCAATACCATCATTCTCTCTTGTCTCTTTATAGTTAACGATGCAAAAAAACGATTCTTAATTCATCCGGATATTCGGATATATTAATACATTTTTGTATAGTTTTAATAAAAAATTAAATTTTTTCTTATTAAAGATGTAAATTAATATTTATATTACATAACAACATAAACTAAATACATTTATAGTAATGTAAGATAAATAAATACGGCTATTTTTTGTAAAGGATTTAAATTACTTCATATAGTCGGATAAAAATTTTAATCCGATTATTTGAAGTACGAGGTTTGTTTACTTGAGTTTGTTGTATGTACATCACTAAAATGTTCTGTAGATTTCCATTACTTTGCTAACTAATTTTTGGTAAATATTTTGAAAATTTAATAAAGAAATGGATAAAGCAGAGGATATTAAAAGAAAAAGAGCCAAAAATTTGAACGAGGAGGACAAAGTAAGTAAAGCTATTGTTATAATTAAGTAAAAGTTTTTGTTGAAAATACTTGCGAATTCTTTGGATGATATATAAATCCGCCGGTTTATTTAATTTTTATATGGGTTCCGTCAATGTCATCGATAACAGTAGGAAAGTTGTGTATTTCTTTAAATTCTTTAGATATTCTTACTTCTTCTTCTATAGATGCGAGCATTTTGATTTTGTCTTTTGCAAGTTTCGCAATGGCGCGGTAGACTTTAGCACAAATTCTGCTTAACGTGGCTTGGGAGAGGCCATGAATATCTCCTACATCATCCTGCATCTTAAAGAACAATTTTGTCTTTTATGTATCAAGTACATATGTACATGTATGTACATATATATGCATCATAGAATATGAGACCTACCTCTCTTCTTCCCCAAGTGCACAAAACTACCAAAACTTGCACTTCCGCTGATGTGCCGCATCCTCTACTGTCCAACAATATATCTTTTTTTTATTACATTTGTAATTTTGTTTACAGTTTCTTTGTTGAATCTGTTTTTTTTAAATTCCGTGTTAGGAGGAAAGAATGGGTCAACCCTTTCCTCATATATTCTCGGTTGACTCGAGTTGGAAATTTCTGTGATGTATTCTGTTTAAGTGCAACAGAATTAAAAAAAAAATTTCGTATCACGAATTAACTTACCAATTCTTCTAATAAAATTTAATGTTTCCATATTTTACACAATTAACTACAAAAATTTATTATTTTTTAACAAGTTTTTATAAAAAGCCGCACATTTAAACAACTGAATGTCAGCAGCACAGAAATCTCATTTTACTTTAATTTAGGTTTAAAGTAGGGGTCCACGTACTTTAAAATTTCAACATTTAATATGGCGTTAAATTCTGTAAATTAAGCTAATAATCGTTTGTGAATAATACTTTAAGGAATTTTACTTAATAGTGGATATTAAACATACTTTAACTTCTTCTGAATAACACTGATAGAATACTGTAGGGAATACAATGAACTTATTTTTAGATATAGAAATTAAATTTCAAAAAAATAGTATTTGTGTATGTATTCCTTAGATATATTATTGAATTAAAATTTTTTGAAGTACAAATATATTCACCTAAAAAATATAAGAAATAATGCACCCAGATCAAACGAATGCAATTAAAGTAAAGAGCTCACTGCGCTTTACTTGGAGATTTTTAAATTTTGTAAAAAATATCTTAACCTAACTTGATTTTTTATTAGCAGAAATCCCATTCATTTGACTTTGGTAGCATACGACAGCCAAATTTATTTAAACTTAAGTAAATTTGTTCAGTATACGTGAAAATGTGTATAGAAGCATATAATATATGCATCTGCATATGTTTAAAAATATGATAAAAATTGATTCTGCAATACGCTTTTTGTTTTGTTTCAATTGTTTTTTTTGTATGCTTTTTATTAATAAAAAAAAACGTTAAAAAAAGATGTGCGACTTTATTTTTATAAAACGACCTTTTTTATCTCTGGGCAAAGTTTTATTTATATTGAACGATTTTTAACGAAGTTCTGGCACAATTACTTGCTGATTTTCTTTTTCTAACTAATTTTCTAATATGGAATAACGGCTTTATTTGACTATAAATTATTGCATTTTAAATTGAATAACTTTCTTATGGTGGGCAGAATCATGTGTTAAAAAATCAAAAGAAACGAAAAACGAATGATCAACTTTTGGTACAACGCGACTACATTTTTATCAAACCACTTAAACATTTAAAACTGTTTTTCTAGATAACTATAAAATATGACTTGAGCACTTTTTCCTTATTGCCACAGAATTATTGTGGCAGAATAAATTCATTCTAAAGGAATGCATTGATATCTTTTATATACAATACTCTATACAGTAGAGGCTAAGAAAAGTTAATTAATTTGTTTTGGGGATACTTAACTTTTGCGAATTCTTAACTATTCCGTGATATGAAAAATGCATGTAATTAATTATGCATTGATTTTTATATATTTTTAAATATTATACATATGTAAGTATGTTCATATTTTTGTATCCATTTTATTATAATGTGTTCACATTTTCTATAATTCGTTTCCCAATAACTTTTATAATTATGAACTTATTGCTAAAATAGATATCAGATATACGAGTACATACATACATACATACATACATTCATACATATTACATTTATACGTTGTTTGTTGTACAACACTAAATATATACATACATACATATGTATGTATATAAATAGCGTCAACCGACATATGAAAAGCTAAAATAATATTTCAAATAGAAAAAATCAAACTTTAGAGCCCCTTGAGATGATTAAAAGCGACTTAACTTTTCCGAGCTTCTGCTGCATTATCTTTCGCTCCTTTTGTAATCAGCTACCACTGTTTTTTAATGGTATAAAAATATTATTTTCTCATCAGTTGACTGACTATGTACCTATTTTTAAAAGTAATTTTACGTTTTTAAATCAAAACTCTTGTTTTTAGACCTTTGTACATCGTAGCTGCAAATGACCGATATGTGTTTGCAATTCTTTTTCATGAAAATTATACAAAAAAGAACGTGAATGTACGCATTTAATATTAAAAAAATATTTTGCTCAGCTTTAATTTGATTTCATGGAAAATTTCACAACAGATATGTACATATCAAAAGTGGCAACACCTGCCCAAATGAAATTTGTAAATTTTTGTATCTGTCCTAAATGAAAAGAAACACCACAAAAAAAATTATTAACATATGAAGGTGCTGGATAAATTCACAAGCAACAGTAAATGTTTGCCAAACAATACAGTTTTTTCAGTCTTTATGAAATATATGTTTAAATAAAAATAAACCTTCACTACCTTGAGTCTGAAAAAAAGCCAAATAGAAAATACAAAAAAAATATTTTAGGTTGCATATCATTTCTACGTACGTACATATGTAAGTATGTATGAATATAATATTTACATACTCGTACATACTACATAAGTATGTGTTACAGTCATATTTTGAATGAAGCTTTCAACACATACAACACGTTGCCCTAATATCCGATAAAAATAGATCTCTGATATTGTTTTGTATTCTGCAAAGTGTTTACGAAATGAAAGCGTGAAAAAACATTATTTAAGCGCATGAATGCCAATTGGCAAAAACTTTAGCCTTAAAAATCCTGAACAAAATACACTCGTAATTATATTTGTATCTCTGGATTTGGTGAGTCGGCAAAGACAGTGTGACCAAATCAGAACATTTTGTAATGAAATTAGTCACTTCTGAGAACTCTGCGGAACATTACTGGAGCGGTGCTCAGCAGTAAGAAAACTAGGTAATTTGGAGTATGTCATACTCAAAACGAAAACTGTTTCCATCATATAAAGTTTTAATGAGGCCCCAAACTTTCCGCTTCACTAAATTTCTTGAAGCAAATTCTATTTTTTGAAACGCCTATGAAATGAAAATACACGCAAAAGAATTGCTTTTATGCATACATTAAAAAAAATTAGCTAAAATTTTGGAAATTTTACTTAAAAATTGGCTGTCGTATGGCGCCAATGCCGTTTTTTACAGAAACTCAGTAAAACGTTCCTTTAAGTTAGAAAATACACATTTCGTTTTTAACAGGAATTTTTTACTAAAAACTAGAAAAATATTTACTAAAAAACAAGTTCAATGTTTATCCAAAAATTAAAACAAATTTTATCACGTGCGCCCACATCTGCCATCTTGCTGCGTATTTTTTATTTCCTCGCTTTACCTTCTTCCGAACCGGCCCGTCCGGAATGCTTATTTACAACACGTATTTGTATTATCTATAACGGGGGATTATAAAAACATTTTTATAAAACTTACATATTTTGGGACTCGAACCTAACGTGAGATAAAAATATGAACTTAAATTGATGATAGCCGCTTTCCGTTTTTAAGTATTCAAATTTTAATGAAGTATGTCACACTTAAATTCAATAAAAAATTACTTAAAAGTATATTTTTTACGTGACATTATGAACATTTGATTTTTTTCAATATAAAAAAAAATTATTTGTTTAAAAATAAATCTACATACAAATTAATAAAATTATAATTAAATATAGAAATATTTTAAACTATTTTAAAGGAAATAATTTTACGAAAATATAGCATGTACATGTCTTTTTTGAGTGTAATAAGACACTGTAAATGAATGATTGCAAGGCGGAAATAATTGGTTTGAAAGCATTTGTATGATAATTTGAGATTTTCATTAAGTGATTAACTGAATGTTATATAGCATGCAAAACCGATCTTGTATAAAAAAAAATTTCTGATAGACGAAAAATGTTATTAAAATAATATTATTTTTTTTCTATAGAACGGTCGTCCATTAAAAAATATATTTTAGAGGCATTAGAGCAGAATACCAGCTGTATTCAAATTGACTAAGACACTCTGTAAGACCCATGGCCCTTAACTAAATAATAAAAATAATAAATAAAAATAAAAATCTATATAATATTACTAACAATAAACTGAAGATATCGTAGCGAGTTGATCCACTGTATGTTGATGCTACAAATTCATGTGTACAATTTTTCACGTACTTGTGGTATGGAGAGAAAATTGAGGTGATTTTGTTTTACCCGTTTTTTGTCTATTTATTTTTTAAGTTTAAAATTGAACTTATGAGGGTTGCTCGTGATGTTGTTTCATGCATCTGTTGCTGCAAGAATATTTTTTGTTTCAAATATATGTATGTATTTTTTTTCTTGTAGTGTTTGCAAGTAAAAAAAAATGCTCATCTCATTCAAACACATAGAAAAAGGCGATATTTAATATTAAGTGAACTGATGGGCTTAAAGGTTAAAACGATGTGTGACACAAATTGAATATTTGATTTTTATGCAACCTTTTTACCATGTTATGCCAAACAGGCAGAACTGTATGACGATGTTATGGCATATAGTTTGTTTTTTTTTGGGGGGGTTATGCAAATAAGTTGGATTATTAAGGTAGAAAAAATAGTTTGAAAACACGAAATGAAATAAAAACTGAGATTTATATGATGATGGCTGTTTCGAGATTGTCTCGTCTATAAACTTTCATTAAAATGAAATATCATTTCTTTACAATTGCAGGCTTTCTTTCAGTTATATTTCTAATGATTCCAGTAAGTTAAAGATAAGAAATATTTCCACTTGCAGTTATTTTATCATGGTTTGAAAATAATTAACCAGCAATTAATTTACAACGGAAAATACATTTATAACAATTAGTCATTAAAAACTATGAAGGATGCCGCCTTGCATTCACGTCAACTGGTCAGAAACGCACACACTCCTGCATAAAAATGTTTATATCGAGCCTTTGCTGCAATAGAGTCATAAGTCAAAAAATGTGATTTTTGTGTTAATACTGCAGTATAATTTCTCATATCGTGCTTCAGAATGTGTAAAAATTTCATTCAAATATCTTGCATACTAAACTTTTGAGACAAATATGAAATTTTCGATAACCATTAAGTTGTTAGCGAATGCCTAACTTTAAACTCGTTTTCTGCAAAACCACTTTTTTGAGTTATGACTCTATTGCAGTAAAGGCTCGATATGAATAAAATATAGACACATATATCTTATATACATTCATAATCCCACAAATGTTTTCCACCTCTTTTGACTGACTGGTTAGGAGTGATTTCATCAGCTAAAAAAAAAACAGCTACAAGAAAATACTTATAAAATTAAAGGTAAAAATATCCGTATGCCACCAATAAAAAAAATTAAATTTAGTACGTTCGTGTAACAACCGGTTCAAAACTATCATTTTTTTTTTTTTATAATTCATTGCTTCCTTTAACATGTAATAACCGACCGTCATCTACCGAAACTGCACGTATGTACTCACAGATGGAGGCTTTCTTTGTATTGGACTGCCATGTAGCATTTTGAATCGTGTCCGGTATTAACGAAATAAAAGCAAAATAACATAAAAATGATGCACCGTCAAATGATATTAAAGTATGAGATGCCATTTAATGTTTTATGCACTTCATCAAACTAATACCAACTGTAGGCATTTTTGTTGTGGTACAAAGTTAGAAAATAACATTTCGATCTTAATTCATCTTACGACACAGATTTACATTTCTGAGTTTAATTAAAGTATGTAGCTTTCAAAGAGTCACAGCTTTCAGTGATAAATTGCGTGTAGCTTTATTCCAAAAATTTTTTAAACGGTATTTTCGTTTTCCAAAACCCATGTACACATACATTTACATATGTATATTTAATTTGTATTAGATTATTGTTTAAAAGGGTCTGAAACAAGCTGAAACAAAAATATGTACGTGTTAGAAAAATTCTATTATCTAGTAAGTTTATTTCCGGGAGTTTAGAGTTTTGTTTTTCTCACACATACAATTTTAGTGATTCAAAACTATTTTTAACCGACTTCACAAAAAGAAGGAGGTTATCAATTCAAAACTTTATCGTTTATGAACCGATTTTCAAAATTATTTTCTTGTTTGATATGGTTGGCTTGAAGTTGGGTCTCATACAATTGTTTTAAATGTTGGAATGTCGTTTCCCTGGCTCGGTCCATAAATAGCTAGTTAATTTATTAAACCATATTTTAGGGGGCTGCTTACATTTTTATGGGCCACATATTTCGGAATGAGTACTTGCCTCTCTGAAAAAAAAAAAAAAATATGGAACAAAATTTCTGGAAAGCCCGACAGCAGCAATTAACTAGTTTAAAATCCTTTATATAAAAATATTTCCTAAAATCCCTACACAATTTTCTTGATAATAAAATTTTTTAAACAACCGTAGCCCGCGATTAGCAGAAAACACCCATCGCCTTTGGTCTTAATTGAACTGAATATCTCCGCGCTACTAGAATAGCATTGCTACCTATCAGCCACGGCGACAATCTGACAACACTACCCTCGCTTTACAAAAAATGAGATAGAAACCAAAATTTAATTTAGTGGTTGGTACAAATATGAATTTTTGGTGGTCATTTCTGAAATTTCAACTTTCCATTACAATGATTTGCAATTACTTTTTTTTTTTTTTTTTTGTCAAAAATGTATATGTACATATGTAGGGTATAATATCGTTACAAAAGACCAAACATTTAATTTTTTATAATAAACTTGTGTACGACATATACACATATCCGTTACAGAAAGCGAGCCTAAAAAATACATTTGTTTAACTTTTACATGCTTGTACTAATTTTCATTATAGGCATCCATTTTCGTGTAGTACTTCGAATCTTTTTATGCCAGTACCGCAACATTCATATTTCATACATTTTCATTTTGGCCACATTCTGTTAGCCTTTACACAGGTAAATATTGCATGCATCGTATTGAGGTGCATGTCACATACGCTACATACAACAAAATGACGGTTGTATTGCAATATGTTGCGTTAAACACACGAACTCGTACATGTGTATGGGAGAGTTGTTTTGTAACTTGTCCGTATGCTGTCTGTTCTCTATTATTATGTATCATTATATTTTATAGACCATAATTGCTCGTTTTTTAGTTTTGAGTTTTCCGCTTATAACAATACAATTTTACTGTGTATCATTGGCTTAATTTTTAAAGTGTGAATTTGTTGGCTTTGCCTTTCAAATAAGGGCTGATCCATCCATAAGGTACAGAACAGTTTAAACATAGAAAGAGTCCATTTCAAATTTCAAGAATGTAAAATTCAATAAGCAGTAAATTTACGATACCTAAGTAACGTGAAAAACAGCTTACTTGGTATTAGACAAAATCATAAACTATTTATTTATGATAAATAAATTATTTATTTATAATAAAATACCTAACTTTCCCAGCATCGTCCGCGTGAACTTTGTGTCCTGACGAATCACCCCAAGATTTTGCTGTAAAATTAATTTCTATCCCACATCCACTTTTAAGACATTAGTTATTTTAGCTGCGCATTTATGTGAAGAATATGTAAATTTTACGTTGCGCAGGGATATTAAAATCAATAACCAGACTATTCCACAACACACTGAAGCAAAATATCTCGGTTTCCATCTTGGTCGCCGTTTAACATGGTAATTGCACATAGACGCGAAGCTGATCCAAATGAAACAGCTCAAACACATTGGCTAATTGGAAGAAACCAATAAGCCTATTATACAACGCAAATCTAAATCCAATATGGTCCTATGGAATCCAGTTATGGGACAAAAGGCGACAAATCATTAGTGAAGACTATGCTTTCTAAACATGGGCCAAAAAATATTAAAAAAACTTGAGTTGCACCCAAATTCACTTACGCGCATTATTTTAAATTATAGAGGCCATACTCGGCTGCGAAGGAGCGATACTCTTGCTCTCAGCATTGAACGAGATAGTAAGACAACAAACAATGAACCGCTGAAACTAAAAATTTTGCTTAGCATTGCTAAACATACATATGTATATAATATTTAAGGTGTATTTACATGGTAATACAAGTATTATCCCAGCAAAAAATTATTATGTTTCTGGAAGCAGTAACAAAATTGCATGTTTATTTTCTAAACCATTTTAGAGACTTTTGTATACTCATTTTATCGGAGGTGTTTTTTAAAGTAAATACTGGCAGCTTTAAAATTATATGTATATTGAAGGTGGCACCATTTTTATACAATAATTACAAAAGAAACTGAGGGTGGTGTTGGCTGAAGTGGTTAGCGCGATGACTACTAAGAAAACAATGACTTCGAGCCTGGGTTCAAACCCTGGCCAGAGCGAGTCAATCAACATAATTCATTTTCTCTAATGTACATTAGTAGTGAGACATTCTATTAATTGTTGTCGGAATACTAAAAAACTGCTCCGACAGCGATTGTTGATTTTCAAAGCTAATGAACACAACATCGCCCTCCTTCGTCGGCTAGCAGAAATTTCATGATAGCAAAAAGTCGCAGGGAGCCAAATCTGGTGAATAAGGTGGTTAAGGCATGATTTGAGTTTTGTTTTTGGCCAAAAAATCACGAAAAAGCATTGATGTGTGAAGTGGTGCATTATCATGATGCAGAATCCATGATTGCTTCACGCAAACGTTGCACAACTTCCTTGTAGTATTCCCTACTAACCGTACGACCTGTTGCCAACTCATGATGCACCTTCTTCTATTTTTTGTACTATTAATAATTTTTTTTTATGAAAATATTTACACCAAAGTTGATCTTGACTTGCATTTAAATATGCGTATGAAGCGTGAAACGTTTCAAATGTCAAATTTTTATTTGTATTTATTTATTAAATTTAAATTAAAAAATTTTCATTTACGAAGAAAATTGCAAAATTTTTTAAAAATGAATACGAAATAAATATGAGTTTGCTTTTGTGCAAAATGAGCGTGATATGTACAAAAGATTGGAGCTATTGGAAAGGAACCTTTTTTAAAGTTCCCAAAGATAAAACCAAACTAAAATCGTGGAAAGAAGTCTTCAGAAAAAAATTCATAGCAAATGTTTTCTTTCGTTTTTTTTCGTATTTGAATAAATAATTTTTATTTATATTTTTGTCACAGTTTGAAACATGCACACATACATACAAACATATTTATATTTTTGACTTCCGCAATCAAATTTTCTACCACCAAAATACGTAGCGTTGGTGTTTTTTGTATTTCTGCATATACCGTAGTATATCCATTGTATCACGTGTTTAGGAAAGAATGTAACATTTGAAAACGTTAAAGGGGACTTAACTTTAAAAGATTACGTTCGTTAATTAAAAGAAGTCTGCACAAAATTATCCAGTAATTTTGCTTGGGTTCATTTTTCCCATATATTTAGTATATTTATCTATTGATTTTAAAGAAATTTCAGGGCGATGATTTTCAGTAATTAAAACTTTTTTAATGACAATATATGTATGTACATATGTACATACATACATATTTAAATTAAACCTTTTAGCTTGCATCAAATATTTAGTCGATTAATTTATTGACGTTATGTTAAGTACATAGGAATGTACACATGTATGTAAGTAGTAAGTATGTGATCCTGAATATTTATAAATTATTGTTTTGATAACATTTACTTGGATTTCTGGTCACTTGTTAATGTCCATTTGTGGTTGTTGAGGTCAACTGTAGAAATTAAAAGCCGTTTCCACTGAATTGCTGGAAATACCCAGAAGAATTATTTAATACGTTTTAAATATATTCAAGAAAAGCCAACATATATACTGTCAACCACACTAAAAAGGATGCAAAACAATTATAAATGTGAGAAAAACAAAAAATGAAATTTGAAATAAGAACTTAAGGGTCAACCCGAAATATCCCAAATAGAATGGAAGACATCTGAGACATTTCAGCAATGTATGCTTGTAAAGCAAACAAAAGCATTAAAACACAAGAAATAAGAATTTGTTAACGAAAGGAAAACACATGCAGAAGTTTTTAATTTGATTTATGGATATATAACCGCATCCATACATATGTATGTATGTATAAAGCTGACCAACCGACTTTTAAATGTACTTAATGAAATGTTGTTGTTGTTGTTGTTTGTTTAGTATATTTGTTATTGCCATCCTAAAAATTTCACTTTATACACTCACTTCCAATCTAGTTGGTTAATAGACGAACAAAAAAAAATTCAAATAAAAACAGCGTAAAAATACTTCCTCAAAGCAACAACGGAATGTGGCCAACCCCTTGTGGATAACTGTTTTCCCCCGAGTAAAGATACAACAAATTCATACACAGGAAATCGTTGATGCATAACTGTATCGTATGTAAATCGTGCTTAGTTGTATCTTAAAAAACCTTATTCAGAGCAAATAAACTGAAGTTAAGGAAGGATTCGTCTTAGTAAATAATGTTTGAACTAGTTGAAAATTAAGGATATTTTGTACTGGAACAAAAGGAAACGGTTGCTTTGGTATGTCTGTGTAATAATGTGTGTAGGTCATGATGGGATTCACACTCAAAGGAATTCTTATATTTATAGATGACATTTTGAAAACATGTGATTATTTGGAAATGAGAGTTTGTGGAAATTTTTAAGAAGAATATTTACACCCACATAAGTATTCGGTTAGGATGAATAATTAAAAGAAATACAACTGATCATTTTCTCAGGCTCATATCTTGAAAACCGTTCGGAAGTTTGATTTACTTTCTGAGGCAAAGTTGTAGCTCTTGTTATAAAGAACAAAAATTGTGAATATATAAAATCAAAAAAACTTCATCGTCAAGATCAAAATCGCAAAAAACTTAAAAAAGTTCGATCTTTTTTTAACTTTTTTCCCCTGTTCAGGTCCATAGGTAACAAACCGTTCAAAATTCACAATCAAATATATCACTGGTTGTCGTAAGCCGACAGTTTTCAACTGAAATAATAAAAAGCTCAATTGAACAAGAACAATTTTAGCCATACATCTTAAAATAATACGAGTGCATATATATTCACCTACAGAATTATATTCTTACAGATTACTTATCGTAGCTAATTATAATAAGCCTGGTCCACGATGTCGATCGACAACTTAAGCGAGCGACATCAAGTCACTCACTATCGCTCGCTTAATGGCTTCGTTAGTCAAATTGTATCGTCTTACTTTTGAAGTTGTCGTATCGTTTAATGGCTTCGTTAGTCAAATCGTAAAGTCTTACTTTTGAAGTTGTCGTATCGTTTAAGTTCGGATATTAATTAGTAAAAACGTACGGCTACCAACAAATGTGTCATGTGTGTGCGTATGTATGCAAGCCAAAATTTGACGTTTGGCACGTAAAAATCTATTTTCTGTAGATTTTTACGTAGCAAACGTTGCCAATACATTTTCAATGAGCATCAACATGTTTATTAAATGTTACGGATTTGGTCAGCTGATTCGCAACTCCACGATACGATTTGACTAACGGAGCCATAAACGCCCCAATAAATATCGACTTATCGGTCGTCTGGCTTTACGTGCTTAGCGTAATCATTGTGAAATGACTATATTGCCACATCAAATATTCCATGTAAGTTGAGCCATAAATATGGCCATTTGAACGTGGCACAACTACTAGTTATGCACACTTCGATAACAAGTACAACAAAACAAAATTAACTAGTATATTATTGGTATAAAATAGTCGCTCTTTTTATAAAAAAAAAAACAAATATATTTAACAATTTCTTAAAAATCGTTGCAAACTGTAACAATTATTTGTGTGTGCTGTAAAACTGTATCAGTTAGTATGAAAATATGACATAAAGCTAGATGAGTCAGCTCTGCTAGTAAGCTCACCTCTTGAATATGCCTTTCTTCAAATGTAACTACGAAACATATGTTTCAATAAATCAATTTTGTGAAAAATAATTTATAGCAAAATAATTTTTCGGTATTGTGTTAATTTTACAAATTCAATTAGAACCAGCAGCTTCGTAAGAATTGGCTTTTTAATGCCGAACATTGTCTTTAGTAATAAATAATTATTAGCTGTACAACAATATTGGTATTAAAATACATATTTACATACATAATTACATACCAATTTTCCATCATTAAATTTCTAACATTATGTATGTACATACATATGTATTTACATACATACATATGTACATACATATATAAAATAACAATTATTTTAATTATTTTGTCAAATTAATTTCTCTGTCGACAACCAAAAAGCAGGTGACTGATTTTGACAGTCGCACAATATTTATTAGTGGGGCGCTAATTTGTATGAAAATGCTTACGTTATCGCTCGCTTTGAATGTCAATCGACTTGTCGTGCTGAAAACTCTTAGTGGGGCGCAAATATTTCGGGAACAAGTTCCCTGATTTCTTTCGAACACATTCCGTTGTAATAACGATGGAACAGTATTTCGTCGATACTCCAGTGTGTCAATAAAATTACACGCTATTTACCGATAAGTTTCTTCGCTTTCTCCTGTACGCGGACGAGTAACTTTATAATAGACTTTTAAGCAGCACCCATACTTTATACATTTTGTATCCTTTATTTTTATGAGGCAATTCCACTTTAGCTGGAAGAGCGGGATTATATACATAAATAGGTCTAAGGAATAATCAGAACAAAATTCAGAAAAGTTTTCTATGGATATTACGGTTCCACGAAGGGTAAGTTCCCTCTCAAAAGTTTTTTTTTCCGAGATGCCAGCTGTCAAAGATGTTAGCCAGATTTGGAGCATTATTTCCAAAAATTGCGAGTCAAGTGCAGATATTGTCAACCGTGTACAGAAAGCGCGGCAAACTTGCGATCGTTTAAGACCCATTTGAAATACGTCTTTACTCTTTCAGCGCACGAAGCTAACAATCTTTAATACAAATGTCAAGTCTACTCTCCTCTATTTTTGCGAAATTGGAACGCTGCATATATTCGCAGGAAAATGCTAATATTCTCGCCTAAAGTGGTGTGCAACAGCAGGCTCTGAGAACAAACCAATCAACAAATTATGGCTACAGTATTAAAAAAAAATTAAATGAGGATGACATTACAAGAAATGCCACAGCTTGGAACCCGCAAGGAAGTCAAAGAAGATGGCGACCAGCACATACGTGGAAAAGGCAAGTCGATGCAGAAATTGCCGGAATCGGTAAAACCTGGGGTGAAGTGATATCGTTGGCACAAGGCAGAAATATGTTTAACCAATTTATTGAGGCCCAATGCTCCTCATAGGATCAATGGGAATTATTATTATTACTTAGCTCACAATGAACGAAATAACGGGGCGAAGAAAATCTTTAGTAAGCATAGCCGTTTCGGGAAGTTTAATAGTGTAGAAAATCTTAATGGAGGGAATATTTAGTAAGCAGTGCTAATATTTTTTTTTGCTATTTTATAGATCACTTTGGCATAATTTTTATTTTTTTGTTTGAGTCATTTTCCATTTTTGGTTTGGGGGTCCATGTAGCCTAAAAAGTGATATGAAATAATATTAAATCAGCAACCATTGGCTCAATGCACAATTGATAAAGTTATAAAATTGGTTAATACACAAATATTTTTTTTATATTTATAATTTTATCATTGGTATTTTGAAATACTTTTATACAATAAAATCTGCATTTACATTTATAGGAAAACATGTCTCACTTAAAATGTCCTTTAACAATAGCAAAAACAATTAATCCATATTTAATTTCTTTAGTTTCCAAATGACAAAGATTATTTACATAAATACTCTATACACGGGCGATTAGAAATTTATTCCAAATTATAATTTCATAATTTTAGCAATAAAATTCCAACTGTGGTTGGTTAAGATGCTTAGTGTATTGGATCCCAACGTTCCACTTTTAACCACAACTGTCATCGCATCTCGACACATAAATAAAACGTTGATTTGTTTATGTTGGTTTCCTTAAGACAATTTAAATGGCTTCTTGTTAATTAAATTAAAAATTCACGGTACATCTGTATCGTATAGATTGTATAAATGTGTAACAACATTATGCCAACATTGTCTTGTGTCGCATCTTGTGATACTTTAGCTGTTAATTGTTTGTGTATCTTTAGATGGAGTATGTTTTTAAGCCATAAAATAATTTATACGTGTAACAAAATCCCAGTACAGACCACAAAAGTCAGAAGAAGAAAGGAGTTAAATCTTCCATCAATATGGAGAAAACCCGATTGAATACAAATTCCACATCTCCAAAACTGTTCAGTGGTGCCATTCAGTAAGATTTATTACGATAACCGTATCGTTAAAATTAATATATCAAAAATTTGTCGAATTTGGTATTCAGTAACACTTTTAACGATATTCGCTGTTGGTAAGTAAGGTAACTACAATAATTTGTCGGTTGTTATTTAATAGTACATACTTATGTACATGCCAAAAACAAAAATAAAGAAAATTTTATGTGTAAATAATAATATAATTATTTAATTATTTGAACATGTAATATAATATTTATTTCTTAAAATTCCGTTTCTGCAACCGATAGTAATTGTATACAGAGAAAACAGTGCCTAATAAATACCTAATAAAATAGAACAAAATTAATAAGATATCTCTATGGTTTTTTTTAGGAAGGAAGTCTTATTATTTTAATAAGGAAAACCTTATTGAAAAAATCAATAGGGAATCTTATGGTTTTTATTAGGTATTCTTATTGTTTTTTTCTTAATTTAATTAGGCATTCTTATTGATTTTTTCAAAAAGGTTTGGATTTTTTAAGATAAATGTGAAGATTCTTTTGCCACTTGGTCTAAAACTTACTTGCTGAAAATTTGAGCCAAATCGGATAACTCTATCCCGTGCTCCTTTGTGGTCAAAGTTCAAATTTTGGGAAATATAGTATATTCGCTTATATTGGAGCTAAAAAAATAGCTTTTCGATATGAATTATACCGAAATCCAATGGGATTAATGTGCCACATAGTGTTGAACTTGCATGCTGAAAATATTAGCCGAATCGGGTAACTCTATCCCGTGCTCCTTTGAGGTCAAACTTCAAATTTTGGGAAATTCTGTATATTTAACTATAATTGATCTAAAAATATCGTTTTTTTAAGTATATTCATTTAAATTGTTCTGAAACTGGATGTTTTAGATATTTTTAAAAGTATTCTGAAATATTATGAGTAAATTTAACCCTTTTTTGCAACGGGGGTCAAAATTACAAATTTGCTTAAATTAGCTATAAATCCAATATTTAAAAAAAGTGTAAAATATTATTTCTAAAAACGAAAAACTGAAATTTTAAAACCCATATTTAAAAATATATATTTATGTGAATGTTTTTCGTATAGAAGCAAAAGCAGTATATTTTAATTGGAATAAAAATATGTTTTTAATATAAAAAGTAAGGCAACTTGAAAGGTCTTTTTCGGTAAGTTTGATTAAATGTAATCATTTCTTAAATTATTTAAATTCGCATGCTACGTTTATTGTTGTCGATAGTTTTGATCAACCTAAAAAGAAACACAATAATTATTTAAATGTAAATTAGTTAAATTTAAATATAACTTACTTTGAATAAATATTGTCGCTGCTGTTCATCTTTAGTGATCTTCTCATGATAATCTTCAACAAGCTTAATACCTCGTTCGGCGCAGTCATTAACAACCTTTAATTTTTGAATAATAAATTTTCCTTTTCTATAATCTTCACAATCTTTCCAGTTACTTGGGTCTTTTTGTAAAAAATCCATTGAAATTTGGAATCTCTTCAAAACACTTTTCGTATTTTTGGATACAAGTTCAATCAAAATTGATGAATTATCTTTAGCGAAGAAAGTATTAAGATTTTCTTTTTTAATTAAAAACTTTTTCAAAATTTCTTCTTCCTTAAGGTTTACTTCTTCCATAAAAGTCAAAATTGTTTTAGCCATTTTGTTTTTTGTTTCAAAGTCTATTCTATCATCGAATAAACTGAATGCTACGCATTCTTCATTAAGGTGATATATGTAGATGATTAATAAACTTTGTTCAATCATCACTTACTATTTCTTTTATTCGAGGTATTGCGCTAAAATTTTAGATTTTGCAGATCTAAAAGTTAAAGAGGACTTTCCACGAAATGACTACAAAGAGTTCCTGGAATTGATTATCATATTTCTGGGTGGAAGTCCTCCTAGTGGCATAAAATTTTTTAAACCCGGTGCTCTTCATTTAGCTAGATGGATGGCTAAGGGAATATATTGCCTTAGATATTGATGTTTCGCAATCAATTCCCAGAAATCACAGAATTGGAAATAAATGGTCTAGTTGAAGTTGCAGGTTTTGTTATAAAGTGCTATGCATTTTTCTGGTTCAATTCTGATAAAGCGGAGCAAGCTCCCTTAAACGACATATTATTTTTGAGAATTTTAGAAGATTATAAAAAAATAAATGCACAAATTGCTGATAGAGCCATAACAAAGTTTATTAATCATCTATATTAGCATTCAGTTTATTCGATGATAGAATAGACTTTGAAACAAAAAACAAAATGGCTAAAACAATTTTGACTTCTATGGAAGAAGAAAACCTTGAGGAAAAAGAAATTTTGAAAAAGTTTTTAATTAAAAAAGAAAATCTTAATACTTTCTTCGCTAAAGATAATTCATCAATTTTGATTGAACTGGAACAAAAAGTGTTTTGAAGAGATTCCAAATTTCAATGGATTTTTTACAAAAAGACCCAAGTAACTGGAAAGATTGTGAAGATTATAGAAAAGGAAAATTTATTATTCAAAAATTAAAGGTTGTTAATGACTGCGCCGAACGAGGTATTAAGCTTGTTGAAGATTATCATGAGAAGATCACAAAAGATGAACAGCAACGACAATATTTATTCAAAGTAAGTTATATTTAAATTTAACTAATTTACATTTAAATAATTATTGTGTTTCTTTTTAGGTTGTTCAAAACTATCGACAACAATATACGAAGCATGCGAATTTAAATAATTTAAGAAATGATTACATTTAATCAAACTTACCGAAAAAGACCTTTCAAGTTGCCTTACTTTTTATATTAAAAACATATTTTTATTCCAATTAAAATAAACTGCTTTTGCTTCTATACGAAAACCATTCACATAAATATATATTTTTAAATATTGGTTTTAAAATTTCAGTTTTTCGTTTTTAGAAATAATATTTTACCCTTTTTTAAAATATTGGATTTATAGCTAATTTAAGCAAATGTGTAGTTTTGACCCCCGTTGCAAAAAAGGGCTAAATTTACTCATAATATTTCAGAATACTTTTAAAAATATCTAAAACATCCAGTTTCTGAACAATTTAAATGAATATACTTAAAAAAACTATATTTTTAGATCAATTATAGTTAAATATACAGAATTTACCAAAATTTGAACTTTGACCTCAAAGGTGCACGGCATAGGGTTACCCGATTCGGCTATTATTTTCAGCATGCAAGTTCAATACTATGTGGCACATTAATCCCATTGGATTTCGGTATAATTCATATCGAAAAGCTATTTTTTTAGCTCCAATATAAGCGAATATACTATATTTCCCAAAATTTGAACTTTGACCACAAAGGAGCACGGGATAGAGTTATCCGATTTGGCTCAAATTTTCAGCAAGTAAGTTTTAGACCAAGTGGCAAAAGAATCTTCAAATTTTTGTTTTAAATTCTGGAAAAAAATTTTTCCCATAAATTTCAGAGTCGCCCTAATGTATATATATGTATTTATATTTTTTAATGTTTGTGCCTCTATAAATAAGTCGGTTATTTCTGAACAGATTTTTAAAATTTCTTTTTTCTTTGAAATTTCTTTGAAAGGAGTTGAGTCGCATAAATTGTTTAAAAATATTAATTATCGAATAACTCCTCTAATAAAGAATCAATTTGTATAATTTTTGTGTATTTCAAGGGGTTTCCATGCAGTTTGTCCCCTACAATTCTTTTCCAAATTCGGGGGAAAATGTATCTTGTCCAAAATATATATTGAATATTCCATTACTCTTTCATTTCTTTAAACATTTTATGGCGTGTTGATTGTTTTATGATGCTTTTAAATTTTGTAAGGGTAATAAAAAGACATAACCTTTAATGGAAGGGTTTGGGGATTTTCGCCAATGTTGTTGTAAACAATTATAATTTATTAATAACGATTTTGCTACTAAAGTCCTATATCTAATCTGATAAAAACTGTTCATACTTTTTTACGATAATTCTTATATACGAGTATTAGAGCTTTATTAATGGTATCGAAAAGTATATAATTTCAAAAGAAATTATTGGCTAAAAACTCTGAGCACGCTGCACCACACAATTTCTAATTAAATTGAATCTATAATTTTTATGGCAGTGGCTAATCTTTGTTAGTGCTTTGCAACAAGAACACCCTGTCGGACTTTTGTTAGATAACTTCAAATATTATTGACCCTTGGATAACTCATTTACATCTGACTTCTGAACTAACGTGTAAATGATACATACTTGAGTCAGAAGTTTTGCGTACAACTGGCTTGTTCTCGATAAGTGTTGTACTAGCTTTTACTTAACTCACATCTGATGCAAAGATGTACAATTAACTTCTTCTCGATAACTGTTCAACTAGCTTGAGTGTGCTTCAATTTAATCAGCCGTAGGCTAACTCAAAATGAGCTAGCTTGTGGTTATTGCAAACTTATGCAGTATGAGTGAGTACTGACTCATTGTAATGACATTACGTTGTCACTTGTATCTGATTAACGATGAGTTACATTTTAGTTACCTCAACTCCCGACAGGGCATCAGCGAGAGGACGAATTCAAACGATACTTTGGTAGTTTCTAGCGAATTTTCATTTCAATTATTTTCTGCTGTGTGTTTCCTCATGCACTTGTACTAAGAATATTGGTATTTAGAGATTAAAAAACTGTGGGAGATATTTTTATTTTTTGCATGCTTCTAAAAGGTTGATTATTTTTGTGTGGTTAATAAAAATTTGTATTCTGCATAATTATTTAATGGGAATTAAGTTGGGTTTCTTTAGAGAAAGACCGAAACGGCTTTAATGAAATTCTGTTGAAACACTACAATGTGCTTGGAGTTATTCAGTTATTTATGAAAACAATGAAAACATTGTGTTGTTTCACTAAAAACGAAAATAATAATAATCAATTATCCTGGAATTAGATTCTTCCAGTTGATTAGCTTGTAGCTGTTCATATTCAAAATAAATCTCTGTAGTAATAAGTTTGTATTAACATTATTGAAGTTCATTCATTCTTTTAAAAACGACTGTTATAAAACTTTAAGAAGAGTGATCCGCAAAAAAACATAAATGTGAAAATAAGGACAAGTTCCTATCTAAAAAATTTCGGCCGTAAAAAGTAACCTGTAAGCTTGGCAAAATTTTTTTGCCTTTCTAATATGGGAAAGAATTCTTGGAAAAATATTGGCAAGCTTATAGGTTTCCTAGAATTGAGATAGTATTGTACCAAACAAGAACTTTGTCCTTATTTTGATCTCAGTGCTTTTAACGGCCTAAATTTTTTCG
The DNA here is from genome assembly GCA_947311025.1 of Lypha dubia. NCBI lineage: Eukaryota > Metazoa > Arthropoda > Insecta > Diptera > Tachinidae > Lypha > Lypha dubia. The sequence continues at coordinate 67,260,506 of OX371260.1, forward strand.
ATAGGAACTTGGGGCTGTGCATATATTACGTAACGCTGTTTTCAGAGATTTTATACCCCCCGCCCTCCCCCCTTCGTAACGCTTTTCACTTATTTTTCAGTGCAAAATTTCCAATCCGTAACAAATCTTTAGCCCCCCTCCCCATGGAGCGTTACGTAATATGTGCACAGCCCCTTGGCCTTATATTCACATTCTCACTCACTTCTTTTTTCTAAGTTGTTTTTGTATAAATATTTATATGTATGTATTGCTTATCAGGGCTACCTGTGTACGAAATTTAAGCTCTCTAGCTATACTGGAAGTGCCCAATAATAGTGATGAGTCAATGAGTGAGTGAATATGTACTAAAATATGGACTGGGGAGCTTTAACGGTAGAACTTTACTTTTACGGTAGAAATTTAATATGTGAAATCAACTCTGAAGGGAGACCATATGTTTCAGATTCATTATATTATGATCAAAAGGAGCAAAGTTATGAGGGGTAAAAACAGCTGGAATGGTTTCGTGTAAATATACACACTGTGTTTCCGGAACTTGGCCTGGCGCACTACCGTGCGTCTAGATTATAATCCAATATCCTGGCAGATTGAGTTACCTCCTTCATTATTAGCTACGGACAAACAGCAACAAATGGCTGTTTCAAGTAAAAGAAGATCTTTCTCAAAAAAAAAAAAAAAAAAAATATTACACAGAAGAAGTACGAATCGAAGGCATTGGACGCAAGTTCCAATAAATAATAATCTATAATTAAAGATGCTTCAATTAATGCTAAAGATTCATCTTCCATTCAAGATCAATATATGCAAGGTAATAATGTGCTAAGATAAGGATAATTTACCTTTAGCAATACGGCCATCCTTTTAATTTTAAATGTTGCTCGGCTTATAAAAAATATATTGAAATTAAAAGGATAATTTCGCTTGCAGCAGAAAATAGAAGCAAGAATGTGCATAGAAGTTTTGTGTAACGGTTCCATAAAAAATATTCTTGCTAGATTATTTTTATATCCCACGCAAAATAAAAATCTATTATTGATCATAAGTAATATATGTATCTCAATCATATTACTTGGTGTGAATCAGTCTACAATGCTAGTGGAAATTTGTTTTTAAATTTTTCGGATCATTTCTCCTTTAAACTTCAAATAAAATTAGCAGTGTTTGAAATTATCCTAAACTACATTAAATTTATTTTAGAAGAACAAGTTGGGACCAGGCATTATATTAAATACGGAATTTAAGATTATTTTTCAGATTCTAATAGAAACTATCCAATATTGAAATTTATGGTTATGTCGACAATTTTGCTAACACTGTTAAAAGTGCTAACAACATTCATTCGCACAAATTTGAAGGTAAGAATAAAAAATTTATAGTTTCTGACAAAATTAAAAAAAATTCAAGATTATACTCGTATATGGCAGGCAAAAACAACTAAAAAGAATTTTTCACCGCAATTTTTATCGTATTGATTGCGATTACTTACTTTTATCAAAACAGATACAATTAGATATTAATGTTATCTATATTAATTGTAATTGATTAATTTGTTACGAACTGCTTTATTATTACTATTAATAATTGTTAATATTTATAAAGGCTAAAGTTCGTAAATGTTAATAATTAGAAAAATATTAAATGGACATTGTTAACATATTTCGAGCAACAAATCTTAACACTTGTTACCACTTTTAAATACTATAAGAAATACACCTCACAAAGTTTCTTTACTGCATTTTCCTTCAACGAAAACTGCGACATTTTAACAACCCTAAATAATTTATATTCCCATTTTAAATTTATAAAAAAAAATCTTGTCGCTCAGACGGTATTTCTAACTTTCTTATAACACAACTCCCTGTAAAAGCTTTAGAATATCTTTTGATTATCTTTATATATATAATTCTACTGTACGTGCGTTGTAACTGAACTCCTCCTAAACGGCTGGACCGATTCCCATAAATTTTTTTGTATGCGTTTGGGTGGCGCCCCGGGTGGTTTAGATTTACAATTCGGTCCAATTGGACAAAGGGCATTTTTTTACCTACGTCGATGATATTTGGTACATATGTATTGGCATAATTTGGAATACGTACCGGGAGAAAAGTGGGTGGGACCACGCCCCTTTTTTAGGAAAACCAAACCCTTAGACCGATTTTTCTGAAATTTTCACAGCATGTTACTGTGACTCTGAAAGGAATAATAGCCTATATGAAGTTTTGATTGGACAAAGAGGCGTGGCACCGCCCATATAGCCCAAAAATTTAAATCGCCATATTTAGGTAATTTTTTTACCTACGTCGATGATATTTGGTACATATGGTATTGGCATAATTTGGAATACGTACCAGGAGAAAAGTGGGTGGGACCACGCCCCTTTTTAGGAAAAGTAAAAATCGTAATATAGTCTTAACTACTGGACCGATCGTCATTAAATTTTCACAATAGAATATATAAATATTTTTAATTTTATTTTATAACGAGGGGGGTAGCGAAGCAGACCGGGATAAGCTAGTTTTTAATAATATTTTAAATAACTTTTATTTCCCAGGTACTTGGAAAATTTCTAAAATTATTCTTATACGAGAGAAACCAAATATCATTGAAATAAATAATCTGCGAGCCAACTCATTACTTTCAAATTTGGGGAAACTTTTCGAGACAATAATTAGCCATGAAATGGACACCAAACTTCCAGTTCGGGATAAAACATTCATTATACACTTGATGATATCTTAAAGTTTCAGAATGAAGCAATCTCTAATCCTCGTAGTAGTTTTTATACAGATGTAGAATATATCTACAATATAGAAAGTACACTCTCTACCCCCGGTAGACACTCTCCGGTGGAAATTACCGGTCCCCGTGGCACCAGTTTAGGTTACTGGTAAAGCCTCGAAAGAAAACCCCTAAGGATAAACATTCTATTGACTTTGGTCTTGAGGGAGACCTTACTTAGGTGCCCTTTCACCTTCTACCAGACTAACATAGATTACCTACACCCATTCCTCTGTTGTTTCAGAGATTGGGTAGCAACATATAAGTTTTATGGGTAATTAACAAAAGGTAATGTCAGGAAAAGACAATTATCCTTTTCCCCAGTAGGCACAGCACCAAGATGTGCATATCACCAAGGTGAAAAAACGTACCCGCCGGGGGGTGTAGCTTTGTACAGTAGAAACAAGCTCCATCTAACAACAGTTAATTCCATTTTATCAATAAGGTAAATATATATTTTTTTAAAATATCATACCTACACTATATTTAATTTAAATACTATTTTTTATAGGTTTGCTACGACTATGAAGTTCCTGAATGTTGTTTAAAATTAATGGCACAAGCGACGTCTATGAGCAAAACAACAATGATTTTGAGGAGAATGATCTGATTTTATAATTAAAAAGTTCCTACATAAGTATGTACCTATTTAGTTTTTGATTTGTTGTACATGAGGAATAAATTTTTTTGTTGAATACTTTTTTTGTATTAATTTCTTTTTTATTAACTTAAAAAACTCTTACCAAACTGCAGTACAAAATAATATACAAATAAAAGTCTTGGTTTTGAATTATATTTATGGTTTTTGTGTACCATATGACGTAGCTAGTTTTTTAGCTATTTTTTTGTTTACATTTAGCCATTTTTGGTGAAGCAATTCTGGCATCTTGTTTGAAATTCAGTACCATATCAAATGTTAAAGTTTCCTTCATCATAACACATTAAGTAGGCTGACGTCTTTATAAGTTTATGTACGTATGTATGTATGCGTGAACAATATCAGCTTATGTTTATAGGCGTATGTTTAAATTTTTTCAGATAACAACGCTATATACTTATGGACAAATAAAACAACTGTTTTAACTCTTTATTTTTCAGGTTCCGTATGCTGCAATGTACAAAAAATAATGGAATTCAATTGAAAATCCACCCTTGAGGAAGACAAACAGAACAACTAAATGACAGCAGCAAAAACAAAACAAACATTAAGGAAATACATACATACCATACACATAGCGACACACAATACATATTTAGAATTTCACCATACGGTTGAAGTGGCAAGGACAATTCTATGGCGGTAATCAATCTTCTTCTATTCGTTACAAAATGACAGTTCAGTGGTGTAGAGTCAAATTGCGAATTGTGTTCCTGCGGCAGAGTCTGCCACTCACCCACTCAAATTCTTACAAGTTCAAACACTTTGTTTGTATTTTACATTTTTCGGCTCTTAACATTTATGTATGAGTAATAGAATTTACATACATATATACTATATTTTCTTTTTAGGGTGAGTGTGAACAAGTTCATGTCAAGTTTGTGTACTGCGTATTCCAATTAGAGATGGACACCGATCACGTGACTGTTAGGATTACTATATATGTATAATAATCCGCACAAAAACACAAATGTGAAAATAAGGCCAAGTTCCTATCCAAAATATTTCGGACGTAAAAAGTACTGAGATCAAAATAAGGACAAATTTCTTGTTAGGTACAATACCATCTCATTTCTAGGCAACCTATAAGCTTGCCAATATTTTTCCAAGAATTCCTTCCCATATCAGAAAGGCAAAAAAATATTGCAAAGCTTACAGGTTACTTTTTACGGCCGAAATATTTGGATAGGCCTTATTTTCACATTTGTGTTTTTGTGCGGATCTCACTTCTTTTTTCTAAGTTGTTTTTGTATAAATATTTATATGTATTGCTTATCTGGGCTTACCTGTGTACGAAATTTCAGCTTTCTAGCTATACTAGAAGTGCCCTATACAAAGAAGGGGCATGATTGTCACCCCAGATGAAAAGTGTCCGTTAAAAAATCATTTTCAGTAATTTCTCATCACTACCTGCCTGTGTACCAAATTTTAGCTTTCTAGCTATACTAGAAGTGCCCCATACAAAGAAGGGGCATGATAGTCCCCCCAGATGAAAGTGCCCGTTTAAAATTAATTTTCATTAAATTCTCATCAGGACCTACCTGTGTAACAAATTTCGGCATTCTAGCTATACTGGACGTGCCCAATAATATTGATGAGACAGTGAATCAGTGAGTGAGTCAGTGAGTGAATATGTACTAAAATATGGACTTTTCACACCTATATATCTCGGGAAGCTTTTACGGTAGAACGTTAAAATTTAACCTGTGAGGTCACCTCTTTGGGGAGACCTTATGTTTCAAGTATGATTATATTATGATCAAGAGGAGCAAAGTTATTAGGGGGTAAAAACTGCTCGGATAGGTTTCGTGTGAATATTAGAGTTGTCAACCGATTAAGAATAATTCGATTAATCGATCAAACAAAACGAAACTCTTGTTCGAATAATTTTAAAATGCCGATTTTCGAATAACGAATAAATCGATTAATTAATGTCAATTAATAGAACAACTTTTTTAGTTTAAAATGCATACGTAAAAAATGTTTAAATTTGTTTGAATGATATGAAACAAAGCGAGTACTTTATATCAACCAAATACATATTATTTTGGATGTTTGCAGTTGTTGTGGAACTGCGCATACCTACATAGTAGTCGTGCTATGTTTTGAATGAAACGTTAAAAACTTTTCAAGAATGGGGTGAATAAATTAGAAATACACTAAAGCCAAAAAATTGAGCTCGTTTTGGAAGTATTTTACCAAGCACAAAAATGAAAAAAAAAAACAAAGTCACATGTAACAAGTGTCCTAAAGTATACAAAATTGTTGGATCAACAACAAAAAAATTAATAATTCTTTTGCAACAGATTTACGAAAACGTATTAAAATAAGAATAAATGAGGGACGTATAAAATTTTTAAATACGTTAATAATATTTTGTAAATTTTGGAAATTTTCCGAGCAATGAAAGTTTTTTAAAATATTCTTCAAAAAGTGAAACTAAAGAATAAATTATAGTCCAGATTATTTTATGTTGAAAGTAACCACAATAGTTCAGATGAAAGTAATGATAAAGAAGATGTTACTAGTATTAAAATAACAATCTTTTATACGAATTAAATAATTATATTAAAAGTATTAAAAGTTCAAAATTCAAAATATAAAAAAACTTCAGCGATATATTAGACGATATGGTATATTTGAAAAAATGTAAAAAAAGAACAGAAAAATTAGATAAACTATTTTATGCTCTTCTCACAATATCACCTACCTCGACAATTAGCGAAAGATTTATTTCAAAAACCAAAACCAAAAATCGATTGAAAGCTAAAAAATTTAGTCAACTTTTATTTGAAAAAGATTATTTCTTAAGAACAACCCAAATTGTCTGATTTCACAAAAAAAAAAAACATTTTATATTTTTTGACTGAATGAAGCATGTTTATTTGAATTAACAGTTTTATGTATTTTTTTGTTAATAAAAATATTAACTATTTTATATTTAAGTTTTTTGTATGAAATGTTTATTTTTTGTCAATAAATTTTTTAAATCATTTTTTATTCGTGTTTCTCATCGATTAATCGAAAAATTTTTCAGCTTTAATCGTTTGATCTAATGAACAAAATCAATTTGAATTATTCCAAAAAAGTTGAAAGGCGAATAATTGACAACTCTAGTAAATATACACACTGTGTGGCCGGAATAAGAGTGATATGATTACCAAAATAAAAACTCACTTATTGTCAGAAGTTTTGTATTTAATGTGAAATACAATTAAGTTCTAGAATAAAACGTCACTCAAATGGTCTCTACGACTTCTTCTGCACGAACGAATTCAATGAACCCAATTTTTGAGCACTTTTTCCACTAAATCAAGTCGTATGTCATGAATGGCACGTTCAATATTGACTTGTAAAGCTTGAACAGAGTCTGGTTTATTTCTAAAGACCAATGACTTCAAATAACCCCACATGAAATAGTCTAATGGTATTAAATCACTACTTCTTGGAAGCCATTCAATATCACAATTTATTGAAGTAATCGAATCTCCAAACTTTTCTCGCAACAATTCAATTGTTGCATTTGCTGTGTGGCACGTAGAACCGTCTTGTTGGAACCAAATGTTGTCAAGATCAACTTCTTCCAATTTCGGCCATAAAAAGTTGGTTATCATTGATCGATTGTGGTTTGAGACAGTCCAAATTGTTGAGAACGTCTTGGAATCGGCAAATTGCGGTCTTCAGTAACACTTCCCTGAACGGCAGCAATACGAGTATTTGCATTACTTCGAGCGGTTCTTTGTCTTATTGGGTCTTGAACATTATATAAGGAAAATGTAAGCTCACAATTTTCAACAATTCGACGAATATTACGACCATAAAATGGCAAAAGCGCACGAAAAGTTGCAATTGGAGAACGATTGTTTTGATAATAAAACTCAAAAATTTGTAGACGTTGTTCTTGCGTATATCTTTCCACGATGAAATTGTAAACTCTACTGAATACAGTGAAAAAGAAATGACAGATCATGCCATATTACAAATGGCCGAAACGTCACTTCAAAATCATATCATCTCTATTGGAAAACATTATATTTTAATAAAACATACATGAGTTAAAACACGTCAAACCATCACGAAAAATGGCATTTTCGGCATCATCACCTCCGATTTCAATGAAATTCAACACAGATGTCATACACTATAAGAGCATAATTAAGCAAAAAAAATTGACCAAAGATTCTTTCGGGTTCCGAAATATGACGCCTTAAAAGTTCACCAAATCACCAAAGTCTCCTTACAAAAATCAAGGTGAAAATGCACCCTTTAATATTATATGCATATTGTGTTTTTTTAAGAAAAGGTCAAAGGTCATTTTTTGTGGTCTTGAGTTCAACGGTCCATATCTGAAAAAGTATATTTTTAAAATTCTTAAAAAAATATATGTCAAGTATTAGACCCTTTTCTACATTTGCAGAAAATTTAAAGGTGGACACTCAATTGGTGTCAGAGTTATAAACCAGAACGTAATCCTAAGTATGTTTTGTTTTCATACAAGAGAAGCAATAGTAAGCATTGAACAACACAATAATATAATTCAGGTATTAAATTTATTATATATAATACTATTTAAAGCTTTTAATTGATAATTTTTAAATCTTTAAAATTTATTACAAATATTGTTTTTAAACCTTTAAAAGGTTGAGTTAAATATAACATTTATTCAGAGTAAAACATAAATTAGTAACGAACATTTCCAATTATATATTCGCTATCATTTGAAAAAATCTTTACTCTTAACTTATTTTCTCCTTCAGGAATCAAACAATGATATTTTTGTGTACCTGGAATTGTGCGTAGCCCAAAAATTTTACATGTTTTCACTCACATATTAATTTAACAAAAAAACAAGTTATGATTAACTCAGTAGCTAAAAAAAATATTTTAAATACATATTACTTTTCTGCGTAGTGTCTTCTATTGAATTTATAAATTAATTTCTACTAACACCTTGAACACCTATTCATAAGAAGCAAAAATAATAAAAATCAGCTTCCATAACTGAAAAGGAGAAAGTAGGAGCAACTGTTGTTGAGGAAAAACGTCACGATGTATTCGATTAGCAAATAAAAGCCTTATGTTTGTTTATATTATTATTCCAAATAATAATTATTTTTTTAACATTATTAATGTATAAATATGAAATTATTATTATTAAACTTAAGTTCAGTTTTATTGAATTAATGAAAATTTAATTGAGTTTTATTTTGAAAAACATTAGCATATTCAATGAGACTAGCAGAACGTATCAGTAAACCGATTTTAAGGCCTCTCCTCAGCGTTCGTTCATCCATTTTTACAACTTATGTAAAGTGGATACTAATTAGATAGAACAACATCTAACTGAGCAAGCTGACCCCTATTGTGAGTAGTAATGGATGTATTCCAGACATTACTTATAGTAGAAAAATGATTAATTATTCAAACGTAAGGTTTTGAAATACTCCAACAATCGAGTAAACCGTATAATTTTTTGGAGTTATTTGAGTAACTTAAACTTTTAAAATATTTTATAGTTAATTTCAAACCTCTTGAATTTATTCAATATTTTTTAATTCGAAAATTTTTAATTTGAAGTTTACAAAGTAATTATTATATATGTTACTAGTAAAGGTTAATCGCATTTAATTGATTACCGCATAACTCTTTCTTAACTGGACCAATTTTCACTATAATTGTTTGATTTAGCTTTTTATTCTGCTTCATTGGCAATTTCTATATAAATCAGTGTTTTCTTCGAATTAGGAATTGTCAAAAGAATGGCTGACTTCCGAAATGTCACCTGTTTTGTATTCGAACAAAGTATAGTGATTTGTGTTACGATACAAAATATTGACAATGCATACTTTTGCAATACGTCTTCGATAAGCACTGCTAGCAAAGTGGGGAAAATTCAATTTAGTCATCGGTTTCATAGTTGATACAATACTTAAGATACGGTGGCACTGCGCAAACATTTGTCAAAAATAAACATAACCACTTAATACTAATGAGAAACCTTTTGATCAAGACACGTTAAATAGTTTTATACATAACTTATAGAAATTGTCATGACTTTAAGGTACATATGTATATGCAATAATACCAAAACAACCAACTCTGTTATTTTGTTGATAGAAATTTTGATTTCGAAAGTCAAAACCATACTTATGTACTATTTGTATATGTTTCAAACTATAAAAAGAACAATAAATGAAAAAAATTATTTAGTCATATAAAATAAACGAAATTAATAATTTGCTATGAAATTTTTTTCTGAAGATTCTTCTTCACGAATGTATAGAGTACCTATCCAAACCGAAGTACCTTGGCTCGAGTCCCAAAAGAAGTAAGTTTTATAAAAATATTGTCAGACACTTCATTTCAGATAATACAGCTCTTGTGAACAAGCATTCTCGGACGTGCCGTCGCTCTGATGATATCAAAAGTTTCATTGTAGCAGATTGACAGTTCAGAAAAAGGTAAAACACAGATACGAAAAATGTGCAGCAGATCACTTCACAGATGGCGCACATGAAAATTTTTTACTTATTTTTGGATAAGCACCAAACTAGTTTTTCGTAAATCCTTTCCTAGTTCTTAGTAAAAATTTTCTGTTTAGGACGTAATTTGTGTTTCCTAACATTAAGGAATATTTTACCATACGACAACCATTTAAGTGAAATTAACTAAAATTTCCAAAATTTTAGATTTAATTGAATTTTTTAGTGTAATTACGTTATCTTACATTTCAGACAAGTAAATACATAACAAGTACTAATTCTAACAGTATGTATGTACGAGAATTTATCGAGATACAATAAAATACAAAATACAAAACGTCAAAATTTTAAGAACGATCACACAAATTTTGTAAAACAAAACTTTTTGAGTTTGAATACCAAACAAAGTTTACAAGAAAATTGCCAGTCTCAAAGGGTTTTACCAACTTTACATATACCGCAGCTCAACTGTATAAAATAGCCAGTTAATATTAGAAATCTCCATATTAAAGAACATCAAATGTCTAAAATAATTTTAATTTATGAGAATTGGGTAGCGAAGGACAGCGAAGGAAGATTATATATGCATTAATGTTTAATATTGACATTTTTATTATAAAAAAATCTCTAAATAAAAGTACCAAATACGAAAATTCACACACCAAAAATATACCTAAAAGTATTCGGCAGCTGGTGGGTTCCATCTAGGTATGAAAGAAACAATAAAAACTAAATTGAACAATAAAACAGGAAAATTTTAATTTCCGAGCTTTTAAATGAAAACCCTGATGATAAACTTTGAAGTTACTTAGCCGGATTAAGTAATAATATACAACTAGTTGATTGGAGATATCGTGATTGGCAGTGAGGTCTAAGCGGTCAGGAGTTCTGATGATGACAGCGTGGTTGGTGTCGAAACATCATCATCAACCTTTAAAAAACTTTAAATTTTTTGTGACTTTTCAATGCGAGAAAATAAGTCATACTTTTATATAATCATCTGCAAGTGCTTAATTATTTTTTATACGAAATAAGAAGCTTTTCTTTATTCCAAAATTAATTGACTTTAATTTTTAGATGTAATGCGAAAATATTATTCAAGTGATTACCTTAGTATGTATAAATAAAATACATAAGTGTTTTTTTAATAATGCAAAAATAAAGTCAACCACGACCATATTTTTCTTGTGACCAATTTGTCTGCCACGAACCCATCTCTAATTGCTACTGCTATAGTTTGTAATTGAATGTTCATATGTATGTATGCATGAATTTGTGTTTTTATTTCCTGTTCTACTTATGCGGAAGGTTACACATATGCGTCATGGTTATCATGACATAAATTCTTTGCGCTAACTACCACTAACAAAACCATCTTTACGTATTATCAAGTGAAATAAAATCATTGTACACAAATGCTGTGGTGTTTTTGTGCCTGTTGCTTGCTTGTAAAACTGGTGGTTAAAAACATTATGCTCTTGAAGTTTTATTTTAATGCAAAAACTACAATTAAAGATTTTCCAAAAAAATATATTTTTCAATCTTCTGGAATGTTGATCAATGAACGAGTTTTAAGATACAGCTTTAACAAAAATTTTATTGGTAATATGATTGTTATTTATGTTTATATGTTTGTACACACTTACATGTGAGTAGAAGTGCTTTTATGAGACTGAATACATTAGAAGTTCCAATTCTTGACAAAAGCTGATAAAAACTTAACATATTTTGTGTAAAATATTGCCAACAAATGTTACCAAATGTTAGTCAGTAAATTAGCAAAAAAATAATACTTGAGAAAAGAAAAAAATAATTGATATTCAACAAGGAAGGGCACGTAAATAGCAATATATGTATGTGTGTACATACATATGTATTTTAAAATAATTTTTTGATATTTTAAAAACTCATGGAATATTCAAGAATTTTGAAAATTGTTTATCAATGTAACCGTTTATTGCTTTTACATTATGGTTGCTTCACCCACGTTAATTATCTCATTTTCTGCATGTCTGTTTAGAAACCATTCTTCAACAACTACAACACAAGCAGCAGGTTTTAACGACCATACACTAAAAATAATTCATGAAATATATTACGAAAAAGAAAATTTCGTAGTACCTTTTTCTTGCTTATTTCAGTTTTTAACAGCGTTTCATTCCTTAATTGGTATTCCTCAAATATATTCAAACGAATCAGAGGAGTTATCAAAAACATATCGTTACGTAAAACGCAAAACTCAGACTTAACCGAACAAAAATAACGTTTTTCTTAATAAAATCTTAACAAGGAAGTATACCTGATCAACAAAATTATTCTATACACTTCTACTTACTTTTATTTCATTAGATCAGCCTTAATAGGAATTTAAAGTGTCTAACTATTACGACTAACAAGATATTTCGTAAATTCAAAATTACTTTTAGCATATTCTTGACTGTTTCTCCTGTAAAATAATGAAATTGTTACAAGGGAGTTTTACATTTCATGTAGTTCCATTCCAAAAAATTAATAAATACAATATATCTGACGCGCAAAATAGAAAGGGACCTAAGGGTAAAAACCGGGTTTGTTCAGGAGAGCAATTTTGAAGATTTAAATACGTGTTTCTTTGGTGTACAATCACTTTCATAAAACGCGCATATCTCTGGGAGGGAAAACTTTTGGGGCATGGGATCGGTCTTACTCGATGCTCAGATGTTGTCCACATCAAAAAAAAAAAAGTGAAAATTGATTTTTTACCCTTAGGTCCCTTTCTCTATGCGCTGTCACATATTACGTCGGATATTTTTGAATTTTTGAAAATGTTGTTTTAAATAATCTCTAAATGAAGTGAATGAGCCATATCCGTCTGTCTGTACGTAAAATCAGGCTTGCGAACCCACGAGATAACTTGACCAAGAATGGAAACTTTTGTTTGGAATATGAAACGTAAAATATGAAAAAATATCAAATAGTACAGATGTATTAGAGTGGTACAACTAAAATTAGTTTGGCCACCCGAACTTTGCGGCTCAATGTTTTTATGCGTACCTCTTTATGTTTATATCAAACGAAATAATTGTCTAAAAAGACAGCTGATAATAAAACGTAATCATTCTTTGCAGTTTATTAATTTTTACACGTCTCCTTAATGTACTATTAATGTTAATAATATTAATTGTTTGAATATTTAAAAATTCCTGCTATTTTTGAACCAACCACTGTACTTGCTGGCTTACAATAAATAACAAAGATCGCAAATTTTCTTAAGCATCCGGATTTTTTCGAACAAATCATATGTTTAGATAAATGATTAATCGTTGTCATAGTGTCATTTATTTATATTGAAAGTCCATGTATCACAGATTTATTCAATATAAACATGTTAAAAGTATATAAAAAAAAAAACAAATATTCTCAATAATAATCTGATAATGTTAGTGAAAAACTCGTTTTGGGAAATATTCAAGTTCTTGTGTATAATAATTTAATATGAATAGCATGCATTTGTTTCAGTAAACATATGTTTCATTAATAGTTTATTTTTGTTATGTTTGACTCCTGACTCAAAATCTTTTTCATTTGACCACAGACGTGTATTAGCAGTTCGATGTGAGTTTGTGTTCGTAGGATTGCGAAATATTTATGAATGTAATTCCAATATGTTGATGATATCAATGATTATACAAACTTACAATTCGATTACGTTATTGACAAAGTTTTCAAATGTAAAATGCACGTGCACATATATGTGTGTGTGTTACATGTGTGCTATCATTCTTTCAAGTCATATAAAATATTTATATAATATTAAATAGTGTAATAATTCTTCTGAGGAAATAGTACGTTATATATTTTATTAGGTTTTTCAATTGTTTGATTATTCAATTAATCGTGTAAAACATTTATTTCGTGTGAGTTATATGTATATGTAAGTAATTTTTATTTTTTACTTAAATTTTTTTTTGATTTTGAAATTCTTGTCTTGAACAAAAAAAAAAAAACAACCGTTATTAGCGCTTTGTGTATTTTAATATTAAACAGAGGAATATTCAATCAATTTATATGTTTATTTGTTGTGAGTTAAACTAGCCAATTTGCTTGTATTTTTAATAATATCAATATGATTTATCTGCTGGCTAATTATGGTCAACTATATTAATTGTAATGAGAATCGTAAGCAGTTGTAACTTTTTGACGTCTTTTAAAAATCTCCCAATGAAGCATTTATTGTCATATAGGTAGCCCCATATTATTACCTTCGAAAATAGTGCAATGCCGTTAGTTTTAAGTTTTAAACTTATGAGATTTTTAATATTTGCATTAGTAAGCATTTTTTTTTTTAAATAAAAAGATTTCGGTTACATTCGGAATATCTCAGGAAATTTGCGATCTTAATTTGATGCTTAATTGAAAACGATTTCGGTATATTCCATCTAGAAGTAGTAACGTTGGAATATACTTTAAACAGTTTGTGCTTTGCCTCATATTTGAAGTTCCAGAAATTTCTTAATGGTCCAGATTTTTCTATTAACATAGGATAATGTAAAAGTTATGAAATTTGCGTGTTAGTCTTTTTTTGAGAGAGACTACACTGTTTATTATTTTAATTTTGCTTTTAATTCTCGTAATTAAGTTAGTTGAAACTTCATAGCATAAAATGTCTTCAATCAATTCAAAAAATGTCCTTAGAAACGCCCAGACTTCATTATTAAATGGAATATATTCACCAATTAATATGGAGAAATAGTAACAGAGTGACATCATTTGCTTAGCTGACAACTTCAGCTTACAACTTTCAGTTTCTTTAATTGTAAAGTTATACTTTTCTGAACCCTTATCGCCTCTAAAGTATTTAAATTATTTTATTTTACAGTTCAAAGTTTCATTGCTGAAGTATTCCATTTTGTTGATAAATAATAGCAATGATTAGCAAAGAATATAATGGTATATACCTTCATATACATATTTCATGCATATCGTCGACTGCATAATTTTCGGTCACATGAAATGAAGGTACATATATCATTAAAAACAGAATTTTCTGTTATTCCTGTATCTGAAAATGTATTATATTCTAAGCCAATTCAATAGTTTGTTCGGTTTCTTAGAAGTTGCGAGTTATCTTCGAAGCACTTTTGTAAATCCACCTTTTTCATTAAACAAAATCTACAAAAGTAATTAGCTGAAAGGGATTTGGCAAAATATATAGAGAGACGTTTAAGCTTAAGTTGTAACTCAAAACAAGACCTAATATTTTTTTTTATAATATTATTATCCACTTTATGAAAATTGTAAAGTTGGACAATTAAACGCTGATGGGAGGTGTAGCGTGTAGCGGCCTTGAAATCGGTACTGATACGGTCTGCTAAAAACTGATTGGATATAAATAATAATGTTTTTCAACATAACAAACTCTTAGGGCCTGTTTCACAATGACGACAAGTCGATGTCGTTCTCTTATTTATATTAAAAACAAAAACAAATTTAAATATTTTGTTTTTGTTTTTAATATAAATAAGAGAACGACATCGACTTGTCGTGATTGTGAAACAGGCCCTTAGTAATTTTGAATTTTCATTAATTCAATAAAACTGAACTTGAGCCTAAATAATTTTCCTTCTCATAGGTACATCAATATTATTATTTTATGAATCTTCAATTATAAATTGAAACATCAATAAGTTTTTCAAATCTTAAATCTAAAAATGATTAATATGTACATACATATATGTTTAGACAATGCTAAACAAAATTTTTATTTTCAACGGTTGATTTTTGTTGATTTACATCTCTCGTGTACGGATGAGAGTAAGAGTATCCCTCCTTCTCAACCTGGTATGGCCTCTATAATTTAGAATATTGCGCGCAAGTGGTTTTGGGTACAACTCAAGCTTTTTTATGTATTTTTCGCGTGTTTTGAAAATACTGTCTTCACCAACGGATCATCAAGGTTTTTGTGAATTCGCTGATTTCGGATATACCAGGGGGCTGCTGTTATAGTACGTAGAATTTTGTTTTGTCGCCTTTGAATTTTTTCTACATTAGATGATGAGGCAGTGCCCCATAGCTGGATTCCATAGGCCCATATTGGTTTTAGGATTGCATTGTATAATAGCAGTTTACAGTCTAGGCTTAGTATAGAATTTCTTCCCATAAGCCAATTCATTTGGGCTGCTTTTAATTTCATTTGGATAACTTGGCGTGTATATGCGATTTGCAGGTTAAACGACGATCAAGATGAACGCCTAGATATTTGACTACAGTATCTTGCGGAATAGTCTCGGTGTTGATTTGTATAGGCGGTCATGTTTCCCTGCGTTACGTAAAAGTGACGTGTACACATTTCTGCTCATTAACTTTAATCCGCCATTGTTTTAGCCTTGTTTCCAGTTTTGATAAGTACCCTTGTAAATTTCGGGAAGCTTCTACAGGATTTTCATGAATGCTTAGAAAAGCTGTATCATCATAAAATTTTGACGTGTGAATGTTACTGCTTACCGGTAAGTCAGAGGCATATATTAAGTACATCAAGGGACCAAAGATGCTGCCTTGTGGAACTCCGGCTTCGATCGACTGCGGAGGGTTTATAAAATTGCCTTCCCTAATTACAAATTTTCGTTCTATTAAATAGCGTGACGATGTTTGAGGGTAGAACAAGTGTTAATTTGTAAATAAGACCTTCGTGCCAAACTTTATCGAAGGCTTGTGCAAAATCAATGAAAAGTGAAGAGCAATATTTCTTTTTTTTTAACAAAGTGTCTCTAACAACATTCACAAGCCTGTGAGTTTTTTCAACAGTGTTATGCTGTCTGCGAAAACCGAATTGATGATCTGGAATGCATCCATTAATAGCCTCTATGAGCAGCAGCTTGCTCATATACAGCTTCTCAAATATTTTTGAAATGTTAGACAATAAGCTAATAGACCGATAGGGTTGAACCTTTTTATGATCCTTGTCGTGCTTTGGTATCATAGTAATTAGCGAAACCTTCCATTCTGCTGGATAGTATTGCAGACGTAAAATACCATTAAAAATTAATAGTATTATTCTTTTTGCAATATAACGCAATTCTTGAAGCATTTTGTCCAAACCTGGCAGTTGAACAATATCAACAGAAATATTTGGGGTAAATACTTTTTGTAAGTGTTTAACAAAAAGAGCACCTTTTCCAGCATTAGTTCTGGCCCAGTCACCATTTAAAGCTCGTAATGGAGGTTTGCAAATCACTGGCCTTTTAAGTCCTCTATTCTATATCTGCACAAAAAATATTTTTAAATCTCGCTTGTTGATTTGATTGAATTGAAGAGCCTTAAGAGCAGCTTGTTTAACATGTGCTTCAAACAACGTAATAGAATTTTCTATGTCAGTAATTGTTCTCAATGGCATATTTTCCGTGCAATCAGCACTCAAGTATTTTTTGTATTTCAGCCAGTTAATACGTGCAGATATTATTTGTTTATTTGTCTATGGAGAATATCCTTACAGACATATGAAAAGAAAATAATATATAATGATGCTAATACAACAATATTAAATTTAAGAAAGAGTTGAGATACAATTATATACATACATTAACATGCTATTTGTTTAGAAAAATGATTATTAAATTTTTTATAACATTAATATTTGAAGAATAGTCAATAAATCTATAAAATTGATTAAAATTATTGCACATCCTTCTAAGTGGGTCAGCATCAGGATAGTTAGCTCTGAGAAATGTGACAGATAGTGGTATAACGTAACGTGATGGTCGCTGGGGTATATTAAAAGAAATTTCATTTATTAGAAATCCACAGCATAAGTCTCCTCTAATAACATTCGTAATAAATGACACGTTCAGCATAGTTCTACGACTCTTTAGAGTGGGCAGCTTGATAAGAGCAAGTCTCGCTGAGTATGATGGTAAGTTGAGAGGTTTAAAACGTAGTCCACGCAGACAAAACAACAGAAACTGCTTTTGAACTGACTCAATTGCATTTGAATGAATTTGATAGATAGGATCCCATATTATCGAGCCATATTCCAAAATTGGGTGTACAAGTGAAGTATATAACGTTGTAGTTATGAATGGATCGTTAAACTCTTTTGCCCAGCGTTTTAAATACCCAATTGTTGCTCGAGCTTTATTAATTGCACTTGTTATGTGCGGAACAAAATTCAATTTCGGATGAAATTTACATTGCACCATTCATAAAATGAATCGAAGTCCATTTTAAGCCGCTGTTGATTCAAAAGCTGGTTATGAGTAATGAAAATATTTACATCATCCGCGTACATTAAGATATTTGAAAATAATCAAAGAAATTTTTAATTTTTCAGGCTTAAGTTCGTTTTCTCTAAATTTAATTTTATTATAAATTAAATTATTATTTAAATTAGAAAGAAAGATAAATCTAGTGGCTCTCAATACTTGAAACAGACAAAGAAAAAGTTTTTTGACTGCGCGGAGGGTTGAACTGACATCGATGTTTCGAGACTAACCACAGTCTCATCATCAGAGTTGTCTACCGCTTAGACCTCACTGCCACCAAGGCAGCTGCAATCAGACCAGTTAAAGATCCTCTACATTAATTAAATCTGCTGAATTACATGTAAGTTTTACACTACAGCTTTTTTTTATAATTTTTAATGGGTTGGAACTTTACTATACTTTTTTCAAAGTCTATCTTGTTCAAGTTGAGCTTTATTCTAGTGTCTCTTATTTCATTCCCAGGTGGCAGCCTTCGGCTACCAATACTCTAGAGGTTTTTATTTGGAATGCGCTTATATATACAGCTGTTTTTTTAAATTGTATATATTAAGAGCCACTAGATTTGTCTTTCTTTCTAGTTTAAATAATAATTTAATTTATAATAAAATTAAATTTAGAGAATACGAACTTAAGCCTGAAAAATTAAAAATGTCTTTGATTAAACATCACTCAGTTCGAATAAAAACTTCACAGATATTTGAAAATTTTATAATTTGCGGCAGGTCATTAAGGTACAAAGAGAATAGCAGTGGGCCAAGGTGACTACCTTATGCTACACCTGAAGTAACCTGTATACATTTTGATAATATGTTATTGAAACAAACAGATTGTGTCCTGTTTGATAAATATGATTGAATCCACTTGATAGCAGGTTCTGTAAACCCCAACAAACATAGTTTCTTCAAAAGTAGTAAATGATTTACCTTATCAAAGGGCTTGCTGAAGTCTGTGTATACGACATCTGTTTGATTTTTATGAAAAATTCACGATTAATTATGGTTGTGAAGTGGAGCATCCCTTTTGAAATCCGTTTTGAGTAGGAGAAATTAAATTTGAGGTTTGGTACTATAAATGCTCCGTAATTAGTATTTTTAAAAGTTTAGGTATAGTGCCTAACTTTGCTATACCTCCATAATTTTCAACATCAGCTTTTTTTACCAGATTTAAACAGTGGAACTATAAATGATTCTTTCCAAATTTGCGGTAGGAATCCATATTTAATTGATCTGTTGAACATAATTGTTAAAGGGATCGCTAATGCTTCAGCACAGTTAATTAATATATTACTGAGGATTTTGTCCGCCCCAAAACAATATGAAAATTTAAGCCTTTTTAATTGACAAGCAACTGTAGAAATATCCAAAAGTGGCAACGATATATTTTGACTCTCAGTTAGAAGATAAGGATAATCTGTTGTATCATCATAGGTGGCATTGGAGTAGGTAGTTTTAAAAAAGTCAGCAAACATGTTGCTTATTGTTACGTTATCGCAAGACTCCCTCTGTTGAAATGACATCGTTGCAGGAAAACCAATTGATTTTTTCTTCGAATTAATAAAATTATAAAATGATTAAGAATCACGTTTTATATTATTTTTAGTTTTAATAAAAAAATTAGCGTAACATTGTTTTTTATTTTAGTATACTCTACACGGCTCAGCGAATATCGCATGATATTATAATATTTGTTCTTTTTATTTTTAGCTTGAGAAAGTTGTTTATTGTTTCAAGGAGAACCAGTTAAAGGCTTAAGAATATGTTTTGGGACACATAAATCCATAAAAGTAAACATTGTATCTTAAAAAATATCAAAAATATTATGCATAGAGACAGCTGAATTCGGAGAAAATGACAAACTATTGCTCCAGTTTGTGTTTTTAAAGAGCTCGTTTAACAGATATGTAATAGTGAGTTTGTTTGAAGGAAAAGGTTTTTTCAGTATTGACAGATGATGGCAAAATATTATCACTTGGAGTAGAAATAGTTAGCTAAATGGCAGGATGATATCGATCTTCACGAACAGTGATAGGGTCCGATCGTTTGACAAAGTACTCATCTTTATCATTCACAAAAATTAGGTCCAGGATTTTAGAGTAATAATTTTGAATTCCATTAATTTGGAAAAGGTTTATATCATATAAAATATTTAAGAAATATTTTACAGTTTCATTACTTGTAGTGAGCGGTAAATCACATGTTGGTGTTGCAGTTGTGTATGAATATATAGTGATAATTGTAGGCGAGTGATCTGAAGTTAAATCCAAAGATGCTTCAAATTCAATCATTTCGCTGGGCACACCTTTCATCATTCCAAAGTCGATAACATCAGGAATTTTTGGACGATCCGTTGGCCAATATGTTGGCTGACCACTTGAAACTACATTCAAACCCATTTTAGATATTGTGTCTAACAAAATTCCTCCCTTAGGAGTGATTAAACGTGAACCCCAGAATGTGTGTTTAGCATTGTAGTCACCAGCTGCTAGAAAACGGGACCCCAGTGTTGTATAAAATGCGGTATATTGACTCTCTGAAATTGAAAACCTGGGAGGAGAATAAACAGATGATATCACAAGCATCTGATAAAAATTTTCAATGCAGATATTTGTTGTTTGAATTATTCTTCACGAATACCATTTAACAGGTAGTGTTTTATTCGGGTTTTTATTAGAGTTCTAGTGCCACCACAAGCTCTACCTTGAGGATCCTTGCTGTCGTAGAAATTATATCCACTAATTCTGAAATAGCTTCGAGACGTCAAATGAGTTTCTGAGATAAGCACAACATCGATTTGTTTATCCAGAAGAAAATTTTCTATTTCATTTTGATGTTGGCAGATGCCGTTCCCGTTCCAAAAACAGATTCTTAAGTTCAGCCTGCAACAAGGCAGACTGCATTTTCATCATTTCCTGCATCATACATGACATGTTGAAAGTAAAATTATTTACTGTTTGTATTAGGCTCTCTATCGAGACTTCAATACAACTAAAATGAGGCCCTGAGTCTTCATTTGCTGGTACAGTTTTTTGCGGCGTAGTCTGGCTACATTTTAAAATATTAGAGTTTGAAAATTGACTATTAGGTTTTTGTTGAGCACTAGTCGCGTTAGACTCGAAAACATTTGAGTATTGATTACGGCTGGACGACGGTTGAGGTAACCGTGCCTAGTTTAAAGGGGTGTTGGGCTGAGCGGGAGTATCATTTGTTTTTCTGTTCAACGAATTTTTAAGAAAACGAATAAAGAGGGCAGCCCCTATAGTTAGCAGTGTGGTTCCCACCGCAATTGCCACATTTATAAATCATAATCAATCATAAATTGGATGGGATTTATTTTTTATTTTTTTATTTTTATGTCACCTGGCTGTAACTCGACTCTAAATATTGGTTGGGGGATGTTTTCTCTATTTTTAATGTTTGAAACATTTTTCACCTTGAAGCCACTATTTTCAAGGCCAGACTTGACCTCTTCTGAATCCATACTTGAATCAATGCCTTTTATAACTACTGTTAGGTCTTTAGCACTCTTCAATTGCTATGTGAAAAAGTTTTTATTTTTAGATTCAAGATCTGAAACTATTTTTCGGTAATTATTTTCATGAGTTACTCAAGAACTAATATAAGGTGAACTTGTTTAATTCCATCTTTTGTCTTTATTTTCATACCGCTGTTTTCAATATCTTTTACCAACTCAACTAATGCCTTAAATGCTATTTTTGCATGTTTTTTTACATCTTCAGAGTGTATGGAACAAGCTAAAAATACCGGGAAAGTTTTAATAAAAGTTACAAATCGAATGTTTGGTGGACTTGGAACCCAAAGGGTTGTTAATACCAAAGTCGTCAGTATATAAAAAATACCGAATCAAAATTCTATTAGGAACAATTAATTTGCGTGTTTAATTAAGTGTATTTATAATAAAGTGTATGTATAATAAAGTGCATAATTTTTAAAATATATAAATAGCTATTAGCTTAAGAAGTAAATATCACTTCGGAGAAATCTAAACACTAAACATAAAAGAACACTACTTTTTTGCTTACAATGCAATTTTTAATGATGACGGATAACGAAAATAAATCCTTATTTAAACGACCGAGAGATATCTCATCTGACGATGAGGTACTTCAAATTGTATCATCTAAAGATAAGGCTATTGAAGAGCTAACCCAAAAAGTCATTGCCATGTCGAAAGAAAATGAAAAATTAAAACGCCAAGTTGAACGCTTGATTGAAGCCTATGAGGAGAAATCAAAGAAGTCGCGAAGGAAGGTCCGAGTAATTACCGATAATACACCAGTAAACTCAAGCCAGACTGACGCCAAAGCTGGCATGGACTGCACCAGAGGTGAAGCAGAAGATGCAAAAAAAACAACAACAAAATCATCAGCAACAAAGTATACTACTAATGAGGAAGCTGCACCCAATATCAATACGAATGAGCTTGGTTCCAGAGAAACGGGTAATATGAAATCAAAAACGTATAGCGTTGATGATGTAATGGTTTATCTGAATGGACTACAAAATTAGGATGAATATCATAGGCTTGACTGACCTAGGTAGGGATAGATGGCTACTGAGACTTTCGCGTGATTCAGACATTTCGTCATTTTACGGTATTAGGTATATATTACACAGCCGAGTAAACATGAGAAAATAGTGTAGAAAGAATACAGTTACGCAGTGCTACAACTGCTAGCAATTTGGCCATGTTTCTAGCAACTGTGAGATGCCGTATCGATGTGTTAAATATGGCGCGGCACATGGACCTTGGAAATGTGATATTCGCTCCAAGAGTGAAAATACGGCAGAAAAGCTAATTACTGATCCCATCAGTGGCCAGGCCGTTAGGAAAATAGGTATGCCGGTGAGATGCGTCAATTGTGCTATCGACGAGCATGTAGCTAGTTCTAAATAGTGCCCACTTAAGATTAGACTCATACAGAAAATGGTTGCGAAGAGGTCACCAAAGGGAGAACCTAGCTCGGAACCTGCCAGTAGAGGCCTTGAACCAGGACTGTCTTTCGCATCTGCCTTGGCTTCTAATTTGCCAAATATGACCTCTACAACGGTGTCTTACAAACCCGTGTTATCGGGAGCGGGTCCTTCCTTGGGTGGTGCCATTGGTCAATTTGAGCTAATTGATAAAGACTGGAAACGTTTTTTCGGTGGGGGTTTGCTGAACTGTAGTGGGAAGATAGGTGGATTTGCACGAGAGTATCGTACAATCAAGGATGATGAGGGTAAATCTCAAGCATTACTTGGGATGCTAATGATATTACAACACGATGGCTAGGACACTTAAGACTATATTTATAAACGTAATTTCGGTAGTCTCAAGACATAAGAGACACTATTTGAGGTTGTTTTTGGACAGGCACAAACCAGACTTACTGCTGTTAGCTGAGCACCGCCTTAGCCCGCGGCACAAACTCAAAATTGGCGGTTTTAACGTATTTAGGCAAAATAGACGTGACGGACGTGGAGGAGGTACAGCTGCTCTCATTAGAGTTGTGTGGAGGTAGCTACTGATACGGGTCTAATTGAGAATACTGCGGTAAGAATTCGGAGGGTTAACAATAATGATATTATTGTGGTCTCAATGTACCTTCGACCGCAGATTAAATTTGAGGCAGAATACTTTGAAGCACTTCAGGGTTGTCTTTGAATTTCAGCGTTGTAGTAGGAGCGGAGCTCACTGTGACGCATCCATATTTTAGAGACTCATATACTAATGTAAGCGGACGTAATCTTTATGATTTTTTGTTGACGACTCCAGACTTGGACTCTCCGAACAGATAGACCTACACGTATTAATCCCGTGTTGTCATCTTACATTGATTTCTTTATAGTGACGGTGGATACTATATCATCCACAGCCGGTTACTTACACACATTGGACTCCAAATCCGACCACAGGGCGGTGGAGTTTAGTTTTATTTCCTCTGATTTTGTGACGTGTGAGGGTTCGAAAAGATTTGACTTTGACCAGATAAATATAAGAAACTTTAGACATAGACTATCAGACAACCTTGATGAAATCGGACTACCAGTGGACAGGAATGTTAAAATTAGGATATTGACAGTTGTATTGCATTTTTGGAGAGCGCCTTTCAGGATGCCATGAACAACACCATTCTGAGGGTTTTTTCAGGATGTAAGGGGCTACAGAGACTCCCTGAGTACATCCTTAATTTCATTCGACAAAAAAAAAGATGACACGGCGGGCGCTGCATAGTTTGTAAGGTAGCAACTGTGCACAAGTTTGGTTGACAAAAACGATGAATACACATAACTGCTGATTAGTAGTTTGGTTTTTGTTCATTACAGTTTACTTCGAAAAACGGAGAGATCGTCAGTAGAAAAATTTATTGTGCTTAATATATTAACAGACCTTTGAAAATTACAACGAAAGCCAAATTTCAGAAGAGACTTGTTCAGCTAATGGAAAAAAATCCAGAGATTGCTCGTGGGAAACCAAAATTTGGCATGACCAAAATCATGCGCTGCTCTAGCACATCTAACACTTCTTTTGCAGAACTGCAGTTCTGGTAGCTCCCGTCAGCAAAAAATCTCAGGGCAGCACAAAGTTTCACTATCGGTTGTATATCTGACCTAGAGGTTTCTTTAATTTATCTTTTATGTCATCCAGCAGATAGCAAAAGGCTTCTTTACTCAGTCGAAAATATCTAATAATCTTTAAAAATTATTTTCTTACTGTAATTGTAACTTATTTTGAATATTTTTACTTTGCAGTTGGTAGTTCAAGAGGGTTGGATTCATCACGAATTTTCCTCCTTACGCGTAGCAAAAAAATTAATCTACACATATGTATATCCATTTGAAATTATTTGCTTTCGAATAAAACACTTAAAACACATTTTTCTTCTAATATATTTTTTAAAATTTTTACACGAATTTGTATAGTTTTCTGTCAAACTGGATATATTAAGTTGGTAACGCTTTAACAATTTGAACTAAAAACTGTTGTGTGTCACAATACAACAAAACAATTTGGTGGTGTGAAAGTTGGGTCGACTCGTACACAAGCAAACTGAGTTGAATTGAGAATTGAGAACAGTAATAAATTTTGCAATATTTGCGGACTATTCGCGGATATCGGTCATATGCGTGATTTTCAAAGCAATATTGGAGTATTGGTACTATATAATAAAGCCTTTAATCGGCTTTATAAATTTAGTCGCTGGTATGAGCCAGAAAATCATAGTGAATATTGCTGCGCAACCTTAAAAAAATGGAAAGTTCAACCTTTAGTTTCCTTACCTTTGTCTGCGCTAATGAGCTGGTATCATCAAATGTTTCATAAATCAGATGACTGCTACATTTGCCAAACTAATACACAGGCTACACATTCAAAACATATAGAAATGTACCATATGCGAATGTTTTAACAGTTACAAGGCCTACATATACCAATGGAAAACCACAGACGAGTTTTTCTGCTGTTAAAAGTAAAACGAGTTGGGACAGGAAGAATACCTTCCATGCAAATCAGCGACAATGGTACACGCAAAGAAAAGACATGACTGCAAAATGTTCATGTTATCTAAGTACATCTGCCACAACCAAATATTTATTCTTTGAAGAAAATATGGTTGAATCAAACATTCTTTCATTATTAAAATATTGGATGCAACAATAAAATAATCATTCTGGGTTTCGTCCCATAAAAATTAAATGTATCAAAAAAAAGTATTTTCGCTGCTACAAGAGTATCTTTTGCAAATGGGAACTTTAAAAGTATATTGTGACCATACATTGTTTGTGTTCTCAAAAGAAACAAAATAGCTGTCAATCGTATGTAACTTCAGTCGTTCATAGAATTTAATAAGACGAGGAGATGAGAAGTAAAAAAATTAATGTTAAATTTATAATTATACGATGAAAGTTATTTAATTTTACAACGAAATAAAAGTGCACCTGAAATCTTCAACATCAGTGGTTTAATGTATATAAGTATGTATACGAGTACATACTAATATATGGAGTGAATTAAATATACATACATACATACGAATGTATGTATGTTTCTTTGCAGCATAACGACAAAAATACTCGGAACTGCAAAAGATGGCAATTGGATTTTACATAAATATGCCGTTAAACAAGTTAATTATTTTGAATCTTATTAAATTTAATTTGTCCAGAAAAGTTTATTCGATACATATTTTCCAAAAAAATAATTACAAAAATATAATTTGATTTAATTTAATACGTATTTGTGTGTGCATTTTTCTTTTATCTAAGAAAAGTTTCAAATTCTTTACATAGACCAGAATCTAAAGCTGGAGGTCCATACCACGCGTTTTACGCGTTGCGCATTTGACGCGTTTCACGCTTCATACGCGTATTAAAATTCAAGTTACATGCAACGCTTTTTACACGCTAATTGTTTCGTTTTGATCATGTGTGGTGTAAGTATTTTAATAAAAAATTTATTATTAGTACAAAAAATAGAAGAAATTAATCCACGAAACAAATATATTTATCGATAACATTGAAAGTATAATATAATTTGTCATCCTTGGCTATCCAAACCAGCTGTCAATTTATCTTGGCGCGAGAGACGCGTACAAAAGTAGAAAGTAAACCTACTTTACGCGTCGTACGCGTTTAAGCGTTCTACGCGTTGTGCTGTGTAACTTGCCACATACAATTACACTGATTCTATTTTTTTGACAGCCGCGTACGACGCGTAAATGCGTGAAACGCGTAGTATGGACCTCCAGCTTAATCGCTTAGCTAAAATTTACTCTTTTCGCCGTAGCTAATTTGCTATTATTAGACCATTCCTTTCTTTCTTATTTGATAATATAATATTGAAAAGAGACAAATATATGTATATGCGTGTATATTTGGCATTTTATATTAGTGTTACCTTACATTATAATTTGTACTCCGTAACAATGATTGTGTTTTTGTTAAATAAATTTTTAAAATATGTTTTAAAACGTCTATTTTTTAAAGCTTTTTCACAAAGTTCTAGTCAAAACTTATTGTTTTTTGCAGCACATGAATTTTGAAAATTCTAAAGCACATGATGTTTGCGTAGTAATTTCTCAAGAAAGTATTACGTCCGAAAGTTATGGTGACATTTATAAGAGATGGCATCACTGGTAAAAAATAATTTCAGTAAAGAATTGAAATTTTTTTCTATGTTAAAACTGTGGTATTTGCTGGCGGTGGTAATGTGGCGTAGTTATTTGAAAGTACATATTTATTTGTACAAAAATGTTTTTGATCATAATAAATCTAAAATTTGTGTACAGAGTTTTCATTAATTTTGTAATATTGTAAAAATCTTTTTTTTTTTATTAAATACATTTTTATATAAAATTTAGTATTTGAGTTTTATTTAAATTAAACTACTCATAACAGCTAAAACACTTCAACCTATCATTGGCAAACTATTTATGCTATTCCAAATACTAAATGAGCATGTATTCTTGCCCCTTTTTATCCTTTTTGTAGTTTCCTACATTATTTTTCTAAAAAAAAGGCTAAACAACAATGATATAAAAAATATTTGCTTAAATTACTTTTTAGCGCGTTCAAAATATCGTTGCTTAAATTTTAGCGTTTCTAGCTAGAAAATTTGTCTAAATGTGCTTAAGGTAGAATTAGTCTTGACTTTCTGTTCTGTTCCGGATCAGCTGTTCATTTTTTGTGTATGCAAAACATGTATTTTCAATTAGTTGTTCTGTTCTGTTACGGACCATTCTGTTAATTTAATTCAGGCAAACAGCGATGAAATTTAATTAATTCCAGTATGAAATTTTTTGCATCCATTTTTTATTTATTGCGCTATCAAATTTTCCTCGTACGATATTGTCGCTGCGCAAACTAAACAAAAATGAGATTTGATGTAATTACGCAGCAACACATCAAATTTGCTTCAAATTACAGTATCGGCGGCAGTGAATATCTAAATTGTTTTGATTTTCGTCAAACTCACATGGACATATACGTGAGAGTTTTTTTTCACTAACACAATCAAAAAACCCTTGGTTTGTCAAGCCAATTTGATACGTGGCCATGGCGCTTTAGATATTCACTGCCGCCGATACTGTAATTTGAAGCAAATTTGATGTGTTGCTGCGTAATTACATCAAATCTCATTTTTGTTTAGTTTGCGCAGCGACAATATCGTACGCGGAAAATTTGATAGCGCAATAAATAAAAAATGGATGAAAAAAATTTCATACTGGAATTAATTAAATTTCATCGCTGTTTGCCTGCTTTATGGAGAGCAATTAAAAATAAACCAAATGTTGAAAAAAATGTAAATGTTATGAAAATTTTTATATTTATTGAATTAAAATTAACAAAATATATTTAATTATTTTCATAATAATTTAATATAAAGGCTCTGCAAGTCAATCGCATATAAAAGTATAAGGTAATTGATATTATAAATATTAATAAATAAAATTAAGAAAATTTTGTTAGCAAAAAATATTTTGCGACCAAAAACATCACACGTTCTTATCATTCAAAAATAACTTTCAAATGAAATTTGACGGCATGAATTTGACACGTTGCTGTGTTACGCAAAATAATATTTACCAACACATACATGTTATTTGTCAAGCCAATTTGATACGTGGCCATGGCGCTTAAATTGTTTTGATTTCGTCAAACTCACATGGACATATACGTGAGAGTTTTTTTTCACTAACACATTAAAAAATCCCTTGGTTTGTCAAGCCAATTTGATACGTGGCCATGGCGCTTTAGAAATGTAAGTAAAATTCAGGGGCCAAATTACGGCATTCGATATCGAGCGAAATTTACATTTAATTTATATTGAAATTTCGATCGATATCGAGTGCTGTAATTTGGCCCCAGTTTTTAACAGAATGGTCCGTAACAGAACAGAACAACTAATTGAAAATACATGTTTTGCATACACAAAAAATGAACAGCTGATCCGGAACAGAACAGAAAGTCAAGACTAATTCTACCTTAAGCACATTTAAGCAAATTTTCTAGCTAGAAACGCTAAAATTTAAGCAACGATATTTTGAACGCGCTAAAAAGTAATTTAAGCAAATATTTTTTATATCATTGTTGTTTAGCCTTTTTTTTAGAAAAATAATGTAGGAAACTACAAAAAGGGGCAAAAATACATGCTCATTTAGTATTTGGAATAGCATAAATAGTTTGCCAATGATAGGTTGAAGTGTTTTAGCTGTTATGAGTAGTTTAATTTAAATAAAACTCAAATACTAAATTTTATATAAAAATGTATTTAATAAAAAAAAAAGATTTTTACAATATTACAAAATTAATGAAAACTCTGTACACAAATTTTAGATTTATTATGATCAAAAACATTTTTGTACAAATAAATATGTACTTTCAAATAACTACGCCACATTACCACCGCCAGCAAATACCACAGTTTTAACATAGAAAAAAATTTCAATTCTTTACTGAAATTATTTTTTACCAGTGATGCCATCTCTTATAAATGTCACCATAACTTTCGGACGTAATACTTTCTTGAGAAATTACTACGCAAACATCATGTGCTTTAGAATTTTCAAAATTCATGTGCTGCAAAAAACAATAAGTTTTGACTAGAACTTTGTGAAAAAGCTTTAAAAAATAGACGTTTTAAAACATATTTTAAAAATTTATTTAACAAAAACACAATCATTGTTACGGAGTACAAATTATAATGTAAGGTAACACTAATATAAAATGCCAAATATACACGCATATACATATATTTGTCTCTTTTCAATATTATATTATCAAATAAGAAAGAAAGGAATGGTCTAATAATAGCAAATTAGCTACGGCGAAAAGAGTAAATTTTAGCTAAGCGATTAAGCTGGAGGTCCATACTACGCGTTTCACGCATTTACGCGTCGTACGCGGCTGTCAAAAAAATAGAATCAGTGTAATTGTATGTGGCAAGTTACATAGCACAACGCGTACGACGCGTAAAGTATAAAATATTATATTGATGAAAAATTTGTAGTGAGTAGAGTTTTTTTAATTAAATATCGTTTTTACCTTATTTTCTTTAAAATTATTCAACCTGATAATTAAGACGAAGCGCTGTTTTAAATTTGTGAAAACTGCCGCCGCCGCCGATGATATAGGTAGTATATTCGGCTATGTATATTCTGCAAGAAACAGCTGATACGTTTTTACATAACTTCTAACTACAAAAATTCAACAACAGAACGGCACAAAACAGAACAGAAAGTAAAAGTCAAGACTAATGAGGCCTTTAGAGAATACAAATGTATAAAGCATTAAACACATTCGCCACAGCAGACTACCGACTACCAACTGTCAAAATTAGAATACATGTGCGCATATGAGAATGATTATATTGAAGACAGCAAGGCAACACGGCAACAGGTTTTTGTCCATGCTACTTTTGTCGTGTAGTCGAATTAAACTAATTTCTATTTCTGATGGCCACAAAACCAAAACAGTGTTGACAATATGCAAAATTTGTAAAACAAATTAGTGATTAGAAATATTTTTTTTTATTGTAAGATAAAAAAAAAATTACAAAATTTATATGTTATAATATATATGCATCAAGAATTTTTATTAACTTTTATCTTATATGGAATATTCACTTGAGTCAAAAATACCAACATTGTTAAAGTTTTAAAAAAACTCACAGGGTAATAGCCCTTTTTTACCTCAAAAATTTTTGTGTAATTTTTTCGGCGCTCTCTCTCGATTCCGCAGTTTCGGGGTTCAAAACTTTAATATATTATTGATCATAAGTCCTACAATATAGAACGAATATAAACGACATAGGTATCACTCAAAATGCTCTAAATAACTCATTTAATGACTTAAGGACTTATGGCCAATAAAAAATAAGTTTTGAACCCCGTAACTCCGGAGACAAAATAGATCCATGAGATGAATTTTTTGGGTTATGTCAAAGCGAATCCATACAAAGTGATGTGAGTGGCGAATTCAATTCGCCGTATTCAATGCGCCCCAGCGAACTTTAAAAAGTAAAAGCGCTAAATATGCACCACTTTAATATACATAAATGAATCGTTGCAACAATTCAGGATCAGCTGTTTAATGTGTATCTGTCGTATCCAAAATAATTAAGTAGCTGCTAAAGGGCTACAACGGTAGCTAGCAGCATTTGTGTTCTTGTGTTCGTGTAGTCTGCTGTGGCAAATGTGTTTACACCTTAAATCCTTGGTTGCAGTTTTTAACACAGCATATGTATGTACACCTGTACCACCGATTTTAGACGGTTTAAATACTTCTCTGGACAAACAAGTGATTCACTACACATAAAACAGTTTAAACTTACCATTTTGTAATAAGTAAAATATTTATATCTGTTAATGTTTATATTATTTTTATAAAATTTAATTTTACTACAAGCACAAAAACAAAGCACTTCCTTCACTCGCGGTGTCCAAACATTAAAGAGCAAAACTTCATATTAAAGAAAAGACTGTAAAAATACACTCATACAAATTAAGTATATTTTTATGTACCTATGTCAGTATGTTTTTTCATAACTTCTATCAGAGAAAGGATCGTGAGTGACTTTAACTCATGATCAGCACAGTCATGAAAAAAAAAAAAACAAATCTAGGATTAAATAAAAAAAACTTATGACGTCATTGCCCCTTTTGAGCAGAATATAGTGTTGTTTTTATTTTTTTTGCGCTCGACTTTAATACGGAGTTGAAAACATTCGAAATGTAACAATTATGTACATATATTGTGAATTTATCAATGTACAAGCATATAAAATATGAGTATTTTTTGAAAGGCCTTTCAATTACTTTTCATTTTAGGCATAACATGACCAAATTTGTTAACTCATTCGAGCTTTTTAATTTAATAAAAATAGGTATGTATGTTTATGCCTTTTTCTATAAAAACGTTGATATCTGGATATAACGGTATAAAACAACTTGCACGGTTATAAAGAGATGTCTTCAAGCTTTCATTTGAGCTATTACTGAAGACCAGAACAGCAAGCAAAACAAAACCAAATATTTTGCTCTGCTTTTTATAGTTTTTTTCTGACTATAATATATCTCACTTTAATTAGCAAAGTATAATGAATATTTGTTTTAATAATAAATTTACTTATTTTTCATGCTTGAATATTCGTGATCAACACTGTTAAAGCGTAATGTGATAAAAGCTCATTTTAATCGCTAAATTGAAAATTCAAAAAAAAAACTTTTTTTTTACTCACAATCACAAATCAAACAAAAAAAATCGCAATAATGCGCGATCACGCTTATCATGTGAATGGGTGGCATCTCTAATTCCTACCACAGGGTAACCAGAGATGACACGAGACGGAAGATTTTGCATACTGATTTGTATACACTCATACAATCCTTCGTTTTCGTTTTTTTCTTTGTGCTGTCTTTGTATCCAAATTAAAATTATAAATCACAAAACTAATAAAATATCCATATATTTCTATAATTTACATTAAAAATATTATTAATTAATTAATTTAAGTTGGTTTTCACTCATCGTTTGTATTTTATTACTATATACATCTGCAAAATATCAGAATTTATCAAGTATGTATGTATGTATGTATGTGTGTATGTAAGCAAAAAATCACCACCATTTGGCAAATTTACAGAATATATGTACGTATGTATATAAATTTAATATACAGAATCGTGAAATCGGCAGTAAATTGTTTTATCACTTTATTTTGGAATTATATGCCGTAAATACTTAATATTATCACATTTTATTAAATTTAAGCGTGCTTTTATGTAGCATTTTCCACTAAAAACTGAACTTTTTTTTGCTTTTCGTTTTGTTTACTTTCATAACAAACACACTAATGTTTTCTCTTTTTCACGAAGCTTACTTATGACAAATAAAATATGATCGAAGTCCAATTTTTTTTGTTTTTGTCATCTCTGCTTACCCTGTGATTCCTACTTACTACATTTTTTTGCATTGATATACATACATATATAAAAATACAAAATAAAATTCAGAAATTGAAAAAACACGAGCTAACTTGTGTTTCTTTAAGTTTCAATGAATTTGTTTTAATTTTAACAGGGGAGCTGCCACAGTTTCAATTTAACTCCAAATATTTTTAGTGTTGCCAAATGGTATTTAACTATAAATGTGTCTACAAATGAAATGGTCCACGGCCGCATTACATAGGAGTAGTCCAAAAACTACTCCTTTTATCTCAAATGGACCAGGTACTCCAATAATTTATGTAGGGCACAATCAAACTAAAAGCTATTCGAACATGTCGTCGGATGTACAACTTGTTTGTTTTTTTTTTCATAATTTTATTATTTATTGAATCTTCAATTATAAATTGAAACATCAATAAGTTGTTCAAATCTTAAATCTAAAAATAAAATAAAGTTTAATATATGTTTAGCCAATGCTAAAAAAATTTTTTTAGTTTCAGTGGTTAATTTTTGTAGTTTTAATTCTCTCGTGTACGGCTGAGAAAAAGAGTATCCATTCTTTTCAGCTGGGTGTGGCCTCTATAATATAGAATATTGCGTGCAAGTACATTTATTTGGGTGTAAATCAAGTTTTTTTTATATATTTTTTAGCGTATTTTGAAAATACTGTCTTCACCAAAGGATCATCAAGGTCTTTGTGAATTCGCTGGTTTTAGACATACCAGGAGGCTGCTGTTATTGTACGTAGAATTTTATTTTGTCACTGTTGCGGCTGCAACTTGATTGAGCAATAATAAAAACGCGGGCTTTTTAATTTAGAATAATTTTGACTGTAGGTCGGTTTTATTATCTAAAATTGTACATTCAAATAATAAAGTTTTGTAATAGCTTTTAATACTTCAACAAAAAATACTTACTTAACTCTGTCTTCTCTGGCGTTCGACTTATCTATGCCTCGTTATTTCAAATTATTAGAGTGACAGCTTTAAACTGGGTACCAGAAGAAATTCAGTTTAACGGCTTTTTTCAAAATACATCGATTAACTTCACAACATCCCACCGCCCGTGAGTCGATCAGGGAGACTCACCACCAACGTCTAGAACAGCTAACTTAGATGAAGGACGTCGTAGATTACCAACAGAAGTCTTCACCACTGCCGAACGAACTTGCCCATCCGCCGCTGTAAAAATTTGCTTAACAATGCCTTTTTTCCACGCACCGCGCGCCTCATTATCGTCACATATGATTACGACATCTCCTACTTGTATAGGTCTTACTGGGAGGTATTCCAGCACCCACCTTTTCCAGAACGTTTGCTTCAATTGCTGCAATTTATGCCATTGCTTTTTAAGAATTACCTTATCTCCAACAGTAGGGGTCTGTACAATATTTGGTGTGCCCAGTAAAAAATGATTTGGTGTAAGAGGCTCGGCGTCTGAGCTCTCTATGGGAAGGTGTGTTAGCGGCCGAGAGTTCACTAAATTCTCTGCCTCTATCAGCAGGCTAATTAAAGTATCGACTTGCGGCGACTTTTCCTTCAGTGTAAACGACAACACACTTTTGATGCTTCGAACTAAACGTTCCCACGCTCCACCAGCTGACGGGTGGGCTGGGGTATTAAATACCCATTCAATTCTTCTTTTCGTACATTCGTCTGCCAACCTCACCTCGTCTAGAACAAAATCTTCCTTGCAAGCGCCCATAAAATTGGTTCCTCTGTCGCTTCTAATACGGATTGGCACGCCTCTACGATTGATGAAATTCCTGATGCATAATATAACTGAATCAGTTGATAAGTCTTTTGCCATTTCTATATGAATAGCCCTCATTGTAAGACAAGTGAAAAGAGCTACCCATCTCTTTTCGCTACGACGACCAATTGAGACCGTGAAAGGTCCTATATAGTCCGCACCAGTATACGTGAACGGCCTTACATAAGGCGTGAGCCTATCTACTGGATGTTGACCCATTAGGGGCGGCCTAGGGACGGCTCTTCTATTTTTGCATTCTTGACAATTATTTTTTACCGATCTTACCACTTGGCGCAGACAGGGGATCCAAAATTTCACTCGTATCGCCGCACATATAGCTTCTTGATTTTGATGCCTAAAATCTTCATGATATTGTTTCACGATTAACTTTGTTATTGGGTGATTCTTTGGCATAATTATGGGCTCTCTTGTTTCATGGCTGACACATTCCGCATTATTGATGCGGCCAGAGACTCGTATCAGACCATCTCGTCCCAAAATTGGCGTTAGTTTAAATATGGAACTGTTTTTACGCACGAATTTGTTAAACATCAATGCATTATACTCTTCGGCGAATTCATTTTTCTGAGCCGTTTGACACCAGAACTTTTCCGCCTCATTAATTTCTGGGACTGTTATATACGAGCGAAAATTTAGGTCGGACTTTTTACGGCCCGAGGCATAATATTTAAATATTTTCACCGCGCGGATGAACCAACATCTGACCCTTAATAGTGTATAATACCTTGACTTTCCATCGTATGGAATCAGTGGACTGACATCCTTGATTGTGAATAAATATTTTGAGCGAACTTCAGAATCGACCTCGTATGTGTTAATATCGTCGGGTAGCTTTGGCCACTCGGCAGCGTTATATTTCAAAAATTGTGGACCTTTCAACCACCGGGAGTCTGAAGAATTTTTCGAAAAGTTTCGGGGCCGTGTTGCATCATCGGCGGGGTTATGTGTGCCAGGAACCCATCTCCACAGGTTAGGCTTCGAGATCTCTAATATTTCGGCAATACGGTGGGAAACAAATTGCTTATAAGCTCGAGTATTTGACCAGATCCATTTTACAACTGCCTTTGAGTCCGTCCAAAAATAAATATTTTGCGGTTCTATGTCGTGGCTAGAAATAATTGCCTCCTTCAACCTGGCGCCGAGTACAGCTGCTAATAGTTCGAGTCTTGGAACGGACAGTAGTTTTATCGGCGCACATTTTGACTTACCCGCAATAAATGTTATGCTGACATTGCCTTCACAATATATTCGCCAGTAACCAACGGCTGCAAATGCGGCCTCGCTTGCGTCTACAAAAATATGAAGATCGATAGTTGCCAAAGAATCAACAAAATGCGGCCCGTAACACCTAGGAATTTTAATGTACCACACATTTTCAAGGCCTTTATACCACTCGTACCACTTTCCATAAACTTCATCCGGAATCGGCGAGTTCCATTCAATATTGTACTTCCATAATTCTTGAAGCAGAATTTTTGATTCAATCACCACATTCGCCAGGAAACCAAATGGATCGAATATTGACATAGTCAAGCCAAGCACTTCGCTCTTTGTAGGCCTTCGACTTCCATTTAAAACTCCTTCGGGAACCTTTTTAAATTTCAATATAAAACTAAATGTGTCATCGGCTGGTGACCAAGATAGTCCTAGAATTTTTTCTGTGGTAGTTTCGTTGTTACATAAATCTGTTAAGTTCAAACTATGGTCACTAATTTCTTCATCAGTGATTAAATTCAAAAATTCAGATGAATTCGAAACAAATCCTCTTAACTCAAAACCAGCGTGTGCGTGGATAGATACAACTTTCTTCGTTACTGCTACTGCTTCGCTTACACTTTCGAAACTGTCCACGTAGTCGTCCACATAGTGGCAATCAACAATGGCCTTATATGCCCTTGGGTCGGATTCTTTATACGTTTCAGCATTCAGATTTTTTACATATTGTGCGGAGCACGGTGAACTAGCAGACCCAAAAATCATGGCTTCCATTACGTAGACATCAGGAGGTCTTGAACTATCTCCATCTCGCCATAGAAATCTTTGGGCTGTCTGATCTTCCTCACGAATTTTTATACGATGAAACATTTCCCGTATGTCAGCACAAACTCCAATTCGGCACTGGCGAAATTTAAACAATATAGCTAAAAGTGGTTTTGGCTGATATCTCACTGGACCCTTCATCAACCTGTTGTTAAGGGATTCACCTTCAACAGAAGCAGCTGCATCGAAAACAAGACGACGCTTATTACACTTGTTAATGTTAGTTATAGCAAAATGAGGCAAATACCAGGTACGACTATTTTCACTTGTGACCTCTGTAGGGGACAATTTTCTCGCATAGGATTTGAAAACGTATTCCTCAATTTTTTTCTTGTACCAGTTGGCGAAATCATCGTCTTTTTGCATCTTTGCCTCAACTCCTTGAAGACGCCTTAGTGCTACGGCATAACTGTTTTTAAAATCGAAATCGTCTTGCTTCCATAAAAGCCCAGTTTCATACTGAGGACCAGTTCTTTTAGTCGTTCTTTCAAGGATCTTTTCGGCTTTTTTATCGTCTTCAGATATGATAGGTTCAGCAACCTTCATACCAAAGCCTTCCAAAGTAAAATAATCTGAAACTTGTTCTTGTATTTCATCAAAATTCTGAAAATTAATCACACATACTGTTGCTTCCATAGCTTCTTCATTAGAGCCGAACAAAATATTTCCTAATTTAGTCTGATGCACAGAAAAATTCTCATCTAAATCTACAATACCGAAGGGGCGTACAAGATTCAAATGTGGTAAGCCGATTAATAATTTAGGAACTGCGTCGATATAATCACTAATTACCAAATCGTTCAACACAGGAAACTTCTTTATAAACTTGTCAATATGAAGGCTCTGTGGCGGTAGTTGTAAATTTTTTGTTGTTCTGACGTTTCTCATTTGGAAGCTACGTTTGTCTTCTGCAATACTGCTTATCTCTAAACTTATTTTTGATGAAATTTCATTTGAGGTTTTACCTCCTATCCACCCAAGAGACAAATTACTTTTAGGGCCCTGTAGGCCAATTTGTTCGGCTACCGTTTCTTCCAAAAGCGAAATCTTCGATCCATCATCCACGAACGCAATAACATTTACAAAACCATTTGGCCCTTTTAATTGAACCGGCACAAATTTAAACAACGTCTTTTTATACAAAGAGTTACCAACAATGGTTGTTGCAAGTGTATTGTCCGTATTACTATTTTTATCAATTGTCCCTGCAGTGCCATCACTGTTTTTTACAACCGTTCTCAAAGTGCCATCACTATCATTTTGACACTTCACATTGTTTCCATTGTTATTATTAGTATTAACAAAATTTTTATTTTCATGCAACAAACGATGGTGATATTTTGTGCATTTCATCAGACCACATTGACGACGGTTGTTACATTTCGACGAGCTGTGACCGGTATGTAAGCAGCTAAAGCAAAGGTGATTGTTTTTTACGAATTTCCAGCGTTCCGCTGTGGTAGTGGTCTTAAACTTGGTGCATTGGTTTAAGTAGTGATTTTGCTTGCAATTTAAACAACTTGGATGTCGACTTTGCTCCATTGTAATGGAAAAGGATAGTCTTATTTTATCCCGTTTGCTGCTGATTGTTTCATTTTTGTTACATTCAATTTCTGTTGCTAAATAAATATATGTTGCTATTTCCTGCAGCCACACGCTAAACTCTTTCACACTTGGGTACTGGTCTAAATTATTTAAAGAATATTTAATCCATTCTTCACGTTTGGAAAGTGGCAGTTTATTAACTAATTCATCTAAAAGAGTGGGATTACGCAAATGTGGTGTTGCGCCAGCATTTTCCAGGAAAACAGTCAGGTTAGAAAGCATGGAGCTAAATTTGATAATTTCGTGAATTCTGTGATCAGGTACATTTGGAAAATTACGCACTTTAGTAATTTGACTGCGTACCATAATTTGTGGTCGTCCAAAGTGAAATTCTAATGTAGACATTACCTGATTCACGTGTTCAGGGTGTATTAGATAGGCCTCGACTCTGTTCTTAGCTTCACCTTTCAACGCTTTTTGCAGGCGAGACAGATTTTCTAAATAAGAATAATTGTAATTTTGTGTAGTTTCTCTGTATGAAACCG
Organism: Lypha dubia; assembly: GCA_947311025.1. Taxonomy (NCBI): domain Eukaryota; kingdom Metazoa; phylum Arthropoda; class Insecta; order Diptera; family Tachinidae; genus Lypha; species Lypha dubia. The sequence continues at coordinate 67,299,508 of OX371260.1, forward strand.
AAAACATAGGCCATTGCTCTGGTAGGCCATTAAATTCAGGCAAATCAATTAATTTTCGTAGGGGACGGCATTCAGTATTAACGTTTGTGTTGAAAAATGGTGTTGCGGCAGTAGCAAAAGAAGATGGCGGGGCGGCGGCAGTAAAAGTACATGGTGTTGCGGCGGCAGCAAATGTACATGGTGTTGCGGCGGCAGCAAATGTACATGGTGTTGCTGCAGTAGAAAATGTATGTGTTGTGGCTGAATTTACGCGATTTGAGGTTGACGTAAACGTTTGCGTCGACTGAGGAGGCATATGATTTTGTATAAATGGTAAAGGCATGTAATTCTGTAGATATTGTGGCGATATTAAATTATTATTTTGTACATACGGTGATAACCCGTACGCCTGTGTACTATGTGGCGGCATAAAACTTTGCGAATAATGGGACAAGCTAACGTTCGGACGTAAAGAATTTGGTATATAATTATCATTAATACTTATCTTTTGTTGGTGTTGCACTGGATGGCTTGATGCTGTCGTCGGGTTGGTGTTTGGCTCAGTTGGAGCTGCAGTCGGCAGTGCTGCAGCTGTCTGTGGCATTTCGGGTGGCTGGCGTTGTGAAGTAACTTGGCTTGGTGATGATGATAAGTTGGCTTTTTCTAACAGCATCTTCAGCGACTCCTTAAGGCTACGAATTTCGTCTTTCAACTCGGCTACAGGGGATTGTTCAATTATTGTCTTTTCTTCTTCGCTTTCGCTGAGGCATTCGGAGTGTTCATCTTTTTCCGTAGACATGTTTCTATTTTGTAGGCGTTCACTACGTCGTAGCATAGAATACCAGAAATTTAACTTAATAGTTAAATAATAAAATAATGTTGCGGCTGCAACTTGATTGAGCAATAATAAAAACCCGGGCTTTTTAATTTAGAATAATTTTGACTGTAGGTCGGTTTTATTATCTAAAATTGTACATTCAAATAATAAAGTTTTGTAATAGCTTTTAATACTTCAACAAAAAATACTTACTTAACTCTGTCTTCTCTGGCGTTCGACTTATCTATGCCTCGTTATTTCAAATTATTAGAGTGACAGCTTTAAACTGGGTACCATTGTACCGGTTATTAAACGTCAAAGCCAGAGTAGCCAAGTTAGCAAATAAAGAGAGTCACAATAAATAATATCGCTAATAATATTAAGCGATTTTAAAACAGATAATAAGTAAGTAAAAGTTCAAGAAATTCAGTTTAACGGCTTTTTTCAAAATACATCGATTAACTTCACAACAGTCAGCTTAGAATTTTTTCGACATTTGATGCTGAGGCAGTGCAAAGTTAACACAAATGAAATTAAAAGCAGCCCAAATGATTTGGCTTATTTGAAGATCTTCTATACTAAGCTTAGACTGTAAACTTCTATAATACAACGCGATCCTGAAACCAATATGGTTCTATGGAATCCAACTTGTTTGTGTGTAAGTTAAGCAGTTGCAGAAGAGAAAATTAAATTTTTCGAGTTTTCCCGAAAGTTTTCTCCTATTTTTTTTATACAAACCAGTGATGGAAAAATGAAAAATTGAAATGGTACTGTCCGACATCAAAAAGAGTACTTTTCTCATCATTGTGGTACTTTTTATGAAACATATATTTTTATTAAAAAAAAAAAATTAAAAATCCATATTTTAATAAAAAAAATTAAATGAAGAAAACATGGCAGCTTTTATGTATTTTCGGTGAAGAGAGTCGTTTTTGGTTAGCATAATTTTTCAACCAGGTTCAACCCCGCATTAGCAGAACAAAACCAATACATACATGTACACTAAAAAAAATATATGTGTACAAAATACACTAATACACACATATATGTATATTTTTACAATATTATGCCAGATTAATTAGTCTCGTGTGTTTTCGAAAGAACAAAAGTTGTGCGAACTAAAAATTAATCTCGTGTAAATTGGACCAATAATATTAAAGGTCACTAATACATTCGTCAAAATCACATCAAGCTTGATATCAAGTATTTTGACAGTGTATAGTGCCCTTAACAATTTTAGCAAAAAACACACACTAACAACAACATGAATAACAAATTTGTGCATTCCATATGTTCTTGTTTTGAAGCAAAACAAAAAACTAGTACTAAATATGACGTGGGGGTACTGTGGTATTTTTGTTGTGAAAAAGTACTGAAAATAGTACAAAAGTACTGAATTTTCCATCACTGATACAAACCATCTCCTGAAAATTCTAAACCAAATAAAAAAAATCACACAAATCGATCCAGCCGTTTTCAAGTGATGCTATGACATATATGGACCGTTCCTCTTTTATATATGTATGTATATATGTATGTAGATATATGTCCAAAATACGCAACAACTAGGTTTGCTTGAGGGTAGTGTCATTTAACTTGGTTTTTATATAACAATACAAAATTAATTATTCTAAAAAAATATTTTTATACAGTTTTTAATAAATGCGAAAATTTAAATTATTAGTTTCTGTCCTGCTGGTTACGTTATTTTCGACAACTATTTCCCAACTAAATATTAAATTTTTTCCCCATAAGGTCTGGCAGTGCTGCTAGCAGTAACAGACATTCTGCTATTGTGAATTGATAAATATGTGAAAATTTTTTTTTAGTTTTCAAAGACACGAACCAAACATTCAAAGCCACAAATGAATTCTAACATATAGTCCATGATATGATGAATATAAGGTAAATGCAGAAATACAAAAACAACCAACCCTATGTATTTTGTTAGCAAAAATTTAATTTCGGAAGTCAAAAATATACTTATACATACATACATACATATGAATATGTTTCAAACTATCAAAAATATTCATAAAATAATTATTTATTCAAATAAGAAAAGAAGCGAAAAAAAAACATTTGGTATGAAATTTTTTCTGAAGATTTCTTTCTACAACTTTTGTTTGGTTTAACCTTTGGGAACTTTAAAAAAGGTCCCTTTCCAATATCTCTAATCTGCTTTACATATCACACCCATTTATCACAAATACAAACTCATATTCATTTCGTATTCATTTTCAAAAATTTTACAATTTTCTTCATGAACGAGTATATTTTAATTTAATTTAATAAATAAATACAAATCAAAATTTGACACCAGAAATAAAATTAGGCTTGTAAGACTATCTTATAGTCATTGTCTCATGCATATAGTTATATAAAATGTTAAATAAACTAACATCATTTTATAAATTTACTTGAAAAGTAATTAACTGAATAGTATGAAAACTGTTTGAGGTATTGAAATAAAATTTTATTTAATAGCTGTATGGCCCTGCAAACTTTGTTTTTTCGAGTAGCAATAGTGAGTACAAAACCACTGTCCATTTCGATATATGTATAGATTTAAAAAATATATTGATTACGCGTCGCGGTGCAATTAGTTTTGCGATGATCGTTGGTCTTCAGTTTCTGATCTCCTTTGAAGTAATCTATTTATTATTGGTATGACGTGCACGCCGAACTATATTTGATCGAGCAGCTCGTAGCATTACTTTCAAAATGAAACAATCAACAATTTAATGATTTGCATTAAAGCACCATGCAGGTGTATAGCAAGTGAAAAATCGACTGGTCAGTGCACAAATAAAATGACGATTGAAGCAACGATTGAACATATTCAGCTCAAAATTCCAATTAGAAAGACCGAATGTCATTGTACACAGAAGACATAACGATTCATGGTTTGGTAAATTTTCAAGTGACAGTAAAAAATGATAATATGGAAAATGGAGTGCATTTTGTTGATATTTGTATGGAAATATATAGGAAATCTAAATGCCATATATCCGGAACCATTGAGCCGATTTCGTGCAAACCATACATAAACCATATACAGACCATGCCCTGAAATGGTTGAAATCGGCATTTTTCGCAGTTAGTGGTGACATCACTTCTGTACACTTCTTTTTATATAGTACATATATGTACTTAAAGATTTCATAAACATACTTATGTATGTACATTTTCTTAGTTATTTTGCTCCAACATTCAGTTTCTGTCCTTCATTACCTTACTTGTCATTCACTTTTGGTTGACCAATTTTGTTGGTTAGAATTGCACCAAAAAATGAAAATATTTAAAACACCCATTAAAAATTGTAAAATAACATTTTACAAAAATAAAAAATAAGTTATAATGATTGCACATATTTATCCTGGAACACGCTAAATTTAATTTCTTACTCATTTAAACATCAAATTTCTTTTTTCCCACTTTTGTTATTGAAAACATAGTAAATAGATGTGAGTATCTTTGTGGTGAAAAGATGAGTGTAGTGTTTGTGATTTGTAAATTAGTAGAGCCGGCACTTGAAAACGCCAGTGGCAAGAATAGAGTAAAGGCAGTTTTATATGCCTGTGTTTTAAATATGTAAATAAGAAGCCGATTTGAGGCTAAGAAAGTGATTGATTTATTTTCGTAAAAACAAGGACTTAAATACTAACTTAACGGTAATCTTAATGCTACAAACTTAATATTAGTTGTTGTCCTAAACTACAAATATTCCAATGTAAATTCCAAGGATTGTCCTTAGGAATTTACATTAGGGTGGCTCAAATTAATGTAATATAAATAATAATAAAAATGAATAATAATATAAATAATACTATAATGTCGAATCCACTACATCTTAACTTTGAGTGTTGGGCCGACTACTTTTCGTCACTTTCACATAAACAAAACGAATGTTACCCTAAAGGCCCAACCATAATATGCATAAGCTAGCTTAAGTCAGCTTAAGCAACTGTGCGAATACATGTAAATCGTATGTGGCAACTATAATGAACTTAAGTAAACGTTTCGTCAAGTTTTGTCAAATGTCATTTACTTAAGCAAAGTACGGAATCAGCTGTTTTTATAATTTGTGGGAAAAAAATTGTTGTTTGAAATGGAAGGTGTAGAGGAAAATTTATTTATAAATAAATTAATAGAAAATGTTTATATGATAAAAGGGATGCCTTTTGTTACAATAAAAATGTAAAAGAAAGAGCATGGAGCGAAGTAGCAGTAGCATGTGATAAAACAGGTATGGAAGTTCTGCTTTACATATTTTAATATATAATAATTTTTAATTAATTAAAAGTCACAGACTGCAAGCATCGATGGAAGCTCTTACGTGAACGTTTTTGTAAGGAGCTGAAGAGGTTAGACGCTGCATCTGGCAGTGGAATGTGCTATCTCCAAGAGTGGACATTTTTACAGCCAATGATGTTTTTGAAGGCATCACTCGCTCCACGCCGGTATTACATGTTTATTTAATATGCATACATACATATGTACACATGTATTTCTTTATAAAATCTCTATGTATATACATATATTTTACAGCACTCGTGATAATTTTGAAGACTCTGAAACAGAAATTTTAAGCGAATCATTTGGAGAAACGATTTTGGTAGCTATACCAATTCATCAGTAGATGTTTTACCCTTTATGTTTAAAAAAATTCCAAAGCTCATCTATTTATACAAAAACTCACAAATATATTTTTGTGAATTACAAAAATTAATTTTCCAATGAACCCTTATATGCATAACTATTTTTTTTTTTTGATAAAAATTAAATTATTTCTTAAGTTGTTAACGTTGAATTAAAAGTTAGCTTTACATTTATTTTTGATTTAATAATAAAAGACATATAAAACCAATAATTTAAGGGCTATTTTTAATTTTGAAGAAACTACTTCAATTTGCAGATAAAAACTATGCGTTACAAATTCAAAAAATTCGTTAAAAGTATCGAGTAGTATTGAGTACCCAAATGAAAAGTATTGAATATTATTGAGTAATGAAAAGTAGTAGAATTTGCCAGCACTAATATAAAAAAATGTTGGTGGTCTACCTCCTTTAACCTCATAAATGTTAAGGGCATAAAACCATTTTTTTTGTCCCGGTTAATTTTTCTCACTGAACAGGAGCGTTTTCTTTTCTGTTTTATTTCAGAAATAGACTTAAAAACACACAAGCCTTCCAATGCAAGCTTCATTATTTTTAAATATCGTAATTTTTTTTTCCATTTTAATTCACAGTTTTATTTTTGAATAAAGTTCTTGTATGTGTATAATTCAAATATTTTCACTGTTGCATTTTTAATACTTTTCAAAACGAAACACTTGTAAAAAGCATAACAAGTACATAAATTTGCAACCCTGAGTCAATAGTCGTTCAGTTCATGAAAGCACAATATGGCCAGCTAAAAGTCTCTTTTTATGCACATGCATTTGACAGACTTTTCGTTCAATTTTGACATTAGCTTAAGCCAGCATATGCATATTATGGCTGGGCCTTAAGTCTTCACGAGCCATATACTTGAACATGACATGAACATAAGATCTGCAGAGCAACGGTAATAATATGTCCATCTTCTAGAATGTGGCGAATACTTACCATGTTGACAAACCATAATTTGGGATTTAGTTTGTGGAAGTGTTCACATAGTTCATGTTTTTCGATTTTATGTTTTTTTTTTTGTATTTTACAAGTGATAATTGCATTTAAAAGTATTTTTTTTATGGTTTTAGCTGTTTTTTGTGCAGAAGTTGTTGTAAAACAAAATTTGATTGAATAATAAGCTGCAATACGCTAAAAAAAGAAACTGTCAAAGAGAAAATGACATTGCATGGCAAAACTCATGGCGAACATTGTTGCTTAGCCATATGTTCAGGCATTGATGTCAGAGCATGGACGAAACATGGACATGAGCGGTCTACATTAGCCATTTGCAATATCTTTTTTTTTTTTTTTTTTTTTAATTAGGACCAGCACTCAGGGGATGACCCCTACGTATGCAGTGCATTGTGCTGGAACTCAGAGAGAGGGATAGAGTAGAGAAGATAGATGTTGAAAATGTAGAACGCTTAACTCTTTTACAACTCTGCTTTGCGCGTTATGTTAATTTTTATAGCAGTTTTGAGGCGTCTCCGGTGTTAGGTAGACGCATTAACTTTGTTAAGCTGTATTGGCAGGCATTTTATTAATTGTTTTACTTCGCCGATGTTTCTGCTAACCGACGAAGGAGGGCGATGTTGTGAACATTAGCTTAGAACATCATCAATCGCTGTCGGAACAGTTTTTTAGTGACCAGTGCTATGCCTTCATCACTTAAATAGTCCGACAACAATTAATACAATGTCTCACTAATGTAATGTAATGCTCTGGCCAGGGTTTGAACCCAGGCCCCACGTCATTGTTTGCTTAGTAGTCAACGCGCTAACCACTTCAGCCAACACCACCCTCATGATGCTAACACCAAGTTCATGGCTAATGGACACGCCTACTTAACGAGCTACACTAAAAAGACCGTAACAAGGTATAATTTCCAACGAGTTGTAACACAACTCGTATAGTTGCTTGTCAACCAGTGTTGCTCAATCGTACACCTTTGTTCCGAACACCATTCGGCTTCATACACATATGTATACAACCGAACACAGCCGATGAAAATAAAACTACTCACCAAAATGTAAAAAATAAACAACAATCCACACAAAAACATAAATGTGAAAATAAGGCCAAGTTCGTATCCAAAAAATTTCGGCCGTAAAAAGTACTGAGATCAAAAAAAAAGGACCAAGTTTTTGATAGTTACATTTCCATTTAATTTCTAGGCAACCATAACCTTGGCAAAATTTTTCAAAGAATTCTTTCCATATTTTTGCCAAGCTTACAGGTTGCCTAGAAATGAGATGGAAATGTACCTATCAAAAACTTGGTCCTTTTTTTTTGATCTCAGTACTTTTTACGGCCGAAACTTTTTGGATACGAACTTGGCCTTATTTTCACATTTATGTTTTTGTGTGGATCTCACTTCTTTTTTCTAAGTTGTTTTTGTATAAATATTTATATGTATTGCTTATCTGGACCTACCTGTGTAGAAAATTTCAGCTTTCTAGCTATACTGGAAGTGCCCCATACAAAGAAGGGGCATGATTGTCCCCCCAGATGAAAAGTGCCCGTTTAAAAATCATTTTCATTAATTGCTTATCAGGACCTACCTGCGTACCAAATTTCAGCTTTCTAGCTATACTAGAAGTGTCCCATACAAAGAAGGGGCATAATTGTCCCCCCAGATGAAAAGTGCCCGTTTAAAAATCATTTTCATTAATTTCTTATCAGGACCTACCTGCGTACCAAATTTCAGCTTTCTAGCTATACTAGAAGTGTCCCATACAAAGAAGGGGCATAATTGTCCCCCCCCCCCCGTTAAAAAGTGCCCGTTAAAAGATCATTTTCGGTAATTGCTCATCACTACCTACCTGTGTACGAAATTTCAGCTTTCTACCTATACTAGAAGTGCCCCATACAAAGAAGGGGCATGATTGTCCCCCAGATGAAAAATGCCCATTAAAAAATCATTTTCGGTAATTTCTCATCACTATCTGCCTGTGTACCAAATTTCAGCTTTCTAGCTATACTGGAAGTGCCCCATACAAAGAAGGGGCAGTCAGGTCCCCCCTGGGAGGAAAGTGCCCATTTTCAGATTTTTCTAATTGTTTTCTCACCAAGACCTACCTGTGTACCAAATTTCAGCTTTCTAGCTATACTAGAAGTGCCCCATACAAAGAAGGGGCACTCAGGTCCCCCTGGGAGAAAAGTGCCCGTTTTCAGATTTTTTTGCTTATTTTCTCACCAAGACCTACCTGTGTACCGAATTTCAGCTTTCTAGCTATACTAGAAGTGCCCCATATAAAGAAGGGGCACTCAGGTCCCCCCTGGAAGGAAAATTCCCGTTTTCAGATTTTTCTGGTTATTTTCTCGCCAAGACCTACCTGTGTACCAAATTTCAGCTTTCTAGCTATACTGGAAATGCCCCATACAAAGAAGGGGCACTCAGGTCCCCCCTGGGAGGAAAGTGCCCGTTTTCAGATTTTTCTGGTTATTTTCTCACCAAGACCTACCTGTGTACCAAATTTCAGCTTTCTAGCTATACTGGAAGTGCCCAATAATATTGATGAGTCAGTGAGTCAGTGAGTATGTACTAAAATATGGACTTTTCACACCTTAATATCTCGGGAAGCTTCTACGGTAGAACTTTCAAATTAAACCTGTGAGGTCACCTCTGTGGGGAGAACTTATGTTTCAAGTTTCATTATATTATGATCAAGAGGAGCAAAGTTATGAGGGGGGTAAAAACAGCTCGAACTGTTTCGTGTAAATATACACACTGTGTGGCCGAACTTGGCCTGGCGCACTACCGTGCGCCTAGATTTCATTCATTTGCTTTTGCACAAGCAGATTTATGACGCATTGCCTTTTGATATTTCTCTTTAATGCTGGGAACACAACTGGGACGAACGCCGAATTTCGTCTAGCACGACGAATTCGTTGGAAAAAGTTCGTTGCGTAAATTCGTCGTGTGGCGCACAACTAGGACGAACTGCTGTCATAATAATCCAAAAAATTGTGTGTATTTTTTATTACAAATTTGTTTTTATATACATACAAACATAACAACGATAGTGTTACCGTATAAAGAAAATAATTCCTTTATAAAATTAAACATTAAAAAAAACTATTAAAAACAAATTTCATCATTAATAATTATGTATATTTAACTAAAATGCTCTATATCATAAAAAGAAGAACTTATTAAAGTAAAAATTAACATTATTTACTAATATATTTTAAAACTAAAAAAAAACATGGTAACGCTGTACTGATTTCTTCGTCGTTCGTCGGCGTATGAAATAGAAATAAATCTATCAGAGAATTCGTCACGTACGACGAATTTCGTCGACGTCGGTGCAGTGTTCACTTTCATATGAATGCATGTGTTCTATTTTTGACGACGAATATTCGCAACGAAAAATTCGTCGTTCGTCCCAATTATGTTCCAAGCATAATTTGTTTTTACTAGATACACAGCGAATATTTGCAAGAACGCACAATTACTTTATTTTATTCAAGCTTTCAATTTAATAGTAGATTATTAATAAAAATAAAGTAATAATTAGGATGATTGCAGGAAATTAATTTTTTCTCTTTTTTTAAATGATATTTTTTTAATATCTTCGACAATACCAATCTTAAATGTTTAAGTTTTTTAAGTTTTGGCATTTTTATATTTGGGGTGTTCACACTGTTGTCATATCAGTCATATTGTCATAATGTCTTATTATTTTACAATAGTTTAAAAACATTGTTGTTGTGCTTCAAGCAAAAAAGTCATATAATAACAAGACATTTTAAGATATGTTTATGGTTTGTCATAAAATAACAGTAGAAACCTTAGTCGAGCAGTTGAAACTCTTCAGTCAAGCCGGCGATAATATTTAAAAGCCGCCGCTACTTATAAATAACACAAGAATGAAAATATGTGTTTGTGTAAATAATCTGCCTGGCAGCTTGTGAACGTTTTTCCACTTGCCGCCGTCCAAAAACTAGTTCAGCTCATGTTACCGGCACCAGCTGCTTTTGGTTATATTTATTTTAGCAAGTTCGTATAAATAAAAAACAATTTGAAAATTTTAATTGATAATGGACATTTTAGAAGATTTACGGGAAATTTATTATTTTCTTTATTAATGAATCGGACTGAATTAAAAAACATTTACATATAAGCCAAAATGCAAACGTATCCGACTAAAAAATGGAGTTTTGTTAAATGTTTATCAGCTGGCACAATTATGACATAGTACACTAAATTATGACGGGGTGTTCACACTTGTCATATTTTGGAGTGTTATTATTTTAAGACATATGACTTATGACTACAGTATGAATACCCCATTTGTTTCTGATAAAATAATTGTCTGGTGCTATTTATTAACTTAAAAATGTGTCCATTAATATCAACCTTTATACAAAACAAATTCAATGTCGGTATTGTGTTATGTTCAGGCATTTTGTTCACTGTATTTTTCGCTAATACATACTCATAAACACTACTAATACATAGATTCTCTCTCACTCTCTTTGTGGCCTACACTGTTATCAACGGCTCCATGAAAAATGGCCCCAATGAAAAATGGCCCCAAACTAAATAATGAAAAATGGCCCCAAACTGAAAAATGAAAAATGGCCCCAAACCAAAAATGAAAAATGGCCCCAAAATAGGAAAAATGGCCCCAAAAATAATTGTTGTTGTTTTCAATGTAAAATTAACGAAAAATGAAAAATGGCCCCAAACTTTAGGAAAAATGGTCCCAAACTTAAAAATAAAAAATGAAAAATGGCCCCAAAAAATAGGAAAATTGGCCCCAAAGTTCGTGTTTTTGTTTTCAATACAAAAGTTTGGGGCCATTTTTCATTTTTGGTTTGGGGCCATTTTTCATTGGGGTCATTTTTCATGGAGCCGTTATCAACACATACATATATATTATTTGTCGTTGTTCAGTTCAACTCAAAATAAAAAAAAAAACAAATCAACTCAGTGGTTTTATGTTTATTTACTTCAGCATTTTTAATAAACTTGGAATAATTTCCTAGATGTACGTATGTACTTCTATAAATTGCAAAAACAATTAACAAAAGAGGTTCAAACTTGCAACAACAATTTACATTAACATTTCATTAATCTATATACATATGTATATAAAATTGTAACGTTACTGACTGACTGATTCATCATCGCACAGCCTAAACGCCTGAAGGCAAAAACTTGAAATTTGGACCTGGGCTTGGTCTCTCCCCAAATCGATCCACTAAGACGGGATTTTTGGAAATTCGAATGTTTAGGGGGTAAAAAAGGGCAAAAGCGGTAACCTTATATCTCTAAAACTAAAAGAGATACAAAAAAATTTAATGCTTATCGTTGTTCTTTAGAAAAATAAGCGGACAGGTGTCTGGTACTTTTTGGAAATTCAGACCTTTAACGGAGTAAACGGGTAAAGCGTGAATTTTGGTATTGATTTGTCACCCCATCTATCTTTTAAACCCATAAACATAGAAATAAGGTTTATCTCACATTTGAAACTTATTTAAAAAATCCAAATACATATTTGGTACTTTTTCGAAATTCGGACGTTTAAGGGGTAAAAAGCGTAACTATTTTTGGTACTTTTTTATAAATCATTTTTTTTATTTATTGACATAAACGTATTAAATTATGGGCTCCCACTACAATAATGAAATTTTTCATGCTTCAATGGGGAGAAAAATAGTACCAAAAATGGGAAATACGGGAAATTTAATCTCTTACTTTAGCTTTTTAGTTCTACAACTGGCAATTTTTTTAATTGTCGTTAATATTGGACCTAGAAACATAAACTTCAACATGCAATGTCCTGAGTGGATAATAACCTATGAGGGTACTTTTTGCTCTTAAACTGGTACTTTTTGAATTTCCGTTAGTTTTAATACTAGAAATATAAAATTAAACATGCAAGGTCCTGAGTCAATGAGAATTTGTTAGAGGGATCTTTTTGGTACTTTTTCGTTCTTTAATTGGTACTTTTCTCATTTTCGTTAATATTGGACCTATGAACATAAAACTAAACATGCATGGTCCTGAGTGAATGAGAATTTGTTAGAGGGATCTTTTTGGTACTTTTTCGTTCTATAACTGGTACTTTTCTCATTTTCGTTAATATTGTACCTATGAACATAAAACTAATTATGCATGGTCCTGAGTAAATGAGAATCTGTAAAAGAGCTTTTTGGTACTTTTTTGTTTTTAACTGGTAATTTTTGAATTTCCGTTAGTATTGGCCCTAGAAACATAAAATTGAACTTCCAAGGTCCTGGGAAAATGAGAATCTCTATAGGAACTTTTTGGTACTTTTTGGTCTTTAACTGTTTGAATTTCCGTTAGTATTAGACCTAGAATCATAAAATTCAACATTAAATGTCCTGAGTGGAATCTATAAGATGGATTTTTTAGTTTTTTTAACTGGTACATTAACTAAATATGCAATTTACTGAGTGCATGAGAATCTGTAACAGAGCTTTTTGGTACTTTTTAGTTCATTAACTAGTACTTTTCAAGCTTCCGTTAGTATTGGACATACAAATATCAAATTATATATGCATGGTCCTGAGAGAATGAGAATCTGTAAGAGGGATCTTTGTGGTACTTTTTAGATTTTAACTGGTACATTTTTGTATTCGTTAATATTGAACCTAGAAACATAGAATTTCCTGAGCGGAAGCGAATCAAGGACAAGGACCGTTTTTGTTTTTCAACACGTACTTTTTAATCTTTGTAAGTATTGGACCTACAAACATAAAATTAAACATGCAATGCCCGGAGTGAATGCAACATAAGCTTTGGCGTAAAAATATGTCCACGAAAGAAAGGGATACGCTAACGAAGTAGCGGGTTAAATGCTAGTAATTGATATTTTTTGGATTAACAAACAACATTTTTTTGTGTGTTGGGGTGGTTCTTACATTTTCATTGCGTCCAAAAAACATTAATGCAAACTAAAATTAACTAGAGATGTGTTTTTGGTCAACAAAATTTTGTTGAATAATTTTATTTTTACACGCCGTTATTTTAAATGATTTATATACAAACTTTAAACAAAAAATTAATTTTTTTTGAAATTATATGAATTTTTTAAGGAACAAAAATTGTTTTAAATAGCTTTATAAGGTTTTTAATTAATAATTTACTGTAATCGTCTAAAATATTATCGACATTTTGTTTTCTCTATTTGCTATTATGCAGGGTTGCATTTATTTTACCATCTGAGAGCAGTTGCTACGCTAGTTATGAGTTGTGAATAAGATATATAACTATCTATTAACTATTTTTCAGTTACTGTTTTATTAGTTTCGACTTTGGTTATGATTTCTGAATATGCGCCATTGATTTTGCGACAATAAATTCAAAATATTTTTGGGGTCACATCATAACGAAAACATAGTAAACAGCCGACGTTTCATTCAAGGTTAATTTACAAGAATTTTTTTTTATCGTGTTTGCTTATGAAATGTAACTGCTTAAGGGAAATAGGTTTCAACGATTCCTCTCCATTTAATTCAGATCAGTTCAGCGATAAACAGAAATTTTAACTTTCAAGCTCCTTTCCTAAGTTGTTATTTCTTATCTATTGTTTTGCTCGATGATACAAATATTTTGGAAATAACAACCGAATATTTTTTCATCAGATTTAGTAGTTGTAACTAAAATTACAGATAATTTATATTATTTCAGGTATAAACAAATAATTATGGTTGCAATTATTAAGTTTCACTATTTAAAGCTTAAAGCAATTTACTAGTTCGATCACCAGTTTTCTCTTAAAATCATTCAAATTCGCTTATTGAGTAATTTAAATTAAACGTGACTCAAATACGACTACACAATCAATCAATAAATTCTTTACTAACTTCAATTCAGTAATGATGAAGTTTTTATTGTCCCACAACAAAAAAAAGGGTAGTAACATTGACCCTGAAAAAAATGTTATATCCTTGTGGAAAATTTACCAGTTTTACGCGAATTTCGTAACCGTGTCGTGGTTTTTATTAAAAAAACTAAATTGTTTTTTTTTTGTTAATTAATTTTATTTATTTATTTTATTTAATTTGAAGCTTGGCAACTTCTTGACCGAATGGGAGAAACAAGACTGACTTATCCTAATTACAAGTTTTTCTTACATATTAAAGTTATTGTATTATTTGTTAATAAGTTTATTGAATATTGCATTTTCGTTTGGGAACGGAAATGCTTATTTGACAATATCTATTGCAAATTGCTTTCTTAGTGAAAAGTTAGTAAATTTTGGACGGTTGCAATTCTCAGAATTGCGACCGAAAATATACTTTGTTACATTTCTGCATTTAGTGCTTTAATTTATTAATGAAGTTAATTCTTTTATATTAAATTGGGACGGTTGCAATTCTTGGAATTGCGACCGAAAAACAATTAAGAAATTTTACATTTATTTTGTATTAATTATATTGTTAATAACTATTGGCAAATTACGGTTGCAATTCTTGGAATTGCGACCGAAAAATAGTTTCGATTTATGGATTTAATCATAATTTCTTTAAATAAACCGGAAATGGGTTTAATATTACACTTTGTCTTTAATTATATTTGCAATAAATTCGTCTATAGGGTCGTTCCTAATGTAAGTGTTAGTGCTTGGTTTTATATACTTAACTTCTCCCTCCTTTAGATTAGAATTCTCCTGAATTCTTTTATTTAATTTTATTTTTATCTGTTTATGTTTAGTTAAAATTAACACAATTAAAATAAGTACTACAATTATTATAAAAAAGTTACATCCATATGTTAATTTTGTATGATAATTTAATGCTTTAATATTCTCTACATTATTTTTTTGTTGTAATTCAATTTCTTGAAAAGATAATTTATGTGTAAAATTCTGAGCTCTATTTGGATTTTCGATAATTTGTTTTTCTTTTATATTTTCGATAGTATTTGAAAAATAATAGTCTTTAATTCTTATTGAACAATTACTGAAATTTATTAAATAATTTCCGTTTAACATAACTTTTTCGGAATTACAAGTATCATTAACACTGATGTTCATTGCATTCTTAATTATAATTGTATCTATATCCAATTGTATAATTTCAAAATCTTTGTTACTTACTAGTTGACAATTATTTTTTATTATACAATGAGTGCTTAATTTTAAGTCTTTTAAATGTTTATTTTCTTCAAATCTATATGTTTTATTTTCAAACTCGAAGCTTTTTTCTGTAATAGCATCTATTTCGTTATTGTGAATATTGGGTAGTGGAACAATAATTCTTAATTTAACAATTATGAAATTTTTAGGTATTTTTACTCCTAAAACTAAGTATGAGCCATTAACAAATGTTGTACCACACTGTATATATTTCAACTTGCTATAATCGATATTGTATTTTTTAATTTCGTTACTGGTTAGAATACTTGGATGTACCAAACCATGTTTTGCAGAAATTACATTGTCTTGCAAATGCTCTATTCTACTCTTTATTAGTTGTATATTACTTAGTTGCTCTAAATATCTACTTTTATTATTTTCTATTTCTAAAAACTTATTTATAGAATTTAGTTCTTTTTGAATTTTTTGTCTGTCATTTGTAATTACCATCTTTAAATGATTTATAGTTACATTAAAATAGTCATTAATTATAATTTGTTGATTATTGTTGTTAACAATTTCATCAATATTGAACAAATGTTTTTGTATGTTTTGCCTGTCTTCGTCGTCCATAGTCCCAAATAACCATTTTTGTATGTTTCCTATTCCATTGATTAGTCCTCGTCTTTGCCTATTTTGTCTTGGTAATAATGTCAATAATTTATTTTTAGCGTCACTTAGTTCTAAATTAAGCATTTCTTTATTATCAATGTTCATTAATTTTATGTTTTCTGTCATGTTGTCCAAAATGGTTTCTATATCATGCAAATTTATGATATGTAATACTATGTCCGTCTCCTGGACTATTTCCTGATTTTTGATATAAATGTCTACAAATCCTTTTTGTTCTGTAATTCGTTTTGTGTTCATTATTCCTTCAATCGGTTGTGTCCATAAGAGTATCATCAGTATTGTCCATAACTGTAAATTTAAGAGGTCGTTTGATGTTACAGTGATGCACTCTGTCTAATTTGGATTTTTTATATTTTGGTTGTTCTTTATGCCTAACTGCCTTGTAGTTCTTAATGAATCCTTCTTCCCTACTTTCGCTGTAATCTTCTCTAGATCTGTTTAATTTCTCAATTATTTTTCTTTTATTTTCCTCTAAATTCCTTTTTATTATACCATTTTCAATCTTTCCCAAATGTACATCACTAGGTGTGCATTTAATGCTGGAGTGGTAGCGCTCATTATAGCTTCTAATTGCTTTTTGAATCAATTGTTTTATTGGAATATTTTTCTCTAATTTATATAATATCCTGAATTTTTCGGCTATTGTGTTATGCAAACGCTCTATGTCTGCATTACCCGTGTGACTATTGGGTTTAGTTAGATGTAATTCAATGTTTTCTTTTTCTAAAAATTCTTTTATTCGGATTGCTTTAAATTCATTGTCTGCCACTATTTTCTTTGGTTTTCCTATTTTGGCAAAATGATCTTCTAGTTGCTCGATAAGAGTAACGTGGTTTCTGTCGTTTAGCGGGTATGCCGCCCCAAATTTAGAAAATTTGTCTATTACCGTAAGAAAATAATTCCTTTTCATTACATACGTGTCTATATGAACGATTTCATTCCTTTCTGAGGGTGTTTCTGTGACTAAAAATTTAGATTTTATTGGTTTTCTATCGTACTTTATTTCCTGGCATATCTCGCATTGATTAATTACCAATTGAATTACCTCCATGAGTTTTGGATAGTAAATTTTATTTTTAAGTTGGTTATATGTTTCGACTATCCCTGAATGCATGCTTTCCCTAACGTGATACAATGATATTTGCTTGACTGCTTCTACTTCTGTTTCTATATCTCTAGCTCTTGTAGTACACTTAGTGAAATTAATTTGTTTGTCGTTGGAAAACATTTCTATTAATTTTTCTTGAACTATGTTGTAGATTCTGTCTGAAAGTTCAGAAAATATTCCTATTTTACCTTTAGTAATATACCTTCTAAATATTTGTCCCATTACTTCAAAATCACTTTCCGCTATATATATTATCCTTTTTCCATGTAATTCCTGTAGTTCTTCAACTTTATTGTTTGTTAATATAATTTGTGTCTTATACTTGTTTACTATTTATTCCTTAATGTAGAAATGATCGTGAAATTTTCATCTGCTGAATGGATTGTTGCCATAGAGACATTTTCGTCCTCCATATTATCTATTATTTTAAAATCTGATTCATTATCCCAGTTTTCCCGAACATTTTTTTCATTAACATGTTCCAATCTACTTAGAAAATCGGCGACCCTATTCTCTTTTCCTTTAATATACTCGACCGTAAAATCATATTCTTCTCTTTGATTATTACTTTCAAAGAATCCGTTTTGTTCTTGCCTAGGTTGCGTCAAGCGATATTGGCTGACGTCAATTCTAGGGTTTCCTAACTGGGCGGTTCTCTGATTATTAGTATTTACTTGATTATTATTATTTACTTCATTCACTTGCTTATTAAATTGAATATTATCTATTTCCATAGGTTCATCTTGCCTTTGCCTGGACTGATTCCAACGGTTTTGACTTTCGTATGGCCTAGGGTTTCCTGCTTGATTAAACCTTTGGAAATTTCCTGATGTTTTATTAAAATTGTTATTATTATTAGTTTGTGGAATTCTATAGCGTCCTGAATTATTAAATTGTTTGTTCCAATTATTCCAATTGTTATTATTCCTGTCATTATTATTCCTATTATTATTATTATCATATTTCCTAACGTTATTATAATTATTACGATTGTAGTTTTCTATACGTTCTTGCGTATAATTATTATGTTTATTCTTGTAGCTTTGGTTCATATTTGAATCGTATTTAGTATTTTTGAATTTCCTATATTCTTGCCTAATGCAGGCATCTTCGAACCTTCTTCTCGTCAAAATTCTAAGTATGTCATTAATATTGTCCACCTCATAAATTTTGTCCAACAATACACCTTGTGTCATTTCTTTCACGGTATTGACTAAAAGGCTATCTATGTTCGATAAGTCAATGTAATGATCGTCCTGGTAATATATGATTAATTCGTCTGATTTATAATTAATGTTTTGTAACTCTATTATAAGTTCGCTTACCGAGTGTACCTTTAGGTTGGCTATTATTTTATATAGATGGTGTGGTTCCACGTTGGGTCGGTACCTTAATTTTAGTGTCTCCTTTATTACGTTCCAATTGTCTGGTGTAGGTATATTGATGATGATGTCCTTGGCTTGTCCTTGGATGACTTTATAGAATATTATTCGGACCACTTCTTTTTTAAGATTTTCGTCCGAAATTGTCGAAAGCAAATACTCGATGCTGCTGAAGAAACTATTTATAGTCACCTCCCCTGTTCCAGTAAAGGTTGGCAGATGATTTACCATCTTAAAAATGTTGTCCCTCATAAGGTTGGATTGGTTTAATGGTTGTTCTTGCTGTTGCTGTTGGTTTCGTTGTTGTTGTAACTGTTCATTTCGTTGTTGCAAATTTATATACGCTTGGCGTAATTGCTCCAGTTGTTGGTCTTTTATGGCCAATTCTTCGGCCACGTTCACAGATGCGATGTGAGTCCGTTCCTCCATTCTTCGTTGTTGGTCGTATGCTTGTTGCCTTTTTGAATACAGCTTGCCTTTTATTTATTGGTGTCCACTGATTTTTATTTTTCAATTTCAACTAAATTAAGTTTTGTATCTTAATTGTGTCCACTGATTTTTATTTTTCAATTTCAACTAAATTAAGTTTTGTATCTTAATTGTGTCCACTGATTTTTATTTTTCAATTTCAACTAAATTAAGTTTTGTATCTTAATTGTGTCCACTGATTTTTATTTTTCAATTTCAACTAATGGTGTCCACTGTGCTAAGTGTTCACTGCACTAATATTCTTATTATTTTTTAATTTGCTAATTTGCTAATTGCTAATTTGGATCCTACCGACTGCGCCAATTTCGTAACCGTGTCGTGGTTTTTATTAAAAAAACTAAATTGTTTTTTTTTTGTTTATTAATTTTATTTATTTATTTTATTTAATTTGAAGCTTGGCAACTTCTTGACCGAATGGGAGAAACAAGACTGACTTATCCTAATTACAAGTTTTTCTTACATATTAAAGTTATTGTATTATTTGTTAATAAGTTTATTGAATATTGCATTTTCGTTTGGGAACGGAAATGCTTATTTGACAATATCTATTGCAAATTGCTTTCTTAGTGAAAAGTTAGTAAATTTTGGACGGTTGCAATTCTCAGAATTGCGACCGAAAATATACTTTGTTACATTTCTGCATTTAGTGCTTTAATTTATTAATGAAGTTAATTCTTTTATATTAAATTGGGACGGTTGCAATTCTTGGAATTGCGACCGAAAAACAATTAAGAAATTTTACATTTATTTTGTATTAATTATATTGTTAATAACTATTGGCAAATTACGGTTGCAATTCTTGGAATTGCGACCGAAAAATAGTTTCGATTTATGGATTTAATCATAATTTCTTTAAATAAACCGGAAATGGGTTTAATATTACACTTTGTCTTTAATTATATTTGCAATAAATTCGTCTATAGGGTCGTTCCTAATGTAAGTGTTAGTGCTTGGTTTTATATACTTAACTCGCGTGCATTTGGTTTTTTGTATGTACAAACAATCTATCTCCATGGTACAAATAGTTTCAGTATGTATTATAAACTTTTGGTAATAGTAATTCTCTCTTGACCAAGGCAAAAGTGTTTTTACTACCTTTTATTCTCTTTTACAAATCCATATATTTCATCCAGTGACTCGCTAAGTTTTGCTATTTACTACGAGAAAGGTGTTTAATATGCATAAATTTTTTAACATAAAAAATATGGAAAGAAAATTATATCTCCGTAATTATTTTTTACATTTCTCCTTATTTAATTCTTTCAAGAAGTGACTTTTCGCTGACAAAATATTGTTTCCCGAATAGTGATTTCGCTGTACAAAGATATTAAAAAAAAGGAATAATAATAATTCAAAATGTAAATAACAAAATTACTTAAAATCATTTAATGTATAATCCGATTAGGTTTTGGGTAGAAAATAACTCTAATTTAAATTGAGAATTAAAAATCTTCAAAAGTTATGCCATGCTTAATTAATAATTCTGTGATTTTTTTTAAATAATTCTTTATAATAAAAATCGTTATCATAACTGCATTTTGTTTTTTAAAAAGGAAAACTGACTAAAATATTATCAAATCAAGAAGAAAACCTTATTGAAAAAAACAATAAGAATACCTAATAAAATCAAGAAGAAAACCTTATTGAAAAAAAACAATAAGAATACCTAATAAAATCAAGAAGAAAACCTTATTGAAAAAAACAATAAGAATACCTAATAAAAACCATAAGATTCCTTATTGATTTTTTCAATAAGGTTTTCCTTATTAAAATAATAAGACTTCCTTCTTGAAAAAAACCATAGAGATATCTTATTAATTTTGTTCTATTTTATTAGGTATTTATTAGGCACTGTTTTCTCTGTGTTGAAAAGTTTGTATACGGTACATAAGCATATAATCGGGCGATATTTTGATGGGTCGGTTGTGATTCCAGAGTCTTTGGGGATGAGGAATGCCGCCCCTCCATCATAAATTCTGGAATCGGGACTACATTGTTGAGCATATCGGCGAAGAATTTCGCTAAATAACTATGTGTACAGGTAAGTTTCTTTAGCCAGTAATTATGTACGTGGTCAGGTCCAGTTGCCTTCCAGTTATGCAGCTTTTTCGTAATTGTTCTAATATCATCAGTTGAAACTATTGGGTCCTCCATTGAGCTTGAGCTATTCAATCTATTTATTTCTCCAGTTATCCATACTGCATCCTTATTATGTTGTTTTTGTTTGCACCATATCGATTACCAAAATTGCTCCACACTGTCGATGTTAGGTGTCTGTGCTGGTGTTGTTGGTGTTACTGTTTTCGTTGCTTTTAAATAGCTTGTTGGCGGTTCTCCTTTTCTCTGATATTAAATATCTTCTAAGCTTGTTAGATTTTATTGCCTTAGGGTATCTCTGTAGTGAGCTGGTTCTCTATTCTGCGGGTCATTTGTAGAATGGATCCTGTATTTTACTAGCAATTTTGTATTATTATTTTTAAATACAACGAAATACTTTCAAGCCAAAAAGTTCTCACAACAATTAGAGGCTAATGCTTTTAAAAATATTTGTCAATGTCTTAATTATATTAAAAAATTTGAAATTTTATTTATTTGTTGCGGGTTAGCAATATCTAAATATATATTTCTCTGGTAGCCATACCAACTCATCAGTAGATGTTTTACCCTATGTTTTTTTAACATAAAGGGTAAAACATTTACTGATGAGTTGGTATAGCTACAAACGAAATATATATTTAGATATTGCTAACCCGCAACAAATAAATAAAATTTAACACATAAATACTTGAATACATGCTCAAATAAATGTAAAGTTTTATATTAAAAAATGTTATAATATTAAACAAATACATTATAATTACAAGAATTATATCGCTTTTAAGAACATATATGGGTATTTCCGTGGTTGCGCACGTGACAGTCGCACGTATTCAACATGAAGAAAATCAAACTAAGGCCCAAATATTTTTTTCTTCATTTAGGTTTTTGGGAAGAATTTTTGAGCTCTTTATTTAGTGGAAAGCATGGGTGCTGTAAGAGTCGTGGTCCTGACATATTGGTCAACTAAAGCTGTTGCGTGACGCGACAAAAAAAAGTGTTTTTTTTCTACATTTACTAAGGTGCAAAAACCAGCGAAATAAGCTAAAAACTTTTATGTAACTTATTTGGATATTATTAAGGAATAGTTTAGGTTTATTTTCATAACTGTTTTTTTTTATGATCTTATGTTTAGTTTTATTGATACAAGCCATAATATGAAGCGTGACGTGACATTGCGTTACGTGATTTTTTTCCCTTATGATAAATTCGAATAATTTTTGATGTAGTTTTTCCGTTAACGGTGGGCAAAGTCTTTCAATTTCGTCTGCACTTATAAAAGTTAAATGAATCCCATTTATGTGGTCTCGTGCGCACTCGAATAAAGCTAAGGCGTCGTGCAAAATAATATTATTTGCTTTCGTTACCTGCCAAACTTTTATTTTAATAACAGCTCCTACTCCATCGACTGCTCCTTTGCCATGAGAAGTGGCAAAGAAGTTCCATTCAATATATTTGCAGCCGAATTCCACTAAAAAATTGAGTAAACTCCTAGCTATAAACTTGTTTTTGAATTGGCAGCTGCTTCCATCTGAGAAAATGAATATATTTTGAAAATGTTCGTATTCTTTCAACTTTTCCCTAAATTTCTTATCTTTGTTTTTAATTTTTTCAGAAACGGTGTCCATCTACATAAAAACATTTATTGCTCATTATAAAAATATTTGCAGCAAAATTTTTAAAAAAGTTTAACTTACACCAGTTGCATTACGTGGCAAACTTCAATATTAAATAGAAAGGGTCTATTATTCACTTCGGTCAAAGTAATTTATTTTTAAGTTTTTTTATATATAAAACTTGCTTTAATTTAAATTTTTGTTGAATTCCGTTCCACAGCGCAGAAGATATGACAAAAAATTATGCTTTTAAGGTTGGCATGTGACATTAGAATATCAAGGAAAACAAATTGAAAAATGACCGTTTGATTTCTTTCGCTTTGCTCTTTTCGCAGTGTTTTTAGTTTATTGTTGTTGTTGTAAGCAAACTATTTTGTAATTAGTGCAATCTTAAAAAATGCGTTTGAAAAAAGTAACCATTAAAAGCAAGTAACACATTATTTTGAATTTTACTAACATTTTTCTCATTATGGGTGCTAAGTGAAGGTATAAATTCTTTAAAATAACAAAATTTGAATATTTTTCTGTCATAATATTGGATAAAAATAATTGTTTAATAACTTATAATTTTTTGGCCGCGGTAGACCTTTCTGTGGAAATACCCATATGTTGGATTGTATTTCTTTATATTTATAAAAGAAAGTAATTCGTTGAACACTATTAAAACTTAACAGAAAAAACTTAAACATTAAAAACTCTTTAGATCGTGTTTTTAAAATGTGCCTTTATTGGCTTATAAATTCCAGTTTTTTAGTCAATGAATTGCGCCATTTCTGAATATCGCTAACACTCTCTATTGACTCTTGATGTCTTCAATTTATAGCACATTTTTCAATATTTTTCAAACGTTTTTGCAACATAAGGACATACATTTAAATATTCACAAATAGATGCTAAATTTACAATAAAAAAGTTCATATTTACAATAAACTAATAAATAAGATAGACAAAAGGAATATAGAAATCAGAATCTTAAGTCAAATGCAGAATAGTAATTAAAATTTTTCTTGTGATTTTGTTAAGAGATATAAGTTTGTTAAAAGTAACTAGATATCGTGTTGGCATAACAACTTTACACTTTTCATTGTTATTTTCATCTGATAAATAGAAAGTCATCAAACTTTTAAAGTTTTTATAGATTTCGAAATCTTCTGCATCTTCAATGAATTTTGTACACAAATAATCGAAATAGATAAATACCTGCAAAAATAAAATTCTGCTTATACGAATGATAGAGGAAAATTTAACGTCTCACATATAATAACTTCATCATATTCCGGATGAATGACAAATTGTTGAGCGATGACTGCTCACAAATTTATTAACGCACAATACATTATAAGTGGCCGATTGGTATAAATTGAAGGTTGTCCTTAAAGGATAGTAAAAATTAGTGTTGCTGTCGATAATTTTACTAAACAAATAATAGTTGTGAACTATGATATGTATTGCGACAAATTTTTTCGACATATTGTAAGATATTTTTACTACTATTTTAGTTGAGTATGTTTTCTGAGCTGCTCGAATATGTTTTCAGTCCGCTTGTTTAGTTTAAACTTCCCCCAGACTAAATGCTAAAATATTTGTTGGCATGCGATGTATGTATCTGCTGCTGCTGTTTTTGGCTTAAAGTAATTTGTAATGAATTGTTGTGTACTGAACTCCAAAGGTGTTATAATTTATGTCACATTTGATTTGGTGCTCTTAAAGGTGAAACCGCTTACCGCTTGTTTTTCATGTTTGGAATAATGCATTCAATTCGATGCGATATTTGTATTGATTTTTGAATGTCTTGATGGGTTCTAATTTAAGTCCTAAACATTCGCTTAGCCTTTCCGTAATATAATATTTTTTTATGCGAGTAGACTTTATTCGTGACTTCGTTGACGCTATATGTTAATGTAGACAAAAAACTATATGAATATCAAATTTATCAAAAAAAAAAAAAAAAAAAGAAAACTACCGAAATTAAAATAGTACCACCTTCATTAATTTACACCCAGAAAGTATAAAAAAGTTATTTAAAAATATATGTACGTCCCAGATGTACCAAATTTGTCCCAACTTTCATCCCACAAAAATTTACTCTATATTTTAAACTTCCAAAGTCATTCAGCGGTCTTCAAATTATATTGAAACAAACATCCTAACATACAAGCTTTTTTTCATTTGTAATGTGTTTAATAAAATTTTCCGTGAAATATTTTTGTTAAAAGTAAATACTCGTACCTATAAGTATGTATACAAATATATTCATATGTATGTACATACTCGTACTTACATATGTATAAATTTTATTTGATTTTGATATACTCATTCTGTAGCATATATCGATTTTGCAGGGAAGCTCAAAATACTTTTCTCTTTAGTAGTCAAAACTTACAAAAATATATATTTGCGCTTGAAAAATTTATTGAATTAATGAATTTTATTGTATAATCTTTTAAATTTTACTTCATGTATTATTTCACAGTTTGGAGCTAAAGTAATTTCATTGTAGTTATTTGTAATTGGTATGTATTTTGTTATGGTATATTAAATGGTCTTAGGATAAGGCAATCGGTATCGGAAAGTTACTGTGTATCACTTGGAACTTATGTGGTATTAACAATTTTTCAAATATTAAATAAAAAATATACTTCCTATTGATTTAATAATACCTTATCCTATCCCACTAAAAACTGTAGTATCGTTAGTATTTATTTGGTTTAAGTTAAAAAAAATTGGATTTCATCAATGAAATATCAGCACCAGTATCTACCAAAAGAGTGAGTGTAGTGTCATTATTGCTTATTTGATATTGCTAAAGAAACTAAAATTGAGGTATAGATGATCCATTTTTACCAAATTGAAACATCATAAAATCAGTTCAACCTTACGTGCAGTCTGATTTTTCTTTGTCTGTTCAATTATTACCAGTTTCTAGATTTTTTCTTTCTAATAAAAATAATAATTTAATTTAAAAAACAACAAAGTTATATCTGCATAATTAAATTTCTTTATTAAAACAAAATATTTTTAAAAAATTTCTTATTTAAACGTTTAGTTCCTCTTTAATATAATATCATTATAGATATTTAATTTTTTTGTTATACTAAATAGACATTTGATATCTAAGACATTAAATAATCGTATAAGTATAGGTATGGAGGGTAATTCTCCCTTTCTATGTTCAATTTTTCTTTTTCAAGAAATTTTGATGCAGGCGATGTTAATCTAATTGACAGGACCCAAGAACATTAAATTAAGAGTGAGATTAAAATTGAAAAGTAGGTAGTTTCAATTTGACACATCCCATCGTTACACCCCTACGTATAAAATGTGATTTATATATCTTTGGCTTGATATAGAAAGGACCTAACTATTCTTTGAGAACGGACGTACATATATTATATTTCGATACGTAAGTCTTTTAGACCCTAATTATGTATATCACATTACCTTCATACATTTATATTTAAGGAAAAATTAAAACAAAAATACAAATATTTAAGGCATAGCAACGCCTAATAAATCTATGTATGTATATACATATGTGACTTGCTCCCCGAAAAGGGACCTCTCTGCCGAAAAGAAGTTATTGAGAAAAACGCGTTTAAAAAAAGCGCTTCGTTTTGAGCTACGTATCTGCACCGATGATTTTCATTAATTATGTTCATCTTTACAGGTGATTTGTAAGAGCGAATTTTTTCTATAAGAATCATTAAAAAAGTAAAAAAAAATTTTTCGGCGCAGAGGTCCCTTTTCGTGGAGCAGGTCACATATGTATGTATGCATCTATTAACTAATATTATTGTTAAAATACCAGATATCATACTTGCAAATGTCATGGTTATCTAATACTCCATTTAACAAAAACATAAAATTGCCAAAATTTTTAGGTAATAAGTAGTCAGGTACATATGTTTACCTTTTTTTATTGTTGTTGTTGAGTGCAATCATATAAAATTGTGTGTCACAAGAGTCAAATCCGTCTTGTACGCTGTTTTGTCTTTTAATTATCACATTATCCTT
Organism: Lypha dubia; assembly: GCA_947311025.1. Taxonomy (NCBI): domain Eukaryota; kingdom Metazoa; phylum Arthropoda; class Insecta; order Diptera; family Tachinidae; genus Lypha; species Lypha dubia. Next base: position 67,326,413 of record OX371260.1, read on the forward strand.
TCAATACTTACGTTAAGAATGTCTGAATGAAAGATAGAACAAGTAAATATTTCTAAAGTAAATAACCGCCAAAGTATAGAGCCATAAATAGATAAATAAATAAGCAGTTTGCAACAAAAATTGTATTTTATTACGACTGTTAGGGTTTTAGCACTATTAAGCTGATAGGTAAAAAATTTTATGGTTCAATATCTGGCAGTAGTTTTCGGTAATTATTTTCTTGAGGTACCTGCATTTTTTTGTGATATTCCCGCGCTTAATTGGAGTTACATAGAACTCAACAATCCTGTTCTCTTAAATATATAGATGGTGGTTCAATCAACCTTGTTGTAGTTGTGTCTTGACCGCCTTGTTCATTAAAAATCGCGAAACGATTTTTTGAATTTTTCATCTTATATATTTCCTTCTCTGGGATCGTGTGCCGTTGACGCTATTTGAGCCGATTTGGGATTTTTTCCAAATTTTGGCACGGTTAGGTATGTATCTGTCCATACCTGTTCGGATTTTATTATCACTTATTTCACTCACTTCATCTACAATTTTGTGCACGTTGGTCTCCGTGTTATTTATTGTTTGTCTGTTTGCTTGCACAGCAAAGCTGACAAGTTTGCTAATGGGTGCAATTGTTGTTGTGTATTGATCATTATTAATCACCAAAGGACAGCATGATCGAGCACAAGCAATTGTATTTTGTGAAAAATTCAAGTTTAAGTTAAAATTCTTTTTTCTTGTTGTTATCATCAGCAACCAAAGTAAAAAAAAAAACATACCTACTGCGTGTAGGTTTATTGTTGTTGTTGTCAGAAGATGAACTCATTTAAAATTCTCTATTTTTCTGTTCTCTTATATACGAGTATGAGTTTAAGTAAATACATACATATGTATACCATAGCTTGGAAATTTCGATTAGAATTACAAATCATTACGATTAGAGAAATAAAATAATCTAATCATTAGAATTGAATTTTGATAAAAATTTCAGATTACTAATTGATTAGATTAGAAATAATCAAAAATCTAATCACAATTAGTGACGATTAGCATTTCTAATCAAATCTAATCAAAACTAATCAAAAAAATAATTGATTAGATTAGATTAAATTTGATTACAAATGCTAATCGTCACTAATTGTGATTAGATTTTTTTTTTTTTAATTATATATAAGCAGAATCAGCCCACATGCACCGTATGCAATTTTATGCAATATTCAAAAACTGTTACATTATATAAATATAGCAACAAATGTGATAAATAAATATTTTCTTTTCACAAATATAGTTAAAAATAGTGGATCTAATCAAAAATATTCAAGAAATCTAATCAATTATTTTTTTGATTAGTTTTGATTAGAAATGCTAATCGTCACTAATTGTGATTAGATTTTTGATTATTTCTAATCTAATCAATTAGTAATCGTATAAAATGGCTAACTAATCATAATTAATCAATTTTTCAGCACAATTAAAATTTCTAATCCAATTGCTAATCATTAGGATTACTAATCATTATTCCCAAGCTATGATGTATACAAATATTTACATATCGCTCCTTTATTGCAACATAGTCATATCTCAAAAAACAAAATTTTTCAGTTACTGACGAAAAAGAGTTTCTCAATACCTTCTTTATTTGTAAAAAAATTTGCATAAACATATCTCTATCTAAACCCAAGTTATAACCGCTTACATGCTCAAGCCGTCCATATAAATGCTTACGCTTTGAAAACTTTAAATGCATCACGTTTGAGTTTTTTTGAGATATGACTACGTTGCAATAAAGGAGCGATATGTATATTACACACAAGCAAAAAATAAAATTAAACCAGTAAAATAACTGTTTAATCAATGTTTTGCTTTTGTATTTTTATGTGACTTTTTAATTTTTAATATTCAGTTACGACGATTATAAAAACGCGTCTGTACACTTTTTTGGCAAGGGGTGAAACTAATTGGGTTTAATTTTTTACATTAATTTATTTTTACTTTTTTTTAAGTTTTACCTCTTGTAGTGTGGAAACGCGTTTTTATAATCGTCGCAACTGAATAAACATAAGAAATTAAAAATAATCTAGAAGCTGGTGATAACTGAACAGACAAAGGAAAAATGCGAACTTCTAGATTTTCCTTTCTAATAAACTATAATAATTTAATTTTAAAAACTAAATTTAAAAAAACAACGAACTAAAGCGTGAATAATAAAATTTCTGTGAATAAGCATCATTCAGTTCGACTAAATATTAATAACTTAAATATTTTGTTTTAATTAAATGCAGCTGCTTTTAGTGAATAGTTGTTTGTTATAAACTTAAATTAAACCCTGATTATGCAAAACACATTAGCTAAGTGACAGTTTTATGGAAAACAAATATTACAATCTTTAAATTATGTGTGTTTTTATTTTTCGACATGACCAGAATAGGATGTACTTAATCGCGGAAAATCTTTGTTCAACGAATCCAATGTTATAGTTTTAAAAGGATTTAATTTCTATGGACATTATTTGGAAAAAGCCGTCCTTAAATATATGGGAAATATTTTGATTTTAATAATGTTTTTTCCCAACGAAAATATGTACTTATGTAGTAATAAATGGCCGTACATACAAATACGCACTTTGGCCACAAATGTTGACCTGTTTTTTATATGTATGACTGTATCGACTGTTGTCAAAACGGAATCTCATTGATTCTACTTGAATGCTTGCGCGTAGCAGGCAGCCACGTAAACCATGACTGTATCGAAATTTGAATGCAATAATTTTTTGGAGTGAAATTATGAACATTTTGTTTCTTTATATAAACGAAATTTTATTTGATTTATAAATATATGTATGTATAATATTATCCATATTAATATAATTATAGTTAAATACAGGTTTTCTACTATGAATGGACCAATATGCATGTCCTAATTCACCGAAAATAGTATAGGCTGTATCAATTGATGGATTCACGATGACATGACATTCGATTCCAGTCAAACTGCTCGAATAAGCCTGAGCTGATCGTTTCAAATCTTGTAGGAGTGATTGGACGACAAAGTCATCTTCATTCGGAAAGTACTCTGATGTTTGCGCGGAAAATACGGAAGAATTTTGACCACTTGCAGGGGAATTTTCTGAAGGGTGATCCAAAAAGGCACTGATGTCCGTTGTTTCCATAGGAATTTTAGTTTCTACTTGAAGAATTTTCTGTATCGGTGGATCATTCATAAGATGTTCCACTATAAATTTACGGACGTTTTCATCTCTTATAGGTTGAATGGATTTGGCAGTTGATTTTGAATAATGAAGTCCTTGAAATTCTCTCCTATACTTCATGCGCCGATTTTGGAACCATATGTTGATTTGTTTTTCCGAAAGCGATAAACGTTTGGTAATATCAATGCGCCGTGTGCGAACCAAGTACATATTTTGCATAAATTCCCTCTCAAGCTGCACAAGTTGGCTGCTGGTGAAAGCAGTACGAAAACGTTTTAACTTAGTACAAACGTGGATGGGCTGTGGTATGGTTTCTTTGGATGAAAGACTATCTATTTCAAAAACGTTGTTTGATGTACCTGTCTCACGATGAGTGAAAGATTGTTCTTCATATGTGGGGTATACCTGTTCATTAGGTGGGGGGATCACCTATAAAAAAATTTCAACATGAATATACATATTTACTTGAATTAGAATTTCGTGTCGAACTTTATCCAACTTACAATTGTTTGATGTACGCTTACTTCGGATGTTTGTTGCACAGGATAGTAATGCGCTGTATATGCCATTTTTCAAAATTTGGAACTTCTAGTTGTAATTACTTGTAAGTTTAAATATATACAAATGATCTTTATCTCAAATTTTGCTGTTTATATTAGAAGTTCGTCTGCAACTTGCGATGAATACCTACATATCTGTCCCGCACTTTGGAAAATTTTTCTTTACGACAACGTCAAGTGCAATAAATTCGTGAGCATATTTTTTGGTTTGTATCAGGTAGTTAAATATTATACCAATGAAATATTGTTACCTCCTACTCGTATAAAACTGACATATTGAGATTAAATGCGTATCATATACATATGTATAAGTATTTAAAAACAAAAAGGATAAATTGTGATTAGCGTAAATACTAAAATATTATTTAAATCTTTTAAACGGATTGCAAAGTAAACAAAGTTATATTTATAGAAAATCGTGTGAAAGAAAACTAGATTGCTATAACTCTAAAAATACGAGGTTAGTTAAAAAAAATAAGGTGAAGGCGAGAGGAATAATAGTTAGAAGTGTTTTTGCGTGTTTGGCGATTTTTTAGTGTTGGCACTTTCATTGGTACGACTGGGCTTTGGTTTCGATGTCCTTTGCTAAAAACTATTTCTCCGTTCTTAAATGAATCATTTTTATTATATGCGGTGTTTGTTAGATATAAATAAATATAAATGAGAAATTCTTATTATTAGGCTTAAGTTCGTACTAACCAAAATTGTTTTCAATATGTAAAAATAGAATAAAATGAATTAAATTAGTTCTCGTATTCTATTTTTGTTGAAAACTTGGTTAAATAGTTGATATTCTTCCCAATTAGTATCCACTTTACGAAAATTGTAAAGATGGACAATTGAACGCTGATGAGAGGCTTAGCGGCCTTGAAATACTGATACGTACTGATACGTTCTGCTATAAACTGATTGGATTGGATATAGATAATAATATTTTCCAACATAAAAAAACTCTTAGTAATTTTGAATTTTCATTAATTCAATAAAACTGTACTTCAGCCTGATAATAATACTTTTTATATGTACATCAATATAAGTTCGAATAATAATTACGTTTATTCGTAATAATATAAAAAATATCAATAAACTTTTTAAAACTTTACAATAAAAACTAAATGAATACTTGAAGTGATATTCCTTAATAAATAATTTGTAGTTTATAAAAAATGCAAATGTGAAAATTTCAAGCTTGTATGTATTTTTGTTGTCCCTAAATTTTATATATTGACTACCTGTCTCGTGTACAAACTAGAAATTTTTTTTAGGCATCAAGGATATCGAAACTTTAGTAGTCGTGCTAGATTGACCAAAACAATTCAGCAGACTATTGTTTTTGCAAACTGCTCATTTATTTATTTATTTATGGCAATATACAAGGGCGTGTATTTTATTTTGCATTATTTACTTGTTGTATGTTTCATTCAATTCCACCCTTAATATTGTGTTCGCTTCAGACATTCTTAACGTAAATATTAAATGAATAATGTGATATTTAAAATCAAAACAGCGTTAAGAGACGAATTTTACTTTGGTGACACAGAATTTTATTTTATTGCACTCAACAACAACAATAAAAAGAGATATACCTGGCTACTCATTACCTAAAAATTTTGGATTTGAAAATTTAATGTTTTTGTTTGTTTGTAATAATGAAGTCCTTCGAGTCAGTTTTTGTTAAATGGAGTATTAGATAACCACAATTTCCAGAAGCTGTCTTGAGGGCAATAACCCGTCGAGAGCAAAAATTTTGACATTTACAAATATGATAATATTAGTTAATTACATTACACGAGCCAATGTATGTACATGCATATATAAACACATAAATCAGCGATGCCCAAAAGAGAATCTAGGTAGTAGTATTGATAATTTCAGTGTAAATACAGTGAGAAAAATGCATGCACTCAATACAATACCGACATATTTTTTTCTGTTTGTTTTGTATAAATGTTGTGATAAATGAACAAGCTTTTAATTTAATAAATTACATCAAACAAGTATTTCATCAGAAACAATATAAAAATTTTAAAAGTTAAACTAATTCAACGTTTAATGATTGGTATGTTCGCAGAAATTAAAAAAAAAATAGTCGAAAAACAAAAAATTTATGTCCAACAATCATCCACATTATAACATTATTTGTACTAATAATCTGCTTATAAATTATAATAGCTTATCAATATAAATAATAAAAAGTAAAATAATGTAATTATGCGTTATTGCAAATATTCGGTGTGTATCAAATAAAAAATTTGAGTAGAAATGTTAGAAGCCAATGCGACATAAACCTGTTTGTGCAAAAGCTACCATACAACTGAATGAAATTGTTGTTTATTTTTTAAATTTGAATGCGAGTAGCAGGCAGTGATGTTAACCGTACGGTAATTACCGTATTGTACTGTAATTTAGACCTCCAAAAGGTAGGCAGGTAATTTCAATATTTGTACGGTAATTTTATAAAGCTTTAATTTTTAATCAAATCATAAAACCCACGGTTTTCCTAAAACATTTTAACAATGCCAATTGTTTCTAAATGCTAAAAAATTCTCCTATGGAATAATTATACAGGTACTCGCATTAGCTAAAATGTTGTTTTTTTCTTGGTTGACAAACTATAAACAAATGGGCTGGCCTGCGGTGTCGAACGATATCGATCGGTGGTTTTCTAGATGTAACTTGCATTTCTCTAATAACCGATTTTATTTAACTTATTATTTATTTACTACCACAAATATGCAAATAATAATAAATTGATGGTTAGAAGGCCGCAAACCGGTTGTATTTCGTTTACAATTTCAGCATTATCGATCGATCTACATTGCGGGGTGGGCCGAAAATATTTATATATTATAACACTCAGCTTTAAATATAAAATAATTTATATACTCATCTATGTATACACAGCTATATACACATATGTGTGTATATAGCCTTTAAGAGAATGGTGATTGTATGTAAAAGTTTTAATTCTTATATTTTATTAATACTAATTGTTTCTTAAGTTTTTGTTGTCTTTAAAATATGTACTTATATTGATTAAAAAATATAACCTATTTTAATAGTAAAATATAACTATTTCTATACAACGCTTTACCCACCCGAACGGTAATTTTACCCAAAAAACGGTAATTTTTTCAAGGCTGTACGGTAATTGGAAAAAAAATTAGTTAACATCACTGCCCTGCTTCCACATATTGTAAGATTTTGCAACATTTTGCACAAAATTATGCAAAATATGTGTACGCAGACAGACCTATTTTAAGAGTTTGTCGTAAAATATCTGGTCTGTGCTAATTAAATTAAATTGTGAATAAAATGGATAAAAGAAGTTCCAATTTTACAACAACCGAAATAGAGTATTTATTGGACGCTGTAAAGAAATACAGCTCCATTATTGAAAATAATGAAACGGATAGAGTCGGCGCAGAAGAAAAACAAAATGCGTGGAAAAATATAGAAAGTGAGTTCAACAGCAAGTTTACTCACACTTTCCGGTCACACAAAGTTCTAAAGACAAAATACTTATGTTAATATAAAGGCAACGGCTAAACAAAATTTTGCTTACGACAAGCGCCAAACCTATGCTACTGATGATGGACCACCTCAGCCTTCTGCAACAACACTGACCGTACCATATTAGAAATATGTCAGGAAGTGCAAATTTTGGGGAAGTAATCCACCTATGTACGACTGCGATGCTCAGGAATACGGTAAGTTTTAATAAATTATTATTTATTTATAATTCGTAAAAAAGTCGTAAACATATATATATTCATGTACATACATATGTATGTATTCATATTTTACAGACACTGAATTTATTGATGAGTTTTTGATTGAGAAAGAGGGTGCTATTGGTGGCAAAGATGGGCAAAAAGTAGTTGAGATAGGGGGTGTTATTTGCGGCAAAGATGACCAGAAAGTAGTTGAGAAAGAGGGTGCTATTGGCGGCAAAGATGACCAGAAAGAAGAAGTGGCCGTAAAAAAGAAGATGGTAAGTTTTTATCTTTCTATTATATTTTTCACATCGTAATTTTTATAATGTTTTGTAGAGAATACATCTTGGGCGAAGTATACCCCAAGAACTTTAAGAAAACCCATCAACAAAGCCTTAAAGCAACAAAAAGCAACAGACTCGTGGGCAAAAGTGGCAGAAGTCAAGTCGGAGATTCAAAGATTAGAAATGGAGTTTCTAAAAGAAAGACAGTAAGGAGATGGATAAAATCAGCCTCGAGATGGAAAAGCTCCGAGAAGAAATTATTTACATAAAACTTAAAACCAGTAATTACTGGCAGAAAAATAATAACATAGTTTAGTTTGTCTTCAGAACTTGCCGTTGAAATCACTCTCTATATTTTTTCATTCATTTCATTTTTCTTCTGCGCCATTTTTTTATTTTCAATAATGGAGTTTTATTTCTGTACAGCGTCCAATAAATATTCTATTTCGGTTGTGATATTGATCTCAAATTAATAAAATATAGATTATTATTAGTTTGTTAATTAATTTTATTTTTGTTTTTTATTATTAATATTGAATATTATTTTATTTTAATAAAAGAAATTAACTGAATTTAAATTTGTGTGTTACTTTATTTACAATAATTTTTTAAAATAAGAATTTATCAAAGATCGTCGTGCAGTGTTTTGTGCAACCGAATCGCTAGCGTTTATATTGCGAGGCACATTGTTCACCAAATTTACTGCCGATTCGAAACTGTTTGATAAAGGCGGGAGTTCCATTTCTTTATTTATACAGCACACATTATATTATATTTTTTCTGTGGTTTAAACGTATGCCTAGAGATAAAATAGGGAATCTTTGTTTCCAAACACCATAGCTTCTTTCTATACAGTTACGAGTTCGGTTTTGTGACTCATTATATAAATTTTCTGCAGCATTTTTTACGCTTGACAGTGGAGTTAGCAAATCTACATACATATGTATGTATATGCAACACAGTGATGTTAACTAATTTTTTCCAATTACCGTACAGCTTAAAAAAAATTACCGTTTTAAGGGTAAAATTACCGTACGGGTAAAGCGTTGAATAGAAATAGTAATATTTTACTATTAAAATAGGTTTAATTTTTTAATCAATATAAGTACATATTTTAAAGGCAACAAAAACTTAAGAAACAATACATAAGTATTAATAATATATTAGAATTAAAACTTTTACATTAAATCACCGTTGCTTAAAGCTGTGTATACATACATAACTATATAAATTATTTTATATTTAAAGCTGAGTGTTATTCATAGATTAATCAAAGATTTTATATATTTTCGGCCCACACCGTGATGCAGATCGATCGATAATGCTGAAATTGTAAACGAAATACAACCGGTTTGCGACCTTCTAACCATCAATTTATTATTATTTGCATATTTGTGGTAGTAAATAAATAATAAGTTAAATAAAATCGGTTATTAGAGAAATGCAAGTTACATCTAGAAAACCACCGATCGATATCGTTCGACACCGCAGGCCAGCCCATTTGTTTATAGTTTGTCAACCAAGAAAAAAACAACATTTTAGCTAATGCGAGTACCTGTATAATTATTCCATAGGAGAATTTTTTAGCATTTAGAAACAATTGGCATTGTTAAAATGTTTTAGGAAAACCGTGGGTTTTATGATTTGATTAAAAATTAAAGCTTTATAAAATTACCGTACAAATATTGAAATTACCTGCCTACCTTTTGGAGGTCTAAATTGTAAGGTTAACATCACTGATGCAACAAATAAATAAAATTTTTAAAAAGCATAAATTCTTGAGTATTTGCTCGAATAAATGTCATATTTTCTCAAAGAAATAATTAATGTTAATTGTATAAAGTTTCTTGGATTTTCAGCTGATATCATGACTAACTTTTTCGAAGTAGATTTAGTATTGAAGTGGTTTTTAAGTAATGCAACATTCTAAGGAAAAATTTTAGAATTATTATCCAAATCATTGATTATTATTGACGGCCTGTGTCAAATTCTCAATTTTAATCTCACTCTTAACTTAATGTTATTGTGTCCTGGCAATTAGATACACATCGTCTGTATCAAAACTTCTTGCAAAAGAAAATTTAGGAGAAGACTAATCACCTACCTATCCAAACTCTATTAATTGAAAAGAAAAGTATTATATCCATAGAAGTTACCGAAGACTTTTTAAATATCATATGGTAAATAACGACAGGATGCAGATTTGTGCACTTGGTTTTCTCAAATTAGATCTAGTTTTCGAGATATACTAGTTACTTAAAGAGAAAGCACATAAGCTACCAACTTTGCCTATTTAGTTAAACAAAAAATTTAAATTAATATTTGTTGATTTTTATACGGCCCCACGAAATAAGCCCCAATGAAATAAGCCCCAAATCGAAAAATAAAATAAACCCCAAAAAATTTTATGAAATAAGCCCCAAATTTTTAAAAAATGAAATAAACCCAAAAAAAAAATAAATGAAATAAGCCCCAAATTTGTTAACTTTATGAAGTAAGCTTAGGAAGAAATCATAAAATGCAAGAATTTTATAATCTAAATTATATCAAACACCGGCTTCGTGTTCAAAGTATTCTCTGCATAACCGGCCTACGGCCGGGCGCAAGGAATTTCTCCTCTATGGTATATCGAACACCGGCTTCGCGTTACAAGCATTCTTTGCATAACCGGCCTACGGCCGGACGCAAAGAATTTATCCTCTATGGTATATCGAACACCGGCTTCGCGTTACAAGCATTCTTTGCATAACCGGCCTACGGCCGGACGCAAAGAATTTATCCTCTATGGTATATCGAACACCGGCTTCGCGTTACAAGCATTCTTTGCATAACCGGGCTACGGCCGGGCGCAAGGAATTTATCCTCTATGGTATATCGAACACAGGCTTCGCGTTCAAAGTATTCTCTGCATAACCGGCCTACGGCCGGACGCAAGGAATTTATCCTCTATGGTATATCGAACACCAGCTTCGCGTTCAAAGTATTCTCCGCATAACCGGCCTACGGCCGGACGCAAGGCATTTATCCTCTATGGTATATCGAACACCAGCTTCGCGTTCCAAGTATTCTCCGCATAATCGGCCTACGGCCGGGTGCAAGGATTTTAGATCTATTTTACGGATATGAAATAAGCCCCAAATAAAATGAAATAAGCCCCAAATAAAATGAAATAAGCCCCAAAAAATTTTATGAAATAAGCCCCAAATTTTTAAAAAACGAAATAAGCCCCCAAAAAAAAAATTGAAAATTTTTTGGGGCTTATTTCGTGCCACCTTTTTATACAGGATAAAGTTCGTAATTTTAATACTCAGAGAAATCTAATATATATAAAAATGAGTTGGCGTGTGTTTGTGACAGCATAACTATAGAACGGAGTGACGGATTTGGCTGATTCGTTTTTAATTTTGTTCACTGTTGACCCCGAATGGTTTGTAGACAAAAAAATTTCCATAATTTTACATATAATGACAAACGTCATTGAAGGAACAATTCTGAAGGGAAAGTACAAGGGGGAAGACGTACTGATCCCCCGAATACCAATAATTCCGAATGATTTGCCATTCGATTTCAAACGCCTTCAATTTCCAGTTAGACTTGCATTTGCAATGACCATTAATAAGGCGCAGGGACAGTCTTTAAAAATTTGTGGCATCAATTTGGAGTATCCATGCTTTTCTCATGGCCAGCTCTATGTGGCATGTTCTCGAGTAGGCAAACCATTGGCGTTATTTGTTTACGCTCCCGACAGACAAACAAAGAACGTTGTACATCTGAAAGCGTTGCAGTAATTTAAAATCTCAATTAAATTGTCTTTATTAAAATAATCATTAAAAACTTAACAAAAATAATATTAAAAGCATTCTTTTAAATAAACATACTTTTGTAACACAATTATTTTCTCAATTTAAATATTTAAATACAGAACCATCTATCCTGAAAATTATAAATTTTTAATTTACCACCTTTGAAGACAGGAAAAAATTTGCCGGGTCAGCTATTGTATATATTACAGCACTTGAATAAAATGAAAAACAAAAAAATTCTGTCTCATTAAAACTACAATTCAGGGGTAGCGAAGCGCACCGGGTCAACTAGTATTAGATATTATTAACATATTGCAAGCAACAATGTCGTAAGTTTTTATATTCGGTTCTGTGACGGTTCAACCATTTGAAATCAGAAAGTTCTTAAAATAAAATAAATTGAAGAGCCGCAGAACAAAACTTGCTTTTTCGCTCATTTAAAATTTTTATGTTTATTTATTCCGTTTCCTTAAAAACTGCATGAACCTAGATATGGTAAGAAGTTTGTTACTTGTCAATAGGTGCATAAAACTGGCAGAAGTCATCACATTAATCGTTAAGGATCTTTGATATCAATCCAGTTTTATATGAGAAAAAGTACATTTTGTTAAAAATAAATGTTTTGATCTGCTTTTTTTTACAGGAGTCTTTTGACTAATTGTTTTTGAACATGATCCAATATAAAAAAAAATTATACATTGAAATTATAAATATATTTTTTTCGTTAATAAAAATGTTTTTTTTTTGGGTATATCATCTGAAATTATTTTTCCTCAAATTGTTTTTTTTTTTCAAAAAATTGCCTGCTAAAGTGTTCAAAAGTCATTACCCTGGCTGTCCCTAACAATACTTTTCTTAAATATATCAAAATTTTTAACAAAGTAGTATATAATATTTTAATAAAATGATTGTATAATAAAAAAATAATATTAAATGATCTCTTTTTTCACGTAATATATATTATATTTTATAAATTAATATTTTTATGAATGATAATATTTTGTCCCTCAAGTTTCACGTCATTCCCCTGTTAAATCGTATATTTGTTAAAACGTAATTTTCCGATATATTGGCGATTTGCAATAATAGAAATTTGAAAGAACATTATGTGTTCTGCGTATACATGTTGCAGCATTTTCACCAACAACATTAATAAAGAGGTGTCAGTGCTATTTTGCCTTACGTATCAAACAATCACACTTACGTTGGTCATTCCCCGGTATTGTTTAAATAACAAAATTCTGAATATTTTATAATATTTTATGTTTTTTTATATAATAAAAGTGATATATTTTACATTTCTTTTTATCAAGTTCTGGGTATATTGCCAACACCAATCGTTATTGTGCACGAATGTGGCGTTAAATACAAGTTTTCATACAAAATAGACTCTGAAAACTAATAATTATTAATTATTAATAGTTTATAGCACAATTGCTTAGAATAAGCCTTTATTTTATAATTCTAATAAACGAACTGAATTAAAATAATTGATTTTAAATGAAATAAAATGATTTTATTTGTTATCGTATTTTCCCTGCCCAATAAGTCATTACCATGGGGGGACATACATACATATTTTGTAATTGCACATAATTCGGTTAATAATTCTTTGAATGATTAAAGCTACATACTTGAAATACTAAATTCCGCAAAAAACTTAAATGCCGAAAAATTATGTCTAAATTAGCCGGTAATCTCAGAATCAGGCTTTTAGCAATTATTATTGTTTAACAGTTAATTTAAACGAAAACAGAATGACTTCAAAAAACGTAAAAAAAATTGAGAATAGTAAGAAATGTTATTAAAATAATATGTATACGAAAATGAGAACAAACATTTGGAGTTTATATTGGTATGACATCTGTTAAAGTTTACTTTGATCCTAGTTTTATGGATACATGGATTGTAAATTTCATTAAATCAAAAAGTTCAACTACACAAAAAATGGTAGAATATGAAAAAAGTACTCTTTTCTTACAAAAAAATTAAAATAGTACGTTTTGTTGAGCACCATTTTTTTAGAACCCATTTTCTTAGTAAAACAAAAAAAAAATATTAAAAAATTATTGAAGATTTCAATCCAAATATTTTAAAAATACCAATAAACCAACTTGTCAAAAAAGTACGTTTTGTTCTGCGGCTCTTCAATTGTTTAAAAAATTTTACAATTTATGAATGGGGTTTTGAAATTACAATTATACAAAATTATATCAACATAAATTTGTGTTGAAACTTTTGTTTAACAGTTAATTTGTTTTTAGGCATCAAACAGCACACAATCTTGCAAACCTGAAATCATAACTATCCTGAACATATTAAAAATTGATAAAAATTGTTGGTGTAGTCTTTATAGAGGGAAAATGCACCTTTTTTGGGAATTTTTGAAAATTTTACATTTTTTCTGTTTTTGTTCATCTTGCATAGGTCCATATGAGTAAGAAACCCTTTTGTCAGTCATAAAATGTTTTAGTTTTTAATAAATTTACCCATGTATATGTTTTTTATTTAAATTATTACACATACCACTGTTGTTACCTGTGTAAAATAATAAATGCGCGAAACAGTAATTTTAAACCCAGCCCTATACCTGTGCAGCTGCGTTGTAAATTACGTTATTTGATGGAGCAAAATATATGTACCTGTTTTAATTTATTATACCCTTCACCAAATATGGTAAGGGTATTTATAGGTTTGTCATTAAGTGTGTACTTTCCACAATATTTCTATGAGGTCCATATAAAATATATATTCTGGATCCGTATATATAGGGAAGTTGAATGAGCCATGTCCGTCTGTCCGTCTATAGACTGATGCTGTACGAACGGCTGTCTGTACGTGAAAGCGATTTTCTGGTGGCTCTAGAAGAGCTAGAGACTTGGGAGTTGGACTGAAATGTTAGGATTTTTCTTAAGATGATTCGTATTGAAAATCAGCAAAAATAAAAGATCGATTCTGATAATGGATTATATATACAAATATATGAATATGTTTGTATGTATATAACCATTACAGAAATAAATTTATAAATACATAAGTGATCCAGCCGGTATTGAGTGCGATGACTATAATTCAATGCACTAACCACTGTGCTACTAAGGCTTGTTAGTGGTGTGTGCATATTAACTTAATAATACCATTATGTATTTTTTCGCACAAACCCTATTTTTGTTCACATCTAAGCATGTGTGTGTAAAATACAAAACAATTTGTATATTATTATTATTACGAATAAACGTAATTATTATTTGAACTTATATTGATGTATATATGAAAACTAGATAATATTATCAGGCTCAAGTTCAGTTTTATTGAATTAATGAAAATTCAAAATTACTAAGAGTTTTTTATGTTGGAAAAACAGTAAAGAGGGAATTTCGTACTAACCAGCACTGTTTCAAGGTAGAATAAAACATGAATTAAAACTTAATTCTCATATTCTATTTCTCTTGAAAACTGGTTAAATAGTTGATATTCTTCTCAATTAGTATCCACTTTACGAAAATTGTAAAGATGGACAATTGAACGCTGATGAGAGGTGTAGCGGCCTTGAAATCAGTACTGATACGTTCTGCTAAAAACTGATTGGATATAAATAATAATATTTTCCAACATAAAAAACTCTTACTGCCTGTTCAACGATGTCGAAAGAAAATCTAAGCGATCGAAAGCCAACCGCTCGAAGTCTAATCAATTTGGGTTCAACGATATCGACAGCTTTCGATCGAATGTAGTTACGTTTTTCAAAGTATTGACACATAAGAAATTTTAATTGTTTTAGCTATTTTCTTTAAAATTGTCAAAATCACTATCAATTCGTTTGATATATAAAATTAAACGAAAGTAATAAAAAATTACAAACAAATAATAAAGACAATGTACATATGTATGTAAGTATGTACATACGGCTCCTTTATTGCAACATAGTCATATCTCAAAAAACAAAATTTTTCTGTTACTGACGAAAAAGAGTTCCTCAATACCTTCTTTATTTGTAAAAAAAATTTGCATAAACATATCTCTATCTAAACCCAAGTTATAACCGCTTACATGCTCAAGCCGTCCATATAAATGCTTACGCTTTGAAAACTTTAAATGCATTTTGCCACGTTTGAGTTTTTTTGATATATGACTACGTTGAAATGAAGGAGCGATATGTATTTAAAGCATAGCTGTTAAGTAATGATTACTAATCATAATAATTAGTAATTATATATATAGTAATCATAATAATTAGTAATTAGATTATTTTTTTTTTGAAAGGTGAAGAATTGATTATATTACGATTATTTTCAGATTCGCACTATTACTAATTGATTGAGATTACAGATAATCGAAAAATAATCAAGATTAATAAAAATTACGAAAAAATAATCAAAAATAATTTGACTACTTTGGAAGATTACTTTTGATTGTTTTTGATTATTTTTTCGTAATTTTGCGAAATTATAGCAATACAATTTAATGTTAATTTTTTTTTTTCATTTTTGTCATTATTATTGATGTTCATCGATTTGATAATTGATAACCTGTTTGCATTCTTCATGATTCTGCATTCTTCTTATTTATCACGGGTTCACGGGTTTGTGCGCTATTTGTATAAATTTAAATGATAATGCAAATGCTGACGAGATTTACCAAAAATATGATTTACTAAGGGATGCATTTATTTTTTTTAACACGCCCTTAACGTCTTCAGCTCCAGTTGAACGACTGTTTTCATTTGCCGGAATCGTCAACAGTCCAAGGCGGCAATCATTGTCTGATTTGTCTTTTGAAAAATTAGTTGTAATGAAGGCCAATTGTAAATATATGTAAATTATAAAACTTTTTTTGTGAATTGAATGTATTTTGAATGTATTTGTTTTCTTAATTATTTTTCAACGCATTTTTGTTGATTTATGAAGTACTAAAATTGTTATTGGTTGTTTTGTTATTGAAGTGAATATATGTATGTACCTATATTTTGTATACAAAAACTAATTAATTTTGTTTTATTTGTTCAGAATTTTTTTACGTTTTAAATGCAAATTTTTAAAAATAAAATGTATGTGTAAAATGATGCACATTCTAAATTTTTAAAATATAATCGAAAATAATCAAAAATAATCCTTGAAAGTAGTCAATTATTTTTTGGTTACTTTTGATTATTTTTGATTATTTTCTCGTAATCCTAACTAATCTTAATTATTTTTGGATTATTTGTAATCATAATTAATTAATAATCAGGAATTGTTAAAAAGAAAATTATGTAATCAATACCATTCTTTTTAAAATTTAATCTAATTGATTACTAATCGTAATCCAAATTTAACAGCTCTGATTTAAAGGCAACAATAAATATGCCGGCAGAGTGCCGTATATTTTTTTTCTAACAAAGAAGATTCTGAAGGCGTACGTTTAAGTCGTTGGGAATTACGAGGTACGGACACTGTCCTGGAGCTGCTCATGAACCAATAAGTTTCTAAAGACATACATTTGTAGAAATAAAATTTAGCTCATTCACTGAATCCCTTTAAAATTTAAGAACAATAATCCAAACTAATATAACAACAACAACAAACATTTCAAACTAGAATTTTGCAATAGAATTAAAACTGTTAAATTGAAATTGTGTCAACTTTATATTGGAAATCAATAATTATAAAAAAACTTTATAATAAGCTAATTTTCTTATTATTACTCCCAAGAATAAATAAATAAGATGTTCATTTGTATAACTAAAATGGATCGTATCATATTTTCAATAACTTACATATACAAAATAGTATGTTTCAGTTACAACTTCTCCCTCCCCCAAAAACCCAAACTGCATCCTTGGCCAAATGTATGTATATATGCATGTATTTACATACGTAAATATACTTATCAATGTTTTAAAAAGCATTTATATATAAATTTCATATGTTTTTGGCAAAATGTTTTTAAAACGAAAGCAAAAGTACAATTGCTTGATTTTGACATTTGCGTTCGCAATGATGTCCGTATGTTCGAAATAGTTGAACGGAATTTTTCATGAAAGTACATACGTTTTCATTCGAATCAACGTTCGAATAACAAACCAGTTGTTGAACCCAAATCAGTTTTCATTCGATTAGAAAGCGACCGAACTCTTCTCTTCGACATCGTTGAACATGCCGTTAGTACTTTTGAATTTTCATTGATTCAATAAAACTGAACTTGAGCCTGATAATATTACTTTTCACCAAACAATTTGCTTTTGTAAGATCAACACAATCTAATCGTTATTTTCTGACTAAAGGTACGATCACATCTGGCAAAAATTTGCCCAAAAAAGCGTAACCACTAAATACCAATGAAAAACTTTTTGATTTCTTCTGTTTGCTATGAATTATTATGAATTGTTTGCTAATGGGTAATCAATGTCTGTATGCATTTCATTGGTGCTTTACCAATCCATTTGAAGACTTTTGTAAAACAAATTATGTAGTAAATTTGTTTGCTTTTCCAAATAAAAAGAATATGGATGAACAGAAACGACTGCGGACAATTCAGATATTGATTAAACATTTTATTTTTTAAGATTATTATGGGTCTTTACAATAATATTCAAATATTATAATAAATTTTTTAAATTACGATATTAAATTAGCTAATAGATAATTTATTACATAAAAAAATACATTAAAATGCTAATTCATTTACATGCATTCAAAAAGTAACATCCATTATCATATTTTTAGTATTGTCCAGTTGGGTGTATAGGCATAGAAGAAGTAGGTGTCGAACTAGGAAAATGTTCTTTCCATTTTGTTGGTTGTGCTTGATATTCACCGGAAATAATATTAGCTGTAGCAATTGATCGATTCGCGATACCAGTCAAGCTACTCGAATAAACCTGAGCTGATCGTTCCAAATCTTGTTGAATTGATTTGATGACAAAGTATGCATTATTCGGAAAAAACTCTGATGTTTTCGCGGAAGATTCGGAAGAATTTTGACCACTTGGAGGAGAATTTTCTGAAGAGTGATTTAAAAATGGACTCATGTCCGGTGTTTCTTTAGGAACAGCAGCTTCTAGTTTAGAAATTTTTGTTGCATATTTGTTTGAACTGTTTACGAAAATTGTAAAGATGGACAATTGAACGCTGATGAGAGGTGTAGCGGCCTTGAAATCAGTACTGATACGTTCTGCTAAAAACTGATTGGATATAAATAATAATATTTTCCAACATAAAAAACTCTTACTGCCTGTTCAACGATGTCGAAAGAAAATCTAAGCGATCGAAAGCCAACCGCTCGAAGTCTAATCAATTTGGGTTCAACGATATCGACAGCTTTCGATCGAATGTAGTTACGTTTTTCAAAGTATTGACACATAAGAAATTTTAATTGTTTTAGCTATTTTCTTTAAAATTGTCAAAATCACTATCAATTCGTTTGATATATAAAATTAAACGAAAGTAATAAAAAATTACAAACAAATAATAAAGACAATGTACATATGTATGTAAGTATGTACATACGGCTCCTTTATTGCAACATAGTCATATCTCAAAAAACAAAATTTTTCTGTTACTGACGAAAAAGAGTTCCTCAATACCTTCTTTATTTGTAAAAAAAATTTGCATAAACATATCTCTATCTAAACCCAAGTTATAACCGCTTACATGCTCAAGCCGTCCATATAAATGCTTACGCTTTGAAAACTTTAAATGCATTTTGCCACGTTTGAGTTTTTTTGATATATGACTACGTTGAAATGAAGGAGCGATATGTATTTAAAGCATAGCTGTTAAGTAATGATTACTAATCATAATAATTAGTAATTATATATATAGTAATCATAATAATTAGTAATTAGATTATTTTTTTTTTGAAAGGTGAAGAATTGATTATATTACGATTATTTTCAGATTCGCACTATTACTAATTGATTGAGATTACAGATAATCGAAAAATAATCAAGATTAATAAAAATTACGAAAAAATAATCAAAAATAATTTGACTACTTTGGAAGATTACTTTTGATTGTTTTTGATTATTTTTTCGTAATTTTGCGAAATTATAGCAATACAATTTAATGTTAATTTTTTTTTTTCATTTTTGTCATTATTATTGATGTTCATCGATTTGATAATTGATAACCTGTTTGCATTCTTCATGATTCTGCATTCTTCTTATTTATCACGGGTTCACGGGTTTGTGCGCTATTTGTATAAATTTAAATGATAATGCAAATGCTGACGAGATTTACCAAAAATATGATTTACTAAGGGATGCATTTATTTTTTTTAACACGCCCTTAACGTCTTCAGCTCCAGTTGAACGACTGTTTTCATTTGCCGGAATCGTCAACAGTCCAAGGCGGCAATCATTGTCTGATTTGTCTTTTGAAAAATTAGTTGTAATGAAGGCCAATTGTAAATATATGTAAATTATAAAACTTTTTTTGTGAATTGAATGTATTTTGAATGTATTTGTTTTCTTAATTATTTTTCAACGCATTTTTGTTGATTTATGAAGTACTAAAATTGTTATTGGTTGTTTTGTTATTGAAGTGAATATATGTATGTACCTATATTTTGTATACAAAAACTAATTAATTTTGTTTTATTTGTTCAGAATTTTTTTACGTTTTAAATGCAAATTTTTAAAAATAAAATGTATGTGTAAAATGATGCACATTCTAAATTTTTAAAATATAATCGAAAATAATCAAAAATAATCCTTGAAAGTAGTCAATTATTTTTTGGTTACTTTTGATTATTTTTGATTATTTTCTCGTAATCCTAACTAATCTTAATTATTTTTGGATTATTTGTAATCATAATTAATTAATAATCAGGAATTGTTAAAAAGAAAATTATGTAATCAATACCATTCTTTTTAAAATTTAATCTAATTGATTACTAATCGTAATCCAAATTTAACAGCTCTGATTTAAAGGCAACAATAAATATGCCGGCAGAGTGCCGTATATTTTTTTTCTAACAAAGAAGATTCTGAAGGCGTACGTTTAAGTCGTTGGGAATTACGAGGTACGGACACTGTCCTGGAGCTGCTCATGAACCAATAAGTTTCTAAAGACATACATTTGTAGAAATAAAATTTAGCTCATTCACTGAATCCCTTTAAAATTTAAGAACAATAATCCAAACTAATATAACAACAACAACAAACATTTCAAACTAGAATTTTGCAATAGAATTAAAACTGTTAAATTGAAATTGTGTCAACTTTATATTGGAAATCAATAATTATAAAAAAACTTTATAATAAGCTAATTTTCTCATTATTACTCCCAAGAATAAATAAATAAGATGTTCATTTGTATAACTAAAATGGATCGTATCATATTTTCAATAACTTACATATACAAAATAGTATGTTTCAGTTACAACTTCTCCCTCCCCCAAAAACCCAAACTGCATCCTTGGCCAAATGTATGTATATATGCATGTATTTACATACGTAAATATACTTATCAATGTTTTAAAAAGCATTTATATATAAATTTCATATGTTTTTGGCAAAATGTTTTTAAAACGAAAGCAAAGGTACAATTGCTTGATTTTGACATTTGCGTTCGCAATGATGTCCGTATGTTCGAAATAGTTGAACGGAATTTTTCATGAAAGTACATACGTTTTCATTCGAATCAACGTTCGAATAACAAACCAGTTGTTGAACCCAAATCAGTTTTCATTCGATTAGAAAGCGACCGAACTCTTCTCTTCGACATCGTTGAACATGCCGTTAGTACTTTTGAATTTTCATTGATTCAATAAAACTGAACTTGAGCCTGATAATATTACTTTTCACCAAACAATTTGCTTTTGTAAGATCAACACAATCTAATCGTTATTTTCTGACTAAAGGTACGATCACATCTGGCAAAAATTTGCCCAAAAAAGCGTAACCACTAAATACCAATGAAAAACTTTTTGATTTCTTCTGTTTGCTATGAATTATTATGAATTGTTTGCTAATGGGTAATCAATGTCTGTATGCATTTCATTGGTGCTTTACCAATCCATTTGAAGACTTTTGTAAAACAAATTATGTAGTAAATTTGTTTGCTTTTCCAAATAAAAAGAATATGGATGAACAGAAACGACTGCGGACAATTCAGATATTGATTAAACATTTTATTTTTTAAGATTATTATGGGTCTTCACAATAATATTCAAATATTATAATAAATTTTTTAAATTACGATATTAAATTAGCTAAAAGATAATTTATTACATAAAAAAATACATTAAAATGCTAATTCATTTACATGCATTCAAAAAGTAACATCCATTATCATATTTTTAGTATTGTCCAGTTGGGTGTATAGGCATAGAAGAAGTAGGTGTCGAACTAGGAAAATGTTCTTTCCATTTTGTTGGTTGTGCTTGATATTCACCGGAAATAATATTAGCTGTAGCAATTGATCGATTCGCGATACCAGTCAAGCTACTCGAATAAACCTGAGCTGATCGTTCCAAATCTTGTTGAATTGATTTGATGACAAAGTATGCATTATTCGGAAAAAACTCTGATGTTTTCGCGGAAGATTCGGAAGAATTTTGACCACTTGGAGGAGAATTTTCTGAAGAGTGATTTAAAAATGGACTCATGTCCGGTGTTTCTTTAGGAACAGCAGCTTCTAGTTTAGGAATTTTTGTTGCATATTTTTTAGCAAATTTACTGCTGTTTGAACTGTTTTCAGCCGCTGGTAACGATGGATCTCGAGAATAAGACATAAGACGTTGCACTATAACTTTATGGGCGTTTTCATCTTTTAGTGGTTGAATGGACTTGGCAGTCGTCTTTGAATCTTGAAGTCCTTGAAGTTCTCTCTTATACTTCATGCGCCGATTTTGGAACCATATTTTGATTTGTTTTTCACAAAGTGATAAACGTTTGGCAATATCAATGCGGCGTGTCCGAACTAGGTACATATTTTGCATAAACTCTTTCTCTAGCTGCAAAAGTTGGCTGCTGGTGAAAGCAGTACGAGAACGTTTTATCTTGGTACGAACATGGATGGGCTGTGGTATGAACTCGTTGGGTGAACTTCTTTCTAGTTCAACAACGTTGTTTGATGTATTATTTGCTGGATGAGTGAAAGATTGTTCTATATACCCGTATGTGGGGTAGACCTGCTCATTAGGTGGGTGGATTATCTATAAAAACAATTTCAACATGAGTAAAATTACTTGAATTATAGTTTCGTGTCACACATTATCTAACTTACAATGTTGTAGCTCGCCGCAGTCGTTTGATGTACGCTCACTTGGGATGATTGTTCCTCTGGACAGTGATGTATTGTAGATGACATTTTTAAGAAATGGGAACTTCTCGTTGTTATTACTTGCAAATGTAAATAGACACTGATGATATTTCGCTCATACTTTTCTGTTTATATACATAAGTAGTTCGCCTGCAATTTGCGATGAGTACCTGTCCGAACTTCGCAAAATTTGCCTATACAATAACGTCCAGTGCAATAAATATGTGAGCGTATTTTTTAGTTCGTAGCAGGTAGTTAAACATTATACCAATGAAATATTTGCTGAATTCACAAAACCTCTTGTATCATCGTATCGAGTGTATTATAGTATATATACAATATATATACACAATATATATATATACAATAGTGTAAAATTTGTTGTTGGTAATTTTCATATAAAAAGGAAATACACCATTACACTTTTATTTCATATGTTTTGCAAAAATCGTATTTCATACAATACTCAGAGAGTATATTTATATACTCTCAGAGAGTATTTGTATGGTGCTTGTTCTTCTTTCGTCCATCAATACAAGATTCAAGCCGATACATTATACACTAGGTGTTCACAAACATACATATAAACAAAAGTGTATTTCATACAAGATAGACGATACAAATTGTTGTGAATTCAGCAATTGTTACCTCCTACTCTTGTAGAACTCGAATATTGAGTTTAAGTGCGTATCATATACATACATACATACATATATTTAAAAACAAAAAGGATAAATTGTGATTCAAGTGTATGCATTTTCCATCTTAAACTTCAAATATTATGATTGTAAATTTTTTAAACGGATTGCAACGTAATCAAAGTAAATATTTGTAGAAAACTGTGTAAAAAAAAACTGCATTAGATTAACCTTAAAAATACGAGATTTGTTCAAAAATTAAGGTGAGTTTTTAAAGTCGCGGCCTACGCACATTCGGTTAGTGTTTATTTTTAATTTTTTATTGTGGGAACACTCGTCTTGAACATAAGTTTACAGTTCCAGCTTGTTCAGTTTGTTGGTGAGAGGCTATGAACAAGGAAAAATGCTATAAATATGTACTTTCATTGGCAACCAAGGATTGTCTTAAGCTAAAATCCCACTATGTATCGCCGCAATGTACTAATTTCCGTCACAATGCATGTTAGAGCTGCAAAACAATCGATAGTACTTTTTTTTTGGACTGACTATTGATAGTTTTTTTTCTATAGTGATACTATCGACAATTTTTTAAAGTATATGTTTTAAATATATGAAGCTGATTATATGTAGCCAGTTTAACATTTGTAACAACTTATTATACGCAAGTTCGTAGCCGCCTTTAAATTTATATACCTTTACAAATAAAAACAAGTTATTTTAACTGCGCTACCTAAATCAGCGCGTTTAGCTACCTAAATTGTTATTTGATTGTAATTATAAAAATTTATTTAAACCCAAGAAATGTGTTGAACTAAATATATGTACTACTTGCTTTTTATGATTTCTTATTTTTCATACAATTATACATACATACAAAACTTCATCGCGGTTGGTGTGTGAACTTTTTTGACCTTAGCGAAAAAATAAATATACATTCCCTTAAAATTTTGTATGCTCTATCGGACTGTGCTATGCCAATTTTGATATTTTAAAAAATTGTTAAAAAGTTATCTCCCTAATGTACATACTTATTAAATATGTAGGTGTTAGCTAAAGTTTTTCATCTTTGTCAGTTATTTTCGCAACATTTACTGATTGAAAATATTATTTTATTTAAATATAGCATTTTCAGTTTAAATTAAACCTTTTTCAAAATAAATGAAACGTTTTTCAAAATGAACGAAACCTTCTTCAGATTAAACGAAACTCTTTTTAAATTAAACGAACCCTTTTTCAAAATAAATGAAACTCTTTTCAGAGTAAATTAAACTTTATTCAAATTCAATTAAACATTTTTCAAATTAAATTAAACTAGTTTTAGAATTTGTAGGTTTATCATATTTTGTTGTATTTCTTTTCTTTTTTTTTCTGCATTTTCTTTTAATCGATTACTGTAAATGACCTATTGTTGTTGGTGTCTGATAGCGGTTGGATTAATTTCTTGATAATTGCACATTCAAAGTCAAAATTTGAAAATGAATGGTTTAGAAGAAACAGAAGTTAGTGGAGAAATAAGAAGTAGAGGAAAATATGCCAACATTTCAAAAAATGTGAAACAAATGATTATAAAATTGTATGAGGAGGGGAATACCATCGCGGAAGTATCTCGTATAACGTCAGTGAATATAAACACCACTAAAACTATTATTTCGCGATATAAAAAAAATTACTGCGAACTAGTGCAACTTCCTCGTGGAAAAAATAGGCAAAAAAAAATTATTCCCCAAATCCTGGAAAAAATTGAGACGATTGTGGAGAGCGAGCCAGGAATAACTTTGAGAAATATTCGCAAAAAGTTATTTGAACAATTTAATGTAACGCTTGCATTGTCTATAATTTGCCACGGATTAAAAGAACTCAAAATAACGCTGAAAATGGCTTCCATCGAAATGGACCGTATGAATAGCGCATCGACTATTGAAAACCGTCGATAGTATGCCTCAGAATTTGCAATTTGGTCTCCTCAACAAAAAGAAAAAATGATTTTTATAGATGAGTGCGGGTTTAACTTACATTTGCGGCGTTCACAAGCTATTCTATTATTCTCCTATGTTGAACCCGATAGAGAAAGCATTTTCTAAGATAAAATTCCACGCCCAATCATTATTAAGTGACATTACCACAGAGCATAACATAGTAAGTGTAATGAGGAAAGTGTCGCACAAATTAATCAAACTGATTGTGCGAACTATGTTATGGATATGATCATGATAATTCCTAAAGCGGTCAGTGGACAAATTCTTCATTAATTTTAAGTATTTTATAAAAATGAATATGTTTAATATGTTTTATTTTTTTCTTTTGTTTTCTATTAAATTCTAAAACTGGTTTAATTTAATTTGATAAATGTTTAATTGAATTTGAATAAAGTTTAATTTACTCTGAAAAGAATTTCATTTATTTTGAAAAAGGGTTCGTTTAATTTAAAAAGAGTCTCGTTTAATCTGAAAAAGGTTTCGTTCATTTTCAAAAAGGTTTCATTTATTTTGAAAAAGGTTTAATTTAAACTGAAAAAAGTTACTGATTGTTAAAACATAAATTTTATTTTGCCCATGAATAATATAATCAATTAAAAACTAAACATACTAAACGTAGCGCACTTGATCAACAAGAGGTAAAAACGTAGAGCCAAAAAACTTAATTTTTTAACACTACTCTTCTATCACAAAGAGAGAAACAACTGTATTTTTTTTTGTTAATATAACCACTGTACTTTAATTTCGTAAAAAAAATTAAATATTAAAAATTTTGAGTTAATACCCTCTTGTTTATCAAGTGCGGTATATGTATATATTCAATATAATAACTCTTTAGAAAAACCAATTGATGCGTGAACTTTTTTGAGAAAAATTACAAAAGATTATGATTTTCGTGGTTACTAGGACTTGGTTCACCTCATGGTACTATGCCAAATTATCACAAACGACAATGAGTGCCGATACTCGGAAAGGAAAATGGAATTTTCAAATTGCATACTTTCTTAAACTAAATTTTTTTGAGCTTAGTTGTACCAAAATTAATTTTTTATTATCATTTATTCATATAAATTTTAGTTATTTGTTGTGGGTTAGTGTAAATAAGGACATTGTTTAATTACAACACTGTAATATTACATTACATCTCTCCTATTATTCTTCGTTAAGTACTGCATACGTGTTGTATGCTGATTGGTTATTTTATTCATATCATCTTATATTTGAACTTACGTTTTGTCTTTACACCTTTTTGAACTACACTTCGTTTCTGACTTTTGTGTTATTACATCAGTTAGCAAATCTACATACATATGTATATGCAACAAATAAATAAAATTTTTAAAAAGTATAAATTCTTGAGTATTTGCTCGAATAAATGTCATATTTTCTCAAAGTATAAAGTTTCTTGGATTTTCAGCTGATATCATGACTAACTTTTTCGAAGTAGATTTAATATTGAAGTGTTATTTGAGTAATGCAACATTCTAAGGAAAAATTTTAGAATTATTATCCAAATCATTGATTATTATTGACGGCCTGTGTCAAATTCTCAATTTTAATCTCACTCCTAACTTAATGTTATTGTGTCCTGGCAATTAGATACACATCGTCTGTATCAAAACTTCTTGCAAAAGAAAATTTAAGAGAAGACTAATCACCTACCTATCCAAACTTTATTAATTGAAAAGAAAAGTATTATATCCATAGAAGTTACCGAAGACTTTTTAAATATCATATGGTAAATAACGACAGGATGCAGATTTGTGCACTTGGTTTTCTCAAATTAGATCTAATTTTCGAGATATACTAGTTACTTAAAGAGAAAGCACATAAGCTACCAACTTTGCCTATTTAGTTAAACAAAAAATTTTAATTAATATTTGTTGATATTTATACAGGCTAAAGTTCGTAATTTTAATACTCAGAGAAATCTAATATATATAAAAATGAGTTGGCGTGTGTTTGTGACAGCATCACTATAGAGCGGAGTGACGGATTTGGCTGATTCGTTTTTAATTTTGTTCACTGTTGACCCCGAATGGTTTGTAGACAAAAAAATTTCCATAATTTTACATATAATGACAAACGTCATTGAAGGAACAATTCTGAAGGGAAAGTACAAGGGGGAAGACGTACTGATCCCCCGAATACCAATAATTCCGAATGATTTGCCATTCGATTTCAAACGCCTTCAATTTCCAGTTAGACTTGCATTTGCAATGACCATTAATAAGGCGCAGGGACAGTCTTTAAAAATTTGTGGCATCAATTTGGAGTATCCATGCTTTTCTCATGGCCAGCTCTATGTGGCATGTTCTCGAGTAGGCAAACCATTGGCGTTATTTGCTTACGCTCCCGACAGACAAACAAAGAACGTTGTACATCTGAAAGCGTTGCAGTAATTTAAAATCTCAATTAAATTGTCTTTATTAAAATAATCATTAAAAACTTAACAAAAATAATATTAAAAGCATTCTTTTAAATAAACATACTTTTGTAACACAATTATTTTCTCAATTTAAATATTTAAATACAGAACCATCTATCCTGAAAATTATAAATTTTTAATTTACCACCTTTGAAGACAGGACAAAATTTGCCGGGTCAGCTATTGTATATATTACAGCACTTGAATAAAATGAAAAACAAAAAAATTCTGTCTCATTAAAACTACAATTCAGGGGTAGCGAAGCGCACCGGGTCAACTAGTATTAGATATTATTAACATATTGCAAGCAACAATGTCGTAAGTTTTTATATTCGGTTCTGTGACGGTTCAACCATTTGAAATCAGAAAGTTCTTAAAATAAAATAAATTGAAGAGCCGCAGAACAAAACTTGCTTTTTCGCTCATTTAAAATTTTTATGTTTATTTATTCCGTTTCCTTAAAAACTGCATGAACCTAGATATGGTAAGAAGTTTGTTACTTGTCAATAGGTGCATAAAACTGGCAGAAGTCATCACATTAATCGTTAAGGATCTTTGATATCAATCCAGTTTTATATGAGAAAAAGTACGTTTTGTTAAAAATAAATGTTTTGATCTGCTTTTTTTTACAGGAGTCTTTTGACTAATTGTTTTTGAACATGATCCAATATAAAAAAAAATTATACATTGAAATTATAAATATATTTTTTTCGTTAATAAAAATGTTTTTTTTTTGGGTATATCATCTGAAATTATTTTTCCTCAAATTGTTTTTTTTTTCAAAAAATTGCCTGCTAAAGTGTTCAAAAGTCATTACCCTGGCTGTCCCTAACAATACTTTTCTTAAATATATCAAAATTTTTAACAAAGTAGTATATAATATTTTAATAAAATGATTGTATAATAAAAAAATAATATTAAATGATCTCTTTTTTCACGTAATATATATTATATTTTATAAATTAATATTTTTATGAATGATAATATTTTGTCCCTCAAGTTTCACGTCATTCCCCTGTTAAATCGTATATTTGTTAAAACGTAATTTTCCGATATATTGGCGATTTGCAATAATAGAAATTTGAAAGAACATTATGTGTTCTGCGTATACATGTTGCAGCATTTTCACCAACTACATTAATAAAGAGGGGTCAGTGCTATTTTGCCTTACGTATCGCGCATTCCCCGGTATTGTTTAAATAACAAAATTCTGAATATTTTATGTTTTTTTAGTTCATTTTAATTATCAGCCAAATTTATTTAGATGTAATGTGGCGTTAAATACAAGTTTCCATACAAAATAGACTCTGACAACGAATAATTATTAATAGTTTATAGCATAATTGCTTAGAATAAGCCTTTATTTTATAATTCTAATAAACGAACTGAATTAAAATAATTGATTTTAAATGAAATAAAATGATTTTATTTGTTATCGTATTTTCCCTGCCCAATAAGTCATTACCATGGGGGGACATACATACATATTTTGTAATTGCACATAATTCGGTTAATAATTCTTTGAATGATTAAAGCTACATACTTGAAATACTAAATTCCGCAAAAAACTTAAATGCCGAAAAATTTTGTCTAAATTAGCCGGTAAGCTCAGAATCAGCCTTTTAGCAATTATTATTTAACAGTTAATTTAAACGAAAACAGAATGACTTCAAAAAACGTAAAAAAATTGAGAATAGTAAGAAATGTTATTTAAATAATATGTATACGAAAATGAGAACAAACATTTGAGTTTATATTGGTATGACATCTGTTAAAGTTTACTTTGATCCTAGTTTTATGGATACATGGATTGTAAATTTCATTAAATCAAAAAGTTCAACTACACAAAAAATTATAGAATATGAAAAAAGTACCCATTTCTTACAAAAAAATTAAAATAGTAAAATAGTTTTGTTGAGCACCATTTTTTTAGAACCCATTTTCTTAGTAAAACAAAAAAAAATGAAAAAATTATTGAAGATTTCAATCCAAATATTTTAAAAATACCAAAAAACCAATTTATGAATGGGGTTTTGAAATTACAATTATACAAAATTATATCAACATAAATTTGTGTTAAAACTTTTGTTTAACAGTTAATTTGTTTTTAGGCATCAAACAGCACACAATCTTGCAAACCTGAAATCATAACTATCCTGAACATATTAAAAATTGATAAAAATTGTTGGTGTAGTCTTTATAGAGGGAAAATGCACCTTTTTTGGGAATTTTTGAAAATTTTACATTTTTTCTGTTTTTGTTCATCTTGCATAGGTCCATATGAGTAAGAAACCCTTTTGTCAGTCATAAAATGTTTTAGTTTTTAATAAATTTACCCATGTATATGTTTTTTATTTAAATTATTACACATACCACTGTTGTTACCTGTGTAAAATAATAAATGCGCGAAACAGTAATTTTAAACCCAGCCCTATACCTGTGCAGCTGCGTTGTAAATTACGTTATTTGATGGAGCAAAATATATGTACCTGTTTTAATTTATTATACCCTTCACCAAATATGGTAAGGGTATTTATAGGTTTGTCATTAAGTGTGTACTTTCCACAATATTTCTATGAGGTCCATATAAAATATATATTCTGGATCCGTATATATAGGGAAGTTGAATGAGCCATGTCCGTCTGTCCGTCTATAGACTGATGCTGTACGAACGGCTGTCTGTACGTGAAAGCGATTTTCTGGTGGCTCTAGAAGAGCTAGAGACTTGGGAGTTGGACTGAAATGTTAGGATTTTTCTTAAGATGATTCGTATTGAAAATCAGCAAAAATAAAAGATCGATTCTGATAATGGATTATATATACAAATATATGAATATGTTTGTATGTATATAACCATTACAGAAATAAATTTATAAATACATAAGTGATCCAGCCGGTATTGAGTGCGATGACTATAATTCAATGCACTAACCACTGTGCTACTGAATCTTGTTAGTGTTGTGTGCATATTAACTTAATAATACCATTATGTATTTTTTCGCACAAACCCTATTTTTGTTCACATCTAAGCATGTGTGTGTAAAATACAAAACAATTTGCTTTTGTAAGATCAACACAATCTAATCGTTATTTTCTGACTAAAGGTACGCTCACATCTGGCAAAAATTTGACCAAAAAAGCGTAACCACTAAATACCAATGAAAAACTTTTTGATTTCTTCTGTTTGATATGAATTATTATGAATTGTTTGCTAATGGGTAATCAATGTCTGTATGCATTTCATTAGTGCTTTACCCAGCGCCGGCGCTACCGATTTTTGCACCTGGTGCAGTTTTCAAAAATGCCGCCCTAAAAAAAAACATTCATTTGCCGTAAATAATCCGTTTCCACATCACCCAAGAGGTAGGATATGCAATGCATTTTTTTAACGATGTATCCCACGTAGGCATAGTCCTCAAAAATATAAAAAATAAATAAATATTGCTATCGTACTAATCCAGCGTACGAATTTAAATAACAAAAAATTAATAAAATATTTGAATAAATAAAAAGCACTAAAATTCAAGCGTGCAATTGTCTATCAAGTCACTATAATCTAAGTTGCTCAGAAATTCACTTTCTATAGATATTCTAGCTAAATCTACTAGTCTTTCTTGTCCTATTGTACTACGTAAATAATTCTTAATAATTTTTAATTTAGAAAAGCTACGTTCCCCGGAAGCTACAGTTACTGGTATTGTCAATAAAATTCTAATAGCTACAACTAGATTTGGTAATATCGGGTCTAATTTCTTTTCAAATATAAAATTTAATGATTCTATAGGGCTTAATGTTCCTGAAACTATACTTTGGAATATTTTAATTTCATCCAATAAATCTAATCCTACTATATCAGAATTTGAATGGAAAGTTAAATGCTTTTCAAGGGAAAGACAATTATTTAAAAGATCAGAAGCATTTAATGAAACCACAGAAATATTATGCAAAAATTTTAAAATATTATTGTGTTCCGAAATTTGGTCAAATCTTTCGCTAACAGATTGAATTGCCTGATCAAGGATTTGAAAATAAAATTCAACTTTAAACTTTAAATTAAGAGATGCCATAAAAATCGTCAAAATGTATGGGGCTATGAACAAAAAATCGTCAATCATCATTATGGTTTAATTGCTAAAAAAATTTTGTTTTGTTGCCTATTTGGGGAGATAGGGACCAAAATACATTTTTGTGGATCTCGCAAACTAATGCATAAAAAAAGTAAATATGGATATAAATTATTTCTCTTACCAAGACATAACTATAATCTAAAAATTACATTATTCTTGCTGACACTTAAGAAGTTGTCGTGATTTTCTTTTGTTCAAAATTGAGCGAAAAGCATCTTAACTTCAAAATATCTTATTTAGACTTAAACGCTTTGATACTAATGCCAAGAATATGCTTTGTGTCAAATTTCACAAAATCCGTATATTTTTTTTCAAGATAAGATGATGTTTTTTGAAGTTATCGTGATGGAAACCTACTTTTTTGCACCCAAACTGTACAAAGCATACAAAAAGTTTCTTTCCATATAATTTAGTAAATTTAGAAATAGCTTAATTTTTAATTATAAAATACTAATTTGACGCATTTATGGTGGATTTCGTAAAGACCTTCTGTAGGCGGTCTTAGGACTTAAAGGAAAAAAATGCGAAACATTAATGTCGCACACATTTTATTTTCTCCATTTTAATCTTTGATGTTTGTTTTTTATTTTTTTAAAAAATCACTTGTTTCACCGCGAAACCTCTAATGTTGTGCTTTCTTTTAGATATAATAATATCGATAAATTGTGCATTCATTTTTAGTAGTGTGGAAAATTTATAATTTCGATACCACAAAGTATGTTTGCAAAACATCAAAAGAAAGTGTTTCCAATGTTATTAAAATTTATTGTGTTGCATATTAAAATAAATAAAAAAAAAACATTAAAAAGGTAGAATGATTAAAAGGTACTAAATTGGTCGCGGGGGTACTACGGTACTTTTGAGAATGGAAAAGTACTGAAAATAGTAGCAAAGTACTGAATTTTCCATGCCTGTCATAAATAGAGTAACAGCTCTTTTTTATATTTTTCCTTTAACATAAAAGAGAAACTTATGTTATTTTATTTTGGTGAGAAATTTGTATGAAGAAAGAGAAATTTATATTTTTATATCATCGATATTGAAAAATTCTTTATGAACAGTAAAAATTTGCTGTGCTTGAGGGGTTTTTTTTTCATATAAGAAACGGAAGGGTTGTTATCGATATTTTTCTTTTCTATATTACCTTTGAACAGTGTTCAAATTCTGTGCAATGACAAAAAATTTTATATTTTTCCTTTTTAACATATTTTTTTACACAGTGAAAAAAATATTTTTGCAGAATTTCGGTATTAAATTTAAAAAAAAAAAATTTTAATTTATTTTTATTAATTAGATTTTGGCGCCCTCCAATTTAAGCGCCCAGTCAAACTGTTCATACTGTTCCATAGAAGCGCCGGCCCTGGCTTTACCAACCCATTTGAAGACTTTTGTAAAACAAATTATGTAGTACATTTGTTTGCTTTTCCAACTAAAAAAATATGGATGAACAGAAACGACTGCGGACAATTCAGATATTGATTAAACATTTTATTTTTTAAGATTATTATGGGTCTTCACAATAATATTCAAATATTATAATAAATTTTTTAAATTACGATATTAAATTAGCTAAAAGATAATTTATTACATAAAAAAATACATTAAAATGCTAATTCATTTACATGCATTCAAAAAGTAACATCCATTATCATATTTTTAGTATTGTCCAGTTGGGTGTATAGGCATAGAAGAAGTAGGTGTCGAACTAGGAAAATGTTCTTTCCATTTTGTTGGTTGTGCATGATATTCACCGGAAATAATATTAGCTGTAGCAATTGATCGATTCGCGATACCAGTCAAGCTACTCGAATAAACCTGAGCTGATCGTTCCAAATCTTGTTGAATTGATTGGATGACAAAGTATGCATTATTCGGAAAGAACTCTGATGTTTTCGCGGAAGATTCGGAAGAATTTTGACCACTTGGAGGAGAATTTTCTGAAGAGTGATTTAAAAATGGACTCATGTCCGATGTTTCTTTAGGAACAGCAGCTTCTAGTTTAGGAATTTTTGTTGCATATTTTTTAGCAAATGTACTGCTGTTTGAACTGTTTTCAGCCGCTGGTAACGATGGATCTCGAGAATAAGACATAAGACGTTGCACTATAACTTTATGGGCGTTTTCATCTTTTAGTGGTTGAATGGACTTGGCAGTCGTCTTTGAATCTTGAAGTCCTTGAAGTTCTCTCTTATACTTCATGCGCCGATTTTGGAACCATATTTTAATTTGTTTTTCACAAAGTGATAAACGTTTGGCAATATCAATGCGGCGTGTCCGAACTAGGTACATATTTTGCATAAACTCTTTCTCCAGCTGCACAAGTTGGCTGCTGGTGAAAGCAGTACGAGAACGTTTTATCTTGGTACAAACATGGATGGGCTGTGGTATGAACTCGTTGGGTGAACTTCTTTCTAGTTCAACAACATTGTTGGATGTATTATTTGCTGGATGAGTGAAAGATTGTTCTATATACCCGTATGTGGGGTAGACCTTCTCATTAGGTGGGTGGATTATCTATAAAAACAATTTCAACATGAGTAAAATTACTTGAATTATAGTTTCGTGTCACACATTATCTAACTAACAATGTTGTAGCTCGCCGCAGTCGTTTGATGTACGCTCACTTGGGATGATTGTTGCTCTGGACAGTGATGTATTGTAGACGACATTTTTAAGAAATGGGAACTTCTCGTTGTTATTACTTGCAAATGTAAATAGACACTGATGATATTTCGCTCATACTTTTCTGTTTATATACATAAGTAGTTCGCCTGCAATTTGCGATGAGTAGTACCTGTCCGCACTTTGCAAAATTTGCTAATACAATAACGTCCAGTGCAATAAATATGAGAGCGTATTTTTTAGTTCGTAGCAGGTAGTTAAACATTACACCAATGAAATATTGTTACCTCCTACTCTTGTAGAACTCGAATATTGAGTTTAAGTGCGTATCATATACAAACATACATACATACATATATTTAAAAACAAAAAGGATAAATTGTGATTCAAGTGTATGCATTTTCCATCTTAAACTTCAAATATTATGATTGTAAATTTTTTAAACGGATTGCAACGTAAACAAAGTAAATATTTGTAGAAAATTGTGTCAAAAAAAACTGCATTACATTAACCTTAAAAATACGAGATTTGTTCAAAAATTAAGGTGAGTTTTTAAATTCGCGGCCTACGCAGATTCGGTTAGTGTTTATTTTTAATTTTTTATTGTGGGAACACTCGTCTTGAACATAAGGGCTGACTTCCAAAACGTTCGTATACAAAGTTTGTATACAGTATTGCTACTGTATTTAAATCACATACATATGCAAAGTTCGGAAACAATGCAACAACTATAAAACCGATGCCTTTTTTGCTCTCTTACTGCGTTAAAAATACTTTGCGGCGGCGTTTTGAAATGGTATACATTTTATAACTATTGTACTGCGGCGTTATGAAATGTGATGCTTTGTTCAAACACAAAGCAATTGACGTTTTGGAAGTCAGCCAAGTTTACAGTTCCAGCTTGTTCAGTTTGTTGGTGAGAGGCTATGAACAAGGAAAAATGTTATCGCTTTTTACTAGACTAATTCCACTTTTTTATATCGTAAAGAATTTTCAATAAAAGTATATTATATTATATATAGTATATTTTATTAAAGTGGAATTACTATGCGATATTGCAATTGTTGTAATATTTTGAAAAGATTTTTAGTTTGTTGTTGGGTAAGCAATTCTACATCCCTGCATTTCATTGTTACTCATACCAAATCTTGCTTTAAAATTTTTAGTCTAACTGTTCTTGTTTGTAATAATCATAAAAGAATATTCTTTAAAAAAAATGTTCTGGCCACAGCACGAAAATCCTTTAAATACTACTGGCGACACAATAGAAGCAAACGTTAATGTAATATTCAAAGTCGCTGAAATACAAGTTGCCGTCAAGATAATCTTTGTCGTCGTCCCATAACAATACAGTGGGAAAAGTATACTCTACCACAGTCTAGTGTTTTTTACTGATACTTCGACAAAGGCACCAGCAAAGTAATACACCAAATATTGCATTGTTTCAATACTTGGACATTTCAATGACAAGTGGTTTAGCTCACACCTTGAGCAAGAAAATACGGAACATATGATACGTATATATCATCACAATAGGCAAGTAACATAATATTTGTATGTATGCGCATAAATATGCGTAAATTACTGTTAAAAATTAAATCCTTAACAATTTTCAGTGCGTTGGCCTTGACTAATCCTCAAAATAGACAATAATAAATAAAATATTTCACTTACAGTTTGTCAAGTAAATATTTGAAGAAGGAATATTTTAAGAATTACTCCAACAAATAATTACACTACTTTACACCGAAAATGTACATTTGATGAGTGATATTTTTCATCATGTATTTTCTTCCACTGAGTTCGAAAATCAAGGTTAAATTTTTTATGGAACAGCTTTTGAGATATTGAAATTCTTTCGACGTTTTTCCACTTGACAAATCATATCTCGAGCTAGATTGTCCGATTGGGTTGTTCTTGGTACCCAAATCCAAGGTATGGCGAAGATGACGAACAAATTTGTATAATCGAATTTTTGATTGGTAAAGCGATTCAAAATATATCGATGAAAATATGGCTTATTTTCAAAAAAATCATCTTTTACAGTAATTCTGTGCCGACGGAAAAGTACAAATCGTGTAACAAAAGGCTGGTTTCTCTTCATGTACGTAAAGATGATACCTTTACGTAAGAACTAAGACCAACCAGAAGAAAATCGACCGAAAAAGGACAAAGTTAAAAGAAATTGAGTGAATAAATCCAAATCCCATATTTTCCGAATATATTATTTTTTTCGACAATTTATTGGGTTTAAGCGCTTCCAATACATTCTTGTAATTTTTGTTTGTTGGAAATAGTTATGGCTCTTGCTTTGTCTTCGGTTCCGAGTTTCAGTGTTAATCAGAAAAAAAATTCAATATCGGTATCATTTGCAAATTAGTAAATTTGAGATTTATGCTTAATAAAGTGTTCTTAAAATTTCTTATTCAAAAAACGCTTATTAACTAATCAGTACAGTAATTTAGACTGGCAACATTATTTCATTTACATGTCACTTAAGTTCTAGTGATCAAACAGGGAACATTTAATACGGCTTTAAAGTCTGATAATAATCATCTTTTAAAATACTTTAAGGAATTTTGCTTAATAGTGGATAATAAACATACTTTAACTTTTTCTGAATAACACTGTTTATCTTGCAATCTAATGAACACTATCTAATTACACTATCAAAGTTTCCACAACAAGTGCAGTATTTTAAAGAAATCATTCAATCCCTTCATGTTCTGCAACTAATAAGAGGAAAAGAAAACCACTTCCGTACAAAACTCTTCATATGTAAGACAAAATGGGACTTTACTTAGTTATTTAATAATAAATTTGTAAGAATATCAATAGACATACTGTATCTACATCAATACCTTATTTTTGTAGCACAAAAGTATCATATGTATTTACATTCGTATTTGAATATTTGTTTGTTGGTGCAATTTTTAAAGGTTTTATGCCTGATTTCACACTTTGTTACTTGGCATAAATATGTCTCCCCGTTTTGCATTTCTCTATTTTGTACGAGTACCGCAGAGGCGCCTGAATTTTTTTTCATCGAAATGTGCATACTTACATACATACTTTAAAAATTAATATTAAACTACACTTGTGAAAATGTTTCTTAGCAAATGTTTGATCGTACGGCTAAATTAAAATTATTACCAGAATGTATGATTACCCAGCAAACAGATTTGTTCTTAAATTGAGAATGGTTTTAAATAATATTATATATCAAAGAATGAACGTAAAAATAATAAAAACTACATTCTCAAGAGGGGACGTATTTTTATATGTTAAACATAAGCGAAATTAAATAACACAATTTTAGTTTGTGTATCTTTTATATTTTAAAGTTTCTATTTTAGTGCGACCGTTGGTATGTTTGTTTAACCCTATTTAGATTATCTTTTTAAAAACCGAAAATGCCTGATATATTTTCAATGAAATATGATTACTAAGTTTTTGTTAATTACTGAAGTTGTTCCTTTGTTTTTTACCATAATACATACATATGTACGTACATAATCTTATGTATATATAAACATATTTTTTTAAATTCTGGTGTTTTTATTTCATTTATATTAGAAAATGTAATGAATATTATTTTATTCCAAATTAAAAGCATGCGTCAATTTTTTGCATAATTACGTACGTCAGAATATGATTATCTTTCTAGGGTTAAACCCATGATACAACGAATATAAGGTATATGCAGATATACAAAAAACACCAACTCTATGTATTTTGTTGGTAGAAAATTTAATTTCGGAAGTCAAAAGTATAAATATGTATGTGTGTATGTTTCAAAGTGTGACAAAAATATATGTAAATAAAAATTATTTATTCATATACGAAAAAAAAACAATTGCTCTAAAATTTTTCCTGAAGACTTCTTTCCACGATTTTAGTTTGGTTTCAACTTTGGGAACTTTAAAAAAGGTTCCTTGCAATAGCTCTAATGTTTTTTACATATCACATCCATTTTGCACAAATGCAAACTCATATTTCTTTCGTATTAATTTTCAAAAATTTTACAATTTCTTCATGAACGAATATATTTTAACTTAATTTAATAAATAAATACAAATCAAAATTTGACACCCGAAATTAAAAACAAGTGGTTTACAACAATTGTCAGCTGGGCTTCTAAGCCTACCTTATAGTCCATTGTATCATGGTTCAAGCCGTAAAATAATAACGCTTAAGCTATAAGGGGCTGTGCAGTGCAAGCGGATGCAAATCCCCTTGACCTAAAATGGAAAAAGTATTTTGATAAGAGAGTGAAACGAACAAGAATGTTAGCAAGTTCCTTTTCAAGAGAAGGTTCTCTATCAGCAATAAGCTGATACAACAGTGATGGGTTTTAGGTTTTTTTGTTTTGGGCCAAATTGACAATTTTAAAGGGCCGAAATAGCTTCGAGAGGGCCAACAAAACTTTTTTGGAATATATTTGATAACAAGCTTTTTATTTAAATAAAAACAATAGTAGTACTAATACAGTATATGTGTATTATTTTAAATAAATTTAAACAAATACCATTACTCAAAAGCAACACGAAATTTTTTTTCAATACAAATTTTATTCATCAAGAATTTTTTACCGTTAGACAGTCTACTTAGTTTTTTTTTGTGTTTACTTGATATTGGTACTAGCCTAGGCGAATTCATAACAGGTGACCACACTAATAGAACAAGTACAACATAAAACATAAAAACAAGTTTTCGTAAAATCATTGTACAATGTCAAACTCAATAAGCAAATAGTGTATTTCCGACAATGATGAAAATTTTTTTTTTTTTTTTTTTGATAAATTTTGTTATTTATTGAATCTTCAATTATAGATTAAATTATCAATAAGTTTTTCAAATCTTAAATCTAAAAAATATTAAATATAAGTTTAGCCGATGCTAAACAAAATTTTTAATTTCAACGGTTAATTTATGTTGTTTTACATCTCTTGTGTACGGCTGAGAAAAAGAGTATCCCTCCTTTTCAGCCGGGTGTGGCAGCTATAATTTAAAATATTGCGTGCAAGTACATTTGGGTGCACCTCAATTTTTTTTTATAGATATGTTTTTTAGCGTTTTTTGAAAATACTGTCTTCACCAACGGAACATCTAGATCTTTATGAATTCGATGATTTCTGACATACCAGGGGGCTGCTGTAATTGTACGTAGAATTTTATTTTGTCGCCTTTAAATTTTTTCGACATTTGATGCTGAGGCAGTGCCCCATAACTGGATTCCATAGAACCATATTGGTTTCAGGGTCGCGTTGCATAATAGTAGTTTACAGTCTAGGCTTAGTATAGAATTTCTTCCAATAAGCCAATTCATTTGGGCTGCTTTTAATTTCATTTGTGTTACCATGCGATTTCCATGTTAAACGACGATCAAGATGAACGCCTAAATATTGGACAACAGTGTGTTGCGGTATGGTCTCGGTGTTAATTTGTATAGGCGGTCATGTTTCCTTTCGCAACGTAAAAGTTACGTGTACACATTTCTGCTCGTTAACTTTAATACGCCATTGTTTGAGCCAATTTTGCAATTTGGATATATACCCTTGTAAATTGTGGGAAGCTTCTACGGGATTTTCGTGAACGCTTAGAAAAGCTGTATCATCGGCAAATGTTGATGTATGAATGTTACTGCTTAACGGTAAGTCAGAGGCATATATTAAATAAAGTAATGGACCGAAGATACTGCCTTGGGGAACTCCGGCTTCGATGATGAAAATGCAAAAATAAGTTAACAGCTGTACTTATAAGTTCGTCTGTAATGAATTCGCCTTGGGTACTAGCACATTACAGGTTTGCAAATAAAAGTAAGGAGTTTTTTTTCTTGACAAACGAAACAATGATGTAAACAAAAGTAGGGTTCGAAACAGGGAGAAAATGCCATTGAAAATGTACTGAACGCTTTCAGTACATTTCAAACCGTTCGAACGATTTGAAGCTGTTAGTTGAATTTGGAGCTGAAAGGGCCAAAATAGTTGAGGAAGTACCATAGGGACATCAAACATTCAAGAGTGCCACAAATGGCCCAATTGTGCCACATTTTCCATCACAGTGATACAAAGCTGCCAATATAATATAAATGTTACGGCAATGATAACTTAAAATATTTTGTGTTATTTAAACGAAAATAACATAAAAAAATTAAAATAAAAAAATAAATTGATGTGCTTTTATATTTTTACTCGGTATGATAACGTTTTGGGCTGGTAATTTCATTTTCATTTTTATTCTTATGATATATTTATTTAACGAGAATAATATATCCGCTCAGCCTTTCACACTTTTATGCTACCCACAGTTACCTTATCAGACTACCAGTCAGAAACAATATTCTAACGTATTGATATCAAACGCGACTATTGCTCAGCAACAACCTAATAGACAATTTTCATATGCTAATATTTTAAAAAGTAACCAGACTACGGCGCAAAAACCTGTACCAGCAAATGAAGAATCAGGGCCTAATTTTAGTCGTATTGAAGCATCGATAGAGAGCCTTATACAAACAGTAAATACTTTTACTCTCAACATGTCCTGTATGATGCAGGAAATATTGAAAATGCAGTCTACCTTGTTGCAGGCTGTATTAAAAAAACCATGTACTTAAGAATCTGCTTTTGGAACGCAAACGACATCTGCCAACATAAAAATGAAATAGAATATTTTCTTCTGGATAAACAAATCGATGTTATGCTTATCTCAGAAACTCATTTGACGTCTCGAAGTTATTTAAGAATTAGTGGATATAATTTCTACGACACCAAGGATCCTCGAGGTAGAGCTTCTGGTGGCTCTGGAATCCTAATAAAAACTTGAATAAAACACTACCTGTTAAAGGATCTTCGTGAAGAATGTCTTCTGTATTGAAATTTTTTAATAAAGGCTTGTTATATCATCTGTTTATTCTCCTTTCAGGTTTTAAATTTCAGAGAGTCAATATACAACACTGGCGACTACAATGTTAAACACACATTT
Organism: Lypha dubia; assembly: GCA_947311025.1. NCBI lineage: Eukaryota > Metazoa > Arthropoda > Insecta > Diptera > Tachinidae > Lypha > Lypha dubia. Next base: position 67,367,999 of record OX371260.1, read on the forward strand.
TGAGGTTCACGTTTAATTAGTCCTAAGGGTCGTGTTTTGTTTGACACAGTGTATGTAGTTTCAAGTGGTCAGCCAACATTTTGGCCAATAGATCGACAAAAATTCTTGATGTTATCGACTTTGGAATATTGAAAGGAAAGCCCAGCGAAATGATTGAAGTTAAAGCATCTTTGGATTTATCTTTAGATCACTCGCCAACTATTGTCACTACATTTTCACACAAAACTTCAACACCTACAAGTAATTTACTGATGACGTCTGCACGTGACATCTACACCTTCTGACAGAGATGATTCTATTAGGTTGTTTGAAGCTCATGTTAAAAAAGCTGCTCTTAGTGCTTCTTCAAATCAAACAAATCAACAGGTGGGATTCAACAATATTTTTTCTGTGGATGTAGGAAGGCTATTGACTGGGAAACGGGGAGCTCCACGAGAATTGCAACGTTTCAGATCGCCTTAGCTAAAATTAAGACTTAAGGAATGTACCAAACAGCTTAGAAAAGTTTTACAAACAGAAAAAACTGCTTCCCTTAAAAATTTTCTTCAAGAACTAGATGCAACAAACACAGATTACACGGTGGGACAAAAAAAAATTCCCGGAAAGTGATATTATTTTTCTGATAGGTATTATTGAGTACAACAAGAATCTGTATTTGAGATATGCCAGTCACATCAGAATTTTGAGATACGGATAAAAAACCGGTTTTTCGTACCTCTATGCACTTATAAGCCAGTAAATTACTTGTTTATTAACCGATTTTCAGTTTCTCAACGGATTCGGAAAGAAGAAACTAGTACCTTTAGAATGGTGTATATATCGTTATGGTTGGCTTAAAAGCTCTTTGTGTATTTCTCCACCAAACACATTTTTTCCCCACTTTTTTTGACATTTTTCAACTTTGGCGATATTTTTACGCATTATTTTATAAAGGAACCGTAACATTTTTTAATTTATTCAAAAAATATATTTTTTTGTGAGTAAAACGCAACTTTGTTTAAAAAAATCTGTTAAAAATTGACTGAGTTATTCAACTATTTATTAAACCTAAATTTTTACAAAAATAAAATTTTTAACTATTTCAGTCAAAAATGTGTGCAACATTAAGAAAATTCAAAGTTCTACCGTCAGTTACTTTGCCCTTTTCTACGCCTATGACTTGGCATCATCAGCTTTTTCATAAGCCAGATGATTGTTACTTTTGTCAAACCAATATTTCAGGCTACACTTTTAAAACGCGCAAAAGTGTAAAATATGCAAATGTTGTTACTGTTACAAAACCTATATATGCAAATGATGAAGTTCCGACAACTAGCACATCTGCTGTTGAAAGAGTTGGAAGAAGAAGAGTACCTTCCATCCAAATCCACTACAACGGAATGGCATTTAATTTCAAACGCAGATTTCAACGATTTCATTCACGATTTGAATTTGTCAAAACGACAATCTGAAATACTCGGTTCACGGGTGAAGCAGTGGAATTTGGTGGAAAACGATTTTCGTGTAACCTCTTGTAGAAGGAGTGGCCGTACTTTGTTACTTGAAGAAAGTTTTAAGACTGATCACAATGACAGTAATCTTGTGTATTGCGTTGATGTACCCAAACTATTTTCGGCACTGAATCACAACTATAAGGCAGACGAATGGCGACTTTTCATTGATGGTTCATGTAAAAGTATGTTTTCTTATAAAAAAATAGTTTTTATTTAAATTTTAAATCTGTATTGTTATATCTAGGCTTGAAAGCTGTTTTATTACATAACCAAAATCAATTACCATCAGTTCCAATCGCATATGCGACAAGCACGAAAGAAACTTACGAAGTGATGAAAAAAATACTTCGATTCGTCAGCTATACCACTCATAAATGGAAAGTCATCGCTGATTTAAAAGTTTTAACAATTTTATTTGGTATGCAAGGGGGTTACACAAAGCATCCATGTTATCTTTGTGAATGGGATAGTCGTGCACCGAATCAGTATGACCGTAAAGTATGGCCATCTCGTGAGGCGCATCAAATAGGCAGGAGAAATATTTTAAACGTTTCATTAGTTTCACCTGAGGATGTTATTCTGCCACCACTGCATCTGAAGCTGGGATATATGAAACAACTTTTTTATGTAAATATACAGTGATAAAGAAGTGATAAACAAAACAAATAAAAAAACAATACTTTTACATGAATAACTCAGTCAATTTCTAACGGATTTTTGTTAACCTTTAATTAGGCGCATGAGGTCAAGAGAAATTAAAATTGAAAAATGTATACTTTAAAATGTTCGGAGCGAACTTGTTTTTTCTAATTTTATATATTATATTTTAAATAATCAGAATATTGCTGGTCACTTCAGAGAGAAACTGATGATGCTGAATTAAAAAAAATACGGTCAAGCAAACATTTTTGACTGAAATAGTTAAAAATTTTATTTTTGCAAAAATTTAGGTTTAATAAATAGTTGAATAACTCAGTCAATTTTTTAAAGATTTTTTTAAACAAAGTTGCGTTTTACTCACAAATAAATATATTTTTTGAATAAATTAAAAAATGTTACGGTTCCTTTATAAAATAATGCGTAAAAATATCGCCAAAGTTGAAAAATGTCAAAAAAAGTGGGGAAAAAATGTGTTTGGTGGAGAAATACACAAAGAGCTTTTAAGCCAACCATAACGATATATACACCATTCTAAAGGTACTAGTTTCTTCTTTCCGAATCCGTTGAGCAACTGAAAATCGGCTAATAAACAAGTAAGTTACTGGCTTATAAGTGCATAGAGGTACGAAAAACCGGTTTTTTATCCGTATCTCAAAATTCTGATGTGACTGGCAAATTTCAAATACAGATTCTTGTTGTACTCAATAATACCTATCAGAAAAATAATATCACTTTCCGGGAATTTTTACTTCATTCTTTTTTGTATCACTGTGTTATTCACTATGGACGAATTAAATGGCAGGTGATATGCAAACCTCTGTTAAGAGCCTCGAATGGTGACTGGGGCAGAACTGATCCTGAAAAAGGTGCCCTTTTCCATAAAAATTTAAAAAATATATCTGCTGATATTGTGAAATTGTCACCAGTCTGCTGATGTTTTGTTCGTTGGGTTATTATTGTTTAAATTGTGTGAAAGCACATATATTATTTTAATTTACAATTTGTTCCTAATTCTAAAGAATAACAGAAAAGTCAAGTGGTACGAACAAAATTTAATGGGTTTAAATTTCAGTATCGCATTTTCAATTCACATGGAAGATTTGGGATAAATTTGTTTTTACAACCACGCAACTATAGTAAAATATTAAGAATTAAATTTTGACTTCATTTTTATTCTCAAAGTGAAAAATATTTGTTCTACTTACACACTTCGATCTTTTTTATATAAAATTAAGTCCATTTTTCCGAGTAGAATATCGGAAAAAATAAAAGCACTTATTTGTAATTGTTATTTTTATATAAAACTGGCTGAGCGCCTCGGCTTCGTACGGAAGCTATTTATTTGGTTGCCCCTAAATTGAAGAAACTTGGCAAAAATATGTGTTATGGTCATAGGCATGTATGAAAATAAGAAAAATCGGACGAAGGGGAAAAAATTTCCCCTTAGAAGAACTAATCCTACTTCCGAAAAATGAAATTTTGTTTTCCCGTACTTTTGCTTAGAAAATGGAACTTTTAACGTCGGCGAAAGTTCAAAAACCTAAACTTGAACCCAGGAGATCGTAAAATGCCATATTTTCCCTGCCCCCTTTTGTGGGCGGTGACATAAAATATTTTTGCACAATAATGTTAATATTACAAGGAATGAATTACTTACGCTTTAATACCATAAAAATTTAATTTTTGAGCTTTTATACGAAGGGGGAGGTATCCCTCCAACGCCCCCCCCCCCCCTAGCAAAAGAAACGTCCCTGTCAAAAATATTTTTTTCTAGTTTCCACAAAATATTTATTTTCACACTTTTATTTCGAGGAAAGGTTTCTTCCCAATGCCTATCCAATCCCCACCACCCAAATATATTAATAAAAATACAATTTTGTAATTTATTATATTTAATAGTATATTTAATTTTTCTGAAATTAATTACTTTATTCATAATAATAACTTATTTATAATAGTAACAATAAATTTAATTTAAAATAATAAATAACTTAATAAATTAAATAACTTCTATTTTTCGTCTGTTTCTTCAAAGACCTCTGTCGAATCTGAATCCTCTTCAGAGTAAATCCTCAATAAAAAAAAAAATCTGAGTACCAGAGGCCAGATATGTTTATTTTTTATATATTTTTGCTCTTGTTTTTAATAATAATAAAAAAGTTGTACATTTATTTTGCTCCATCAAATAACGTCATTTACAACGCAGCTGCACAGGCAGCTAAAAACTGCTATAGGAGCAGGTGTCGCGGAGTACTGGGCGAAAAGGAAAACAAAACACACATCACACATACATATATTCCTAGAATATGAGATATGTATACATATGTATGTCAAAATATGTTTGCATGTATATACATGTACGTCACTGGGCATCCTGCATTATGGAGGCATATACTCCAGCCCATTGTACTGTGCACAATAATTTTTGTAATTATATGATGATGTAAGGAGGGGCGATGATAATTATTGGAGTGACCAAGTCCTGCCCGAGTCCCAGTCAAAAATATGTGTGTCCCAATCGTTTATTTATTTAGTAATGTTAGTATTTTTTTGTGTATTTGCTCGTTAGGCTTGATAGTAATGGTTGATCTGAAAAGAGATATGTAAGTATGTAAGGAAATAAAATTATCGATAAAATATATACTGGAACGATACCATCCTTACCAATAACTTTGTAGATTCTGAAAAATAAGAAATATATAAAATTAATTAACAAATTGTATTTACCATGTGCCTTCTTGCGAGAAAATGTCTGCACAAATTAGGTCTGTTTATGTATGGTTACAAGTGGCAAACACGATAGGGTTGACATGTGTTCCATTGTGTATTAGCTGTGTGTAGTAGCAATAAAGTTGTTGTTGGTTACGCAAGAATTTTTTTTGTAAACATGTATGATGCCAATTCCACCGGTATTTTTCTTTAGATTCAAATTTATGAATGGAACGAAAATATTGCTAAAAATTTTGATTAGGTGCTAATCGGGTAGGAACAGAATAAGTATAAACAGATAACAAATAATTCTAAAAATAACAACTATACAGATATAGAAATTATTGGAATAACTAAATAAAAATGAAGAATCTAGAAGGAATTCGGTATTCCGCTAAATAAATAGGTACCGTAGATTATGCATTTTTTTTTTTTTTGAGGAATGTGAAATGAGACCGATAAGAAGTTTCGACGGTCAGTCGAGAGTCAGAGATCAAAAAGTAAAGTTTAAAAAACAAGATCCTTTTCTAAAATAAAAAGGCAGAAAAGAAAAATAAAATATGTACGGGAATTATCTCCTTAATTTAAAAAAAAAAAAATAGGATTCAAGAGAAAGACAGTTTTTGTACCTTGAAGAGAAAATTGGCCCAATTAAGGTTGACAAAGTTATAAACCGTGGGAACGGAAAGAAATCCGATAAGGGTGAGATACGTCCAAAGTAAGAAAATATCCTGGTCGGATTTCGAAATATTTGTAAAATTTGTCCTGAGGAAAAAGGGATAGGTATTTAATGCCGCGATGAAGACCATAGTAGTTGGGTGAGGATAAAAAGGAAAATAATCCTGAACTGCAGGTACCAAGATTAGATAAATCATTCAAAATATAAAAACATATGAAAATATAAAAATATAAGAATATAAAATATATATATATATATATATATATATATATATATAGAAATTAAATTCTGCAAAAACAGGAAATATTTTAAATTGGAATAAAGTAAGTTTTAAGAAAGAAAGAAATTTACTAAAAGAATTAAGAAAAACAATAAAGGTAGATTAAGTTATCGTGTGTTAATGTGAAAATTGATGTGTGATATTGTGTGTGTTATGTGTTGAGATTCGTCCTTCATAGAAGAAAAGAATTATATTGTTGGTCACAAACTGGCCGCGCAAGAATCGTAACTTCAAATAGGTAAAAAAAAGATTAAAAAAGCAAAAATATTAATTTCATTTTATTTTAAACTCAGGGAGCTTCTTTAGGTAATAGAAGTCCTTAATAATACTCGGTCGCTCGTCACTTAGAGAGAGAAACCCAAAAATTAATAGTTTGAGACCTAGAAGAAAAGAAAAAAAAAAAGAAAGAAGAAGAATAGAAAATTAAAGATCATAAAAATTATAAAAGAAGTAGACAGTGAAGGATGTGTCTTTTTATTTATGTTACAAATATTACTAGTTAACAGCCTAACCCACGATTTCGATCGATATCGCTCGCTTGCCTTTTCAACGACAAACAGCTGTTTTGCGCCCCACTAAAAGTTTTCAGCACGACAAGTCGATCGACAATGAAAGCGAGCGATAACGTAAGCATTTTCATACAAATTTGGAACCCACTATGAAATAACATGCGACGACAACTGTCAAAATGAGGCACTTGTATTTTATTGTCGACAACTTAAATTTGATTGAATTTTTAAATAAATATATAAATTTTTAAATAATAATACTTTTTAAATGGAAAATAAGTGGTAAGTATTGTAATATGTAATAAAGTTATTTTTAATAATCACTTACATATAAATGTATGTACATATGTATGTATTTTTTGTTTAGCATAAAAAAATCAATTTTGCAGCAGTTGCAGGTGCTTGTTGAGCATATGGAGGAAAATCCTGACTTCGCTAGAGGATCTTGCGTGTTTGGGAGCAATAAGATGTCTATGGAGCAGCAGTGGATACTCTTAACAAATAAATTGAATTCCCATGGACCTCCTGTGCGTACAATTGCTGAGTGGAAAAAGGTGAGAATTTTCATAAAAATAAAAAAAATCTTTTAAATCTAATGCAATTTCAGACCTGGACCGATTTAAAATCTCGGACAAAAAAGAAAATTGCGGAGAACAGCAACAGTTTGTGCGAAACTGGTGGTGGTCTCTATAGGGTGAATCAACTTTCGGAATTGGAACAAATTATTGATCGAACTTTGTTTTTGTCCAAAGCCGCAGTACCTAGTGGCAAGGTTTTTGGATTTGTGACAAAAACAAGTTCGAAAACCATTGATCCAATAGAAAGCTGCTTCACACAGTTAATAGATACACCACCCAGGAGTAGCAAAGAAGTAGCCGTTGTTACTCCCTCTATAAAAATGCAGCAGCTAAATGAAGAAATAGCTGTGCATTCGCCTCATTTGCAACATCAAAAAAGACGGCAGGAGGACATCGATGTTCCATTGTGTTCTTCCTCAAAAAAGAGGAAAACAACGGAGGACCAAAACAGCCTCATTCGCCGCCAGATAAAAGTTGGAGAACAGACAGCTGCTATAGCAAAAGAGCAGTCGAATGCTACAATCAAGTTGGTTGAAGCTACGAAAGCAATTGCTGAAAGTGCAAAGAAAATTGCGGATGCTGCAGAAGCTCAGGCTGCAGCAACAAAAAGGCAGAATGAAATAAGCCAGCAAGTCTTGGTTGCCTTAGAGAGTATTGCGAAGGCTCTGGCGGAGAAAAAAGCAGTTTGATCATTTTTTTATTTATTTATTTTTGTTGTTTTTTTTTCTTGTACTGTTTTTAAAAAAAGTAACAATAGTGTTGAATTAACCACGTTGTGAATAAATAAAACAGGACTTTCTAGTTGTAATTCTTTATTACAAATTACTAATTAATAATTACTTTATTAATGAGAACTTATGACAATGTTTTGCAAAGAATGTTGAATGTTAGCTAATCTATGTACATACATATGTATACATATGCATTTCGTTGGTGGTTATATACCAAGTCATCATTAGATCTTTACTATTCATGTTTAAAAAGTTAAAAAAAAGTAAACAGATTCATATGGAATGAAAATTATTATTTTTTATAATGATTTTAAAGTTTTTTAAAAACGATTTTGCATGTGCTATACTAATTCGTCAATATAATTTGCGAGTTTATGTATGAGTATGTGTTTTGGAACTTTTTAAACATGAATGGTAAATATCTACTAATGACTTGGTATTTAGTCTTGTATGTATGTATGTATAGGTAACAAACAATTGAATTGACAAATTTATCTCTTTTTTAAATCTTTATGGTGACCCTGAAAAGGGCCTTTTATGAAATAATTTTACAAATTTACAGCAACGCTCCTTCGAATTGCAGCCGCAGTAACGTCCTCCTCTTCTTCGTTATTTCCTTCAGCAGTGTCATCACGCAATTCTGTTTCCACAATTTCTTCCACACATCTATATTTAATACACATGTTGTGAATCGCACAACACGCGTTTATTATTTTTGTGCATTGTTCAGGGGAATAATGCAGTCCTCGTGAGCCCAGAATGCATCTAAATTTGTTCTTCAGAACACCGAAGCATCGCTCCACTATGTTGCGTGAACTTATGTGCTTCGCATTAAACCGTCTTTCATGGCCGTCTCTTGGGTTTCTGAATGGTGTCAACAGATACGGTTTCAGCTTGTAACCACCATCCCCTATTATAAAAAAACAAAATTATTTTAATAGCTCTTACTTGTTTATAAGTATGTATACATATGTATGTATGTAAGTAAGTATGTATGTATGTCTAAATAAATCAAATGCATTACCAAGTATCCAAGTATTGCGTTTTCCTTCTTCGAAGGATTGTTGTAGTTTTTGGTTGGGCAAACTGTGTTCCCATATGAACGCATCATGATTGGAGCCGGGATGCCTGGCGTCAACAAACATGATGTTCATTTTATGGTCACAAATCTATGTATGTAAAAGAAAAAAATGGTAAACAAATCAACAATATGCTGTAAATATTCTTACCATCATTGCGTTTATACTATAGTAACCTTTTCTATTATAATATAAGCGCTTAATTTGGTCTCCTGGGGACTTTATGCGAATATGCGTTCCATCAACGCATCCTATTACACCCGGTAGTCCAGAACGGTCATAAAAACTTCGTTTTATTTTGCTTTCCTCTTCCGTTTGTGGCATCTGAATCCATTGTGGACAAATCCAATCCTCAAACAGCTCTAAGCATTCACAAATAGTTCTTTGAACTGTTGATCTAGCTGTTGAGGAGATTTTTTCATTGCCAACAGTGCGTTGATAGCTCCCTGTAGCCAAGAAACGCAAAAACGTGGCTAGTTTTATATCTGGCCGAATCTGGGTGCTGCGGGATGCTGGTGTCCATTTCTGCTGCAACGTCTCCAACAGCAGGACAAAGATGTCTTTTGACACACGAAAATTTCCCACAAATCTAAAACATACATATGTATTCATACATATGTATACATACATACATTCATATGTATGTATGTACATATGTATATATATGGTTAATAAAGGCATAAACTTTCATACGTACATACCTATGTAAGTATGAGCATATATAAACGTTGTAGAAAGAAATGCATGTTTGATGTTGTTTGGGTTGTTCTTTACATCATACATACTGTGTTCATTGTGGTGATGCCACGATGAGTACACATGGCCGAACTATAAAGACTAGCGATCAACTACGAACTAAACATAAACACAAAGTGGATCATGTGTTATAAGCATGAACACACGATGATCTATTCTACTTACTGATGTCGGAGTTAAATTAAAACTGTGTTAGGAAAAATAATTGTGTTCGAACATGATGAACACATCAGAATTCTTATATGAAAAATATGTATGTACATATGTAGATAATGCAGCACTTTATTATTTATGTACATATACATACATACATATTAGCGGAAATCACTCTTGGTTGAAAACTACTCTTGCATCCGTTGCAGATCTTGCATGTTTAGCTTATTTACATATTTTGATTATGTTTGTACATCTCTATTTTTATGTAACGCACATGTACGAGTACTTACTCATTCGTTGCCATATCCAATACATTTGAATTATCTCGCAATCTCCTGCGAGACAAACGCTCCTCCTCCACTACTTCATTGGCATCATCCAAAAAATAAACTGCAACACTTAAGTTCATATTAATGCACTTTTTATGTTTGTATGTATATAATACAAATTTTATTTTAAATTATGTATGTATGTAAATTCTATTTTGATAAAATAACACAAATTCACAATCACAAAATTTTTTTTTTCGTTTATTTATAAAATGTTTGTCACTTTATTAAAATATAAACAACTTAAAGAAGCACAGAGTTTCATTTTGAGTGCAACATTTTTCACATTTCGGCGCTTTTTCTTATCAATATAGCGTTTGATATGTGAAACTTTTGATGTGGCAATATATAAATTTGACAATGAGAAAATGGATAGTATTTTATTGTATGTTAGTATAAGTCAGTATCATTTTAAGCTAGAACAAAAAAAAATATTATGAATAAAGTATCTGTTAGTAAAATTAAGGAAAATGAATAAGTCGGAGTAAATTATTTAATATGGGATTGGTAAGTCAGAAGAGGTGAAGCGGGACAGATATAGGGGTTTGCAAAAAAAAGATATCAGAGGAAGTAAAAATAATTTGTAGCCATGGTTGGGAATGGGTGATTGGAGAAGAAAATCTAACTCCCTATTACTGAATTTCAACGTCTTTATAGTAAAATGATTTTTTTTGTGTTGATAAATAGATTTTTTTATTTGTAACGAATTCGGTAAGCAGAAGGGTTGAGAAACCACGCAACTGAGGAAACCGCAGGAACTAGCAGGGCCGGTGACAGCATTACCGTAAAATGGTTTCGTAACATGGGTTGAAAATTACTGTTTCGCATTACGCATTTCTTTTTTTAAACAGGTAACAGTGTTATGTGTAATAATTTAAATAAAAAACATATACGTAGTATGTATAATTATTAAAAACTTAAACATTTTATGACTGAAAAAACGGTTTCTTACTCATACATACATACATATGTACCCATGCAAGATGTTCAAAAACAGAAAAAAGGTGAAACTTTCAAAAATTCCCCAAAAAAATGGCGCAAAAATGCTTAAGGTTTTTTTTCAGTCTAAAAGTAGTGATTTTATATTTTATAGTGTATTATACCATTTTTACGAACTCGGTTAAACTCACTTTTAAAAACCTTTTGATATTATTTTTTTTTGACAAAAAATTTAACAAAAAATCCTTGTTTTTTAATTTCGAAAAAAATTTTTTATCATAAAAATTTAAAATAACATTTTTCTAAAAATTAATATAAGCAGGTGTTAAATATAGCTTTTCACGGAGAAATTAAATCAATGTAAAATCTTTATTCGTTTAGCCGCAAAAAAATATATTGTAAACGTCTCAAAACCCTAAAAAGTCAGTAAAAGCGTATGTAATTTACTCAACTTTCCTGAATTTTACAGTGTCGCAAAAGGCAAATCGCAAGCAAAAGCCTTATAAATTCACTATACGATGCAGAATTTTGTTGTCTGTCGAGCTGCGTACTTAAATTTTTACATTTCTTAAATTTAAGTTTTGGCCTAATGTCCGGCTAGAATGGCCAAATACACCTACAGTGCGCCGGCTCAAATCGGCTTACGGCTGAGCCGAAAATTGAATTTATTTGAAGTTTTCATGCGATCAGAGGAGTTTTTATTGTCAACGAGTTGAGAATATTAGCTTTGTCTTTATTCGGAACAGTTTATTATTTTTGTTTTGTACAACGAAATAAATTTAATATATTTTTTAATATAAGTACATACATACATAAATAAATGATTGCACAAAACACAGATGTTTTGGTATCAGTTTTGTATGATAGTGTGGCACCTACAACACTATTTTGAAACGATTTTTTACAGTCGATCAGATTATTGTAAAATTTTCCTTTGAATGAGCATTTATGTACATCCGAGATGAATTTTTAAGCGGCACAGTTTTAGTTCTTTTGTTCACACACGGGATTATTTCATCTGGCATTAAAAGAATATGTACGTGTACACAGCTTTGTATGTATTAGAGTTGTTCAGGGTTTAAAAAACTATTACATTTACTAGAAACTCTCTTTATATTTCATAATTTTATACTAAGTTCACACTTGTGTTTTTAAACGTGTTTAAGGCAAATGTTTTAGAATCTAAACACAACCGTTCACATTACATTTGAGATGTTTAAGATTAACGTTTCGTCAGCTGATTATTGTGTTTTTGTAATATTGCGAGTTTGAGGAACTAATATTATATTACAACTGGAAAGAAATATCAGTAAAAAACTATTATTTATATTATTATTTTCTTTCTCATGAAATTTGTAAAATTGCTAGCCTATTAAAAGGTGAAATATATGTTATATGCATATGGAATTTTTATTTTTTTGATGTGACGTCATATAACAGCATGGAAAAATGACAGAGTTGGTGAAAAATTTTTGACGTGGCGCCATTTAATAGCAATACAAACATTACAGAGTTGTCAAAAAACGCACTGAACACACTCCAAATATATTTGTAACCCTGCCTTTTGCGTGTTTAGCGAGATGTTTAAATCTAAAACTTGTCATTTGAGATGTTTAACAAAACAATTCAATGTATGGTAAAACATATCAAAATCGAAGTGTTTAAGCTCTTAAACACGAATGAGACGTTAAACACATAAGTGTGAACATAGTATTATGTGAAAAAGAAAAATATTTTCCTGATAACAAATACATTTACAGTTTTCTAAAAAAAAATGTTATACTTGCTAAGTAGCTTACACGCCAGAAATATCTGCATAGTAAATTTTTTTTTACTAGCACACAAAATTAAAATAAAATCTCTGTAATATATGTATTGTTCAGAAAAAAATTCTTATCAATGAAAACTACCCTACAAAAAACGAGTGTACTCTATACATGCGTGTATGGACTACTCCACAATGGAGTATGAGAACTCCAAATGTAGCCAAAGTGTATGAAAAAAACATGGTCCAATTTACATTGCGATGTCCTAGGGCTGGACCACGTAACCCAAACTACTCCGTGTTATTAATCCAAGGAGTACCCACAGGGACTAGTTTCAAAACTACTCTATTTTGCTATTTCATGGAGTACCCACAGGGGAACTCCGGTAAAAATGTATACATACATACATATGTATCTCTGTCACTAATATAATTAAATGATATTTTAAGAACATACAAATGTGTGAATTCAGCCATTACATTATATAAAAATACAAAATAAAATTCAGAAATTGAAAAAACACGAGCTAACTTGTGTTTCTTTAGGCTTCCATGAATTTGTTGTAATTTTAATAGGGGAGCTGCCACAGTTTCAATTTAACTCCAAACATTTTTAGTGTTGCCAAATGGTATTTAACTATAAATGTGTGTACAAATGAAATGGTCCACGGCTGCATTACAAATGAGTAGTCCAAAAACTACTCCTTTTATCTAAAATGGACCATGTACTCCAATAATTTTTGTAGGGTAGGTGTCCATACAATAATGCAAGAACACACATACACAAAATAATTCTTTCAAATAAAATACCGCTATAAAAATACAAAACAACAAAATATTTGCCATTCCCACCAAACACAACCTTGACTGTTATGACAAACATGCCGATCTTAAAATTAGTAATATTTACAAAATTTTCTCTTTGCATCAACAACTAACAAACCTAAAAATTACTCAAATTATGCTTGGATTCAAGAAAAAAATATTTCTGAACGGCAAAAAATAAAAATAAGTGTTGAAAATTGCAGCTTTATAGAATTGTTAACGACTATGTTGTAGACAGCTGTTTTTGACATCGCCAGCATAGCATGTTTTTACACAAACAAAATACATGTAGTACTAGTACTAGTGCACAAACTTTATAATTGGGTCATGTAAATGGTTAAATACACCCTCAATTTAATGTTTGGCAAAGCAACGAACATTTTTCCTAAATATGGCAAGCCTTAAAATTTGTCCCGTTACTTTTGATGAACGCCCATTATTCCTCGCTTTTTTCATTGCAAGTTTTTCTTTATTCGAGTGAGTGCGTTTGTAATAAATTTTAAAAAGTAATATTATAATTTGTGAGTAAAATGACAGAGTCGTCAATAAAAAAAATTTTTGTGATATAAATAATCAAGAAATATATTCCAGCCGTTTGTGAGTCGACTTTCAGCCGCAAACAAAGGTGGATACATATTAGATAAATCCAAAGCTATATACCAAATACCTTGTAACTGCGACGGGATGAATGTATGTAATAAAATATATGTACGTAGGAACGACAAAGTCTAAACTACGAACAAGATTATCAGCACATAAATCAAACTATAAACCCCATAATGGTACAACAAAACAAAAAGCAGCGTTAGCAGCCCACTAAGGAAATAGTGGCCACTATCCTAATATTAATAACACATAAATATAACAAAAAGAAAACAATTACAAAAAAAGATACACAATTGAGATGTTACCAGCGTTGCCATTTTGGGGCTTTTCGGGTATTTTTTGGTGCTTTTTTACTCAAGCAATACCCGAAATTTTGTTAAATACCCGTTTTTGAAAAGCAGGTATTTATAGTGCTTTTAACAATTTCTCACAGTGCTTTTAAGTGCCTTTTAAATAATCAACATTTCTGGCACTGAACAATTTTCCTACTATATTTTAAACCCAACTAATACTTTTTTTAACCAACTGCGTATTATTTGCATCAATATTTCGAGTAGTACTCGCAAGCTGTTAAGAGTTTGAATTCTACAATTTCTCAAGCATTTTTTTTAAATTCGTGCAGAAATTGTTATGATTTAATTGTTTAGCAATGATTTTACTTATAATATACATACATATTCGTTGATTTGTTTGCTGTGCAAATTTAAGCAAGAAAATGCCTTGGTTGTTATAAAGCTGAATAGTTATTATAAGTAATAGAGTTGTCAATTATTCGCCTTTCAACTTTGTTCGAATAATTCAAATAATTGATTTTGTTCGTTCGATCAAACGATTAAAGCTGAAAAATTTTTCGATTAATCGATGAGAACAACGAATAAAAAATGATTTAAAAAATTTATTGATACAAAATTAACATTTCATACAAAAAACTTAAATATAAAATAGTTAATATTTTTATTAACAGAAAAATACATAAAACTGTTAATTCAAATAAACATGCTTCATTCAGTCAAAAAATATAAAATGTTTTTTTTTTTTGTGAAATCAGACAATTTGGGTTGTTCTTAAAAAGTTGTTCAAATAAAAGTTGACTAAATTTTTTAGCTTTCAAACGATTTTTGGTTTTGGTTTTTGAAATAAATCTTTCGCTAATTGTCGAGGTAGGTGATATTTTCCTCAAATAGGAAAAATGGCCCCAATGAAAAATGGCCCCAAACTGAAAAATGAAAAATGGCCCCAAACTTTTTACATTGATAACAACAATAATTATTTTTGGGGCCATTTTTCCTATTTTGGGGCCATTTTTCATTTTTATTTTTCGAATTTGGGGGGATTTTTCCTAATTTGGGGCCATTTTTCATTTTTGTTTGGGGCCATTTTTCATTTTTCGTTAAATGAAAACAAAAATGAAAAATGGCCCCAAAATAGTGTAAATGATATAAATACCACAAAAAACTCATTACATCAAATAATGTATTTTCAAAAAATGTATTGCAACTCAATTTTTTGAAAATAATCCAATATTTTAAGATATTTGAATTTTATTACTAAAGTTTTTCCGCGTAGCCGGCCTCTGGCCGGGCTTAGGGATTTTCTCCACCATGGTATTTCCCGACACGGCGATATTTAGTAAAGATTTTCTGCATTGCATTGGGGTGCTAGGTCAAAATAAAAATAAGGTACGTATGTAATGCAGTGCAGAAAATCTTTACTAAATATCTCCGTGTCGGGAAATACGATGGTGGAGAAAATCCCTAAGCCCGGCCGTAGGCCGGCTATGCAAGGGATTGTAAATAAATTCATGATAAAGAGATTTACTTCGACAGAGTCGCACAAAAAGCATGAAAAGCCAATAGATCCAAATTCAAGTTTTTCAGTACAACCAAGGCTGTCTTTTGATCCACCAGACCCAAAACAAAATTAGGTTAGTGCTTTTTTACCTGTATTTTTTTCATTTTTACCCTTTTTTACCCTATTACCATGGGCTCACAGTGCTTTTGATGCTGCAAGAGTTGGCATCACTGGATGTTACATATAATCAACCAAGAATGATTAAATAAAGATTACGCCATCACGCAGGCATAAAAAAACATTTCTGCGCATGTTGGAATTCTGACGTCACTCAAGCTGTGTTCTCATTGGCTAGTAAAATTCAGCTGTAGAATTATTATGTTTGTGTAAAAACATGACAGTGGAACAAATTGTTATTTTTCTACCTAAATTTTCTAAACGTTCTGACCGATGGAAGTGGGAATTGTTTTTTTCATTAACAGCCTGTAAGCCTTGGCACTTGCTGAGTATAAGGTGATTGATTGGGCAATGTCTGACTCAGTAAAATTCTGTCTTTTATCACCGCTTTTTAATTTTTTTATTTGACCTTCAGTGAACAAACGTCTCAAGGCCTTCTCAAGATTAACGTTTGCAAAGCTTAATTTCTGAATACGGCATGATAAATTTTTTATAATGACATCACACTGACTTTTTGCTATTTTCAGCCTACAATTTTCCTTGAGAAGTGCATCTCTAAAAACGATTCAAATAAATATTTGCTTAATGTTAAAAAATGTACATACATTTTCATTTCCAAAGTTTTATTGTAAGTTTGGAGGCCATCTTCTTTTTCAAGATCTTCAAGATCAGTCGGCCGTGGAGCATTTTCCGCGACTAATTTTTCTTCAAAACTATTCGAAATATCATTTTGTTTTTCAGTTTCACATAGTCTTTCATATAGTTTTGCAACTTCAGTTTCATTAGCAGTTTTCGTTTCAATTTCAATAGCACTAGTGTCTAAAGAGGGAACTGCATGGGATTTTAATATTTTTGCACGCCGTTTGCTAAATCCTATTCATAACGCCTTAGTAATGTACTGCAAGAATTAATTTTGTTTTAACTTACCCATTTCAAATTTCAAGTTTCTTTCAAAATCCTCTTGCTTGAAATGTAAAGCACAAATTTTTTCTTTATCCACATTTACAGGCTTCACTCTTTTGCAAAATATTACCCATAACTTCCTTCGAGCTTCATCTTTTGGAAAATTGTAAAACGATACAGCTTTTTGAAAACACAAACGTTTTATTAAAAATACTCAAAATATTAGGTTTTAACATAATTTCTCACTTGTTTTTTTGCTGTTACTTTGTTTGCATTTGCCCACTGCACATTTCATATTTGCTCTCTTTGTTATCTCTTCACTTTATTTTGTTTTTTATTTTTCTTAGTTTTGCAGCTTTTAAACAACCAAATTTAAACACTTTTTTATAATTTTAATTATATTAATATTTTTTATATGTATTTATTATAAAATATGACACGAAATTCGTTGTTTATTAAGCACCGATGAAATACTTTTTTTAGAACTCTCTGAGTAAATTAACTACAGGGCTGCCAACTATTACAAAATACATAAATTTTTTGTAAGAAATTATAAATTTCTCATATGATACAGACTTGGTAACCTTTGCGAGGGGACTACTACGTCATCAAGCGGTAAATCATGCGCAAGGCGTAATCTTTATTTAATCATTCTTGTAATCAACACTCCCTCGAACATACGAATGAACTACAAAACAGACACAGAAAATTGCGCGAATGCATATAAACATACATACATATATTAGCAAAATATAAACAAAATATCTTTTAGTTATTGTCAAACGAAACTTAAATAATAAGACAAAGTATTCTGTTCTTTTTTATTATTTTTATATTTTATTGTAACCATTATGTCCTAACAATGCTTATAATTATTGTTTATTTTTGTATTTTTAAGATCTAGATGTTCCGTTGGTGAAGACAGTATTTTCAAAAAACGCTAAAAAATATATAAAAAAACTTGAGGTGCACCCAAATGTACTTGCGCGCAATATTTTAAATTATAGAGGTCACACCCGGCTGAAAAGGAAGGATACCCTTTTTCTCAACCGTACACGAGAGATGTAAAACAACATAAATTAACCGTTGAAATTAAAAATTTTGTTTAGTATTGGCTAAACTTATATTTAATATTTTTTAGATTTAAGATTTGAAAAACTTATTGATTATTTAATCTATAATTGAAGATTCAATAAATAATAAAATTTATCAAAAAAAAAAAAAAAAATAATTATATTTTGTACACAACAAAATTGTTTAAAACAAATTCTAGGATCGTTAAACGCACAAAACTCCCTCAAGTACTATTGGCGACAATAATCAGTAGAAAAAGAAATGTAAAAGAAGTATACAATAGAACAGAAACACAAGTTGCCGTCGACATATCTGTTGCCGTCACCTAATAACAATGCAAGGCAAACGGTCATTCTATCATAGTCTAGACCTTTTTACTAATACTGCTATAAAGGCACCAACAAGGTAAGATGCAAAATATTGCATTGTTTCAATGTTAAGACATTTAAATACAAAGAGGAGTATATTGTCTACAATTGAAGGTTGTGGTAGTGATTATGGCTATTCGAAATTGTTTCTACACGTGGCGCAAGAGAATGCAGACTAAAATGTGAAGAGAAAAGTGGTATAATATACATACATATGTATGTATGTATTATCGCAGAGGTAGCTTATTACGACCCCAGCGGGATTTACGACACCACGGAACCTGAAATGTCACAAGTTTAAAAGCGTTCCAATCAGAAATCTTTCAAAGGCTTGTGATTCTATACTGCTGGAAACCATTAATAGATCGTACTAGAAAGATCTTAATTATGGGTTTTCGAGACATACGATTTTGAATTGTTAGAACCCTGTGCTCATGGCTATGTTATTTTGGGACCTGCGTATGTTGGAGTGAAATCATACAGAAGTAGATCCCAGGCTAATGCCATAACTGCCTCCGTCGTTTTAAAATTGGCAGGTCTCAAAGTACGTGTCATGTGCACCCTGTTAGAAAAAAATACGAGAAAGGTGGCAGCACCGAAACAACAGCTATATGGTTTGTTTGGTTGTTTATGGTTTGGTTTTGGAAGAAAGGAATGTATGAAAAAGCAAATAAATTGTACGCGCGAGTTACGACACCCAGCACACCGACAACAACAACTACACTTCCACCACCAAAACCACAGAGGGCATATAGCTGAACTACAACATACATACATGCATACATACATACATACATACATACATACATACATACATACGTACATACATACCCATATCAATCACTACATTATATCAATAAGTATTTATATTAATTCAGAGAATTCTTAAAACCACTTTAACTCCATTTAAACGTTCCAATAGCAATTGCAACATAAATATAGTAAGCAATTAATTCTAGGTCAACTAATTTTCATTTACTCAAATTCTTAATAATTACAGAATGCATTGTAGTATTTATATTAATTCTGGGAATTCTTAAAACCACTTTAACTCCACTTAAACGTTCCAATAGCAATTGCAACATAAACATAATAAGCAATTAATTTTAGAATGTACTTGTTATTATTTTTGGGTCACATAATTTTTGTCTGTTCAAGTTCTTAGGAATTCCAATATGTACTTTTATTTTCTTTTCACTTTCTTTCTTTTTGTTTGTTAAGTTAAGTTACTTTAAGATCAATATTATAAATAAAAATCAGTTCGATTTTAATCTTAAAAAGAATAAGTTGCGTTTTATTTTTAAACCCTACAAATCCACCTAACATAACTGGCGCAGTCGAAAGTTCAGCGAACGGTTTCGGTGTCCTTTAAGTGTCCTGATGGTTTCAAAAAAAAAACAAAAAAAAAAAAAAAAAAGAACTTAAGTGTCCTAACAAAAGACTCTCAAATTCACCAACATCCTTCCGAAGAGAAGGCAACCAATATTAAGAAACGACACCGATACAAATCAGCCGTGGGTTTTGACCCTTAATTCGCTGGAACCCCACTCCCAACAACAAGGATAACGACAACAATATCATCCTCCATGTGGTTCATCTTCACAGTCCTGATCGGGTGCATGTAAGTGTTTTTGTGATGTTGTGAAATAAAATTGGCAAAAATAAAAAGGAAAATAAATAAAAAAAAAAAATATAAAATAAAATAAAAAAAATTTTTTTTTTAACAATTAAGTATAAGAAAATTTACCAAACTGAACATTTAACTTTGTTATAATACATGAAACTTTAATAGTTTCGAGGGCATATCGGTACACAATTAAAACTCAGTATTTAAAACAACACATGAAATCCTGTTAAGAATATAAATACACTTGTATCGAAGGCATATCGATACAAATGTAACACAAAAAATTTTTTTTTTAAGTAAATATATATATACAGAAGAAAGAATAAAAGCAATTTCAATTGAAAACAAAAGAGTATCGAAAGTATATCGATACAGATCTATCTTGATAAAAATATATACACTTGCATCGAGGGCATATTGATGAAAAGTTAACAAAAAAAAAAAAGAGAGAAACTTAATAAATCCAATAAGAAGGAAAAAAGGAAAAGTATCGAAGGTATATCGGTACGAATTTATAAATTAAATATTCAATCGCTTTTATGCCGAATAATAAAGAACCCAAGCAGAAACTCCGTTTCATTCCTTATAGACTAAGAAAATTTGCTAGTTTGACGTCTATCCCTGAAAACAATAATTCCACCTTCGCTGAGAATTTAGATACCAGTCTCACTAAAAGCACCTCGACCATTTCCGACCTTAGTTCTTGTTCCATTTCCGACACAATGTCAACAGAACAACCCACACAAAACCAAGCAAATAATCAAATCGATATTTTCAATTCATTAAGAATACCCGATGCGATTAAGGATTTGCTGAAATTCGACGGTAATCCCAGACTCCTTTACGAATTCCTCAACAACGTTGAAGAAATACTCCTTTATATACGGGGAACGGACAATACCCCTTACGGCCAAATTTTACTAAGGACCATACGAAACAAGATTGAAGGACACGCCAATGAAGTCCTTAATATGTATGGAACCCCGCTTATTTGGGATGACATAAAGAATAATCTCATTCTACACTATTCCGACAAACGGACCGAAACGTCTCTAATAAGAGACCTGCATACCATTAAACAATTCAACAAAACTATCGAATCTTTCTACGGAGAAATTATTGAACTACAATCCGCCCTTTGCAACAACATACTTATTCATGAAAAAGATACCGGTGTTATTAACGCAAAAAAATGCCTTTACTCTGACATGTGCCTAAACGCTTTCCTTAGCGGCCTTAATGAACCACTAGGATCGAGAGTAAGGGCAATGCAACCAACTTCGCTTTCCACAGCACTATCCTGTTGCATAAAGGAACAGAATATTTCTTATCAAAGAGTTCCAACATCAAATAAGGGGTACTACTCACAATACAAGCCGTATGATAACCGTTTGCACAGGGATCAAAAATACCAACCTCCACATAAACAACAACAGCCCCAACGGACTAACTGGAACAATAATTGGCAACGAAATTACGACCACAGGGACCAAAAATACCAACCTCTAAATAGACAACAACAGCCCCAACAGACTAACCAAAATTTTAGAAATCAATATCCTCCCAACAATTTCAGGAACCAAAACATTCCTCAAATAAAAGCTAGCCCAAGCCAGCAAACCCGATTTGCTGGAAACCCAAATTTCAATTTACATGAGACGTTTTCTTCCGACAATTACCAACAATTAGATAAATATATCGATAACGACCCAAACAACTTCAACGGTGTTCAAAACTCTTGCCAACGGGATAAATTTTTTGATAACCCTCATTTAAACGGACCAAACACCTCCGATAATAATAGACAATTAGAAGAACATTACAATATTGAACCGACCAACATAGAAGAAACCCAAAATTTTTTTTACCACAGCCTCGAACAACCAACCGGCTACATAAACCCAACAAAACATCCGTCAACCTTACCCTACATAACTATATATCTACCTTCTGGCAAACCCCTTAAATTTCTTTTAGACACTGGAGCATCTTCGTCTTTTATAAACCCCGAATACGTTTTACCTAAAGATCAAACTAAATGTGAAGCAGTCACGATTACGACCGTTTTCAAAAGCTACCAAGTAGACAAACAAACTATATTACCAATATTTTCGGAATTTAATCAAACGGGATCATTCAAATTCCTCATTTTCAAGTTCCATAATTTCTTCGATGGCCTTTTAGGTATGGACACACTACTTTTGCTCAACGCCAAAATTGACCTCGTGAATAGAACCCTAATTACAAAAAATGCCGTTAATAATATCAACCTTAAAACCAATCAATCTACTCGTATTCTAAATATACCAGCAAACTCAAAAATATTAGTAGAATTACCGATTAATAAACAAAATGGCACTGTCTACATAAACTCCATTGAGTTAAACCCTAAGCTTTTCGTTAGTCCAGGTTTATACAATGTTAGACTCGGGCGTGGCTACGTCGAAATAACAAATTTCTCGCATCTAGACCAAACGTTTTTATTAGAATCCCCATTGGTCGCGGAACAATATGATGCAATAAACTACATCGAGCTAAACAATTTTAACGTTAAATATAGTAGTACTGAAACCACAAATGATCAGTCAACTTCATCAAATTTAAATGATCTATTAAGAACAGATCAACTTAACAACGAAGAACGTAGGAAAATTGTAAGACTGTGTAGGAAATTTAGTGACCTTATTTACAGGGAGAGCGAACCACTTTCATTTACTAACAAGATAAAACACAAAATAATTACCAACGATGACATTCCCATCTATACAAAATCATACAGATACCCGTATGTCCATAAACAAGAAATACAAAAACAAATAAACAAGATGTTAGAACATAATATCATTCAACATAGCTATTCACCATGGAGCTCTCCAGTATGGATAGTTCCTAAGAAAACTGACATCTACGGTAATAAAAAATGGAGATTAGTGATCGACTATAGGAAACTCAACGACAAAACTATATCCGACAGGTACCCAATACCAAATATATCTGAGATATTGGACAAAATCGGCAGATGCTTGTATTTCACTACACTAGATCTGGCCAGTGGTTTCCATCAAATTGAGATGGATCCTAAACACATACAGAAAACGGCATTTACAGTGGAAAATGGTCACTATGAATTTACTAGGATGCCATTCGGGTTGAAAAACGCCCCAAGCACGTTTCAGAGAGTAATGGATAACGTCCTAAAGGACCTAGTGGGGAAAATAGGTCTTGTTTACCTTGACGATATTATCATTTACTCTACGTCCTTACAAGAACATTTGGAAAGCATAACTCAGGTATTCGAGAGACTCAGAGAAGCTAATTTTAAAATCCAAATGGATAAGTGTGAGTTCCTAAGGAAAGAAATATCAGAAATTCAGAAGGGATTAAGCCGAACCCGGCAAAAATTGAAGCAATAAAAAACTTCCCAATGCCTAGAACCCGTACCGAGATCAAAGCTTTCCTGGGACTTATCGGTTATTACCGTAAGTTCATTAAAGATTTAGCCAAACTTACCAAACCCCTTACTCTATGTTTAAAAAAGGGGGCAACCATTACAATGAACCAAGACTACATTGAAGCGTTCAAAACTTGTAAGGACTTATTAATGAATGACCCCATCCTCCAACACCCTGATTTCACTAAACCGTTCATCCTTACAACCGACGCAAGTAACATCGCATTAGGAGCGGTCTTATCCCAAGGTCATATAGGAAGCGACAAACCAATTTGTTTCGCGAGCCGTACATTATCACAAACCGAATGTAACTACTCCACAATAGAAAAGGAATTACTTGCTATAGTTTGGGTGGTCAAATATTTCCGCCCGTACCTCTTTGGAAGGAAATTCAAAATTTTTACAGACCACAAACCTCTTACCTGGGTAATGAACTTAAAAGAACCCAATTCCAAACTAGTAAGATGGAGGTTAAAATTAGAAGAGTATGATTATGAAATCATCTATAAAAAAGGTAAGCATAATACAAATGCTGACGCTCTCAGCCGCGTCAAAATAAACGAGTCATTGGAAGGGAATAATCAACAACTTTTTAACAACACAAGCACAATTCACAGTGCAAACGAAAATCTGGATGATGGTATCCCTATCTCCGAAAAACCTTTGAACGAATTTAATCTACAAATCATTCTCGAAACAAAGGAAACTGGATCCCCAATGACCGTTGAGACTTTTTTTAAAAACAAATAGAGAAGAATTCTACGTAGGGAACTATTTACTGAGGAAATCATGCTAGACATATTTAAGAATTACTTTTCTCCTAATAGACAAACAGCCATTTACACAAATGACGACATCTTCGTAGTAGTACAAGCAACATTCTCCAAATACTTTTCTCAAGCCAGAACATTCCGCCTTGTCAGGTGTACAGAAATTCTAGAGGACATAACAGCAGAAGACAACCAAGAAAAAACAATTCGCGATTATCACGAACGCTCAAATCATAGAGGAATAAACGAAACACTGTTACATTTGAAACGGAAATATTATTTCCCCAACATGAAGGATAAAATTACGAAAACCTTGAACAACTGTGAGAAATGTAAAACTCTCAAGTACGACAGAAACCCCCCCAAACTTAAATTTTTAGTCCCAGAAACCCCATTAAAACCCCTGGAAACACTACACATCGATATCTACACCATAAATAATAACCAAATCCTCACGGTAATCGATAAATGTTCCAAATTTGCTTGGGGATACACCCTCAGTTGCAGAAGTAGCATAACAGTCCTTAGAGCTTTCAAAAGTTACATTAGCACCTACGGTATACCCAAAACGATTGTCTGCGACCAAGGCTCTGAGTTCGTTGCAAACATTTTTCAAGATTTCTGCAAACAATTTCAAATTAATTTGCATATCACATCCTTCCAACAAACTAGCAGTAACTCTCCAGTAGAAAGGTTACACTCCACACTCACGGAAATATACCGATTAATTATATCTAAGAGAAGGGAGCATAGACTCACAACAGAACATGAGGAAATACTTTTTGAAACATTTATAACTTATAACAACGCAATCCACTCCACAACAAGACTCACACCATACGAACTCTTCTTCGGTCGACCATACAAATTCATGAAAACACTTAACTTCTCAAACGAACACGACTATTTATCCAAACTGAATATCTTCCTTGACGAACTATATCCAAAGATTCAAGAAAAGGTTCAAAGTGCAACGGAAACTAGAATCGAAAATGCGAACGGTTCCAGACAGAACCCAGAGGACAACTCCGAAGGCCAAATTGTTTTCAGGAAAGAAGCAAAACGTAATAAATTAACTCCGAGATTTTCTAAACAAATAGTTCATAAGAATAACAATATTACTATAGTAACTAGAGCTAAAAAGAAAATACACAAATGTAGATTAAGGAAACAGACAAAGTAATAAATAAATACAAAACACTGCACTCGTGCTGTACTAACACACTAATTTATTTCTCCCTGCAGAACCCCCCCAACTTACACACAAATACTCGAAGTACATAACTTGCCAACAAATCAAAGTATCTTACCCCTTCGATTAGGTCCTGCAAGATCCATTACTAATTTTAACAACTTTATACATATTATTAACCTTGAAGACTACAAAACTAACATTGACGATATTGAAAATACACTTACACTTTTTGAGAAACATTCATCCGAGGCTAACATCGAAAGAGTAACTACACTAAAACTCAAAGAATTGAAGAATAAATTCTTAACGTTATACCCAACTCAAAGACAAAAAAGAGGTCTGTTCAACGGGCTAGGTTCCGCGATTAGGGTAATAACGGGAAACATGGACGCCAAAGATGCACAAACGATTAACGAACAAATAGCCAACGTATACACAAATCTTAACAATGTCAAAAACACACTATCACACCAACACTCAATCAATTTTAAGATGATGGAAAGATTCAAGAACATTACATCACACATCAACAACGAACAGCACACAATAGAAAAATACATGACAAACACAGCAAACAGAATAAAACACGAGGAAGATATTATTATTAGAACACAGTACCTAAATCAGGTTAACTTTAATATCGACTTATTAACAAATCACTTATCAAACATAGCCGAGGCAGTGGTTTTATCAAAACTCAATATAATTTCAAGATTCTTGCTTAGTCCAGAAGAACTTGACATTATTGAACTTAGACTAAGAAACCAAAACATAAAAATCGAATCAATCGAAAACATTTATGAAATGTTAGGCATGCAAGCCTACTATAATAAATCAAATATTATATTTAACATACTTATACCTAATATTTCTGATGAAAACTATTTTTTATACCATATAATTCCTTTACCTATAAATGAAACAAAAATTGTAAAAACTGAACCATATATAACATTTAATGAAAATTCCACACAACATCACAAAGCACTTTGCCCCAGGATCGAAGGAACTTATTATTGCAACAACCCAAGTAAACAAGAAGACACGAAAAATTCTATGTGTATTGGAAACCTAATGAACAACAAAGCAGCAAACTGTCCTCTCAACGACATGGGGAAAATAGAATCAATTATTCAGGCTGAACCAAATTACATTCTTTTTATCAATTCACCAGAAACATTAATAAATTCTACTTGCAGCACCAAAACTCTCAAAGTAGAAGGCACTGCTCTAATACATTTCCAAGACTGTGACGTCTCAATAAACGGCATAACATATCACGATGATGCTGACACATTCTGGGACCAAGTTCACATTCCCCCTTTACCGAACAGCAATGTCTCCGCAAACTCCACAACCGAAGTTCTAAACCTAAAGAAATTAAGAGACTTCAACCTTCATACGGACACCAAGGTCAACATGCTTGAAGTAACAACAACAACAATACATTCAATCACAACTTCTACAACCTTAATATGTACCGTAATCGTCATCATTATACTCATCATAGTCATCAAAAGGAAAAACAGTTACAAACATTGCCTACCCGATCTACAGCATATCGCTCCGACCCCAACAACATCATTGTGGCCGTCGCTCTATCTTAAGGGGGGAGGAGTTACGACACCCAGCACACCGACAACAACAACTACACTTCCACCACCAAAACCACAGAGGGCATATAGCTGAACTACAACATACATACATACATACATACATACATACATACATACATACATACATACATACATACATACATACATACATACATACATACATACATACATACATACGTACATACATACCCATATCAATCACTACATTATATCAATAAGTATTTATATTAATTCAGAGAATTCTTAAAACCACTTTAACTCCATTTAAACGTTCCAATAGCAATTGCAACATAAATATAGTAAGCAATTAATTCTAGGTCAACTAATTTTCATTTACTCAAATTCTTAATAATTACAGAATGCATTGTAGTATTTATATTAATTCTGGGAATTCTTAAAACCACTTTAACTCCACTTAAACGTTCCAATAGCAATTGCAACATAAACATAATAAGAAATTAATTTTAGAATGTACTTGTTATTATTTTTGGGTCACATAATTTTTGTCTGTTCAAGTTCTTAGGAATTCCAATATGTACTTTTATTTTCTTTTCACTTTCTTTCTTTTTGTTTGTTAAGTTAAGTTACTTTAAGATCAATATTATAAATAAAAATCAGTTCGATTTTAATCTTAAAAAGAATAAGTTGCGTTTTATTTTTAAACCCTACAAATCCACCTAACATAACTCGCGCCGGTGAAGTATAAAATTTTATATATTAAATAAAAAAAAACTGCTGTAAAGAAAAGTCTAATATCACATAAAGAAACTTTAACCTCACTATGCATTTTTAACTGCCGAAATACCTGTTAAAGCAGTAAAAAACCGACGTGGTTGGCGGCGGCTCGAATTCACAAAAGCGGCGACGATGTCCGGTTTCGAAGCGATCGGCTTGTTTCTCTGATTTTGACACACAGAAAACATTTTACACTAACAAAATGACTGTTGTTTTTGTGACGTTGTATTTGTTTTAGGGACAAGACTACCTTATTTATTATACCATGACCCTGCACTTAAATATAAAAATAAAAAGAAAAGTTTGTGTAAATACAAAAGATACAAACTAAAAATTTAATGTACAATAAACTTAAATTTAACAATAAAAAGAAAGTTTATGTGCATTGCAATATTAAACGAAAAACATAAAAATTGATATAAAAAACTTAAATTAAAATTGAAAGAAAATAAACATTTAAATTATGAAAAAAAAAGAAAAATTTGAATACTGAATGTATTAAAACAAAAAAATTAAGTGCCTGTTCGCCGATATCGAAGAAGTTCTTTCTTTCGAGCAATTCAAAAATTTTGTTTTTGTTTCAAATGTAATTGTTCGAAAGAAAGAACTTCTTCGATATCGGCGAACAGGCAGTTAGTCGCCTGAATCCCAACAGCTCCTTCCCCAGATCACACCTTGCGTGGGAACTGGTATAGTCGACGTTTCCCAGGTCATCTGATGAATTTTTCAGAAGGTTCCAGGTATGCTGTCAATTTACTGCGACAGAAGACTTCCGACTTAACGGACAGATTAAATTATATAAATTGTTTCTTAAAGAAAAATAAAGATAAGGTAATCACAGTGTACTTACTTGCTTGATAATTACCGTCAGGAAAAATAGGGTGCGCTCACTCTAGGCTGACGAGGTTTAGCTTTTTTGGGTTAATTGCCCGCAACCTTGGCAGTTTTTGCTTTAGCCTAGCAAGAAGGAATTAATTTATATATGGGAAAAGGTGCAATTACGGCACCTTAGGACATTTAGACCCAAAATGCGTACAACACTACTAACAGACGGCAGTTTCCCGCAGATCCATTTTTGGGTGTATCCCGCAAAGATACGTTTTTTATTTGTTTTAGTAAATTTAAAATTGTTTTTTTTTAATAATTAAAAAAAAACTTAACCAAAATCAGATTTTTGATTTAAAAATTTGTTTTCATTTCAAACGGATTGCATGGTAAAATAAAAACCATGACGGATTGTTTAATTTTAATTTTATCAAATAAAATGTTAAATAAATTTTGACACTGAAAATTTTATTTTTTTATAATGGAATAATTTTTTTTATAGCTGCGGTGAGTAAGAAGGGGGAAAAGTAAAAGTCGGCTGTGAGGGCCAAATCAGGGACATCTAAAAAATCCTTTTAATGATGTCATGGAGGAGTCTAGTGACTCCTAAGGGGAGGGCCATGTCCTGGCAGTTCAGCAGCCAGAGGGTTGAGCTTGGTTGTGTAAAGCAGGGGAGAATACTGAATTCGCTTCGGAAAATTTCCAGCAAAGCTGGGATGATATTTTTCGTAGCTGCAGGTACCAGGATTGACGGAGAGCTTCAGCCGGAGTGATACGCCAGCGAGGTAGAGTACCTGGTAAGTCTAATTGGGGGAAATGAGTTTTTTCCAAGCAGTTATACTATATGTATGTATATATGGCGCTGTTAAGTTTTTTTTTAAGAGTCCCTAATAGGTGCGACGTTTTCTGGTGAAAGTCTTATAGGTGGTCACTGCAGTTCTTTTTGTTTGGCTTAGTGAGTTTTTTTTTCAATTCCCACTACACACATACATATAAAACTAACACCTCGCAAGACTCAGAATCTTGGACCGCGTTGCGACGTAGAGTGTTGGCCTTGTGGTAGTTTATTAACTTACCTTTTACCTTTTTGCTAAGCAATTTGAGACTTAATGGAAAATAAATAAATTTTTTAAAATATAAATTTAATTGTTCAAATTGTTGCAAAGGGTGAAGATACCACAAAAAGTGTTGGCGTATCAAAAATGCAATGAAAATCAGCAGGAAATAATCCCTGTGCTTTCAATACAGGTAGTATTTGTAAGATCGAGCTTTGAGAGTGCGAAAAATATTTATCTATAATTCACAGATGCGGCTTATCAAACAACTATGTATATAATATTATATAGATGTGGAATTTTCAATTCTGTTCAGTTTTTTCTTTTGAAAGGAAGTTTTTTTTACTTATATAAGTTAAGTATATTCACACACACAAAGACTATAGCCTTTTATAACTATACGACCTTACAATACTTTGCTTTTACCTCCGAATAACTTCCCCAGATAAGTAAAAGCTTTTTAAGAAAATTTTCGTAAAGTTAAATATGTACTTTTGTTTTTGTCTGAAGGTTAAGCAGGAATTTTATAACCGTTTTGTTCTTAGAGTTTAAGCCATTAGAGGCATCATTATAATATACCTTTTTATCATATATATAAACATATACAACATAAATTTATATCTATATTTATTTTTACTTTTTTATTTTTAACATTTCAAGTGAGTTTTGAGTATCGCTCAATTTAAGCTCACTAGTACCAGCTTTTATATCATCGTACATACTATGTATATTTATTTATTTATTTCAGTCTATGGACAAAAAACCTTACAGACTATCACCCAATTCACACCATGATTTTAAAAATCGCGATTTTTTTTAATTCTCTTCAAAAGTTGCTTCCAAAATCTTTGCAGATTCATACCACGATTTTTTCCCATGTTTTAAATGTTGATTTTTTTCTCCGTAATCGGTTATTCTTCTTTACTTTATTATTTGTATAAAAACAATCTGACATGTGTATATATGTATGTATGTACATCAATTTGTTATTTCCGTGCAAACGAATATGTATGCGTATTGCCACATGAAAGTGAAATAGGAAATAAAGCAAAATAACAAAAACCGAATATCTGTAAAGAAAAATATAAGAAAAAATCACAGAGAACTGAAAATGTGATTTTTTCTTTACCCCTTTTGCTTCTCTACACCGTTCGACAACATACACAAAAAATCGCGATTTAAAAATCATGGAAAAAATCATGGTGTGAATTGGGTGTATGAATAACAAAACATACTTACTAACTATACTTAAAAATAAATAATAAAGTAAAAGAAAACATAAGTATGTACATATACATAAGTACAACAATTGACTGATAACAGTTATTTTAAAACACAAAAAAGCAAAAGTTTATTTGTTTTGTTTTTGAATCGTAGCAGATTTTTAATTGATTTCTTGTTACAGCTGGCTTGAGTGCAAAAATAGAAATTCAGTAGTTAGTTCTTTTAGCCAGAAAATTTTTATTTGAGATTTTGTTGTTAATCAATGGTGTTGACACGTCGAGCAATCAAAATGATGTCAAATAATAATAACATATGTACCTACAACCAGCGCGAGTACAATTTGAAGCATGGAAACGCCTATCATGAACACAATGTCAGGTTTGTCAAATCCATCTAATTATGTCACGACAACCACCACATATGCAGCAACAACCAACCCAATTGTAGCAACAACGTCAGCCCAAATAATACTTGACTTTTCTGGAAGCGCGGAGCAGCGAGAAAATTCATTCGCTTTCAACAGTACTACCGCCGCATGAGGGTTGCGAGAGGTGGGCGACAAGATCCAAAGTATGTTGGAAGTGGTAAGGCAAGTTATAGTCGCTGCGACAGCAGGTACTGCAGGTCCATCCCGTACTCTGGGAGGAACTCCAAGTACAAATGGAGGACCGCTAACACAAATTCAGCAAGCATCAACCCAGCCACCAATTGGTTTCCGGCCTTCTCCAGTGACTGGGTATGGTCGTGAGCCGCAACATTATTTTCCAGCAAATGGTTATGCGCAACAGCAATCTCAACAAAATCAATACATACAGGTACCGGTGTCCATGCCACCTTTGATACCAGCCACCACAGGTGACTGAACGCCATCTACAAAGCCAACAACAAAAAGGTTTACTGCCGCCACCACAAAATGTGTATGGTATTGCAGAATTCCAGCTGCAAAATGCACGTCAACAATCGTATAGTTTGCCACCACCAAATGGTGCTTATTCACGCCAAACGTCGATACAAAAGCCGGTAATGGGGCCGTTTGCAAATCAAGCACCCGTAAATAATAATATATACCAACAAGAAATTCCATTTAATGAGCGTGCTGTTTCAGGTAATCCACAGCCGTTTTACACGCAAGATGCTCTGTCTGTACCGGGTGCTCAATTACCATCCCTGCCGCAAAATTGTCATTTGGCAATGTCGATGCCGAATCAGCAAGACTCTCAGACAAATTTAAACTATCCAATTGGTGCGTAAAATTTTATTTCACTAGCAAAAGTCTAAATGTTCAGGAATTTATTTTCCGAGTAAATGCCTTAAGAAGAGATTTTAAGTGCTCTGACGCTGAGCTGTTACGTAGTTGCCACCTCTTTTCGTAAGAATATGTGTACAAAGTTTCATTATGATCGGTTATTCGTATATATAAATTAAATTCCTGTTTCTAGCCTAAGGCAAACACGTACTCGAATGTTGCGGTTAATTAATCCAAAAAAACTACTATCCTCGTCAGACGAGGTATTCTTATTTTTGACGGACCTACGTCAAACACTTATAGGTATTGAAATAAAATTTGTTATAAGTATTAAGCAAATAAAAGGTGTTTACTCTATATGTGTATAGTATTAAGAAATAATTTTTATACTGTACGTTAGGTCGTCAGTCTACGGCCGCTTTGGCAGAATACCTAGGACCATTCTTGGAAAACCCTGGAAAAAACTGAATGTACCAGTTCCCACGCTGGATGTGATACGCTGATGGAGCTAGATAGACAAACCTTGACTTAGTTTTTTATATTTTTAAGTATTTACTTCCTTAGCGGATTATTTTATTTATTGATCAATTTAATCAAAGTTTTTGTATTTTGACTTTTCAGTTTGTATTGATTGTATTTACATAAATTATCTTTTTATTTTTATATTTAAGTTTAGTGCATTTGTTTGTTTTACTTTTTTGCTTTTTGTGAAATATACCTATATCCAATTCAATAAACCTACGTATATTTAACATTCATTACTGTATTTTCAACAAAATTCCTTTTTTTCCAAAAATTCCACTTTCAGCTCCACTCACACCATTATTTCTTCTTCGGCAGTCGCACACAAACAGCCTCTTATCGTATTCCTCTACCATCTAAGTCACCTATCTCACGCCAGACTATATCCCTATTTCCTCCATCTTATTTCCCCTTCCGAAACCTAACTGGAAAAATTGCTCTTTTCTCGTAGAATTTTTTCCCCCTTATCACAAATTCTTCTCAACATCCAAACAAAACAGCTGTTGCCCCCGTGCTGCACCATTTCCGCACCATTTCCCATAGGTTCCGTTAACCACGATGGCGAACCCATGTGTTCACGCGACACATTCTAGGTTGGTTCGTACTTCAACATCCTTTTACAGTTTAAAATACGGTTGACTATTTATTTTTGTTTTCCATTTTATTTAATTATTTTACAACATAAATATAAAAATATGTACATATATGCTTTTAATTTGTTGAATGTTTTCATTAAAATTTAGCACTTATTAATTGTTTGTTGTATGTTAAAATAATTTCGGACAACTAGTTCAGATAAATTAGCGATAATTTGTTATCAAAATTAGAGATGATGTCCATACATACATATGAAAATTAATATTACCAGGCTCTAGTTCAGTTTTATTGAATTAATGAAAATTCAAATTACTAAGAGTTTTTATGTTAAAAACATTAGTAGGTATTTTTAGCAGATCAATCAGTATACCGATTTCCAGGACGCTACACCTCTCATCAGCGTTCATTTGTCAATTTTTACAATTTTCGTAAAGCGGATACTAATTAGGAAAGAATATCAACTATTTAACCAAGTTTTCTAATGAAATAGAATACGAGAATTAATGTAATTAATTTTTTATTCTATTTTTACATGTTGAAACAATTTGGTTATTACGAAATTCCCCATCACTGGTTTTTTAAAACCTATTTTGCGTGTGCTTTAGTAATTCTCAAATTTATTTGCTAGTTCATGTATGATTAGATGAGTTTTGGAACTTTTTAAACATGAATGGTAAAGATCTACTAATGAGTTGGTATTTAGCTAACAACGAAATGCATATAGATTACCTAACCCATAACAAATTATAATTTTTAAAAAATAAATGAATAAAAGATAATAAAAAATTAATTTTGGTACAACTAGGTGCAATTTCAAAATTCGGTTTTCCATCCCGTGTATCGACACTGATTGGCGACTGTGATCGACGCACGAGTGGCCGATAAAAATCGGCGCATATCTTACAAATTGATTGGTCAACATTGTGTAATAGCGTGTTCCCATTATCGACACATCAAGGTTGATTTTTATTGTTCATACTCAGCAAAATTTCGGTGCAGATTGTGGCAATTTGAAAAATTGTTTGCGTTCACACCATCGGTACATGCATTGCGTCGAAAATTGATACATTGCGCCGATAGTGGGATCTTAGCTTAAGAAATATTCATTATTTTATATGTATATGTATGTATGTACATTCATATCGTCAGCTAAACCGCATACGGCCCTAACTAACATTTTTGAAATTTTACTGTTTTAAACAAAAGTATAGTTTCAATCAGCCATCCGTAATACAATTCTCAGCAACTGGCAACGCAACTGTGGTTCGGTTTCCATCCATAATCGACCCATAAATTTTCTTGTGGTCGTGTATTTTGATGCAATGCATCAGAATAAACCAAAAAAAACGATTTTGGATATTTTGTTAGGGCCGTTTGCGTTTTAGCTGACGATGTGTATAGTATACAAAATAAATAGAATTTTGTAAAATATTTGAAATAAATAAAATAATAGGAATAAGTTTTACGTCCGCAACATACCTACCTACTACTTACAATTTTTTGGATAAACCTTTGCTTTAATTACGTTGAGTTTTTGCCTTACTATATTGTTGTGGCGTGGAGAAAAGGCAAGATTTCCAACGAAAAATTAGAAATGGCCCCAAACTTTTGTATTGAAAACAACAACACGAACTTTGGGGCCATTTTTCCTATTTTTTGGGGCCATTTTTCATTTTTAAGTTTGGGGCCATTTTTCCTAAAGAGTGGCGCCATTTTTCATTTTCGAGTTTGGAGCCATTTGTCATTTTTCGTTAATTGCATACGTACCTAATTTTATTGTGACCTAGCACCCCAATGCAATGCAGAAAATCTTTACTAAATATCGCCGTGTCGGGAAATACCATGGTGGAGAAAATCCCTAAGCCCGGCCGGAGGCCGGCTACGCGGGAAAACTTTAGTAATAAAATTCAAATATTTTAAAATATTGGATTATTTTCAAAAAATTGAGTTGCTTACTAAAGATCCCTTGCATAGCGGGCCTACGGCCGGGCTTAGGGATTTTCTCCACCATGGTATTTCCCGACACGGCGATATTTAGTAAAGATTTTCTGCATTGCATTACATACGTACCTAATTTTATTTTATTGTGACGTAGCACCCCAATGCACTGCAGCAAATCTGGGGACTTAAATTATTTGGGCAATTGTTGGGCGCAGCCACTTTTTTCTCCATGTTGGCTCACAGCGCCCACAGCTTACTAACGGCTTTTTGCATTCTAGGCTCCTCGGCGGGGCTCAAGGAAACTCTACTCCATATAATTTCGAGCAACGTCGACGTTTAATAACAATACTAATTTTGAAAACGCATTATTTGATGTTAAGAGTTTTTTGTGGTATTTATATCATTTACACTATTTTGGGGCCATTTTTCATTTTTTTTTTCATATAACGAAAAATGAAAAATAGCCCCAAAGAAAAAGAAAAATGGCCCCAAATTAGGAAAAATCACCTCAAATTCGACAAATAAAAATGAAAAATGGCCCCAAAATAGGAAAAATTACCCCAAAATAGGAAAAATCGCCCCAAAAATAATTATTGTTGTTTTCAATGTAAAAAGTTTGGGGCCATTTTTCAGTTTGGGGCCATTTTTCATTGGGGCCATTATTCCTCAAATAGGAACAAACCATGAACAACAATTCGTTCACGAAAATATATTAAAGTTAAATAAATGTCCCACAAATCTCAATATAAATATTACACGGTAAATTATATTTTCGAATGTTTTGAAAACGTAAAACATTTATTAAGTCAATTTTTCAAATGCATTTTGTTTAGAATAACTTAATATACAAAAATACATACAAACATACATACATAATTATCATATTCATTTTATATTAATGTTAGTATAAGATGTAACAATAAAAAGTTCAAGATGTCAACAATGATTGCAAAAGAATTAGCACCACTTAAGGTAACAAAGTATGGATTCTTTTTATTTCCATTTTTGTTTTACACGATTAACAAAAATGGTAAAGAATGCATTTTGCCCTTTCTTTTGAAAAAGATATATGGGTGTTTGAATGAAAATTTTTATATTAAAAAATATCCGAGAAGGATATTTGTTGATGAAATGTTTACTCATCTTTTAAAAATATATTTAGGCTATTGTGATTAAAACTAAATTTTTAATGAGAGTAACATTTTGCATTTAATTTGAAAAACAGCTTTAAAATTTTCAGAATTAATTTCCAAGTCATTGTCCAAGTCATCTCGGCATCTTACAGAAGCATTAATTTATACAAACTTAGTTCTAAACTTAAGCTTAAATAAACGTTGGAAGGAATGACAATGAAATATATTCGAGCCCATACATTCGTCTAAGTCAATGTTGCAAATTCATGGGCTCTGGAATTGACAACATTGCTAGACAAATAACGAATATAAACTATTGTAATTTTCCTTTCATATGTTATTTAATGATTACACTATATAATAAATCTTAATAAATATTAAATCTTAAAAATAATTGGTTAATTAATTATTTATTGTAAACAAAATGCAAATAATAAAATTATTTTCAATATATTTCACTTTTCCTACATTTCAAGAATGTCTTACAAAAATTAGGCTTATTAAATTCATTAATTTTTAAAAATATAATAAGCGGAGAAAAACAAAGCAAAAAAATCTATAAACAATTTTTAATTTTTACTTTATACAATCAGGGAATAATATAATAGATGTACTATTTGTTTAGTGTAATAAAATATACGTGTTATATACTTATTTTAGTTATAGCAATAAGTTGCAAATTGTTGAGTGTTTGTTGAATGATTACGATTATTATACGCGTACAGTAGCGTATCTATCGAATGTTGATAGTTCGTATCAGCTGTGTTGGGTGTCATCTTGTGGATTTTCAAAAATGTGCCATTACAAGTATTCATGATGTTATTGGCTGGGTTATCACAGCGCTCAATGGGAATTGCAATTTTCCTGCAATAAGAGTCACCATTACCGTTGAATTTGGTACTAGCAGGTATCTTAAAAATAAAAAAATTATTTTTATTAGAATATATACTGGAATAATTGAGTAAGACGAGTAAAAATAATTTTGCGTACATTTTGATCTTTCAAATTTAGTTTTCAGCTGTATAATTATTTTATATATCAGAATTAACCGTCACTTCAACTTTGTGTATAATTATAGCAACGCCTTACTATTTGATTAACTATTGCAATTAAATAAATAGATATAAATATACGTTAACTATCCAGAAAACATTTGGAAACAATAACATTCTTTTCAACCATAAAGTACATACTGTCCGACTACTTTACACTAGATCTACCAACTTCTTACTGGTAAAGCTGTTTATTCTCCAATTAGGACAGAAGAGTATTTGCTCATCATTCCCATGTTCAGAAGTACAAATTCTGACGAAGGAAGTAGAACTTGCGAGTTTGTAAAAACAAATCGTTAAACTACTGAGATCTCTATATAACATTCTCACAATTCTCTCCAATCTAAACATATACACCCCTAACGTGAATAACAAGTGGATTTTTTGTTCCCGTGTAATTTTTATTCACCTCGAAGTGAAAAATTGTATCATAAATCTCACGTGAAAAAAAATAAAATATAAACAGATTTAAAAAAAAATTTTAGATATTAAATTTTT
This sequence comes from Lypha dubia, assembly GCA_947311025.1. NCBI lineage: Eukaryota > Metazoa > Arthropoda > Insecta > Diptera > Tachinidae > Lypha > Lypha dubia. The sequence continues at coordinate 67,405,893 of OX371260.1, forward strand.
CCTTTGTTGCTCGAAATATGTTAACAATGTCTATTTAATTTTTCTCTGATTATTAACCTTTACGAACTTTAGCCTATATAAATATTAACAAATAAAAAATTTTTATTCAAAAATATACACATACAAAACATAAATATTTAGTAATGGAGCAATTTATTGCAATGTTATTTTATTACACTCTAACTTTTATGTACATATGTCGTAAAATAATTGGGCTATTTTTTGGAAACCGAACTACACAAAAGAATTGCAACTAATCAGCATGATCAGCATTTTGATAAACAATACATCAGTTCCCAGTCAGCATGTGGAAGATTGTTTCACCAAACTGAGTCTTTTTCGACTACCTTAGATGATCAAAAACTGATTAATCAGTTCCCAGAAATATTTAGGAAGTGATTTGTTTAAAAAACAAAAACAAAATGTACAGAATGTGCGCAATCATAAATTGATCACGCGTATGCTCGAAATTCGACTGTTTTAAATATTGTTTCTTTTGCATTTGCTACTGCTTATAACGGTGATTTGTTTAAAAAATAAAAACAAAATGTACAGAATGTGCGCAATCATAAATTGATCACGCATATGCTCGAAATTCGACTGTTTTAAACATTGTTTCTTTTGCTGTTGCTACTCTTATAACGGGAAAATTTTTTCACAGATCTTGAAGCAAATGAGTTTTGCAAATTTATGCTCATTTATGTCAGAAAGCTCGTGTAGTAAGGTGAAAAATATATAAAGTGCATAAAATTTGTGAATAAATTAATATAGATAATAATTTAAAACAATAAAGGCAATGTCAGCTAAAAAATTAAAAGATTGGCAAAAAAAGAAGCCGAAAATCTATTATGTTTTAAAATGAAAAAAGTGAATTGTCAAGAAAATTTTGCAAGTGATATTGAATCAGGGCAAACAAGCAACGAAAACAGTTTTCATGACGATTGCGAAAGTTCTTTTTGTAGTGAAAGTAAAATTTCCTTTGATAGTGAAGAAAATAAAACTGACTTGTGTGAAGAATTGGCTAAATGGGCTATTAAATTTCAAATAAGTTTTATCGCAGTTAATGCACTCTTACAATTGTTAATTAAATGTAGCATAAAAGTGCCAAAAGATGCTAGAACTCTTTTGAAAACGCCTAGTACTGTTGTTGAAAGAAAAGTCGGTGAAGGCAGGTATATCCACTATGGATTGAAAAACGGGCTTACAGATTTTTTAGTGGTTAATGACTGGAAGTTATCTAATTTGATCTTAGATTTTGGTATTGATGGCTTACCGCTTTTTAAAAGCAGCTGTAAGCAAGTTTGGCCTATACTTGCTAGTGTTGTAAAAACAAATTATGTTTTTCTTGTGGGTGTATATGAGGGAAATTCCAAACCAAACTGTGCCATAGACTTTTTACAAGAATTTATTGTAGAACTTAATATTCTTATTCAAGAAGGAATGGTTTTTGCTGATAAACTTTTAAATATTGTAGTCCGTTGCTTTGTTATGGATGCACCTGCTAAATCCTTTATATTAGGAACGAAGGGACATAGTGGCTATTTTTCCTGTGGACGCTGTACGCTAAAAGGACAAATGTTTAAACATCGTCTTATTTTCCCGACAGTAAGCGAGTTTACTATTAGAAATAATGATTCGTTCAGAAGTCGCTTGCAGCCAGAGCATCACTTAAAGAAGTCACCATTAGAAAAACTTGACATAGATATTGTATCGCAATGTTCTTTAGATTACATGCATGTTGTATGTTTAGGCGTAATGCGAACGTTGTTAAAGGCATGGGTAAAAAAAAAGGTGAAAATTATTCATTAGTTTCCTGGAAGATTGAATCTATTTCAAAGGAGTTAAAATTTAATGCAAATAACGTAACAAAGGAGTTTCAGAGAAAGCCGCGATGCTTAAGGGATCTTGATAGGTGGAAGGCAACAGAATTTAGACAATTTTTGCTTTACACAGGCCCTTTTATACTGAGAAAAATTTTAAGCTTAGAACGATATACGCACTTCCTTAAGTTGTCCATGGCTTTGAGGATACTTTTAGACAAAAATGATTGCATTACTAATAACTCCTGTGCTGAAAATCTTTTGAAATCCTTTGTATATGATATTCCAACGTTGTATGATTTGTCGTTTCTTACATACAATTTTCACTCGCTGTTACACATTCATGAAGATGCTAAGCTTAACGGATTTTTGGATGGAATAAGCGCCTTCAAGTTTGAAAATCATATGCAAATAATTAAACGCAAAGTTAGAAAAGGAGGAAATGTGGCAGCACAAATTTATAAAAGGCTTATTGAGAGCAGCTATCATATAGAAAAAGAAGAAAGTAAGCAACCAATATTATTTGGAAAAATTATAAATGGCAAAATTTCAAAGGTAAAAGCTAATAGTTTTTACTTTTCTTTGCGTGAACCTGACAATTTCTGTTTGGTGCAGCAAAAGGTTGTCAAAATAACTGAAATAATCAATAGTGACAACGTTCCCTTTTTTGTTGGAGAAGAAATAAAAAATCTTACGCCACTGTTTTTGCAACCAATCAACTCAAGTATTTTTAATATATATTGGTCAGCTGACATTGCTTTCGATAACAAAATTAAATTTTCTTTAAACCAAATTAATAAAAAAGTCATTTGCTTACGCGATTCTGAAGATCACAGCTACTTTTTTGCACCCCTGCTGAAAGATGTGACAAACTAATACGTTTAATTCTGCCGAATTTCAATATCAACCGAATTCACAACATCAGCAAACTAATGTATCATTAAATCGTAAGTAAAAATACTTTGCATCTATATTTTCTTATATATGTATGTACATATCATTACGTCAAAATATGAAATGTATGTATGTACATACATATCATTACGTCAAAATATGAAAGTCGTGTGTGAAATTTTTATTTATTTATGCTTGTATTCATTAAAATTTTAAATTTTATGAAACAGAACATACATACATACATACATATACAATTTTATTTCAGCTCAAAACGTTTCTGCCGCACAATATGGCAGTCTGCAAGGTCTTACACAGTTGACACAGCTACAAAATAACAATACATTACATTGTAAGTAAAAACGCCTTTTACATTTACATTCTATGCACATTCACATATGTATGTACCTATATTTTTTGTTTTTATAAAATGCAACTTCAGCTGAAAATGGTTCTCCCACTCAATCTGTTTGTCTTCAAAATGTAATAGCTGAATTGCGCGATGAGATAAAATCCCTAAAATCAGAAGTTCTGGAGATGAGAAAAGATATCAAAGACCTAAAACATAGTAATAAGCATTCAGTTACCAAACTGACGGAAGAAGTTATTGCTGTGAAGCTGGAAAATAGAAAGCATCATGATTTCGCAACTTTTGACGAGGAACTCGTGGAATTTAAAAAGCTTCCATTCGTAAATATGGACGAATTTCTTAAATTCAACGAAGATATTCAAGGAGACGAAGAAAAGCTTAGACAATTTGTAAGTATTAAAAGTAAGAATAAAATTTGGCTTTCTTACTAATCAAAAATTTGCAGAAAACCGCGATAGCGAAAACTGGCGGGATTGGTCCGTCGCAATTTATTAGAGCTGCAGTGCGAAAAATATTTTCGGATGAGCTAGCTTCCCTATTTAGTTGGAAGGGAACCAGCACCAAACCAAGGGCCGAAAATTGTTATCTTATAACAATACTTAAAAGTGAGTATAACAGGTCAATGATAACAAAGCTATTATTGTAAAGTCATTATTCTTATTATCATTATAATTATTATTATGACTACTATTATTTACTTACTTACTTACTTACAGATATTTGCCACACAAAATACAAATGCACAGATAATGATGTAAACACTGTGCTTCAAAAACATTTTGTGCATGCAAAAGATCGCATTAAAAAACGAAAAAAGAATTGAGACTGGATATTTTTTATAATATCAAAGTAAAAATTTAAGATATAAGAATTCTGTGAATTAATTTTTCTTTTTTAATTAATATTTAAATAAATTTAAAAATTTCAAAGTACAAATTTAGCATATAAGAATTCTGTGAATTAATTTTTATTTTTAAATTAATATTTAAAAAATTTCATAATTTTAAAGTACAAATTTTAACATATAAGAATTCTGTGAATTAATTTTTTTTTTAATTAACATTTAAATAAAATACAAAAAAATTTTAAAATTCTTAAATTTTTATTATAAAAAAGAAAGAAAAAAGTAAGTAAAAAAAAAGATAAAAAAAATGATTTGAAGAAGACCCACATATGATTAGTGGTACGAGTGATAGATGGCTCGAAAATAAATCAAAAACGATCAGAAAACTACTACGAATAAGATCGTAAAATGACTTAGAAAAGATTCATAAATGACTCCCAGATGATTGCGGGATTGATCGAAAATGAATCGTAATAGTGCAGTGTGCGGAGTCATAAAAGACTCATTTAGAAGAGATCGCCGTAGGGTACCATTTTCTCCCGACAAAACATTCATTTTCGACTCAAAAGCGAGATCATAAGTGACTATTTTAATCGCGCAGACACGCAAAAAAGACTCGAATTCGATTGAAAACTTAAAAAAATGCTAGCTGGGTTTGTGCCTTATTTATTGATCTTGCGCTTAAAATAAATTTTTTTAACTTTAACATTCGAATTATAATAAGAACGACTTACATATATGTATGTAAGTTCTGTTCTGTTCCCCACCAAAACAGAAAATGAAAATATCAAAGGGAGAAGTGAAAAAATTTCGAGGGAAAAATTATTCATCATGAGGAGAATTTTTCGCCGCGAACATTTTTCCACGTTATTATTCTCGACTGAATTCGTGGGAATTTTTCATGATTGCAAATAAGTGAAAAGTGAAAAACTTACGAGCGAAAAATTATTCACGATAGGGGTGATAAACAAATGTCGTATTCCTGCTACTATTTTTACAAATCTAATTGGAGAAAAAGCCATGCATGTATTGTTTGCATTTTTTTACAACAATAACAATAATTTACTATATTGATCACTTCTGTGAATAAACATTTGTAATTTGGTATAACTTTTACCAAAATAGGTTGTATAATGTGTGCATATAGTCCATCATAAATAACCTTATTTTTATTAATTATATGTATAGATAAGCCATAAATCATAAAGTAAAATATTTGCTGAAAAACTTTCGGAATACTATATATCTACATACATAAGTATTTATATTTATATATTTATAAATTTGTATATTATTAAACACAGGTTATTAAAGTGTGACCATAAATTATTTGTTGAAATAATAACAAGAATTGACATTTGTGACAAAGAACTCATTTCACCCCAATATTAGTGCCAGAATATTCAATGGCAAATGAAGCCCGAAAAATGAAATACCGCAAATGTTTGTAAAAACCATTTACCATGAGGCAGCAGTTAAGCAGTATTTTCCAAAAACAAGATATAGACCTTCAGAAAGGATCAAAACTTATAAAAAATCTCCTGATGTGCCTTGAAGGCAAGAGGAACGAGCAAATATTTGTTTAAGTAAAATTTTTCAAAGAGCTAAATATGTTGTCTCCATTAACAAATAAAAGTACGTAGACATCTTGTAACGTGCGGTTTCTAAAACATAATATAATGCTCAATAAAATAGCTAGCATTGATATCCTCGTCAGCGTTGTCAACTTTGAAATTTCAAAACGCACCAAAATGGAGAAAAAATGCGCCATTCAACAAAAAACGCACCAAGTTCAGAATTTCTTTTATTGAAAATTTTTATTGAATTAATTTTGAGCCTTTACAACTTTTAACTTTGGTCCAAAATTCTACTGTTGCTACAATATTGTGCCATTGCATTGCCTCCGACATCGGATTCAAATTGTACTGCTAATGGCATGATATCATTTTTGTAATGGGATAAAACATATTAGCCCTATTCACAATCTTGTGCAAATGGTCTTGCATCATTGCATTTGCAAAATGGTGTAGGATATTTTTACTCTACACTAACAAAATACAGAGAAATGCACACGCTATATCTTTGCAAATAAGCAACACCAAAAACCAATTTCATATATTTACTCTACTTATGCAACACTTAATTGCAAAACGACAGCTGATACGCAGTGAGCTAAGCCGATTTTGCTTATTCATATATTAATAATTTTATTCAAAATCATAAAATAAAAATATTTCAAGCATAAGGAAATTAACCAGACAAACAAAAATTAATGAAATAAAAAAATACATAACTTAATTATTGAAATAAAAAATTTTAATAACAAAAAGCAAAAATTAGCAAAACGCAAAACATCTCAAATCAAATAATTCAATTATTTAAATTTACATATTATTTAAAATCCTGACTAACTAACAAATTAATCCTTATTTTTATAATAAAAATTAGAATTATTTGAATGTTTTGATACTTGAGTAATTTCTGATATGTATTTTTAGCCAAAACTTCAGTGGAAAAAATTTTTTTTATTAATCAATCAGCTGTGAATTTTGTGTTTTTCAATAAGCATTGCAACCTTACCCAAAGATATCATTCACAATTGATAGAATAAATTTGCAATTGCATAAATTTGCAATCCCAAATGCACAAGATTGTGAATACTGCTATTGTAAAATGTTGGTTCTGGCGTGATGTAGCATTTGCAATAACAACATCTTGATTTTGTGTTATTATTTGGTCAAGGCCGAATCCATTGCTTAAATTCACATTGTGATTCCAAAATGTTTTTGTATTTCGCTTATGATCCCCTTTCTTAGACTCCATTATTGACACTAACTTTAAATATTTCTTTTACTAAATAGAAATTTTATAAATTTTAGGAATGCCGCGGGATCCCAATTTGCACGAAAAGCGTTCGCGTACATTAAAATTGGGCAAATGAGACTGATTTTGAGATGTGATTCTTCTTCTTGCACGAAACTGGCCGTACTTTTTCTTCGGGCTGTTTTGCGCAAGTAGTTAATCAATCAGCTTTTTGTGAAATAAACAATAACAAATAAGAAATTTGAATTTTACCTAACAAGAATAATGATGAAATAATTGTTACTTTTGCAAAATGCAAAGCAAAATATGTATGTTTGGAGGTGCAAAAATACATATGTACATATGAGTCATTCCATGTCAGACCGAACACCTTTTTTACTCCACCTCTTCCGATTTTCTTTAAATTTGCCAGACGTATTAAACATAAAAAAATATTTTACACGTGTTTCGGGAAAAAAATTAAAAATTTTTTTTTAAAAAGTTATTTGCATTTGAAAATCGTTAAAATCGTGAAAATTCTTCCGACATGACAACATTTAAACTAATGTTCTTATAAAACTAGTGCATGGATTTTGATGTTCAATACCTTTTTTTAAAGGTATTTGAACCTTCTTTTAAAAAAAAATATTATTTTTTATAAATTAATTTTGTTTTATTATTAAAATTTGGTTTTTTTACTTAATTTCTGTTTTCCACAATCTTCGAACAAGTCGAAAAATCTGAAAAAAATATTTTCTTAAAGGTTAATATATTCTTAACATTCCCTCAAAATTTCAGAGTGGAGGTCGAATGGATTCTATTTTTTTACGATTTTTTTCCATTGCAGCACCACAAAAAAATTACATTTTGTATATGTATAAAAATTTTATTTTCAAGCATGTTAACGAAAATTTCAACGCATGTATGTATGTATGTGTGTATGTATTCAAAAACACACAAAATTTCATACTTAAGTAAATATTTAATCAAAATTCATATTGTTCTGGAGATTTGTTTTAAATTCTAACGGCAAAATAGAAAAAGCAAAACAAATAAATCTCCAGAACAATATGAATTTTGATTAAATATTTACTTAAGTATGACATTTTGTGTGTTTTTGAATACATACACACATACATACATACATGCGTTGAAATTTTCGTTAACATGCTTGAAAATAAAATTTTTATATACATACAAAATGTATTTTTTTTGTGGTGCTGCAATGGAAAAAAATCGTAAAAAAATAGAATCCATTCGACCTCCACTCTGAAATTTTGAGGGAATGTTAAGAATATATTAACCTTTAAGAAAATATTTTTTTCAGATTTTTCGACTTGTTCGAAGATTGTGGAAAACAGAAATTAAGTAAAAAAACCAAATTTTAATAATAAAAAAAAATTAGTTTATAAAAAATAATATTTTTTTTTAAAAGAAGGTTCAAATACCTTTAAAATAAGGTATTGAACTTCAAAATCCATGCACTAGTTTTATAAGAACATTAGTTTAAATGTTGTCATGTCGGAAGATTTTTCACGATTTTGACGATTTTCAAATGCAAATAACTTTTTAAAAAAAATTTTTTAATTTTTTTCCCGAAACACGTGTAAAATATTTTTTAATGAAGACTTCGTTCTCAAATTTTGAAAGACATCGGAGACATCAAAGTCAATTTTTAGCAAAAATCGTACGGTTTGACATGGAATGACTCATATGTATGACTGTACTAACTAAAATCTCTTAAAATGTGAAATACTAATCAAAAACAGTATTTTTTTTTTTTTTTTTTTTTACAAGGTAATTTACCATTCCTAAAAAGCGTTGTAAATCTGATACGTTATTTGGAATTGGCATCTCTAAAACCGAATTTATTTTATCGTTATCAGGTTTAATTCCTTTCTGATTAAAGAAATGACCTATAAATATAATTTCGGGTACTAAAAACTGACTTGTCTTTATTAAACTTAATGCCAACGTGTCTGGCTCTATCAAGAACGTTTTTTAAAATACTGTTGTGTTATTCAACTGTCTTCGCATAACTTAGGAAGTCGTCAATTTATATAAGCAAACCCTTTATATATCCAAACAATTTTATTATTTCGGAATGAAAAATTTCCGGAGCGGCATTGATGCCAAAAGGCAACCGTAAAAACCTAATTCTTCCATAAGGGGTATTGAAGGTGCATAATTTAGAAGACGTTTTACCAAGTGGAATCATCCAAAATTCACAATTTGCATCTAATGTGATAAACAATCTGAAGCCTCATAACTTTCCTTTGCAGCCATCAATGTTAGGGAATTGAAAATGAGGTCGTAAAATTGCCATATTTAAGTTACGAGGGTCTAAACAGAGTCTTAACTTTCTGTTCGGTTTAGAAACCAAAACAATTGAGCTAACCCATTCGGTTGGTTCCTCAACACGCTTAATTACGTTCAAATTAATTAATCTATCTAATTCCGTTTTTAAATCATGAAGTAATGAAAAAGGTATCCTTCTTGGAGGACCTACCACAGGATTTACGTTAGCCTTTAACTCTAAGTCACATTCACTTTTAATCAAACCGAGGCCTTCAAAAATTTCTAAATTTTTTAACAATACTTTCATGGATTATTACATTTTTCACTAGGCTCATCTTCATTGCCAAATTTAAGCCAATTATATTCTTCCATTCTAAATTTACAATATAAAAATAATCATAATATTTTTTGCCTTCATGTATAAATTCTATTTCAATTTTACCAGTTATCGGCAACTTCTCACCACTAAATGTATTTATAGCTACATTTGTTTCAACAGTACCACCGAGATCCAATAATTGCGCAGTACGATTCGATATGATGTTGGCATCAGCACCGGTATCAACTTGGAACCCCACCTTTGTGCCATTTATTAATGCTGATATACTCGTATAGCAACCGCTGCTTGCTGCTGGCTTAAAACGTTGTTGTATATTTGATAACGAGCCTACCAAATGCTGTTGTTACTGTTTTTGTTGAAGACCATTACCCAAATTATCTGGAGGTTGGCTCCGCTGTTGATAAATAGCTAAACATACATAGCTGTTGATTTTTGTTGTTTTTCTTTTGCTGGATTTTTTGATAACAAAGTTCCCTTTGTTGGTTTTGATCATTTTTATTACGTTGCTTTTGTTGTTGTTGACTTTGATTATCAGAAGATCCAATCGTAACGGAAACATTTCGTTGTTGTTGACTATATGATAATGTACCAACAAGTAGATCCGTTGGTTCATCTTCATACATATGTATGTGTGTGACAAATATTTTAACATATTTGCCATTACTGTGTTTTCGTTGTTGTTGTCTTTGAAGATCGTAGGACTTATTCATTGCAGTATATCCTTGTTGTTTTTTCCAAAAACATACCTTGACATAGTGCCCTTTTTTATTGCAACTGTGGCAAATGGCGTTTTCTGCCGAACATTTATGTGAATGTACCTGGTCACATTTTGTACATTTTTGTTTAAAAATTTTCTTTTCTGACACTTTTTTCTTTCCAAAATTAACACCAAGTCCGTCTAATTGTTGTTGTGTATGTTTGAAAGGTTTTGAAAGACTATTTTTATGCTTTGTAATTCACAAATATATTTGTGAGTTTTTGTATAAATAGATGAGCTTTAAATTTTTTTAAACATAAAGGGTAAAACATCTACTGATGAGTTGGTATGGCTAGCAACGAAATATTTATTTAGATATTGCTAACCCGCAACAAATAAATAAAATTTAAAACATAAATACTTGAGTACATGCTCAAATAAATGTAAAATTTTATTTACAGTATTTTTACGTTTTACAAGCACATAACAATTTTAATAATGATAATCAAGGGAATATTTTTTTTTCTCAATACCTTTTTCTCAATACTCTTTATTAATTTCCTTTTATTTCTTAAAAACCCAAATAGCCAGAAACGCCAAGTATTAAAATAATTTAATAAGACATGAGGTGGAACAATAAACTCTGCCTATCGTATCTGTCATGAGTTGCACATCCGTGTGAAAGTGAATCTTTTCCGCATATTTTGGTGTCCTGACATTCACTTCCGAACTATATTTTTCGTTTTACTTTCGACTGCACTAAGCTGTGTGAAAGCAAATAGAATCTAATTTATTACACAATAAAACTAATTTAATATTTGTTAATATTTATACAGGCTAAAGTTCGTAAATGTTTATAATCAGAGAAATATTAGGTAGACATTGTTAACATATTACGAGCAACAAAGGAAAAATTTAATATTTATACATTCCTTTTGTAGATTTTTCAACAGTACTGGCTGAATAGAAACAAACGTTGTTTTCGGTAGAAGCCACTAAGCCTAGCATCCACTAAGTAGAAATAAGTCGCGAATTCTATTTGTATCCACGCAAAAAACTGAGTGCTCTTCATACAAAATTTACACTCAATTCAATCGTTCGTCTTGTATAAACAGGACCTAAATCTGTTTAACATGATGTATTCGGATTTTAAAATTTACATACAAACAGTTTATGTGTTTTACAGAAAATGTTAAAACTTCGAGTTCTGTACGAAATGCAATAATTTTTTTTACCAATGCGCCACAAATTTAAAGAAATTGAACTTTGGAGGACCTAAGGCTTAGGGCCTAACCATCTATTGGTGGCATAATTAAAAACGTTTTGCGGCTTAAATTATTCTGTCATAATTTAAATATTCTTGTTAACGATATTACTTGAGAATGGTTTAAAATGGAGCATAAATTCTCTGAACTTATAACACAGAGTATGTAAGATATGCAAATCCAAAAACTTTAATGACAATACTTTTATACCGAACTTCGCCAAAAATTGAAAAGTTGTATTAGCTATACCGCATGCTAATGCTGATGCTGAACGAGTATTTTTGCATCTTGTCATTTAAACAATATAAGTTCTAATCCTCTTATTCATAAACGATTTTAATGTTGTTGTTTCGTTAAGGTACGAATTTTGTATTTCAAAAACGAATTTTGTATTTCGGGCACTTTAACTACATTTATCACATTAATTCACTCTGAAAAACTTCTTCTTCGATGTCAAAATTAGTCAACAAGCGCAACTAGATTACAGATATAACAGGCAAAAATAATCAGTTATCAAAACTACCTGTTATGTGCTCGCCGTGATTAAAAAATATACATAAAAGAGTATATAAATAGATATACATATTGGTATTCGTATTTGCCTATTTCTAGATACATATGTTTGTAGGTAAAATAATTTAAAAATGTTCAGTAGTGGTCTTCAAATTCGGCATCTCAATGTCATAATAATGATATACATATGTATACCTCAAGTAGTGTGACAGTTTTTTTTTTTCAATTTATTTTTAAATTAAATTTTAAATATTATGTGGCTCTAAGCCTTAAAAGTAATATTCGTATTCGGCGAATATTGTTTCTTATATTAGTATTCGCGAATACGAATAAAAATTGATATTCGTAACATCACTAATATATGCATACTCTTATTCGTATTTATTTTATTGATCTCAAATGTATAGTTTATTCAAAAAGATGATCTGGAGGGCCAACTTACATCGAATTAAACATAAAAAATTAAATGAACCGATTAATATAATAGCCTACCCATTCATATAAAAAATTTCAAGCTATTGTAAAGCTACGTTCACATTTATCAAATATTTGTCCAAAAAAACGTAACCACAAGTTTTGCTTAGGGATAGTGCGAGTTAACTTGTTTTGTATGTTACATAATAAAATTAATTATTCTAAAAAAAGTATTTTTATTCAGTTTTTAAAACATGCGAACCAGAAATTAAAAAAATATTGCAATTAAAGGAAATAAATTATTCGTTTCTTTATTTTTTAGTTATTTTACAGCCTACCTGTAGTTTGGTTTTGGTTTCATTTGAATCATCCACCGGTTCTCTGCACCCACTGCCAACGTCATTACGTAGACTAGAATTTTCATCAATCGGATTGTCACATTTGAATTCGGAATTTTGTTTCATTGATGTAACTTGAGGTTTACGCTGGACTGGAAATAGATGCGGATGAGCTGCGTCATTATTTTGAGGGTGATGATGATGTTGCACACTGCCATTTGGTGGCAGAGGAGTATAGTATTGTGTACTAGGATCGGCATACGCAGGTGTTAATGACACATGATTTGAATGAGTTGGATTTTGGTGGGGTTGAAGACCATGTTGATTGTTATTATAATAGTAGGGATTTAAGACAGTCTCATCATATGATGTCATGAGATTAGCGGTCGGTTGATCGGATGGTTTCAATGTATTTGTTGTAGATTCCCCACTACTATTCAAACTGAAAGAGTGGAAGTCCGCAGCTCCAAAGAATTCTGATGACAATCCACTATATTTATTGTCGCAATTGCTAGCAACTCCATTAGATGGTGGCGACAATGAAATATCTTTACTTGATATGTTCTTTAGCTGATCTGAATGAATTTTTTGGCGTCGTCTACGATTTTTAAACCAAGTTTTTACTTGAGCAGTTCCAAGAGAAAGTTTTGCTGATAATTCATCAAGTTTTGATGATGTTATATATTGGGCTTGTAAAAAATTGTTTTCTAATTCAATGATTTGATCAGCAGTAAATGTTGTTCTAGTTCGTCGCGGTCGACGCATAACCATCGAATCGGAGAGGCCATCTGAAAAAAAACGATATTTATACATGAATAGTTTTTTTAATTAATAATTTTTACCTGACTTGGTTATTTCATTAGATAGATATGGTTGTATATAATTAAAGTTGAATGCACCAGTACGTTCGTCAAAAAGCTTAAGCAAATGCAAAAAAGGAAAGCGTTACTGAAAGTTTTAGAAGTACAACGAACAAAATATGTAACATTATATATATATGTATGTACTTGTGATTTCTATTAAGTAAAAAATTTTTTATTTGGAAAGCAAATGAAGTTAAAAGGTCTAATTTTAATCGTCTTATAGTCTCAATACAGAACTTAATACAAACAGAAAATACATTTACACACAAAATGTCCTGTATAATGCTGGAAATGTTGAAAATTCAGTCGATGTTATGCTTATCTCGGAAACTCATTTGACGTCTCAAAGCTATTTTAGAATAAGTGGATATAATTTTTACGACATCAAGTATTCTCTAGGTAGAGCTGAGGTATTCTAATATAGACGCGAATAAAACATTAATTATTAAATAATCTTTGCAAAGAATATCGTCAGTAACAAATATCTGTATTGAAAGTTATCAATAACTTGTGATGTCATATGTTTATTCTACTCCCACGTTTTCAATTATCGAGAGGCAATATACCGCATTTTATAAATCCCGTTTTCTAGCAGCTGGTGACTAAAATGCTAAACACACGTTCTAGACCTCCCGTTTGATCACTCCTAGGGGTTGTGTTTTGTTTGACACATTTTCTAAAATAGGTTTGAATGTAGTTTCAAGTGGACAGCAAAGTTACTAGCCAACAGAACGATAAAAATTCCTGATGTTATCGGCTTTGGAATAGTAAAATGTGTGCCCAAGGAAATGATGGAAGTTTAAGCATCTTTAGATCTACATATCTTCCAACAATTTCCCCACTATTGTCACTGTATACTCAAATAAAACTTCGTCACCGATTACAAATGCACGTATTAACTGGTTGAAATACAAAAAGTTATTGCATGCTCATTGCTCGCGAAATTTGCACTGGATTTTACTGCAATGCGTTCGTTTACATATAAATTTGGAAAATAAAACATCAATTGAGAGAGTAAAGTAACAGTTGTCTTACTTAGAACCTGCAAATTATTACCGGACAAATTTTTGCCAATAAAATCGAGTAGAAAACAAAACCATATGTTTCAATAAAATAAACCAACAAAATATATAAAATTTTATTTATTTGTTGCGGGTTAGCAATATCTAAATATATATTTCATTGGTAGCCATACCAACTCATCAGTAGATGTTTTACCCTTTATGTTTAAAAAATTTTAAAGCTCATCTATTCATACAAAAACTCACAAATATATTTTTGTGAATTACAAAGCTTCAAAATAGCTTGCAAAATTTTTTAAACACACACAACAAATAATTTCCATCTCAGGGTCGAGCCGAGCCTACTGACGCTTATTGCGAGAACCAATGCGAGAAAACTGGTACTATACAAATTAGTACGAATAAGCGCGAACAGATCATAGTGGGCGCCGAGCTGGTCAGAGCGCAAAGCTGACTGAATGCGAGAAAACAGTTCAGTTCGGCTCGGCAACAAGCGTCCACTCTGTATGCACCCTTGAATGTGTTTGCTTTTCTACACCTATACAATTACACAACACAGTGATGGAAAAATGAAAAATTGAAATGGTACTGTCCGACAACAAAAAGAGTACTTTTTTCAACATTGTGGTACTTTTAGTGAAACATATATTTTTATTCAAATATAAAATTAAAAATCCATTTTATAATAAAAAAATATTATATGAAGAAAACAATGCAGCTTGGTTGGCATAATTTTTCAACCAGGTTCAACCCCGCATTAGCAGAACAAAACCAATACATGTACATTAAAAAAAAAACAAATGTGTGCAAAATACACTAAAGTGCCCTGGAGACGTTCAAAAAACACGTCAATCAGTGCATATGTGTGAGTATCGTGTTTTTGTCGTTTAAAAGGAGACGTACAAATAAAATCGTCAATCATCATTTTTATTGTGACTTCGCGGCGTTCGCTTGTGAACAAATCATCGGATGATGAATTACTATTAATGGCATCTTATGCAAATTTGTAAAAAAAAACAATAAAAAATACATGCGTTTATACACAAAAATACAAGAGATAAAAATTAACAAGTATGTATCTCGGTGCTGCAATTTTTCTACTCATTACACTTCAATTACAAAACAACTAACATTTGTTATCGTCAATCACAATTGGAGACCATCAAAATAATTATGTCAAAATAAAATATCAAAACTTTTTGATTTTCATCAATCAGAGCCGACAACGTATACGTGTACCCGAAAAAGCACGACTGCACGCACACACTTAGAACGTTGACGTGTTTTTTTGATCGTCTCCAGGGCACTTAATACACACAATATGTATATTTTTACAATTTTATGCCAGATTATTTATGCGAACTAAAAATTAATCTCGTGTAAATTGGACCAATAACATTAAAGGGCACTATACATTCGCCAAAATCACATCAAGCATTTAAAGTTGTAACAGTAAAATTTGTTTGTATGTGTGGCACCGACGACGCTAGATGAAAAATAAAAAAATTTTGATATTGGGTCTGCTTGATATCAATGACAGTGTATAGTGCCCTTAACAACTTTTGCAAAAACACACACTAACAACAACATGAATAACGAATTCGTGCATTCCTTAAGCATAGATCCCACTATCGGCGCAATGTACCGATTTTCGTCGGCTCACTGCATTAAAGTCATACGTACTAAACTAAAATTGCACTATTTCTCAATTAATTCTGGAATAAGTCTATATGACTTTATTACCAATGCATTTCTATTTTTAGTGGTCACAATAAACTGATAATGCAATAAAGCATTAATGTTTTAAATTAATGTTTTAAAATCTCTTATTCTGCAGAACGAAAACAGTATAAATTTAATAAATTATAGTGTTATTATAAAAGATATATGTAAATATATTTTATGTAAGTCATTTTATTATTGAAGCCTTGTGGAATTTCCAAGTACCCTGTCGTCAAATGAGTAGCTAACTACAAGAAAAGCTAACTTTTAAATTGATTTTTCTAGACTAACTATAAAGCTAACCACAATACAATGCAGAACGTAACCAAAATCAATTAGTAGGTTGAGTATATATTAGGCTTTTGCAAAAGTACAAAAAACAAATACTTAAATGCATTCTCTTTTTTTCGTGTATTTGTTTTATTATACCCTCTCTTTACAATACCTTCTTCTGTTCTCTATTATAAGAAACAAAGACAATAAATACTGTTTCTGTACGAAATAAATACAGCAAGTATTAAAGCATGTAAGAACTAAGCATAATAAGAACTAAGCACATTAAGTAAAGACAACCACTACTTAAACTATTTACTAAAATACTCGAGTATTTTTGTAAGTTTTATTTAGTTTGTATGAAATTTCGCTTTTATTTAATTTGATGTTAAGATCAAATTATCAACATATCAATAGTTGTATATACTTAGATAGGTATGTACATATGTATATTCCATAAAATTAACTGCTAAATTAATGCTAAAAATAAAAACCAAGAAAATACTTAAAATACCCACATGGTAAAATAAGAACCTTGCAAAATACTTACAGAATATGAGCAAAAAAAATGTTTACTTTACTCTACTTATCAGTGTAGCCAGGTAAATATTGTCTAATGTCCCCAAATTAAAGAGTGTTATCCCCAAAAGTCCCCATTTTAAAACTGGAAATCCCCAATTTTGTCCCCAATAAAGATATGTATATTAAACATCATAAAAATATTTTTTTTTACTAATTTTATTACATACATTTATTTAAGTTAATGCATTCGTATGTGCTCAATGGAGCTTTTGAATCCATAGAATATTTTAAAATTCCATACACGGAATCAAATTTATTCTTTTTTCTATGCTTTCGAGTTGTAAATTTATAAATAACTCAAAATTTTCCATACAGCATTTATTTTGCTAGTACAGTTAAATAATCTAAAAAAATTTGTTTCAACCCCTTTTGTCTCTAATTCCTTTGAACATTCTATGTCAACATCAATTTTAGCAACAACCAAATACTTTCCTTATCGTCAATTAGTATATCCATTTTGCCAATATCGAATTCAATAAATTCTGGTTTTAAAAATTTTGAACAAATTGTTATAAAAACCAACATCATCAATACCATCGCCTTGAAATAATCGAAATATGGAGAAGAAAAACGCCAAGATACATAAACATATATGTATGTAAATATACATATGTATGAAAGAAATGGTAAAATAAAGCAAAATTGATAATAGGTATACTGAAAATAAAAAATTCCCAAATCCCTCCCCACAATAATCTGTCCACAAAAACCAGATAAAATCCCCAATTTGGGGAGAAATCCCCAAACCTGGCTACACTGCTACTTATAGTGAATGAAGGTATAAACACATTCGCCACAGCAGACTACACGAACACAAGAACACAAATGCTGCTAGCTACCGTTGTAGCCGTTTAGGCAGCTACTTAATTATTTTGGAAACGACAGATACGCAGTAAACAGCTGATCCTGAATTGTTGCAATGATTCATTTATGTATATTACAGTGGTGCATATTTAGCGCTTTTACTTTTTTAAAGTTCGCTGGGGCGAATTGTGTACGGCGAATTGAATTCGCCACTCACATCAGTTTGTATGGATTCGCTTTGCCATAAACAGTAAATATTCATCTCATGGATCTCTTTTGGCTCCGGAGTTAAGGGGTTCATAACTTATTTTTTATTGGCCATAACTCCTAGAATATGGACTATAAGCAATGTGGATATCACTCTAAACTTCTCTAAAATACGTTTATACTGGTATACAAATTTTTTAAAACAATTTACCCATTGCGAGTGAAATTCAATTTTAAAATTTTTTTATCTCACTTTTCACTTTTACAGAGAACTTACCATGCTTTTATTTGGTGTATACTTGAAATCTGTCACCGATGAAATACGTAAGTTATGCTTCTTTAATTATGATTTTAAGAATTAAATGAGTTATTTAGAGCATTTTGAAGTGATAATCTATATTGTAGGCCTTATGATCAATAATATATTGAAGTTTTGAAACCCGTAACTGCGGAATCAAGAGAGAGCGCCGAAAAAATTACAAAAAAATTTTTGTACATATGAAAAGTAATATTATCAGGCTCAAGTTCAGTTTTATTGAATTAATGAAAATTCAAAATTCCTAAGAGTTTTTTTATGTTGAAAAATATTATTATTTATATCCAATCAGTTTTTAGCAGAACGTATCAGTACTGATTTCAAGGCCGCTACACCTCTCATCAGCGTTCAATTATCCATCTTTACAATTTTCGTAAAGTGGATACTAATTGAGAAGAATATCAACTATTTAACCAGTTTTCAACACAAATAGAATACGAGAAAAAAAATACGAGAGCTAAAAACTGACTGGATATAAATAATAATATTTTTTAACATAAAAAACTCTTAGGAATTTTGAATTTTCATTAATTCAATAAACCTGAACTTAAGCCTGATAATATTACTTTTCGTATGTACGTCAATATAAGTTCGAATAATGATTACGTTTATTCGTAATAATATGAATATAAAATAAAAAAAAAAATTTAGGTAAAAAATTATAGCCCTGTGAGTTTTTTAATTTTTAACAATGTTGGTATTTTTGACTCAAGTCAATATTCTATATAACAATAAAGCTTATAAAAATTCTTGATGCATCTATCTTATAACATTTCAATTTTGAAATTTTCTTTTTTATTTTACAATAAAAAATATTTCTAATCACTAATTTGCTTCACATATTTTGTTATATTGTCAACATTGTTTTGGTTTTGTGGCCATCAAAAATAGAAATTAGTTTAATTCGACTACACGACAAAATTAGCATGGACAAAAACCTGTTGCCGTGTTGCCTTGCTGTCTTCAATATAATCATTCTCATATGCACACATGTATTCTAATTTTGACAGGTGGTAGTCGGTAGTCTGCTGTGGCGAATGTGTTTAATGCTTAAAGGTATAAACACATTCGCCACAGCAGACTACACGAACACAAGAACACAAATGCTGCTAGCTACCGTTGTAGCCGTTTAGCAGCTACTTAATTATTTTGGAAACGACAGATACACAGTAAACAGAAGATCCTGAATTGTTGCAACGATTCATTTATGTATATTACAGTGGTGATATTTAGCGCTTTTACTATTTTAAAGTTTGCTAGGGCGAATTGAATACGGCGAATTGAATACGACGAATTGAATTCGCCACTCACATTACTTTGTATGGATTCGCTTTGACTGAAAAAATTCATCTCATGGATCTCTTTTGGCTCCGGAGTTACGGGGTTCAAAACTTATTTTTTATTGACTCCTAGAATATGGAACGGATATAAGCGATGTGGATATCACTCTAAGCTTCTCTAAAATACCTATGTATATGTGACGCGCAAAATAGAAAGGGACCTAAGGGTAAAAACCGGTTTTGTTCAGGAGAGCCATTTTAAAGATTTAAATACGTGTATCTTTGGTGTACCATCACTTTCATAAAACGCGCATATCTCTGGGAGGGAACACTTTTGGGGCATGTGATCGGTCTCATTCGATGCTCAGATGTTTATTTATTTATTTATTTTAATAGATTCATTTACTAATATAATAACAACATTCGTTTAAATGTAAATAATGATCTATAACTGGCATAACATAAAGTTGTGAGCCAGATTGGCAAAATTAAAGCTGTTAAAAATAAGAATTCATAATTTTATTTTTTGTTTTTTACATATATACAACATAAATTAATTAACAAAAGTACTAAGTACAAATATTTATATTTAGATTTTTTTTTTATATAGGAACTAAGCAAATTCATTTAATATCAATTTTCTGTTGATGTTGTCCACATCAAAAAAAAAAAAAAAGAGTGAAAATTGATTTTTTACACTTAGGTCTCTTTCTCTATGCGCTGTCACATATACTGGTATTTTTTAAAACAATTTACCCATTGCGAGTGAAATTCAATTTTAATTTTTTTTTATCTGACTTTTCACTTTTGCAGAGAACTTACCATGCTTTTATTTGGTGTATACTTGAAAGCTGTCACCGATGAAATACGTAATTTATGCTTCTTTAATGGTGATTTTAAGAATTAAATGAGTTATTTAGAGCATTTGAAATGATACCTATGTCGTTTATATTCGATCTATATTGTAGGACTTATGATCAATAATATATTAAAGTTTTGAACCCCGAAACTGCGGAATCGAGAGAGAGAGCACCGAAAAATTACACAAAAATTTTTAGGTAAAAAAGGGCTATTACCCTGTGAGTTTTTTTAAAACTTTAACAATGTTGGTAATTTTGACTCAAGTCAATATTCCATATAACAATAAACCTAATAAAAATTCTTGATGCATATTATAACATTTAAATTTAATATTTTCTTTTTTATTTTACAATAAAAAATATTTCTAATCACTAATTTGCTTCACATATTTTGTTATATTGTCAACATTGTTTTGGTTTTGTGGCCATCAAAAATAGAAATTAGTTTAATTCGACTACACGACAAAATTAGCATGGACAAAAACCTGTTGCCGTGTTGCCTTGCTGTCTTCAATATAATCATTCTCATATGCACACATGTATTCTAATTTTGACAGGTGGTAGTCGGTAGTCTGCTGTGGCGAATGTGTTTAATATTATATATGCTTAAAGCATTAAACACATTCGCCACAGCAGACTACCGACTACCACCTGTCAAAATTAGAATACATGTGTGCATATGAGAATGGTTATATTGAAGACAGCAAGGCAACACGGCAACCGGTTTTTGTCCATGCTACTTTTGTCGTGTAGTCGAATTAAACTAATTTCTATTTCTGATGGCCACAAAACCAAAACAATGTTGACAATATAACGAAATTTGTAAAGCAAATTAGTGATTAGAAATATTTTTTATTGTAAAATAAAAAAGAAAATTACAAAATTTAAATGTTGTAAAAAATATGCATCAAGAATTTTTATTACCTTTATTGTTATATATAATAATGTCTTGAGTCAAAAATACCAAAATTTTAAAGATTAAGAAACCCACAGGGTAATAGCCCTTTTTTACCTAAAAATTTTTGTGTAATTTTTTCGGCGCTTTCTCTTGATTCCGCAGTTTCGGGGTTAAAAACTTCAATATATTATTGATCATAAGTCCTACAATATAGAACGAATATAAACGACATAGGTATCACTTCAAAATGCTCTAAATAACTCATTTAATTAAATTAAAATCATCATTAAAGAAGCATAACTTACGTATTTTATCGGTGACAGCTTTCAAGTATACACCAAATAAAAGCATGGTAAGTTCTCTGTAAAAGTGAAAAGTCAGATAAAAAATTTTAAAATTGAATTTCACTCGCAATGGGTAAATTGTTTTAAAATATTTGTATACCAGTATAAAGGTATTTTGGAAAAGTTTAGATTGATATCCACATTGCTTATATCCGTTCCATATTCTAGGAGTTATATATATATACATATATATATATATATATATATATATATATATATATTTGTTCCTATTACTCCTACAAGGAGCATAGGGCCGCTACAAGGTTGTTCCAATAATTTCGATCTGATGCATGGTATTTGATTTCATTCCAACTCATGTGTAATTGGGATATTTCAGCTTCAATTTGCCGTTTCCATGTGTGTGATGGTCTACCTATACGTCTACTGCCTTGCGGGTTCCATTCTATGGCTTGTTTAGCAATATCGTTGGGTTGTTTACGCAGTGTGTGTCCAATCCAATTCCATTTACGTTTGCGGATTTCAATTTGGATTGGTTGTTGCCCAGTTTCTAACCAGAGACGATGATTAGGGATTGTTATAGGCCAGAATATATGCAAAATCTTTCTTAAGCATTTATTAACAAAAACTTGTATGGAGTGTATATCATTTGGTGCTGCATTCCACGTCTCGCAACCATACAACAGCGTGGATTTTACGTTAGAATTAAAAATTTTCAACTTCGTCCTTCTTGACATAAACGATGAGTTCCACACCGATTTCAGTTGGCCAAATGAGCCACCGCTTTTGTCCAGTAAGCACCCCAGGTAACAGAAAGACTCTACTTCATAATATACTTCATAATAGGAGTTATGGCCAATAAAAAATAAGTTTTGAACCCGTAACTCCGGAGCCAAAATAGATCCATGAGATGAATTTTTTCAATTTATGTCAAAGGGAATCCATACAAAGTGATGTGAGTGGCGAATTCAATTCGCCGTATTAAATTCGCCCCAGCGAACTTTAAAAAAGTAAAAGCGCTAAATATGCATCACTGTAATATACACAAATGAATCGTTGCAACAATTCAGGATCAGCTGTTGACTGTGTATCTGTCGTTTCCAAAATAATTAAGTAGCTGGCTAAACGGCTACAACGGTAGCTAGCAGCATTTGTGTTCTTGTGTTCGTGTAGTCTGCTGTGGCGAATGTGTTTATACCTTAAGAATGAGTAAATACAAATACTCTGAGCGTATAAAGAGAATAAATGTTGTGTTTGTTTTTTTTTTCGTTTTTTATTTACTTGCTTTGATCCCCTTTTGTACTTGGATTTACTCTGAGAATTTTTAAAAAAGCAAATGTTTTTGAATTTAAATGTACTTAGTGCAAAAGCCTAGTATGTACCCATCAAACCAAAGGTTTCGACTTTTCCTGAAGTCAGATTTATCGTATCGAATTCATTAAGACATTTCCGTAGTATGTCTGAAGTAAGCCTTGGTGTTACGAATTTGTTAACACAATTCGCTAGAATTTCTAAAAATCAATTTGTTGTTACGAGTTCTTTAACACATTTCCGTATTATGTTTGCAGTTACATATACATATTTGATGTTTACAAGTTTGCATTTTGGTTTACAGTTGCATGTTTTAATTTGAGTGTGTGTAGAGAAAAATTGTTTTAAAAATTTAAATATTAAGTAAGTATTGCAAATTCAGTTAAAATTTGTTAATATTATTTTTAGTTCAATAGATAAATATAAATAACAAGAAAAAATTAATAGAATTAACAAGTAAAATAGTGTTTAACAATTAAAATTGTTTACGAAAACATTAAGAATTGTCTAAACGACATGGTTAAGACATTTTTTTACGAAATCTTTCCTACATTTCTGTACGATTTCTTTGCCACGTATCTTTACAAAGTCATGTCAACCACTTCATATGATTTTCGTTACGAAATATTTACGAATTCGGTTCTGAAATCGGAAGATTTTGCTGACTAGTCGTAACGCATTCGTTACAAAATCGAAACTTTTGGTTTGGTGGGTACATACATACATACTCGAATATACATGATTTAATTTGCTCAATAATGCTCGATAGTGTGATCGCATTGTACCGATTATTGTCGCAATTGAGATTTGGCCGATATGAGCCAATAAAAATTGTCGCAGATTGTGCTGTTTGCGCCGATAGTGCGATCTTAGCTTTATACGTACTAGCTGTTCGTTTACTGTACCTTACAGTAGTGAAGTGGTTAGAGTTAGAGTGCCGATATACGAAACCGAAGTTCCCTGGTTCGAGTCGCCAAAGATGTAATTTTTATAAAAATGGTTTCATTTCTCCTCATTCCCGATAATAAAAATACATGTTGTAAATAAGCATTCCGGACGTTTCCATCGTTCTGATAGCATCAAAAGCTGCTTCTTTGTAGCATGTGGGCCGGTTCAGAAGAAGGTAAAACAGATTTGACGATTTATTGTCATTCTGACGATGGTATTGTACCTATCAAAGACTTGGTCCTTATTTTGATCTCAGTACTTTTTACGGCCGAAATTTTTTTGATAGGAACTTGGCCTTATTTTCACATTTATGTTTTTGTTCGGACTGATATTTCAATTAACAATTGAATATTGAATTCATCTTATATATATACATACATATGTATATAAAAAATTTTTGCAAGTGTGTTGTGACTTTACAACTCACGAACGGACAAAACGAATTCGATTAAATTTTTAGGGTTTGTTCGTATGGTCGTGTTTATCTAAAGATTGCTCGAAATCGGTCGATGTGTTCGTGTGTTATGACTTTTCGTGAAAGTCGTGATGTGCTTTGTTTAGGTAAATCGAAATTTATAAAAATAAATAGCTTCCGTGCGAAGCCGGGGCGCTCAGCTAGTACATATATAATAAAAATCAATACAAAAAAAAAATATATTTGAAAATCTTATTGAAAATTTCTTCAAATTTTATTTTTCCTTTTAGCAGTTTACAGTTTATCACATTTAAATCTTGTTAACTAAGTTTAAAAAATGGGATCTATTCTGAAAGCAATCCATTTCTGCAATTTTTCACACATTCAAAAGATCAGGAAGTATTTTCTCAGCAAAATCACTATTATAGTTTTTAGGAATTGATAAATAAATAAAACCAGTAGTAGAAGTAGATTTTGACGGCCCAAGGATATAATTTTCAGCACGAACAAGATAAATTTCTAAAATTTTACAATTAATTGCTCACACATACATACATACATACGAGTACATACATAATTTTGTTTTTAATTATTAATTTAATTGAATCAAAATTTAAAAAGCTATGAATCAACTTACTTGGCGGTATGCTATAGTATCCAGTATCATAATGAGCTTGGGCGATATCACACTTTTTGAACTGATGTAATTATTTCATGTCACCTTTAATTTGAATATTCTTTCTTATGTATCTGTTTAAACCAGCAAATCTACATAGAATACATATACAACGATGTCACATTACTAAATTCTGATAAAAATTGGTTTTAATTCCGAAAGAGTTTTTTGTAATCAAACCACTTTTAAAATTCTAAAAGGGTTTGACAATGTGTTTCTCTTTTAATTCTATTTGTAGCAAACGAAACAAAATACTAAAGGAGATTAATATGAGCTTTGCTAGTAAAAAAATTTCAAACAAAAGCCAATGGTTTAAAAAACTTTATCATTGTAAAATCCAAATACAAAATAAATGGAATATGAACACCGTAAATAAAAAAGCGATCAGAGTGTGTAGCTGGGCCGATAATGTATGGTTAGATAAACCACAGGTAAACAGATGGCAAATATTATAGTTAAGAAAGTCTTGGACGTTTTCTTTTCTGAACAAAAATGTTGCCCTTTCAATGGTTAAATGCCTATTTAGCCGACCGTTAAAATTGTAGATGTTAGGCAACTGTTGATGTAATGTAAGAGCCAACGTTTTTGTAGTTATAGAATAGATGAGATCAATATGACGTCCTCTAAAGTGTCGGTGCTAATACTTCATGACTAACCGAAAATCAAAGTTTTTTGCATGATGTTTCCGAATCCAATATTATATACGAATTGGGGGACTCCGTTGAAGATATAGAAGAGTCGATGAACATCGATTTGATGTACGAAGAAAAATCCGAAGCATGTTGTTCGAAAGAATGTAATAAGATAATTCCAGAAGATCTTGCTATACAAAGACGGCAATTTTTCCAAGAATTAAGTAAACCAGAACAAGATTTAGTCCATTTGAGCCATTTGTAATCTCATCGACAACATTTAGCGCCGAAAAAAGAAAAAACTGAAATTGTCAAACGGAAGAAGTACCAGATCACGAAAAACCGAAAAAAAAGTCCAAACTACAAAAAAATTCGAAGACCGACGAAAAAAAATAACAATTTAAAACAAAAAATTAAAAGAAGTAAAATTTTAATGTGTTTCTCATTTTTATCGATCTTCCCAAGTTCGTTTTGTACGTTTTTATGGGGTAAATAAATTTTTATCAGAAATCTGACTTATTTCATCTTATTCTACACCCTTTTAGGTACCAGAATCCATTCTTAAGTCAAAACCCGTTTTTTGACACACTAGCTCTCTTTTCTCGGGGAAGGTCACATATATTGTAAAATATAAGCACAAACGATCAGTACAGTCTCTTTCTAGATATTAAAAAAAAGACGTGTGGCACTCGGGGACTGCCGCGGTAAAGCTATTGCATAGCATTTTTTTATCAACTTATGCAATTTCAATTTTAGTTTTCTAGCTATAATGGAAGTGCCCTATACAAAGAAGGGCACTCTAGTCCCCCCCCAGGTAAAAAGTTGGTAGGATATTCCATGACATCGAAAGCGTATCGCTTGTTTCACACAACAACATGCAAGATTGTAGAACAACGCGATGTTCTATTTGATGAAAATAAGTTTAATGCAGATACAAATGACAGCAACAATATTGAAAACGGTCGTAGAGCAGATGACTATTTAACATTGTGTAGCGATAATCATGATTACAGTGGAGATGTAGTTGTCAGTAGCAGCCAACCTTCTGTTCATATAGATAATCATGATGAGCGATTTGACACTGCAGACGAAGATAGTGGTCCCGAAAATCAAAGTGAGGAACAGGAAATAATTATTGGACCTGGACGGCCAAGAATAATCCGAAATGGTATGCGAGGAGGGGCCGAGAAAACAATGTAATGTCATTCAACCCGCGAATAATGTATGTACAGCGATAAATGAAACCGTTCCGCAAACAGTTGAGGAAGCTTTTTCAAGCAAAAGCAAACATTTTTGGCAGAAAGCTATGGAAGAAGAATTTCTTGCTTTAGAGAAGAATGAAACTTGGACTTTGACTGATTTACCCAAGGGTCACAAGGCTATACCATGTAAATGGGTTTTCAGTTTAAAGAAAAGTAAAAACGGCGAAATTGAACGATATAAGGCACGTCTAGTTGCCAAAGGATGCAATCAAAGATTCGGTATCGACTTCAAAGAAACTTTCTCTCCAGTTATACGATACTCATCAATAAAATTGCTTTTAGCATTGGCGGTGAAAAACAAAATGCATTTACACCAAATGGACGTATGCACAGCATATTTAAATAGTAACCTAAATGATGAGATTTACTTGAAACAACCAACACATTTTGTAGATAAAAACTCACCGACACAAGTTTTACGTTTGCAGAAAGCGATTAATGGCTTGAAGCAAAGCGGTAGAGAATAGAACTGCAAACTTGATGGCGTTCTAAGAAAATTAAAGTTTGTACCATGCAACAATGAATCCTGTTTGTATAAGGCTACAATTAGAGGTAATCTAGTGTTGATAGCAGTGTATGTGGACGAATTAATTGTTGCATGCAGTAACATATCAGTTATTCAAGAAGTAAAGAAGCAAATTGCCGATAATTGTGAAAGATAATGGCGTACTAACGAATTTTCTGGGTATGGAAATAGAACGTGAGGGCAACACTGGTCCAATTAAATTAAGCCAGACTCAATATATTCGGGATGTTTTGGAGCAATATGGTATGTACAAATGTAAACCGGTATCTGTGCCATTAGAACCGGGTTATCAAGTAAACTGTGATGGCGATTGTGAAAGGATTGATCAACGAGAATATCAGTCACTTATAGGTACGCTGATGTACCTAGCAATATCTACTAGACCAGATATATTGCACTCTGTGTCAAAAATGGCTCAGCGAAATTCAGATCCCCACATAGAGCACATGGTAAAGCTCAAACATATATTGCGATATTTGAATGGTACGAAGGATTTGAAATTAATTTATAAATTAAACGACAACAGTCTCGAAGGATATGTCGATGCTGATTGGGGCGGAGATGCATCGCACAGAAAATCTTATACAGGATTTGTATTTTACTATAATGGTTGCCCTATTAAATGGGAATCAAGAAAACAATCCTCAGTGGCGCTCAGCAGTACGGAGGCTGAATATATAGCTGCTTCTGACGCTGCAAAGGAAGCTGTGTATTTGAAAAGACTTTTAATGGAGGTAGATCTATATAGAGGAGATGCTGTTAAGTTAAATATTGATAACCAAGGTGCTCAAAAACTAGCGGAAAATCATATTTATCACAAGAGGACCAAACATATACATATATATATATGTATACATATAGATATACGGTTCCATCACATTAGGGAATT
The DNA here is from genome assembly GCA_947311025.1 of Lypha dubia. Classification (NCBI taxonomy): domain Eukaryota; kingdom Metazoa; phylum Arthropoda; class Insecta; order Diptera; family Tachinidae; genus Lypha; species Lypha dubia. The sequence continues at coordinate 67,434,276 of OX371260.1, forward strand.
GGTAAAAAATAAAGAGGTGAAATTAATTTATTGTCCAACGGCTGACATGGTAGCCGATATTTTAACAAAGAATTTACCAAAGGTTAAACAACGTAATTTTATTGATTTATTAAAATTGCATTAAACTTGTATATTAGTTAAAACAATATTCACATTGAGGCGGAGTATTGGAAATCATAATGGGCCTATACAATGTGTTCATTATTTTATTATTAATATTTCTAAGTTTCTTTTGTCACTCTCATTTTAACTTTCATACTTTGTAGTCATAAATATTTTTTCTTTTATATATTTAAATAAATGTAATTTGATTAACCAAAAAGTTTTTCCACTCAATCATAACTTACAATACAACAATGTATAGTCATCATACAACTTATCAACTTATGCAATTATATTATTACGTTTTGTTTAAAATCTCCGTTGTTATTCTGGCAATACTGTATGTTAATGATATCAATATGAAATCAAATGTTAATGTTAATCAATAGCATACTTTAGGGGTTAAAACAAATTCTAGGTTTTTTCGTTTCATAAACAAAAGACTTAAGAAACCAACTTTTCAAAATTTCTTGATTCGGTCGCCTCAAAGCCCGCGACAGAAGCTATGCGATAGCAAATATTTAGAAAACTTTCTTTACTTAATAAATCATGCGTGTGTACATATTTAACAACTAAAACGATTCAAAGTAAAAAAATAACAATAAACGACTTCTGTGCCCCATTGCAATTCAGAATACAAGTATCCCATCACTGCCTACAAATGTCACGTAACCTCGTAATGAAATTATATTTTCTGCAGGTTGGTACGTTACGGTAACATTTCATATCAGTCTAGTAAGTATTTTCATAGCTTTTGCATATGTCAGAAACAATCAGCTGACACATCAAGATTTACATTTCTAGAGTTACGGTCGGCTAAAGCAGCCTTAGCACTTTTTACAGTTTTCCAATAACTTTTATTGCCACAATGGTACAAAATATTTGAGGCTTAACATTATTGTATACGTAAGGTTTCAATATTTGACGGTTTTTAGCGCAATTTTATCAATAAAAGACGTTAGCAACATTGTTTTCTCATCAGCTTCTATTATATATACTAAACTGAAAAAATTAACATTTAACTCATGGTCTAATAATATAAGGTCTGCGCAACAAGGATTATGGTTTTTTGTAGGGTTGTCTTTTGATTGTTAAATAATATGCAAAAAAATGGTGTTGTCAAAAGTTGTTTACATTTTTGGCGGCCATCATGAATACTTTTGTTCACGTTATGCTTTTTGTTTTTGAAAACCACTAAATACATACAAACCACATTTTGTTTTGTTATGTATACGGTTTTTTTGACAATATTGGCTATTTTTTACACAAACAAAATTCATGTCGTTTTTTATTGTTGTGTTGATAAGCAGACCTTATATTATTAGACCATTATTTAACTCATCATCTTCAGATGACGAGGATATTTGCAGCAACTCTTCAATTATAATTCCTTTAAGCTGGATTCACCCATTGTTTCGGAACAAAATTTTTGTCCGGACAAAATTTTTTTTATATGAAGTTTGGCGTTTCTCTTTTTGAGAGTGAGAGAAAAAGAGAATAAAATTTGTTCGGAACATTTTTTGGTTGAATTGGTTTAATTTTAAATTTTGTCCGGACAAAGTTGAAACAAGATGCCACCAGCGTTGTCAACTTGGTGCGTTTCGCACCTTTTTTGGTGCTTTTCTAAATTTTTTGTGCGAAAAATATCTGAGTTGGTGCGTGGTGCGCTTTTTTTTAATTTTGGTGTGTTTTTTTAATTTTGGGTGGCTCCAAAGCATATTAAACACAGTTTTTTGTTTCAGTATGAGAAAAAAGAATTTTGTAGAAAAAATACAACTGTTTCAATACCATTTCATTCAATTGTGTACAATTTTTACATTCAATTTTACAGACCATAATAAGAGCAACCATTAATGATGTTTAAGAGGTACCAAAACACATTCACGAAAACCTTTAAACCGTCTTGTTGTTATAGATAATTTGTAACATTTCATTATAAGAAATTTGTTTTCCCTTTTAGATTTTCAGAGTACATACATACATATGTATGTAATTGTTTGTTGTCGTAAAAGTTGCTGTCAATTCTGTTAAAGAGCTTAGCAAAAACAAAGTATTCTCGAGACTAGCGATCAATGTTTGATTTTTATAAAATGCATAAAAAATGCGTTTATAGAAAGTGTTGTAACACTAAAATTAATAAAATTTCTATTTACTAAAAGAAATATTTAAAGTTAGTGTCAATAATGAAGTCGAAAAAAGGAGATCATAAGCGAAATACAAAACGATTTGCAAATCACAATGTGAGTTTATGCAACGGATTCGGTCTTGACCAAATAATAACACAAAAGCAAGCTGTTTTTATTGCAAATGCGATATCACGCCTAAATATCTAACCTTGTTCGGCATGCTGGAACACGGAAACGCATTGCAGCTTTAGGCCCATTTAGCTACAAACGACATCAAGAACCAACATTGTACAAAATGTTTTATCCCATTACAAATATGATGTCATACTATTAGAAGTACAATTGGAATCCGATGTCGAAACATTATCTAGTATTGAAAAAGGGTGGAGAATGATTCGCTTCATGCAATGGCACAATATTGTATCAACATTACAATTTTGGACTAAAGTTAAATGTTGTAAAGACGCATAATTAATTCAATAAAAATTTTCAATAAAAAAAAAATTTTGAACTTGGTGCGTTTTTTGTTAAATGGCGCGTTTTTTTCTATATTTTGGTGCCTTTTGAAATTTCAAAGTTGACAACGCTGGATGCCACCTATTTTATTTTCTCAGCCAAAGTTGAAGCGAGCTGCCACATAATGTTATAAGTATGTATGTATAATAAAAGCACATAGTAACTTATATGCAGTAGAATAAAAATAAAGAAAAGCTCAATTGCTAGTAAAAAAAACTAGCTGATTTTTATTAATTCTTTTTAACATGTAATTTTCTTATTAAACAATAAAAAATAAGTGCGTTTGACATATAAAACACCAAATTTAATTCATCTGTCACTGTGCTGCCAACTTATAAATTTAATAAAACACATGTATTTCATACGGTAGCTTTGATTTTCCAGACAAATTGTTCGAAATAAGTGAATCGAGTTGCAAAAATGTTTCAGAACAAAAAATGTTGTCCGGACAAAAATTTTGTTCGGAAACAATGGGTGAATCCAGCTTAATTGTTCATTTTCGTTTTTAACTTTTTAATAATAAGTTTTTCATTAAGCAAATAGAATAACAAGAATAAAAGTTCTTAGTTGTATAAAAAGGTACTCAACGAAGATGTAAAAAGGGCAGTACCTCACCCCGACTTGGTAGTAGATGGTAAAATGTGTTGCATATTTTGCCACTTATTGGTGCAGTATATTTAGAAAAGAACGAACACGCTTTTAAATATGTTACATACATATGTACATATTTTTTAGAATGGAACACGAAAATGAAAGTAATGTAGCGTAAATGCAATACTTTTGTCAGAAAGAAAACGCCTTCAGTTGTTATGTTCTACATACATACATATATTTATGTAAATTTAAATACATAATTGAATAATTTGATTTTTTATGTTTTGCATTTTGTTAATTTTTACTTTTTAGTTTGTCTGCTTAATTTAGTTTTGCTTGAAATATTTTTGTTTTATAATTTTGAATAAAATTATTAAAATTTCAATAAACAAAATCGGCTAAAGTGTTGGATGTTTAATCCTAAACTAGCAATAACGATTTAAGAACAAAGACAACTCAAGCAGTAAATACAGATATAAAATTTCAATTAATCTCAAGTCTCGTATTTAAAAGCCAAGTCTAAGAAATATTTAGAAACTTACGCATGTTTAACTAAATTTGAACTGTTATAATTATGTATAATCACTTAAACCAGATCTTCCGATTCTCCCATTCATACACACCACGATATGAAAGTTGTCAGTCTTTCATGCCCGATGATGACTGATAATAAGATTTACATTAATAATGCGATCATAGCTTTTCAAATTATTTTCTTATGAACCCAACTGCTGATTTTATAAAAGTTCTTTAATTCGCTTCAAACATATAGTCACCTAGAATATAAAAGGCAAAAAAACTCGACGTTGACTTCTTGACTAGTAAACGGTTTATTTCTTTACTCTATATTGGGTGCCCGCCATATTTCATCAACAAAATTATGAAAATGGGTTGTAAATACCATTTTTTATAAGTTTATATTTTCCTGAAGAATAACCAGTAGGCAATGGAGGTTCCATCTTGAAAGATGTACATACATACTTATATCCTTTATTAATTTCTTTGGTTTTTCTAAAGCGGCGCAAGCTCTTAGTGCTTTGTTAGACTTTCAAACATTGACTTTTTATTTTTTGCTTAAAATTGTGTTTTTTGTGTTATTGAAATTTATAATTACTGTAATTTTTAAAAACTTTATCTAAAAAGTATAGAAAAAGAGGTAATGATGTAATTAACAATAATACAACCTTCCCTAAAGTTGTCTTCGTATATTTCCAGATATATACATACATATATCGATTTTGTTAACAGACATTATATGAGTAATTAGATATAAATATCACTGAATTTATAAAATATTTTGCTTCTCCAGTTAAATAATAAAAAGTTCAGTTATGGCCTTCTGGGTCTTATGTGCAGATAACTATATATGTACATATGTATGTACACATTATACCTATTTATTTATATATTTATACAATTTAATACATACATATGTAAATATTTATTTATTAAAATTACAGACATGACGATTTTGCTAAAATTGTTTACATACATTGTATGTACAATTTTCAAATGATGCTCGATACCAATAACATTAAGCTAATCTTTGCAAGTTTTTTACAACAATTTAACTAAAGCTTTTATTTATAGATGTAACAATTGAAATTGCAATTTTGTGTGCAAATACTTATGTATGTATGTAGGCGCAGTAAAATTTTTTATATATTGCAGATATTCATACTTATGCAGGTGGTGGAGAAAGGAACTCTTTTTATGTTCGGATAATAATCTTCCATTATATGTTTTAATACTCGCTAATTCCAATTCAATACATGTAGTTTTTACACAAAACAATTATGTGGAATTCCAATATTAAATCAAGCACAAGATATAAAGTATGTAACTTAGTTTCAATCCAAAAAAATTTTCCTCATTGCAAAATTTAGAAAAAAGTCAACAGAAATATGTACATATTATTTACAAAGCAGGAGTTAACATAAACCACACAAATGTACATATAATTCACAAATAAATCGATAATTTTTTTGTAAAATTTTCTAAATTTTGCTTAATGGCCGAGAACTTTAAATAACTTTTTAAATTTATTTAATCAGTCTACCGATTTACTTAAAACATTGGTTGGTCATGATAAAATAGGAATAATAAAATCACGTTTTTTACGAATACAAATAATACCTGAAGTTTGCTGAGAAAGTACATACCAAGTCAAATTGATTCCGAAACTGCGGTGCTAATTGCAACTGTGAATGTGTACGAACATGTGAGTGTTGATGATAAAAATTTTTAACTGGCGGCGGGTGCGCCATTTTCACATACATAATACGTCGAAAAACTCTCTCTCCGTCAATTTGTTTTTAAAATAACTTCATACTATTCCACTTAAAACTCAACAAAACGAATTGCGCAAGAATTGCACATAAATTAGAATGTTTATACAAAAACTATTTTTCAAATATGCCTTTGTATTTACATTTCGTTTACATTTTACTCTTCTACGAAATACTTACATACATACATACATATGCTTATATGTACATACATATGTACGTGGAACAATGATTTTTCCAAAAAAATGCACTTTGTATTAATTACACATAAATTAGAATTTGTTTAAATAAAATTTTGTTTATTTTATTTTATGTTATTTGATTTGTCATTTCTCTTTTGTTTTAGTTTTATTATTTTTTTACCAGATTAAATTTTTGTTGTTACTGTACATATCGAGAATTAGCTGCAATAGAGTCATAACTCAAAAAAAGTAGTTTTGCAAAAAATTAGTTTAAAGTTGCGCATTCGCTAACAACTTAATGGTAAACGAAAATTTAATATTTGTCTCAAAAGTTTAGTATGCTAGACATTTGAATGAAATTTTTACACATTCCGAAGCACGATATGGTAATTAATGCTGCATTGTTAACTCAAAAATCACATTTTTGGACTTACGACTCTATTGCAGCAAAGGCTCCATATGTATTTACTAAATTTTACTTTGAAGCAACAAGCTTTCGTTACAAGAGAGATAGTGAGAGAGGGAGATAATAAGATCTGCAAGGAAGGTAAAGTATGATACAGCGTTGCCGTTTTGGTAGCTTTTAACCAAAATTGGTTCACTTTACCGTCAATGTGTACTTGTGTACTTTTTTCGCAAGCAAAAATAAATGGAATTAAATACTAGGTGGCCCCATTAGCTTACGTCATTATCGCATATCCAAAAAATTACATTCATACAAGTACAAAATTAAATATTCGCAAGTATTCAACATGTGTGCAATAGTTAAATGTACTTACATACCTACATACTTATATTTGTTTATCCAAATATATTTGTTTTGGCCGCCGCTTAGTTTACCACGCTGCTTTCCCGGGTTGTTTATGTGATATAGTTACGGTGACCATATATTTCGACAAAAAAAAAGGACACTTAAAATTAAATAAAAATTCTTGGTATTAACTTAATTACATCGATATATTTTATATCAATGAAATAAAAATATAATTCAAACAATGTAATATTAGTGACTAGTACAAGTAGTTACATATGTATGTACTTATTTTAATGTTTAACACAGAAATTAAATATACCTAGAAGTTCATACGTCGTTAAAACAAATAAATTAATTAATTAATCAAAATTAACAAAGTAATTAAATTTAGCCAATAATACAAAAATAACAAAATTCAATAACACTGCAGTCAGACGTTCAAGTTTTTATTTAATTCTCTTTCAAGAAATTTACACAAACTGCTTGTCAAAATTCACAAAAATTGAAAGCTGTGACGTAGGCTGCACGCAATTTCAATGCAATTTGCTTTCAAGAACACAAAAAATTATCGCGGCAGAATATACATATGTACTTATGTATGTATATGAAAACAAAGGAGAGTTTATAATCAAAATGGCAATCAGCTGCTTTCTTGAAAGCAATTTGAAACACTCAATTGGTAAAAAAAATGAGAGAGGATTGAATCTTGAAACATAAATTGAATGAAAACTTGATCGTGTGACCCCCACGTAAAGTAAAATAACTAAAAACAATAGTTTAAGGATTATAATCCTAAGGGGCTGTGTACATATTACGTAACGCTGTTCAGAGATTTTATACCCTCCTTCCCCCCCCCCCCCTCATAACGCTTTTTACTAATGTTTCACTGCAAAATTTCTAATACGTAACAAATCTTAAACCCCCCCCCCCCCCCCCCCCTCCCCACCCTGGAGCATTACGTAATATGTGCACAGCCCCTAATAGATAATTATCTATTATTGATATTTTTCTGAAGAATGTATTTTTTTATTATATCAATTTTATTTGATAAAAACAATTTAAATTCTGCACAGTCCATTTGAAAGCCGACAGAAAAGTTGACACATTGAACATACACTTTTCAGTGTTGCCAGGCAATTCCTGTCTTGGGTGGTTATAAATTTATATTGTATTGAGTTTAAAATTTCAGTATTTTGAGAAAATAAAACTTTTAATTTTGGAAACTAAAGAAGAACATTAGCCATCAAAAAGAAAGGACAAAAAAGGACAATTCAATTAAAAAAAGGACAATTTATTTTGTTTAAATTTAAAAGGGCGTTGTGTCAAAAGAGAGGATTGTCCTTATTAAAAAAGGACGGATGGTCACCGTACATACAGTATGGTCTGTCATGTACAAATACTTACGTACATACAAATATGCATATCGCTCGTTAGCTGCAAAAACGTCATAACTTAAAACTCCTTTAACAGAAAACATGTTGTTTAAAACTTTAAATTTTCTCAGAAATAAATGGGGGAAAAGTATGTGTTCTCTACTATACAATTTAATATATTTAAATTTTTATCTCAAAACTTGCGTTTTTAAAGTTATGATGTTGCTGCAGCAAATGGCGGTATGTATATTTTTTGAAGAAGAGAGAACGAAAAAAATTATTATTGCTATTGCAATGCTTGCTCCGTGTATGTTGAAACAAAACAACAACACGTTGTGTCAATCATAATGTTCTAATTAATTAACAATAAAGATATACCTAATGTGTTTATTGAACCCGAAAAAATGGCTCCATGAAAAATGGCCCCAATGAAAAATGGCCCCAATGAAAAATGGCCCCAAACCAAAAATGAAAAATGACCCCAAAAATAATTATTGTTGTTTTCAATGTAAAAAGTTTGGGGCCATTTTTCATTGGGGCCATTTTTCATGGAGCCATTTTTTCGGGTTCAATAAACACATTAGGTATATCTTATATCCATTTTTCATTTTTATTTTTCGAATTTGGGGTGATTTTTCCTAATTTGGGGCCATTTTTCATTTTTTTTTTGGGCCAGTTTTCATTTAACGAAAAATGAAAAATTTCCCCAAACAAAAATGAAAAATGGCCCCAAAATAGTGTAAATGATATAAATACCACAAAAAACTCATTACATCAAATAATGCATTTTCAAAACATGTATTATTATTAAACGGCGACTTTGCTCGAAATTCTATGGAGTAGACTTACCTTGAGCCCCGCCGAGGAGCCTAGAATGCAAAAACCCGTTAGTAAGCTGTGGCCGCTGTGAGCCAACATGGAGAAAAAAGTGGCTGCGCCCAACAATTGCCCAAATAATTTAAGTCCGCAGATTTTCTGCATTGCATTGGGGCGGTAGGTCACAATAAATTTAGGTACGTATGTAATGCAATGCAGAAAATCTTTACTAGACATCGCCGTGTCGGGAAATACCAAGGTGGAGAAAATCCCTAAGCTACGCGGAAAAACTTTAGTAATAAAATTCAAATATTTTAAAATATTGGATTATTTTCAAAAAATTTTGTTGCTTACTAAAGATCCCTTGCATAGCCGGCCTATGGCCGGGCTTAGGGATTTTCTCCACCATGGTATTTCCCGACACGGCGCTGTTTACTAAAGATTTTCTGCATTGTATTGGGATGCCATAGGAAAAAATAATAATACCATGTCATAAAAATTTAACATTGCACAGTTACATTTTCACTTTGCAGTAAAAATACTTGTTTTAAAAACGTAAAAAAACTATCAGTGAATTTTTTGTAAAAATTACAGAAAATTATAGAAAAAATTTTAGTGTTAAAAAATTAAGTCTGTTGTGAGTATTGATATAGAAAATAAATTATTTAATACATACAATATATAAAAAAGATGAACTGTGAGCATATCAATGGAAAGAAATTTGGGAGCAAGCTACTCTACAATAATGAACAGAAAATGATTTATAAAAAAAATCTGTGTATAAAAATATTGTGAAGTACGAGTGTTGGAGAAGTACCTGTAAGGCTCGAATAAACCTTTTGGAAAACGGTAAATGTGTTTTACCAAAAAGATATCAGGAGCACAACCACAACACAGAAGAGGAGGCTTTAAAGGATCTAAAGACTAAAAATAATATAAAATCTGAATGTTTAGATATTGCAACAACTCTAGGAGGAGAACGCAACGTAGTTAGTTCAATTACAATTGCTTACAGGAATGTATGTGGAAGGTAATATGATTTTCTTATATATTTACATATGTACACATATAACTTTAAAATATATAATATACATATGTACATACATGCACCATATGCAGATCCTCCGAATCTAAAAATGTTTTCCTTCCAAAAATAAGAAGGGGTCTTAATTATTTAGTGAGCAAATCATTTGTCACTTCCCCAAAAACTGCGTTCGACGTCATTGAAACTTTTCAGTTAGAAAAAGTATGGACTAATTTTGGTATTTCAAGGGACGAAGAAAATCCCAGACCGTTTTATACGGCGTGTATCACTGAAGATAACTTCTCGTATTGCATATTTTCATCCATGAAGTCCATAGATCTAATAAAGGACAATATTTCCGTGTCCGAAAGAAAATATTTAATGGATGCCACTTTTAAAATTGTGCCTAAAGGATGTTTCAAGCAGCTGTTAATTATATATATTCAGCCCAATCACGAATAATAATTCCGCGTGAGTTTTCTCCCTTTCCCCATTCCTCCTATTATGAATAAAAATCCCGCATGAGATTTCTCACTTTACCTTTTCTACATATTTGTACGATTTTTATCAACCGTGTGAAAGAGAATAAAAGTGAATGGGGAAAAAAGTAGTTATTCTGAATGCCTTTGAATACAGTTTTTTCCCTAAAAATATTTCACTTAGAAAACTGAAGGGAGTTTACATAAAAATGTAAGTAATTTTTAATAAAACACAGTTTAAATAAATAAAAAAATATTTAATTGTTTATTTAGGTCGAAGAGCACAAATAAAGCGCAATTGCAACATTTGGTAACATTAATGGAATCCAATGCAGCCATTGCCTGTGGTTTCCATAAAGGTAGCAAATACCTAGTAAATACCGAAAAGCCGGTTTATTTACTCTATAGTACTTTTGAAACCTGTTGCAAGCTAAAAACTTTAAATCGAGTAATTAATTGTATTTACATATGTACTTACAGTGACAGCGGCAACTCAAGAGGACTAGATGCATCCCGCAACTGCCTTCAGGTGATCCGTTGGTTATTTCTTTCTTGGTGTTTTTCTTCAACAACAAGTGCTCGTAAAGTTAAATTATTCATTTCAAATTTGTTTTAACACAAATTAATTTATATATAGACGTATGAAAATTAATATTATCAGGCTCAATTTCAGTATTTTTTATTTTTATTTAATTATCTTTGCACACACAAAACCGCAAATTGGAAACAAAAACAAGAAAATTATATGCCAATAAGCAAAACAGCTGGCTTCAAAATTCAGTGATGCCACTTTTTAACTTTTTTGTTCCCGCGGAATTTATAATTGGAGGAAATTTTTCTCGAGAAAAGTATTTTCCGTGGGAGAGAAATTCCGAGGGAATATTCGTGATTGGGCTGATTGAGTATATAGATGAGGTACATACATACATACATATAAAAAAAAACAACTTTTGAAAAGATCACTTTGTACCAGTCGCACAATCTGATGCTTATCGGAAATCATTCATTCCTTAATATTGCATTTATTATAGATATTTCCCATATTTTTTGTACTAATGACACACAAGGACCAAGTATCATATGAGCATACATATGTTGCAATATATTAAAGATAACATATTCAATATGGAACCGCACATATTTATCACTGATTACGAAAGAGGTCTACAGCAAGCTATTAGAGTGGTCTTTCCTAGAACAAAAATTATTGGATGTTGGTAATTGTGTTATTACACATACTATTTAGTCATTATCCAAATAGTTTTTTATACATATGTATGTATGTATATAGGATTCACTTTTGCCAGGCTGTTAGGCGTAATGTTTCTAGTCGCAAGCCGTTGCTTCAGTATATTCGGAACTCCAAGCCAGCTTTGATGGCATATAAGAAGCTTTTGGCACTACCTTTGCTACCTCCAACTCTTATACAGAAGGCGTTTGAAGATAATAGAAAAACTATAAGATTAATGGACGCTGAAAATAAGTTTACAGATTTTCTTAAATACTTTGAAAAGCAATGGTTTTATAAGGTAAGTTATTCATGCAATTGATGTTTTTATATATGTACAGTTGTATATTCCACATTAATTAATTAAAATTTTTAGGTGGGGTGAAAGTTATTAGTGTGTACCAACAAAGTACTCGCACTACTTCGGCAGTGGAAGCTTATAATGGAGTATTGGGGAGATCAATAGAAAAAAATGGAGATATTTTTAAGTTTCTGAATTTCATTAGAAATGAAGAGTTTTTCAAAACGCGTGAGTTTGAGGTGATTGCCGAAAGTGGTGGAACAGTGCAAAAACGACATAAGAGATCTAGTGTAACCAAAAGCAACATAATCGAAGAAGCGAACCAACAGCTAGAGAAAGGAAAAATCGATGTCAGTGTAATAAAATTGTTTTTATTTTATTTAATTTTGGTCTTAGAGCTTTTATTATTGGAGCTCCTAAGACTGATGATTTATTAATTGAATTATAAACTAAATGACATTGGCTTATATACTAATTATGAGACTAATTCTTAGGGGTACCTTAACATAAGAGTAAAAGAATAGAAATATATATTATTGTTGGGTAAGCATATTTAGCTTCCAACTATTTAGGTATGGCATGTGTTTAAAGTCCAACGAGTGCATACTTAAAAGCAACAGATACTTTGTGTTGCTTATATTTACAATCAAACAAATGCAGTTAATAAATGTGATTCATTTAAGTGCATTGTGCTGCTGCACTTGATTACCGTACAAGTGTCAAATTACCGACACACAAAATATCTTGCTTGCAGTTTGTCAATGCTTGCATGTTGCGGTACTATTGAATCGCAATGCATACTACACACTGTTGGCCACATGCTACATCAGTACATTTCTAAATAGAATTGTTTATGGACCAAACAGCATAATGGCGAATATGATTCCACAGGAAATTACATCTGAGGAAGAAAAAGAGTATGAGGATAGTTCCGAACAGGAAGAAGAAAGTTATAGTTCAGCTCCTGATAGCAGCATCTGTGTAATCTGTGTCGAGAGAATTCCGGATATGGTTTTCATACCTTGCAAGCATTTAAAAGTATGCAGCGAGTGCGTGCTCAAATTACAGGCTGATGCAATTGCAAATAACACGGGCAGTTACAATTACCCTTATTGTAGATCTATAGTGCAAGATACTTTAAAAGTATTTAATTAATGATTTTATTTTTATTAAATAAAAATGCAAAATAATAAACTAAACATAATATAACTGTAGCCTTTTTATTAATTTGGAATAGAACTTATATATAAAGTAAGAAATTAAAATTTTTTAATGTGAAATCACCCAAATATTCAATCGCCAAATTTTTGGGTTATGGTGCATACCGAACCCAAACCCACAGTTTAGGAGTTTAGTTCAAGGTGAACTTAAGCTACCGATTTCATCCACTTTCAATTACCCAACACTTTCTCATTACTTAGTCAGCACTACGTAAAACTAATAATCAGATATATGTATGTAATACAGAAAATCTTTAAAAATTTTTGGTGGAGAAAATCCTTAAGTCTCTGCAAGAGATCTTTAGTAAGCAACTTCAATTTTGGAAAATAGATCCAAATTTTCAAATATTTGAATTTTATTACCAAAGATTTCTCCGCGTAGCCGGCCTCCGGCCGGGCTTAACGATTTTCTCCACCATGGTATTTTCCGACACGGCGATATTTACTAAAGATTTTCTGCATTGCATTGGGGTGCTAGGTCACAATAAAATTAGGTACGTATGTAATACAATGCAGAAAATCTTTACTAAATATCGCCGTGTCGGGAAATACCATGATGGAGAAAATTTCTAAGCCCGGCCGGAGGCCGGCTACGCGAAGAAATCATTACATATGTTTTTTTGCGGATAAAGTTTTTTCTGTCAAAAATATTTTATGATATTAAATGATTTTGGCTATATGCAATGTCTCTTATTTTACAAAGTATTTAACTATAAAAGAGAATATTATTTAAAAAGGAGTTTTGAAACATTTCATTCTAAAATACAATACCTTTCTGAAAAATATAAAAAAAAAAATTACAGAAATTAAAAGGATGATTTCTAGAAATTGAAACTAAAAGGATTACAAATGATATTGTGATTTTTTTTTAGCGAACACAAATCTTTTAGAGCAACAAATTCACTCGAAAAAAAAACAAAACCAAATGTTACGGGATTTCTTAGTTTTCCTTGCAGAACACTCTTATTATATTTGAATAAAATGCTAAGCACAAAACTAAGGGCGTGTACAGAGTGACCGCTTGTTGCCGAGCCGAGCCGACTGACGCTTATTGCGAGAACTTGTTCATGCGAGAAACAAGTTTGAGTGTGCATCAGTGATGGAAAATGCAGTACTTTTGTACTATTTTCAGTTCTTTTTCACAACAAAAATACCACAGTACCCCCACGTCAAATTTAGTACTACTTTTTTGTTTTGCTTTGTTCCCTGTTTAGAAATTTGCGTTATTTTTATAATCATTGATAACATTGGCTTCAAAACAAGAACTAAGGAATGCACAAATTCGTTATTCATGTTGTTGTTAGTGTGTCATTGACATCAACCGCGTGTACCTATGCTTGATATCAAGCATACCCAATATCTTAATTTTTTGATTTTTCATCAAGCGTCGTCGGTGCCACACGTACAAACAAATTTTTACTGCTACAACTTTAAATGCTTGATGTGGTTTTGGCGAATGTATAGTGCCCTTTAATGTTATTGGTCCAATTTACACGAGATTAATTTTTAATTCGCATAACTTTTGTTCTTTCGAAAGCACACGAGACTAAATAATCTGGGGTAAAATTGTAAAAATATACATATATGTGTGTATTAGTGTATTTTGCACACATTTGTTTTTTTTAATGTACATGTATTGGTTTTGTTTTGCTAATACGGGGTTGACACAAATAGTACCACAATGTTAACGTTTTTTTAACGTTTTTGTTGTTTTTACTCTATATTAGGGAAATTCACATATTACTGTGACCCCTGTTATTAGGGTATTTATAGCTCGTGCCCAAGCGGAATTAATATTTTTATATTATTATTATTACGAATAAACGTAATTATTATTTGAACTTATATTGATTTACAAATGAAAAGTAATATTATCAGGCTCAAGTTCAGTTTTATTGAATTAATGAAAATTCAAAATTACTAAGAGTTTTTTTGTGTTGGAAAATATTATTATTTATATCCAATCAGTTTTTAGCAGAACGTATCAGTACGAGCTATAAATACCCTAATAACAGGGGTCACAGTAATATGTGAATTTCCCTAATATAGAGTAAAAACAACAAAAACGTTAAAATACAAAGTAGAATACTTTGATGATAACGGACTATGAGTTTGTGTTGATTATTAGTTCCAAACAGTAATGAGGGAATTTCGTACTAACCAGCACTGTTTCATTGTAGAATAAAAATTGAATTAAAAATTAATTCTCATATTCTATTTGTGTTGAAAACTGGTTAAATAGTTGATATTCTTCTCACTTAGTATCCACTTTACGAAAATTGTAAAGATGGACAATTGAACGCTGATGAGAGGTGTTGTAATATAATTAAAAGTATTTGGTTATTGTGGTGCTCTCTAGGAGCTCTCAATTTATTTATTATTTTATAATTTGCTTCGAGCTAACTAGTAGCTCCTAAGCTTGAGGTTTTATGATTGATTTCTTAAACTAATTGACATAGTTTATATACTAATTATGAGAATAATTCTTAGGGGTACCTTAACATAAGAGTAAAAGAATACAAATATATATTAATGTTGGGTAAGCATATTTAGCTTCCCACTATTTACGTTTGGCATGTGTTCAATAGTTTTAAAGTTTAAACGAGTGCATACCTAAAAACAACAGATACTTTGGGTTGCTTATATTTACAATTAAACAAATGCAGTAAATAAATGTTATTCATTTAAGTGCATTGTGCAGCTGCACTTGATTAAACGTACAAGTGTCAAATTACAGTCACACAAAATATCTTGCTTGCAGTTTGTCAATGCTTGCATGTTGCGGTACTATTGAATCGCAATGCATACTACACACTGTTGGCCACATGCTACACCTCCACCTTTTACAAGAATGTTTTTAATTAGTCTAAGTATAAGTGTAATATAATATTTATTTTGTTTTTAAAGAAAAAAAAATTATAATATTTAGATGTACTTATTTTCTAATTTTATAGTAGTCGTATGGCCATACAATAATATTAAATGTTAGTTATTATTATACATATATCTTAAGTCTATTTTTATGAACTACTTGTTGTTTATTAGTTTTCTTATCAACTATGGTAACATTATTTCTTAAATCTATTTTCTTAATTTTATACGGACCTTTATATTGATTTTCCAATTTATGCCCTGAATTATTCCTAAGTAGAACTAAATCTCCTATTTTAAAATTATGTTCTAAAATATTCCTATCATAATTTAATTTTTGTTTTATTTTATTTTTATCTAAAAGTATTTGCGCGCGCTTATGTGCTACTTCTAACCTAAATTTTGCCTCTTTGGCATAGTTATCCACATTGTATAGTGGTGTCACACTATCTACTTTAGCAAATTGTCTAAAATTGTTTGGTAATCTTGAAAATACTAACTCATAAGGACAGTAGTTATGTGCCGTTGATGGCGTCGTATTAAAGCAGTAAGTGAAATATTTTAACCATTCGTCCCAGTCCGTTTTGTCCACAGATATATAAGAACGAACATATTCGTTAAAAGTTCTATGACTTCTTTCTATTGTTCCTAGTGTTTGATGGTGATGTGCCGTGGAAGTTATATTTTCAATTTTTAGTAGTGTGCATAGTTCCGTCAGTATAGAATTTTTGTACTCTGTTCCCATGTCCGAGATGAACGTCTTCATTGGTCCATAGGTCAATACAAAATTTTCAAATATCGCTTTAGCGATTGTTTTTGCAGATTTATCTGGTGTTGGTATTGTCACCAAATGGCCCTATTGTATCTACATACACCGTGTCGAATGCTTTTTCTGGTGTTTCTGTTATAGTCATAGGACTTTTATTATGGTTTACTGTTTTTGATTTTTGGCATTTTTGACATGATTTAACATATTTCGTTATGTCTTTTATCATATTTTTCCAATAGTAATACCTCTTTATTTTTTCTATTGTTCTATATATTCCACAATGTCCTCCCTCTATCGGATCATCATGGTATTTCAGCATTATATCAAGAATTGCCTTAGCATTCTTATCATTTATATTGGTCACCTCATTAAGTAGCGCTACTTTTAATTTATTTAAGTATTTATTGCCCATATTTTTAAATTCATTTATGGAGATAAATTCGAAAATTTTCTCACTGGGTGCCATTTGTAGTGTCTCTACACTAAGTTTACCGGCCACTTTCTCAAGCCTTGGGAAAAATTGTCCTAGGTCAATATTCCCATTAGTAAACAAATCATTTATATTTATATATGTAATAACAGATTTTCCTCGTTTGATGTAACATTTTACAGGAGTAATCTTTAATTTATAGTACTTTCTGACGTCAGTGTTCTTTAGTGGTACATATATATTGGGCTTTTTATCATTATTTTTAATTTGATGCTGAATATTTTCGGTATTACTTTGTTGTTTCTTTTTAAATGCCATAGATCTTGTTGTAATTTTTAACACCGTATTAGTTTTTATATTTATATCTTTTAAGTCATCAATCGTTATTCTTGATAACGCGTCTGCAACATAATTGTCTTTTCTCCTAAGATATTCTATAGTAAAATTGTATTCTTCCAAATCTAACCTCATTCTTGTTAATTTTGAACTTGGGTTTTTCATAGAAAATAAATATGATAATGGTCTGTGATCAGTACGAACAAGAAAATGTTTACCATATATGTATGGTCTGAAGTGTGTAATAGCCCAATGGATAGCTGTCAATTCCTGTTTGATTGTAGATTTATTGCTTTCACCTTTGGTAAAAGATTTTGATGCGTATGCTATTGGTAATTGCTTTCCATCATATTCCTGCGTTAATACGGCTCCACAAGCTTGTTTGCTTGCGTCCGTCGTTATACACAATTCTTTTGTGAAATCAGGGTATAGAAGTAGTGTGGGTTTTATAAGAGCTTTTTTCAGATATTTGAATGCATTGTCACAATCTTTAGTCCATTCAAATTGTACTCCTTTTCTTGATAATTTCGTTAGATGTCTGGAATATTCTGAGAAGTTTTTGATGAATCTTCGATAATAATTACAAAATGCAACGAATCGTTTTGCACTATCCGCATCCTTTGGAGTTGGATAGCTTTCGAAAGCTGCGTATTTACTATCATCAGGTAATATTCCTTTGTCTGTACATTTGTGTCCAAGACTTCTGTCCTGAAAAATTTTTTTTTTTTTTTTTTTTTTTTTTTGATAATTGTATTATTTATTGAATCTTTAATTATTTAAATTGAATTATCAATAAGTTTTTCAAATCTTAAATCTAAAAAATATTAAATATAAGTTTAGCCAATGCTAAACAAAATTTTTAATTTCAACGGTAAATTTTTGTTGTTTTACATCTCTCGTGAACGGCTGAGAAAAAGAGTATCCCTTCTTTTCAGCCGGGTGTGGCCTCTATAATAAAGAATATTGCGCGCAAGTGTATTTGGGTGCAACTCAAGTTTTTTTATATATTTTTTCGCGTGTTTTGAAAATACTGTCTTCACCAACGGAACGTCTAGGTCTTTATGAATTCGATGGTTTCTGACATACCAGGGGGCTGCTGTTATTGTACGTAGGATTTTATTCTGTCGCCTTTGAATTCTTTCGACATTCGATGCTGAGGCAGTGCCCCATAACTGGATTCCATAGGACCATATTGGTTTCAGGATCGCGTTGTATAACAAAAGTTTACAGTCAAGACTTAATATAGAATTTCTTCCAATAAGCCAATACATTTGAGCTGCTTTTAATTTCATTTGTGTCAACTTTGCGTCTATATGCGATTTCCATGTTAAACGACGATCAAGATGAAAAATGAATATTTTTCTGGATGAAGTTTTAAGTTGTGTTTTCTACACAAATCAAATACATCTTTTAAATTTGAAAGCATATGTTTCTCTGAACAACCTAACACCACTAAGTCGTCCATGTACAGGAAAGCTTGGTTTGGTTTTAGACCAGCAAAAGCAAGTGTCATCATTCTTTGAAATGAATTTGGAGCTATTTTTAAACCATACGGTAATCTAGTAAATCTCTATGAGCCATTGTTTATTGAAAATGCTGTCAAGTCCCTAGATTTGTTCTCCAAGCCAATTTGTTGAAAACCTGACATTAAGTCTAAACAAGAAAAGTATTTTGCTCTGCCGAGCTGGTCTAAAATATCGTCTATTCTAGGTAATGGAAACTTATCTGCAATTAGTTTTTTATTTATTTGCCTGTAGTCTATGACAAGTCTCCATCTTTTCTTATCGCAATTGGGCAGTGATTTCTTTGGTACGAGTAATATTGGACTGTTGTACTCAGAGTACGAAGGTTCTACAATTTGATCATCTATTAGTTTTTTGACCTGTTTATCTATTTCTTCTTTATGTGTCTGTGGTATACGATAATTTTTGATGTATACCGGTTCTTCATCTTTTACCCTCAACTTTTGTTCATAGAAATTATTTATTGTTATTTTTTCTGATTCTAAACCGAAAATATCACTGTATGTTGAGCATAATTCTGTTAATGTATTTTTAAATTGTTCCGGGAAATTTTCCTTCAAACTTTTTAGTATTTCTGATTTTCTTGATATATTTTTGCAAGAATTTTCTTTTATTATATCATAATCAGAGATGTTTTCGGTTTTAATGTTACTATTTTTGATTTTGGTGTTAGTGTTATTAGTGTTTAAAAAACGAACGTATGCTTTGTTAGTGTTAACTATTGTGTTTGGAATGAAGACGCCTGGTGCAATTTCTTGATTAGGAATTAGTATTTCACTGTTTAAATTGTTAAATTTTATTTTATGTATTATTTCACATCTTGGTGGTAAAGTTATTTCGCTATTATTATTTGTTATTGGTATATTGATTGTGTGTGATATATTAAATGGTCTTAGGATAAGGCAATCATTGTCCCTGTTAAAATCCAATATGCAATTATACTTTTTCATGAAATCCATTCCAATGATTCCATCGCATGGTATTGGAAAGTTATTGTATACCACTTGAAATTTATGTGGTATTAAAAATTTTTCGAATTTTAGATCAAAAAATATACTTCCCATTGATTTTATATTGCCCTGTCCTATTCCACTAAAAACTGTTGTGTCATTAGTATTTATTTTGTTTAATCTGAAAAATTTTGATTTTATTAGTGAAATGTCAGCACCAGTGTCTACCAAAAGTGTGAGTGTAGGGTCAGTTTTATTTATTTGAACATTAATGAAGAAACTTAAGTTGAGGTTTAGATGATATATATTTACTGAAGTGGTCTTAGGGGAAATTCGGAGTTTTCCGAATCATTTTGATTTGATTCTGTTGATCTTATGTAGTTGTTGTTCCTACGATTATTGGTGTATCTTTGATGGTTTCTCTTGTAATTGTCATTATTATTGTGATTGTTATTATTTTTGTAATTGTTATTATTATAATTATTACGTGGGAAATTATTTCTTCCACGGAATCTTGTATTATTGCCACGGAAATTGTTATTGGGTCTGTATTTTTGCCCATAATATAGAATGGCATTTTGTTGACCTGTGGCTTCGGTACAACTATTGACAAATTTGCTGACAGCTTCGTTCATTGTATTAAAGGTTCCTGCTTCCATAATTAGTCTTACTTTGTCTATGGTGCAGTTCTTCGTCATAGCTTTTACAGCATGTTGTGTAGCATATATATTTGATATTTCTGGTGTTAACCCATCAGAAATGTATGCTCCTTCCAGTGATTTTGTAAGTGTTTCAATTTCACTACAATATGCATTTGCTGTTTTGGTGTTTTGTTTAATGTTCATTAATTTGGCTGTCAGTATCTTTACTGATTCGCCTTTTACGCTATTTTTTAATTTATTGCTAATGTCAGCTATGGTGTTTTCTGTACTAACAAGGTTTCTTGCATTGCCTTTTAATTTTGTTTTTATTAAGTTTACTGCCAAAGATTCGTGATTGCCTTTTAAGGAATCAACTAAAGACAGTGAGTCTAGAAATGGCCGTAAATTTTCAGATTTACCATCGAAATCTATAATTAGCCTTGCAGCTGTGTTTAGAAAATCTATTGCTGTTTGTGCCATTATGGATGTGTTTGATGTACAAATTTGTTGCAGATCTATTTTTTCGTGCAATGTTTGTGGTAGTTGTATTTTAATAGTTTTTCTTTCCGCTATCTGTATTACTCTATTCCTTATATCTTGGAAAAATGCTTCGGCTGCTATTCTATGTGAAGGTGTTAATCTTTGATAATTTACGTTTAAAATAACCCTTATTTCTTCTAAATATTGTATAAGTTTTTTATAATGTTTATTAATTGTGTCCTCTTTTATTGGTCTGTCTATATTGAGGCATTTGTAACTTTTTTCAAATTCAATTTTGATTTTTCTGCAGTGTTCTAGGTTGTCTAACCAGTCCATGTGAAAATTTTATACTTTGTCTAGATCAGTTGCTCTGCTTAGATATTGCTTCCTTAGGGATGTTTTATGTAACAAATAAATTTTTAATAGAAGACTAACTGTGTTTATTACCACCAATATTAATAGTAGTGTCCATAACGAGCCTATGTGTTCTGTATGGTCAATAATTTCTAAATTATTTACTACGTTAGCGTTTGGTTTTTCTATTTTGGATTGCGGTTTTCCCATTTTATTCTTATTTCTACGTTTTTTGACAATATAAGTGACCGTTTACATTGAATTATTTGTATGGAATATCAATTTAATTTGCTTTATTTAAAATTTAGTTTTAAATTTAATTATTTTTTTATTTTTACTTATTATAAGGTTATAAAAGTTAGTTAGTTAGTTTTTTTTTTTTTTTTTTTTATTTTATTAGGGCTTAATTTTTATGTGAGTAACATATTATTTTAAAGTTCTGGATGACTTTTGGCGTTATTTTTCTTTAATGCTCTTAAAAGAGTTCAGCTACTAGCTATTTTGTAATTCAAAAAAAAAAAAGTTTGTCAACGGCGGTTAACGCCTACCGACCTGAGAGTGCACAGCAATTTATGCACTTCTTTAAATAAGAAACGGAAAGATTAATTTTTGTTGAGTTTATCCTTGATCAGTTGCTCCAGTTTTCCACATTTTTGTAGAGTTGTTTTTTTCTTCAATATTTTTATACTTCATCTTTTTTTGTGTTGTATTGTTTGGCCCAGCTGACTTTCTTGCTGTTGCTGAGTTCGGTTAGCGTTCCAATAGTTATTGACGCCTTTTGGCCAGGCGCTTCCTTCTCAGTGTTTTTTTTTTTTTTGGCTTAAACACTCTTCTGACGGAGACTTAGCTGTCCGTCAGGTTCCGTTTGGTGCTAATTTTAAAGCACTTTGTAATCCAGGACTGGCAGGATCGCCATGTAATATAATTAAAAGTATTTGGTTATTGTGGTGCTCTCTAGGAGCTCTCAATTTATTTATTATTTTATAATTTGCTTCGAGCTAACTAGTAGCTCCTAAGCTTGAGGTTTTATGATTGATTTCTTAAACTAATTGACATTGGCTTATATACTAATTATGAGAATAATTCTTAGGGGTACCTTAACATAAGAGTAAAAGAATACAAATATATATTAATGTTGGGTAAGCATATTTAGCTTTCCATTATTTACGTTTGGCATGTGTTCAATAGTTTTAGAGTTTAAACGAGTGCATACCTAAAAACAACAGATACTTTGGGTTGCTTATATTTACAATTAAACAAATGCAGTAAATAAATGTTATTCATTTAAGTGCATTGTGCAGCTGCACTTGATTAAACGTACAAGTGTCAAATTACAGTCACACAAAATATCTTGCTTGCAGTTTGTCAATGCTTGCATGTTGCGGTACTATTGAATCGCAATGCATACTACACACTGTTGGCCACATGCTACAGTGTAGCGGCCTTGAAATCAGTACTGATACGTTCTGCTAAAAACTGATTGGATATAAATAATAATATTTTCCAACACAAAAAAACTCTTAAGCTACGTTCACATTTATCAAATATTTGCCCAAAAAAACGTAACCAATAGTTTTGCTTAGGGATAGTGTCATTTAACACGATTTTTATATCACAAAATAAAATTAATTCTTCTCCAAAAGAGTATTTTTATACAGCTTTTAAAAAATTCGAACCCAAAATTAAAAAAATATTGGAATTAAAGGAAATAAATTATTAGTTTTTTTCTTGGTTACGTTTTTTTCGACAAATATTTGATAAATGTGAACGTAGCTTTAGTAATGTTGAATTTTCATTAATTCAATAAAACTGAACTTGAGCCTGATAATATTACTTTTCATTTGTAAATCAATATAAGTTCAAATAATAATTACGTTTATTCGTAATAATAATAATATAAAAATAGTTTTAAATTAATGTTTTAAAATCTCTTATTCTGCAGAACGAAAACAGTAAAAATTTAATAACTTATAGTGTTATTATAAAAGATATATGTAAATATATATTATGTAAGTCATTTTATTATTGAAGGCTTGTGGAATTTCCAAGTACCCTGTCGTCAAATGAGTAGCTAACTACAAGAAAAGCTAACTTTTAAATTGATTTTTCTAGACTAACTATAGAGCTAACCACAATACAATGCAGAACGTAACCAAAATCAATTAGTAGGTTGAGTATATATGTATATACATATACATATATACTCTCATTTATAATTGAATATGGTGAGCGCCAACAAATTTACTCATTTAGGAACTCTTAAAATTATTTCAAGTATTTGATAACTTCTTGCTGTCAATATTTAAATTGTACCTTAGCTGAGTGGTATGCGCGTAGACTGTTAATCCAATGTCCAGGGGACCAAGTCCCAGCACATCATCGGTGAAAAACTCTAATTTATATTGATTTTTAATGAATGTTTCAACCAGCCTCTAAATGTTGCATACCTACATACATACAATGTACATATCTATATCCTTTGAAATATTTGCGTCGAGTAAATTTGAAAATATTTAGAATGCTATTGCATAACAAATACATATGTATGTATATACTTTATAAACAAACATAACGGCGTAATTCTCTTTCTTTGGCATATACATACATATTTCTTATATAAAAAAAAAACTATATTTAATCGGGTGCTCCATCCATCTTCTAAAATTATACATTAAAATGTGTTTGTTTTGAAGATTTCGAACTCCTAAGTATTTAGATATATGTAAATTGTCTGTATTGAGTTAACCCTAATTAATAGGAATTTTCTTATGACTAAAAAATATTATTTTAGTAAACAATATAAATTTCTAACTAAGTTAATATTTTTCATATATTATGTGAATTTGTTTTCAAAAACAAATTTGGGGATTTTAGGAGATAACGGAATGAAAGTGTAGAATACCAATTACAAAAGGTAACCCAGAAGCAAATAAAGTTTTCTATTTAATATATACAATTTGATTGTAAACGAAGAATTTAATAGAAAAGGAAATATTACAAAATTTGACAATGGTTTGGAAATGGCGAATTTATGAATTCGCCATTGCTCCCACCTTATAATAAATCCGAATTGGTGGGAGCCATGGTACAATAAATAAGGTAGTCTTGTCCCTAAAACAAATACAACGTCACAAAAACAACAGGCATTTTATTAGTGTAAAATGTTTTCTGTGTGTCAACATTAGGAAACAAGCCGATCGCTTCGAAGCCGTATATCATCGCCGCTTTTGTGAATTCGACCGCTGCCAAACACATCCGTTTTTTACAGGTATTTCAGCTCTTAAAAATGCATGGTTAGGTTTAAGTTACTTAATGTGATATAGACTTTCCTTTACAGTAATTTTTTTTATTTAATATATAAAATTTTCAAATAAAATTTTATACTTCACCGGCGGGTTGAAATAAATTTTTTTGCTTAGACGCCGCTACAAATTTTTAATCAGCATGTTGCTCTGCTACATAAAATTTGACATTTGTAAAACAAAAATATTCTTCTCCAGCAGGCAGGAAGACTTTACCTTATTTATTATACCATGGTGGGAGCCAGAATAAAACATATACAACACGAAAAACAACAGGCATTTTGTTTGTGTAAATTTCCAAACGATTGTCAAATTTGTTTTGTACAGAAAGTGAGAAATAAAGAAATGAAATATATATTAGTGCTCCCATCTATAAGGCCATATCCTAAAACTGGGGATATTTTTTTGTAGTTGGGATTAAAAAATGTACTCTCTACATACAACTTTTACAATGTTCATAAAAAGTAAAATAGTTTTTAAATATGTACGCGTTTTAATGAAAAAGTCTATTAAAATTTTTTTTGAAAAACAAATCAAATTTATATTGATTTTTAATGAATGCTTCAGCTAGCCTCTAAATGTTACATACCTGTATCATTTGAAAAATTTTCGTCGAGTAAATGTGGGTATATGTACATATTGAATGCTATTGCATAACAAATATATAGTTTACAAACAAACACAAACCGCGTAATTCTCTTTTTTTTTGGCATAAACATATACCTTTCATAAAAAATACATATACTATTTAATCGGATACTCAATCCATCTTTTAAAATTCTACATCAAAATGTTTTTGTTTTGAAGATTTCTAAGTCCTAAATATTTAGATATATGTAAGTTGTGTGTATTGAGTTAAACCTAATAGGAATTTTCTAATGACTAAAAAATATTATTTTAGTAAACAATATAAATTTCTAACAAAATCAATATTCTTCATACCTACCTTTCAAAAAACAAATTTGGGGATTTTAGGAGATAATGGAATGAAAGTGAAGATAATAAAAGGTAACCCAGAAACAAATAAAATTAAATAAAAATTTTAATTTACAAAATATATCAAATTTGTTTGTAAACAAAGAATTTAATAGAAAAGGAAATACTACAAAATTTGACAATCGTTTGGAAACGGCGAATTTTTGAATTCGCCATTGCTCCCACCTTGTATAGATTCGCCTTGCCTTTTCTATTAAATTCTTTGTTTACAAACAAATTTGATATATTTTGTAAATTACAATTTTTAAAGCTAAAATTTTTATATAAATTAAAAAAGTGTTTGCAAAAAAGAAAATAATTGTGAAAAAAGGAAGCAAACGTGAAAAAGCGAAAAAGGATATGGAATTCAAAGTTCAGGTAAGATTTATGTATATAATTGGAAACATTCTGAAGAATCACAAACTAACTGCCTGTTCGCCGATATCGAAGAAAGAACTTCTTCGATATCGGCGAACAGGCAGTAAATCTTTGTATTTCAAGGCCACCAGAAGTCACTGAAACGCAGGGTCCCCGTGGATAGAATGACTGATGATATATTTTAAATTAGTGATTAAATGTAATTTATCGTTCATGAGCCTTGCACTTGGCCTCATGCATTTAATTTTATGTAATTGATATAAATTAATTAATAAAAAAATATAAATAGAAAATTTTATTTGTTTCTGGGTTACCTTTTTTAATTTTTATTATACACTTTCATTCCATTATCGTCTAAAATCCCCAAATTTGTTTTTTGAAAACAAATTCAATAATAGGTATCAAAAATATTGACTTTGTTAGAAATTTATATTGTTTACTAAAATAATATTTTTTAGTCATTAGAAAATTCCCATTAGGGTTAACTCAATACACACAACTTACATATATCTAAATACTTAGGACATCGAAATCTTCAAAACAAAAACATTTTGATGTGGAATTTTAAAAGATGAATTGAGTATCCGATTAAATATATGTATTTTTTATATAAGAAATATGTACATACATATATGCCAAAAAAAAAGAGAATTACGTAGTTTGTGTTTGTTTGTAAACTGTTTATTTGTTATGCAATAGCATTCAAAATATTTCTAAATTTAATCGACGCAAATTTTTCAAAGGATATAGAGAGGTATTTAACATTTAGATGATAGCTGAAGTATTCATTAAAAATCAATATAAATTTGATTTGTTTTACAGAAAAATTTTAATGGACATTTTGTATTAAAACATGTACATATTTCAAATTATTCAACTTTTTATGTTTTTATGAACATTGCAAAAGTTGTATGTATAGAGTACATTTTTTAATCCCAACTACAAAAAAATATCCCCAGTTTTTGGATATGGCCTTATAGATGGGAGCACTAATACATAATTTCATTTCTTTATTTCTCACTTTCTTTACAAAACAAATTGACAATCGTTTGGAAATTTACACAAACAAAATGCCTGTTGTTTTTCGTGTTGTATTTGTTTTATTCTGGCTCCCACCTTATATAAATTCGCCTTGAGAAAAGGAAATACTACAAAATTTGACAATCGTTTGGAATTGGCGAATTTTTGAATTCGCCATTGCTCCCACCTTGTATAGATTCGCCTTGGGTAATGTATAAATTCGTGTGAATTCGCCACTGCATCCACCTTATAACTAATTTGCCTTGGTCGTGCATATACCTGGCGGCGGCTTGTAAATATTATCGGCGGCTTGAATAAGAAGTTGCAGCTGCTCGACTAAGATTTCTACTGTTAATTTATGACAAACCATAAACATACCTCAAAATGTCTTATTATTATATGACTTTTTTGCTTGAAGCACAACAACAATTTTTTTAAACTATTGTTAAATAATAAGACATTATGACAATATGACTGATATGACAAAGTGTGAACACCCCAAATGTGTTGGTAAATAAAAATACATAGACATTGCATATGTGTGAAAAATCACACATTAGGGTGATAAACGTAAGTTATTTTGAGGGTGACAAAGTAAAAGTCTGGAGACCGAAAAAACTACTTGAAATAAACAATTTTTCTTTTTTGGAAATATATTTCCATATCAAAAAACATATATTTTCGCAGTTATCCTAAATAAATATAAGAACTGTTTGAAAACTATTTTTTATTCAAGTGTTTTATTACAGAGAAAACAGTGCCTAATAAATACCTAATAAAATAGAACAAAATTAATAAGATATCTCTATGGTTTTTTTCAAGAAGGAATTCTTATTATTTTAATAAGGAAAACCTTATTGAAAAAATCAATAAGGAATCTTATGGTTTTTATTAGGTATTCTTATTGTTTTTTTCAATAAGGTTTTCTTCTTGATTTTATTAGGTATTCTTATTGTTTTTTTCAATAAGGTTTTCTTCTTGATTTTATTAGGTATTCTTGTTTTTTTCAATAAGATTTTCTTCTTGATTTTATTAGGTATTCTTATTGTTTTTTTCAATAAGGTTTTCTTCTTGATTTTATTAGGTATTCTTATTGTTTTTTTCAATAAGGTTTTCTTCTTGATTTTATTAGGTATTCTTATTGTTATTTTCAATAAGGTTTTCTTCTTGATTTTATTAGGTATTCTTATTGTTTTTTTCAATAAGATTTTCTTCTTGACTTTATTAGGTATTCTTATTGTTTTTTTAAATAAGGTTTTCTTCTTGATTTTATTAGGTATTCTTATTGTTTTTTTCAATAAGGTTTTCTTCTTGATTTTATTTGGTATTCTTATTGATTTTTTCTTATTATTAAAATAATAAGACTTCCTTTTTGAAAAAAAATCGTAGAGATATCTTATTAATTTTGTTCTATTTTATTAGGTATTTATTAGGCACTGTTTTCTCTGTTGTGATGTTAGGAAATACATTTTTGATGTCATCAGAACGTCATGGTACGTCCCGAATGCTTATTTACAACATGTATTTGTATTATCTGGATCGAGGGCTGATGAAAACATTTTTATAAAACTTACGTATTCAGGGAGTTGAACCAAGGAACTTCGGTTTATTAGATTGGCACTCTAACCACCTCACTACTTCACCTTACTATAGTATACATGTTAGCAGCCAGTTTAAGAAGATGATTTATTGTAGCACAAAAAAATTATGCAAAAATTGTTCCTATGTTGATTTATATGTATGAAATAACAAGCAAGCTAATGAAATCAAGAAGATAGTTTTATTAAAAATTTAAGAAGATGATTTACACATGATCATACAGGAACCTAATAAAATCAAGATGAAAACCTTATTGAAAAAAACAATAAGACGACCAAATGAAATCAAGGAGATAACCTTATTGAAAAGAACAATAAGATGGCCTAATAAAATCAAGGAGAAAACCTTATTGAAAAAAACAATAAGACGACCTAATGAAATCAATAAGAAACCCCTTTTATTTACAATTCATATGAAAACCTAATAGAATCAAGAACTGTTTCTTTATGGATTTTTTTGGTGCCAAAAATAACGGAAATTGGGTAAAAAAAAATTGTAAATAACAAGTTTTCTTCTTGATTTTATGTGGTTTCCTTATTGAAAAAATTAATAAAATTTACCACATAAAAACAATAAGGAATCTCTTCGAAAAAATCTTCTATTCTTTCTGCTGGGATACCCCAAGACAAAATCTTATTGATTCTATTAGGCAGTTTTGGCTCTGTGCAATATTCGACATAAAAATTCCAAAAATATAAGATATAAACATAACGCAAACATAAATAAAAGTAACATAAAAAATTATACAAACGGACATTAAAATAACAAATCGGAAAGTCGTATTATTATAAAATAGCATCTCCTAATTCTTCTAAATATTTGTACATATTTCGATGTATAGCAAGTGGTTCCGAATGTACACCATTTTTTTTTTTTTTTTTTTTTTCAATTTTATTATTTATTGAATCTTCAATTATAAATTGAATTATCAATAAGTTGTTCATATCTTAAATCTAAATAATAAAAAAATGTTATATATATGTTTAGCCAATACTAAACCAAATTTTTAGTTACAACGGTTGATTTTTGTAGTTTTACATCTCTCGTGTACGGCTGATAGAAAGAGTGTCCCTCCTCTTAAACCGGGTGTGGCCTCTGTACTCTAGAATATTGCGCGCAAGTGGATTTGGGTGCAACTCAAGTTTTTTTATATATTTTTTCGCGTGTTTCGAAAATACTGTCTTCACCAACGGAACGTCTAGGTCTTTATGAATTCGATGGTTTCTGACATACCAGGGGGCTGCTGTTATTGTACGTAGGATTTTATTCTGTCGCCCTTGAATTCTTTCGACATTCGATGCTGAGGCAGTGCCCCATAACTGGATTCCATAGGACCATATTGGTTTCAGGATCGCGTTGTATAGTAGAAGTTTACAGTCTAGGCTCAGTATAGAATTTCTTCCCATAAGCCAATTAATTTGGGCTGTTTTTAATTTCATTTGCATCAACTTTGCGTCTATATGCGATTTCCATGTTAAACGGCGATCAAGGTGAACGCCTAGATATTTGACTACAGTATGTTGCGGAATAGTCTCGGTGTTGATTTGTATAGGCGGGCATGTTTCCCTTCGCAACGTAAAAGTGACGTGTACATATTTCTGCTCGTTAACTTTTATACGCCATTGTTTAAGCCATTTTTCCAATTTGGATATATACCCTTGTAAGCTGATGGAACCTTCTACTGGATTTTCATGGACGCTTAAAAAAGCTGTATCATCAGCAAATGTTGATGTATGAATGTTATTGCTTAACGGTAAGTTAGAGGCATAAATTAAATAAAGTAAGGGACCAAAGATGCTGCCTTGGGGAACTCCGGCTTCGATCGACTGCGGAGGGCTTAAAAAATTGCCTTCCCTAACCACAAATTTTCGTTCCTCTAGATAGCTTTTTAAAAGCTTGACGATGTTTGCGGGGAGATTGAGTGTTATTTTTTGTGGATAAGACCTTCGTGCCATACTTTATCGAAAGCTTGAGAAACATCTATAAAGAGCGCAGAGCAATATTTCTTTTTTTCAAAGGTGTCTCTAACTACGTTCACAAGTCTGTGAGTTTGTTCAATAGTGCTATGTTGTCTGCGAAAACCGAATTGATGATCTGGAATGCATCCACTTCTAGTCACTATAGGCATCAGCTTGCTCATATACAGCTTTTCAAATAGTTTTGAAATGTTGGGCAATAAGCTAATAGGCCGATAGGCCGATAGGATTCAACCTTCGTATGATCCTTGCCGGGCTTTGGTATCATAATAATAATCGAAACCTTCCATTCTGCAGGATAGTATTGCAGCCGTAGAATACTATTAAAAATGAAGAGTATAACTCTTTTTGCAATATAAGGCAGTTGTTGAAGCATTTTGTTGCTTATTTTGTCGACGCCTGGGGCTTTTCTGGTGTTAAGACTAGTAATAGTATTTTCAATCTCTCTCATGTTAAATCTCATCGGTATTTCTGGTAAAGAGACGACTGGTGGCAGTTCAACAATATCAGGAGAAATATTCGGGGTAAATACTTTTTCTAGGTGCTTAACAAATAGATCACCTTTTTCAGCATCAGTTCTTGCCCAGTCACCATTAGAGGCTCGTAATGGTGGTTTGCAAATCACTGGCCTTTTAAGTCCTCTGGCTGCACGCCACAGCGAATAATCTGTTGATGGTGTTGCATCGAGTTCTTGCAGAAATTTTTGAAGCGAAGCTGTTTTTTGTGATTGTAAAACTTTTCTTAGCTGTTTGGTACACTCCTTAAGACTTAATTTTAGCTGAGGCGATCTGTAACGTTGCCATTCTCGTCGAGCTCTCCGTTTTTCAGTCAATAGCTTTTCTATATCTCTTTTTTTTATAATTTTATTATTTATTGAATCTTTAATTATAGATTAAATAATCAATAAGTTTTTCAAATCTTAAATCTAAAAAATATTAAATATAAGTTTAGCCAATGCTAAACAAAATTTTTAATTTCAACGGTTAATTTTTGTTGTTTTACATCTGTCGTGAACGGCTGAGAAAAAGAGTATCCCTTCTTTTCAGCCGGGTGTGGCCTCTATAATGAAGAATATTGCGCGCAAGTGGATTTGGGTGCAACTCAAGTTTTTTTATATATTTTTTCGCATGTTTTGAAAATACTGTCTTCACAAACGGAACGTCTAGGTCTTTATGAATTCGATGGTTTCTGACATACCAGGGGGCTGCTGTTATTGTACGTAGGATTTTATTCTGTCGCCTTTGAATTCTTTCGACATTCGATGCTGAGGCAGTGCCCCATAACTGGATTCCATAGAACCATATTGGTTTCAGGATCGCATTGTATAATAGAAGTTTACAGTCTAGGCTCAGTATAGAATTTCTTCCCATAAGCCAATTAATTTGGGCAGTTTTTAATTTCATTTGCACCAACTTTGCGTCTATATGCGATTTCCATGTTAAACGGCGATCAAGGTGAACGCCTAGATATTTGACTACAGCGGAATAGTCTCGGTGTTGATTTGTATAGGCGGGCATGTTTCCCTTCGCAACGTAAAAGTGACGTGTACACATTTCTGCTCGTTAACTTTTATACGCCATTGTTTAAGCCATTTTTCCAATTTGGATATATACCCTTGTAAGCTGATGGGTGATTCTACTGGATTTTCATGGACGCTTAAAAAAGGTGTATCATCAGCAAATGTTGATGTATGAATGTTATTGCTTAACGGTAAGTCAGAGGCATAAATTAAATAAAGTAAGGGACCGAAGATGCTGCCTTGGGGAACTCCGGCTTCGATCGACTGCGGAGGGCTTAAAAAATTGCCTTCCCTAACTACAAATTTTCGTTCCTCTAGATAGCTTTTTAAAAGCTTGACGATGTTTGCGGGGAGATTGAGTGTTATTTTTTGTGGATAAGACCTTCGTGCCATACTTTATCGAAAGCTTGAGAAACATCTATAAAGAGCGCAGAGACCCCAGTGTTGTATAAAATGCGGTATATTGACTCTCTGAAATTGAAAACCTGGCTCTCCTCCCAGATGATATCACAAGCTTTTGATAAAAATTTTCAATGCAGATGTTCGTTGCTTGAAGATATTCTTCACGAAGGTCGTTTAGTAGGTAGTGTTTTATTCGAGTTTTTATTAGGATTCCAGAGCCACCACAAGCTCTACCTTGAGGATCCTTGGTGTCGTAGAAATTATATCCACTAATTCGAAAGTAGCTTCGGGACGTCAAGTGAGTTTCTGAGATAAGCATAACATCGATTTGTTTAGCCAGAAGAAAATATTCAATTTCATTTTTATGTTGGCAGATGCCGTTTGCGTTCCAAAAACAGATTCTTAAGTTCATGGTTCGTTCAATACTGCCTGCAACAAGGTAGACTGCATTTTCAACATTTCCTGCATCATACAGGACATGTTGAGAGTGAATGTATTTACTGTTTGTATAAGGATCTTTATTGAGGCTTCAATACGACTAAAATTATGCCCTGATTCTTCATTTACTGGTACAGATTTTTGCGCCGGAATCTGGTTACTCTTTAAAATATTAGCGTATGAAAATTGACTATTAGGTTTTTGTTGAGTAAGAGTCGTGTTAGACTTTAAAACATTTGAGTATTGATTATGGCTAGACGACGGTTGAGGTAACTGTGGGTAGTTTAAAGGAGTGTTGGGCTGAGCGGGAGTAGCATTTGTTTTTCTGTTCGACGAATTTTTAAAAAGAGAATAAAGAGGGCAGTCCCTATAGTTGGCAGTGTGGTTTCCGCCGCGATTACTAAATTTTTTTGCTTTGGTATCACCTTTTATTTTGTCACAGTTAGCGGTACTGTGTAACTCGCCACATACAACGCAAACGGTAGGCAACTTGCAATAAGTTTTGGTATGGCCAAATTCTTGACAGTTCATGCATTGGATATCTCCAGTTTTTTTATGTGGCATCTCAACGGTAACTCTTCGATGCAAAAAGTATTTTAAGCTATAGATTGGGTGCGATTCATTTTTTTTTTAATTTGCAAGTCGCCTGGCTGTAGCTCGACTCTAAAAATAAGTTGGGGGATTTTTTCCCTGTTTTTAATGTTTGAAACATTTTTCACTTTAAAGCCACTATTTTCAAGGCCAGACTTTACCTCTTCCGGATCCACGCTTGAATCTATTCCTTTTATAACTACTGTTAGGCCTTTAGCACTCTTCAGTTGATATGTATAAAAGTTTTTGTTTTTAGTCTCAAAATCTGAGACAATTTTCCTGTAATTATTTTCTCGTGTTACCTGAATTTTAGTTTCGTTGATTTTGCCACGCTTAATTGGAGTTACATAGAACTCATTTTCTCCAATTAATGAGATAAGGCTTTTTACCAAAAAGTTGGAGTTCTGTTCTCTTAAATATATCGGCGGTGGTTAAGTGGACCTTGTTGTACTTGTATCTTCATCGACTTCTTCATTCAAAATCGCAAAACGATTTTCAGAATGTTTAATATTATTTTTCCCATCTTTGGGCATTTTCGCCGTTGACGCTATTTCAGCTGATTTGGGACTTCTTCCCCTTTTTAGCACGGTTATGTATCTGTCCATACCAGTTTGGATTTTATTATCACTATTTTCACTCACTGCATTTACAATTTTGTGCACGTTGGTCACCTGGGTATTTATTGTTTTTTTGTTTGATTGTACAGCTAAGCTGACAAGTTTGCTAATAGGTGCAATTGTTGTTGCTTCTTGATCGCTATTTAACATGTTGAGAGATAATGATCGCGCACGATTATTTGTGTTTTCTGTTACATTCAGGTTTGTGTTTACTTCATTTTTTTGTCGTCGTTAGCAACCAAAGTTATATATTGTACATTCCTACTGCTTGTAGGTTTATTGTTGTTGTTAGAAGGTGAACTCATTTAGAGTTCTCTTTTTTGTGTTCACTTATGAGTTGGTGTATGCAAATATTTATGTATTTACACACAAGCAAAAAATAAAATAAAACCAGTAAGATAACTGTTTAATAAATGTTTTGTTTTTGTATATTTTTTTTTTGTGAATTTTCTTTCAATAAATTTTTAATATTAAGTTGCGACGACTATAAAAACGCGTCTGTACACTACAAAAGTTGAAACTGAACAAAAATATTGTTAAATCTCGCTTGTTGATTTGGTTGACTTGAAGAAGCATTAAGAGCAGCTTGTTTAGCATGTGCTTCAAACAACCTAATAGAATTTTCTATGTCAGCAGGTGTTCTCAATGGCATATTTTCCGTGAAATGAGCACTCAAATATTTTTTGTATTTCAGCCAGTTAATACGTGCAGGTGTCAGCGGCAAATAACATGTTGGTGTTGTAGTTGTGTGTGAGTAAATAGTGATAATAGTAGGCGAGTGATCTGAAGACAAATCCAGAGATGCTTCTACTTCAATCATTTCGCTGGGCACGCCTTTCATAATCCCAAAGTCGATAACATCAGGAATTTTTTGTCGATCCGTTGGCCAATATGTTGGCTGACCACTTGAAACTACATTCAAACCCATTTTTGAAATTGTGTCAAACAAAACACGACCCTTAGGACTGATTAAACGTGAGCCCCAAAAAGTGTGTTTAGCATTGTACTCGTAAGCTGCTAGAAAACGGGACCCTAGGGTTGTATAAAATGCGGTATATTGACTCTCTGAAATTGAAAACCTGGGAGGAGAGTAAACAGATGATATCACAAGCTTTTGATAAAAATTTTCAATGCAGATGTTCGTTGCTTGAAGATATTCTTCACGAAGGTCGTTAAGTAGGTAGTGTCTTATTCGAGTTTTTATTAGGATTCTAGAGCCACAACAAGCTCTACCTTGAGGATCCTTGGTGTCGTAGAAATTATATCCACTAATTCGAAAATAGCTTCGGGACGTCAAGTGAGTTTCTAAGATAAGCATAACATCGATTTGTTTATCCAGAAGAAAATATTCAATTTCATTTTTATGTTGGCAGATGCCGTTTGCGTTCCAAAAACAGATTCTTAACAGATTCATGGTTTGTTCAATACAGCCTGCAACAAGGTAGACTGCATTTTCAACATTTCCTGCATCATACAGGAGATGTTGAGAGTGAATGTATTTACTGTTTGTATAAGGATCTCTATTGAGGCTTCAAAACGACTAAAATTATGCCCTGATTCTTCATTTACTGGTACAGTTTTTTGCGCCGGAATCTGGTTACTCTTTAAAATATTAGCGTATGAAAATTGACTATTAGGTTTTTGTTGAGTAAGAGTCGTGTTAGACTTTAAAACATTTGAGTATTGATTATGGCTAGACGACGGTTGAGGTAACTGTGGGTAGTTTAAAGGAGTGTTGGGCTGAGCGGGAGTAGCATTTGTTTTTCTGTTCGACGAATTTTTAAAAAGAGAATAAAGAGGGCAGCCCCTATAGTTGGCAGTGTGGTTTCCGCCGCAATTGCTACATTTTTCTGCTTTGGTATCACCTTTTATTTTGTCACAGTTAGCGGTACTGTGTAACTCGCCACATACAACGCAAACGGTAGGCAACTTGCAATAAGTTTTGGTATAGCCAAATTCTTGACAGTTCATGCATTGGATAGGTCCAGTTTTTTTATGTGGCAGCTCAACGCTAACTCTTCGATGCAACAAGTATTTTAAGCTATAGATTGGGTGCGATTCATTTTTTTTAATTTTCAAGTCGCCTGGCTGTAGCTCGGCTCTAAAAATAGGTTGGGGGATTTTTTCCCTGTTTTAATGTTTGAAACATTTTTCACTTTGAAGCCACTATCTTCAAGGCCAGACTTTACCTCTTCCGGATCCACGCTTGAATATATTCCTTTTATAACTACTGTTAGGCCTTTAGCACTCTTCAGTTGATATGTATAAAAGTTTTTGTTTTTAGTCTCAAAATCTGAGACAATTTTCCTGTAATTATTTTCTCGTGTTACCTGAATTTTAGTTTCGTTGATTTTGCCACGCTTAATTGGAGTTACATAGAACTCATTTTCTCCAATTAATGAGATAAGGCTTTTTACCAAAAAGTTGGAGTTCTGTTCTCTTAAATATATCGGCGGTGGTTAAGTGGACCTTGTTGTACTTGTATCTTCATCGACTTGTTCATTCAAAATCGCAAAACGATTTTCAGAATGTTTAATATTATTTTTCCCATCTTTGGGCATTTTCGCCGTTGACGCTATTTCAGCTGATTCTTCCCCTTTTTAGCACGGTTATGTATCTGTTTGGATTTTATTATCACTATTTTCACTCACTGCATTTACAATTTTGTGCACGTTGGTCACCTGGGTATTTATTGTTTGTTTGTTTGATTGTACAGCTAAGCTGACAAGTTTGCTAATAGGTGCAATTGTTGTTGCATCTTGATCGATATTTAACATGTTCAAAGATAATGATCGCGCACGAGTATTTGTGTTTTCTGTTAAATTCAGGTTTTTGTTTAATTCATTTTTTTTATTGTCGTCATCAGCAACATTTCTACTGCTTGTAGAATTATTGTTGTTTTTGTCAGAAGATGAACTCATCAGAACTCTTTTTTTATTTTCACTGATATTAGTTTGTGTATGCAAATATTTATGTATTTACACACAAGCAAAAAATAAAATAAAACCAGTAAGATAACTGTTTAATAAATGTTTTGTTTTTGTATATTTTTTTTTTTATGAATTTTCTTTCAATAAATTTTTAATATTCAGTTGCGACGATTATAAAAACGCGTCTGTACACTACAAAAGTTGAAACTGAATGTACACCATGAAGTTTCTATATGCTTCCACATTCCCTTATTTGGCAAGATACATTACCGTATTCATCCCGAAAATTAATATACAATTTATCGTTGCAATTTGAAAGATAATATCATTCTATTATAATGTAGGTATATTTAATATAATTTTATGAAATAGTTTTAAGTGATAACCCACACAATGATTTGAAAAACTTATTGTACTGTGATTATGTATGTTAAAAACCTAGTACTAAGCAATAATTAACACTAGTACCATCTACATCTCACTACCAAACTTTTAATGGTTTGAAAACAGACTAAGTAACTATTAGCATATCTTTAATTTAGCCAGTTTCAGCTAGCTACCACTTGGGGACAGTAGAGGATTTAAAGATAAAATAAACATGAGGGTGTGTCAGATGCAACTTCGACGATTTGCGCGACGTTTCTAACTTTGATGAAAAAGCGTAAAGCAAAAGGCGTAGGACGTAATAAAAAGGTTGACAAAATTCAACACATTGTTAGTTTACCTATAAAAGCTGTTGGTAATTTGTTCATTTAATTGTCAAAGCGCTCAGAAAGATGAGGGTTGCTTAACTTTTTGCTTCGTGCAATACCCCGATTAGCGCAACAGGCAATATTTTTATATTACAGTCTTTATAAGTGCAACTTTTTTCAAAAACCAGTCTCGATAAGTGCAACTTTTTCTGTTTTATTAAATTTTAAACAATTTTCTCTCTGAATTTATTTGTTCAGAAATTAGTTTTAACAAGTACTCAAGATTTGAGCAAAGAACCCATCTTAAAAATGTTTTCCACGTGTCAGTGGTGGTACTTTTTTTATTTTATGCTCTTTACTTTTATGTTCTCATGTAGGAGCGGCGCTTAAACAGTTTTTATAATCTCAATACCTTTTAAGGAAAAATACTTGTACGTCAATATAATAAACAAAAAAGTTGTATTTTAATCTACAGCTAGTTTTTTTTTGTCTTGTTTTTTAATCTTTTCAATGTGTTGCAGGTTGTGTTGAAAGTTTTATATAAGTTACGTAAAGATCATTGTTATTTAAGTATGACTGTATAAAAAAAATTTTATAATTTTGCTTAATTTATGTTAAAAAAAGAGATGTGGCACTCGGGGACTGCCGCGGTAAAGCTATTGCACAGCATTTTTTATCAACTTATGCAATTATATTACAGTGAAACTTCGATATAACGAATTCCAAGGGGATCCGAAAATACTTCGTTATAGCTATTGCTTCGCTATAAATATAACCAGCAATACCTTGATATAACGAAATTTGAAGAAATACGAACAAAATTCGTTATAACTATAGTTTTCTTTATTCAAATCTATTTAATAAAGATATTGATTTACGCTTTACTTTACTCATTTTGACAAGAATCAAGTCAATACTGATTACATACGTTTCTAATGCATTACATTTGCAAACACATTTAGAATTCGTTCTTTTGATAACGGCACTTTACCATTTTGCTTTAAATTTTAATCTTACTTCATTATATAGAGGCTTTTGTACGAGTACTTCGTTGTATAGAGGCCTTACAAATGCGCTCATAAATACATTTAGACTTCGCTGTTTTTATAACGGGACTTTACCATTTAGGATATATTCTCATTTCGTTATATTGAGGTATTTGAATAATATTTCGCTATATAGAGGCTGTTTTGCTCAGAATTTATTCGTTATAGCTATAGTGCAATTTTGTAGGAAAAACTTTGCAATAAAGAGGTTTTCTCAAGGGACTCAATAAAACATACGTTGTATTGAGTTTTTCGTTATAACGAAGTTCGTTATATCGAAGTTTCACTGTATTACATTTTGTTTAATAACTCCTTTGTTATTCTAGCAATACTGTATGTTAATGATATCAATATGATATCAAATGTTAATGTTAATCAATAGCATACTTTAGGGGTTAACATACATTGGGCGATTTAAATACTTAACAATACAAAAGACTTAAGAAACAAACTCTGTGCCAAGTTTTTTCCCTTTAAAACAAATGACGGATTTTTTCCAGGTTTTTTCTTTCAAAAACAAAATTTCTTGATTCGGTCGCCTCAAAGCCCGCGATAGAAGCTATGCAATAGCTTAATAATAAAAATTAATGAATTTAAGGTCAATAGTGGAATGCTTTTATATTAAATTTTTAGTGGTCGGTTATGAAAACTTTTCGGTAAAAGCAACAACCCCGATTTCGTTTCTGTTGCGCATACCGAGCTCGTAATGTACTTTATGCGACATGTTTCGTAACAGTATGTACATTTCATCTTAAATGTCAGAGCGAATCTTTATCGCAACGCGAAGCAAAAGTTTTATCTGATATGGCCTATTAGCTTGTAAAATTTATTTAACCCTTTCACTATCATTGTGATCATGAACCCCAAGGCAAATTAAAAAATCGTTAAATATGTATATAATCACCAGGGCAAGCTTAAATATGCACAAAATTAAAGAAGAAAAGCAAGCAAAAACACACAATAAACGCAAAATAAGCCCAAGAATATGCAGAAATAGCTTAAATATGCTTCCAAAAATTAAACAATGTAAGCACTTTTCATTTAATTAAATGATTTTTTATTTCAAAGCACAATCATAAATTAGATTTTCAAAAAGAAAAGATCTATTATCGCATAAAACTGTAGAATAAATTGAAAAAATTCATTCAACATCATTGGATGTAGTAGGAGCGAACTTAAACAATAATGATTCGCTTGGAGATAGCGAATAAATGTATTCATCAGTTTCGCTTTTGTTAAAAAAAAATCATTTTTAATTTTAACTAATGTTTGAATTTCAACGCTTCGATTCATAACTTTGTTGAACTTTTCAAAAAATATTTTGTTTTCAAAAATTTTTATCTTTTCTTCCACTTTTCTATAATAGACAAATTTTGTTTTAAATAAAGTTCTCTTCTTTCTAGTTTGATTATTCTTCGGCAAATACACTCGAAATTATCTTTTATGTACGGGATATCAGATTTTAAAGATGCATTTTTAAATAGAGCTTTTGCTTTATATATTGATTCCACATCATCATCGGAAAGTGCATTTAACACATTGAAAATTTCTGTATAGTTGTCACAATAATAAATAACACCTTTAAGCCAATCTAGTTTGCAATGTCAAGAGTTAAAGAATAGAAAATTGCATGTGTGAAAAAAGGACAAACTTTTGCTTTTTATTTGCAACATAAAGATTCAAAAATTTTTTTCATGGGCTGCATTATAAGCAAATTCAAGCAGAGTGTATCAAATAAAGCAATTTTGCACAAAAATGTACAAAATAAGCGAAATCAAGCTTTTCCAACAAAAAGCTTAAAAGACTTGCCCTGATAATCACTCTATTTACATACATAAGATAAAGTACCGTTAGTAGTTTTTGAAGTTTCCTGCGTTTTGGCAGCGGTTGGTGTGTGGATTATTTTTTGTAAAAATTATTTGGCAACAACGTCGGTTAGACTTGTACTTGTTTCGTGAATTAGTTCAAAGTGTTTTTTCTTCTTATGATATTTTGTCAGTTCAGTTCAGCGGTGTTCACATGTTCCTTATGGAAGAGCAAACACCAATACATTTAAAGAAAAATAAAAAGATAATAATAATTAATTAATATAATAATTAAATTTTGCTTTCAGCTATTTTTTTATTATTATTCTTATTATTTTATTTATCTTAATCCTAGTCATCTTCATCCTGGTTATTCCCACTGCAGTACAATAATGTTCCTACAGCCCACTTGTAACTTAGTAAGGATGCGTAACATTGCACTATTTTTGTAAATGTATTTTGACTGTATTAAGAATTGAACTAGCAACCTTCCGACTGCTAATCAACATCTCAACCCACTCAGCTACACTCACTGGTACTTGTGCATTGTACTACTTAAGCTAAGTGTGCTTAATGACATACACTTTTTACTATCCACCATCTGCGACACAAAAAGACAGCGAAGTGTCTGCACAAAGTGACAGTAAAATTTTCCACAGTTTTAGAACCAGTCTTCCGAGTATAGGATCAATGTGGATAGTTTTATAACCAGTCTTTCGAGTATAGGATCAATGTGGATAGTTTTATAACCAGTCTACATTGTATAGTACTGCCACTTTTGGGGTAAATTGTTGAGGGTGGTGTTGGCTGATGTGGTTAGCGGGTTGACTACTAAGCAAACAATGACGTGGGGCCTGGGTTCAAACCCTGGCCAGAGCAAGTCAATCAACATCATTAATTTCTGTAATGTACATTAGTGAGACATTGTATTAATTGTTGTCGGACTATTTAAGTGATGAAGGCATAGCACTGGTCACTAAAAAACTGTTCCGACACCGATTGATGATGTTCCAAGCTAATGTACACAACATCGCCCTCCTTCGTCGGTTATCAGAAACATCGGCGAAGTAAAACAATTAATAAAATGCCTGCCAATACACCTTAACAAAGTTAAGCGTCTACCTAATACTGCTATAAAAATTAACATAACGCGCAAAGCAGAGTTGTAAAAGAGTTAAGCCTTCTACATTTTCAACATCTATCTTCTCTACTCTATCCCTCTCTCTGAGTTCCGGCACAATGCACTGCATACGTTGGGGTTATCCCCTGAGTGCTGGTCCTAATTAAAAAAAAAAAAAAAAAAAAAAATTGTCACGAAAAAACTACAGGGCATTGAAGAACGACAAAAAAAAAAACTAACAAGACAAACTTGTTTGTGTATTTCTCATTGAGGTTCCTGAAAGATGTATGAGTCTCAGTGATGGAAAAATGAAAAGTTGAAATGGTACTGTCCGAAAACAAAAAGAGTACTTTTTTCAACATTGTGGTACTTTTTGTGAAACAGATATTTTTATTCAAAAATAAAATTAAGAATCCATTTTTATAAT
The DNA here is from genome assembly GCA_947311025.1 of Lypha dubia. Classification (NCBI taxonomy): domain Eukaryota; kingdom Metazoa; phylum Arthropoda; class Insecta; order Diptera; family Tachinidae; genus Lypha; species Lypha dubia. The sequence continues at coordinate 67,476,470 of OX371260.1, forward strand.
AAAAAAAATATTAAATGAAGAAAAGATGGCAGCTTGGTTGGCATAATTTTTCAACCAGGTTCAACCCCGTATTAGCAGAACAAAACCAATACATGTACGAGTACATTAAAAAAACAAATGTGTGCAAAATAGACTAATAGACACATACCCAGTTGGCAAAACCGTCTTAGACGACAAAGTCTTCGACGATTTAGCACGATTTGTCCTCTTTGTTCAAATTTTCGAAAGACGTGGTCGACAAGATGGGCGACAATGTCTTTTATCTTTTCTTCAAACTGTTTAAGAAGCAACGAATTTCAAATAACGGGACTTTAAAAAGAGAACAAAAATGCAAATAGTTTTGATTGTTCATTTTTCAGTTCGATTTTATAAACAGTGAGTGAAGGTTTAATTTTAACGAGTTTTGTGAAACATTAAAAAAATTATTAAACGGTAAGTACAGTACACATTAACCAAATGAAATTATAATAACTATGAAATTCTCAATACGAGTATATGTATGTACAAATTTAATATATTTTTTTTGATTTAAGTGACCGTTGACCATGTGGTCGTCGACGACAAGGTGGAGGAATTTGTCGCTCATGCATTCGTTGACGATGAATTGCATGAATTTGTCGCTCATGCAATCGTCGACGACAACTTGGGCGAAATTGTCGCCCATATAGTCGTGCAAGAAATTTGTGGCCATTTGTTCGAAGATTTCGTCGACGATTTGCTTGAGGTGTCTTCAATATGTCTTCTACGATTTTCTATTGTCTTGTACTCGTCGTATAAGATGTCTTGCAGACATGGCCAACGGGGAAAGGCTGGTGGAAATACATAAATATTTGAATACACCAACTCATAAGTGAACACAAAAAAGATAACTCTAAATGAGTTCATCTTCAACAACAGCAATAAAACTACAAGCAGTATAAATGTACAATATACATATAACTTTGCTTGCTAATGATAACAAAAGAAATGAATTAAACACAAACCTGAATACTACACAAAACACAAAAACTCGTGCGCGATCATTGTCTCCGTAAATGTTAAATAGCGATTAAGAAGCAACAACAATTGCACCTATTAGCAAACTTGTCAGCTTAGCTGTACAATCAAACAAACAAACAATAAATACCCAGGTGACCAACGTGCAGAAAATTGTAAATGCAGTGAGTGAAAATAGTGATAATAAAATCCAAACTGGTATGGACAGCTCAAACAGCGTCAACGGCGAAAATGCCCAAAGAGGGGAAAAATAATGTTAAACATTCTGGAAATCGTTTCGCGATTTTGAATGAAAAAGTCGATGAAGACACAAATACAACAAGGTTCAGTAAACCAGCGCCGATATATTTAAGAGAACAGAACTCCAACTTTCTGGTAAAAAGCCTTGTCTCATTAATTGGAGAAAATGAGTTCTATGTAACTCCAATTAAGCGTGGCAAAATCAACGAAACTAAAATTCAGGTAACACGAGAAAATAATTACAGGAAAATTGTCTCAGATTTTGAGACTAAAAACAAAAACTTTTATACATATCAACTGAAGAGTGCTAAAGGCCTAACAGTAGTTATAAAAGGAATATATTCAAGCGTGGATCCGGAAGAGGTAAAGTCTGGCCTTGAAGATAGTGGCTTCAAAGTGAAAAATGTTTCAAACATTAAAAACAGGGAAAAAATCCCCCAACCTATTTTTAGAGTCGAGCTACAGCCAGGCGACTTGAAAATTAAAAAAAATGAATCGCACCCAATCTATAATTTAAAATACTTGTTGCATCGAAGAGTTAGCGTTGAGCTGCCACATAAAAAAACTGGACCTATCCAATGCATGAACTGTCAAGAATTTGGCTATACCAAAAAAATAATGTTAAACATTCTGGAAATCGTTTCGCGATTTTGAATGAAAAAGTCGATGAAGACACAAATACAACAAGGTTCAGTAAACCAGCGCCGATATATTTAAGAGAACAGAACTCCAACTTTCTGGTAAAAAGCCTTGTCTCATTAATTGGAGAAAATGAGTTCTATGTAACTCCAATTAAGCGTGGCAAAATCAACGAAACTAAAATTCAGGTAACACGAGAAAATAATTACAGGAAAATTGTCTCAGATTTTGAGACTAAAAACAAAAACTTTTATACATATCAACTGAAGAGTGCTAAAGGCCTAACAGTAGTTATAAAAGGAATATATTCAAGCGTGGATCCGGAAGAGGTAAAGTCTGGCCTTGAAGATAGTGGCTTCAAAGTGAAAAATGTTTCAAACATTAAAAACAGGGAAAAAATCCCCCAACCTATTTTTAGAGTCGAGCTACAGCCAGGCGACTTGAAAATTAAAAAAAATGAATCGCACCCAATCTATAATTTAAAATACTTGTTGCATCGAAGAGTTAGCGTTGAGCTGCCACATAAAAAAACTGGACCTATCCAATGCATGAACTGTCAAGAATTTGGCTATACCAAAACTTATTGCAAGTTGCCTACAGTCTGCGTTGAATGTGGTGAGTTACACAGTACCGCTAACTGCGACAAAACAAAAGGTGATCCCAAGGCGAAAAAATGTGGCAATTGTGGCGAAAACCACACTGCCAACTATTGGGGCTGCCCTCTTTATTCTCTTTTTAAAAATTCGTCGAACAGAAAAACAAATGCTACTCCCACTCAGCCTAACACTCCTTCAAGCTATCCATAGTTACCTACACCGTCGTCTAGCCATAATCAACTTAAACGTTTTAAAGTCTAACACGACTCTTACTCAATTTTCATACGCTAATATTTTAAAGAGTAACCAGACTAATTAACTTAAGAATTTGTTTCTGGAACGCAAACGGCATCTGCCAACAAAAATGAAATAGAATATTTTCTTCTATATATAAATATTCTATATATGTATATAAAATTTCTGCAAGAACTCGATATTGATGAACTGCCACCAGTCGTCTCTTTACCAGAAACACAGCTAAAATTTAATATTGTGGAGATTGCAGAGGCTATTACTAGTCTTAACACCCAAAAAAGCGCCAGGTGTCGACAAAATAAGCAATAAAATGCTTCAAGAATTGCCATATATTGCAAAAAGAATAATACTATTAATTTTTAATGGTATTTGCAATACTATCCGGCAGAATAGAAGGTTTCGATGATTACTATGATACAAAAGCCCGGCAAGGATCATACGAAGGTTGAATCCTATCGGCCTATTACTTTATTGGCCAACATTTCAAAACTATTTGAAAAGCTGTATATGACCAAGCTGATGCCTATAGTGACTAGTAATGGATGCATTCCAGATCATCAATTCGGTTTTCGCACACAGCATAACACTATTGAACAAACTCACAAGCTTGTGAATTTTGTTAGAGACACTTTTGAAAAAAAAAATATTGCACTGCACTCTTTATTGATGTTGCACAAACTTTCGATAAAGTATGACAAGAAGGTCTTATCCACAAATTAACACGAAATCTACCCGCAAACATCGTCAAGCTCTTAAAAAGCTATTTAACGGAACGAAAATTTGTAGTTAGGGAAGGCAATTTTTTAAGCACTCCGCGGTCGATCGAAGCCGGTGTTCCCCAAGGCAGCATCTTTGGTCCCTTACTTTATTTAATACATGCCTCTGACTTACCGTTAAGCAGTAACATTCAAACGTCAACATTTGCTGATGATACAGCTTTTGTAAGCGTTCATGAAAATCCTGTTGAAGCTTCCCGGAATTTGCAAGGGTACATATCAAAACTGGAAACATGGCTAAAACAATGGCGGATAAAAGTGAATGAGCAGAAATGTGTACACGTTACTTTTACTTTACGCAGGGAAACATGCCCGCCTATACACATCAATACCGAGACTATACCGCAACACACTGTACAGTGACTACATAGTCAAATATCTAGGCGTTCATCTTGATCGTCGTTTAACAAGGAAATCGCACATAGACGCAAAGTTGATCCAAATGAAACTAAAAGCAGCCCATATGAATTGGCTTATTGGAAGAAACTCTATACACCAATACCTCGCTTTGCGTCGTTTCGTTTTGCGTTTTTTCGAAGTTGCGTCGCTGCTGAATTAGTACTTATTTTCACTGTGCGTCGTTAGATTTTCGAAGTTGCGTTGTTTTGGGTTCGAGTCTTTACTTTTTTTTTGTAATTTTTTAAATTTTCGTTTTTTTTTCTAAAAGATGGCGCGACTTTTGTTTGTAATTGCGCGATGCCATCAAAACTCGGGGATTCCCTTTCTAACTGAAAATCAACTCAATTTTAATACAAACATACATACAGTTTTATTTTCACTTTGTTTTGCTTAGTTTAGAGTTCAGTTTCAATTAGTGTGTTGTGCTTTTTTGTTTTTATAAATTAATTGAATATTTTATTTTGTTTTAATTGAATTTGTTTTTTTTTGTTTGTATGTAATAAAATTTTATATTATTTTTGTTTTTTAGATGTTTACTTTGTTCAACTTTCTTTTAAAAAAGTAGTATTTTCGTAGCTAGTGAACCTATCTTCGATATTTACATGGTTGGCTATATAAAAAAATAATTCTCTTTGCGTCGTTTCAATTTGCGTCGTGTTTTTTTGGAACGTAACCACGACGCAAAGTGAGGTATTGGTGTACTGTAAACTTCTAGTATACAATGCGATCCTAAAACCAATATGGGCCTATGGAATCCAGTTATGGGGCACTGCCTCAGCATCAAATGTAGAAAAAATTAAAACGCGACAACACAAAATTCTACGTACTATAACAGCAGCCCCATGGTATATCCGAAATCACCGAATTCACAAAGATTTCGATGTTCCGTTGGTTAAGATAGTATTTTCTAAACAGGCGAAAAATACATTAAAAAACTCGAGTTGCACCCAAATCCACTTGCGCGTAATATTCTAGAGTATAGAGTCCACACCCGGCTTAGGAGGAGGGATACTCTTTCTATCAGCCGTACACGAGAGATGTAAAACAACAAAAATCAACTGTTGAAACTAAAAATTCTGTTTAGCTTTGGCTAAACATATATTTAACATTTTTAGATTTAACATTTGAACAACTTATTGATGTTTTAAATAATATTGAAGATTCAATAAGTAATAAAATTTATCTAAAAAACAAATATATTTTGTACAAATAATATAAGTATGTAACTGTTTTATATCATAACCAAGTGAATAAGGATTTTTTTCATTTGGTGCAATAAATCGTACTAGTTTTCTTTGACTCACTTAAATGGTGTATGTATATCATCCCATTGGTATGCAATAGTAAGTCCAGTAAAAACAGCTCACCGTGGATTTTGTGTTTTATACAGCTCAATGAAATAGGAAATATTTATGTTTAATATGCATAGACCGGCGGCAGGCAATAAATAACCCAGGAAATAACCACCAAAAAAATGAAATAATACCCCAAAAATTGGGGATTTATTTCAATAAATAATAAAGTCCCAATTTTTAAAATGAAACTGAAGCCTACTTGTGCTGTACTTCTTTACAGGCATACCTCCCTGTGTTGAACATACATATTTAGCCATAAGTATGTTAATGTATTAGAATTATATTGAAGTCTCATTGTACACATATTAAATATTTCATTTCTTCCTTATACATATGTATATGCTATCCGTTACTTTTGTTTCCATGTTAACTTCTGTTATTTACTTTACCTAAAATCTCGTTTCTATTTATTATATCTCCTATTTATATGATCTCCTTAATTCTGATTATATATAAGAGTTGCTTCTGTTATATACTTTAAACCATAGCTTGGGAATAATGATTAGTAATCCTAATGATTAGCAATTGGATTAGAAATTTTAATTGTGGTGAAAAATTGATTAATTATGATTAGTTAGCCATTTTAGACGATTACTAATTGATTAGATTAGAAATAATCAAAAATCTAATCACAATTAGTGACGATTAGCATTTCCAATCAAATCTAATCAAAACTAATCAAAAAATTAGTTGATTAGATTTCTTGATTATTTTTGATTAGATTTGATTAGATCCACTATTTTTAACTATTTTTGTGAAAAGAAAATATTTATTTATCACTATTGTTGCTATATTTACATAATGTAACAGTTTTTGAATATTGCATAAAATTGCATACGGTGCATGTGTGCTGATTCTGCTTATATATAATTCGAAAAATCTAATCACAATTAGTGACGATTAGCATTTCTAATCAAATCTAATCAAAAATAATCAAGAAATCTAATCAATTATTTTTTTGATTAGTTTTGATTAGATTTGATTAGAAATGCTAATCGTCACTAATTGTGATTATATTTTTGATTATTTCTTATCTAATCAATTAGTAATCTGAAATTTTTATCAAAATTCAATTCTAATGATTAGATTATTTTAATTCTCTAATCGTAATGATTTCTAATTCTAATCGAAATTCCCAAGCTATGCTTTAAACTAGCTTTAAGTTATTTTGAAATAAAGAAATAAATCAGTAGAGCTGCAAAACTATCGATAGTCATCGCCATCGATAGTTTCGATAGTGTAAGAAAAACTATCGATACTATCGGTGTTTTTATGTGCTACTTCTGGCATTAATACAACAATTCAAGTGAAAGGGATACGGTAGTAAACATACGCAGATACATATGTATGTACATTAGGGGTACAACCAATACTTTGGCTTAGTACCATGAGGGAAACCAAGTCCTAGTAACCACGAAAATCATAATCTTTTGTAATATTTCTCAAAAAAGTTCACGCACCAATTGGTTTTTCTAAACAGTTATTATATTGAATATTCATAATTTCATACGGTGTTTTTTATTAATTTATAATTTTTTTCGTTCAAAAAGGTTAAAGATACACAGAGGGAAAAAAGGCGTTCTAAAGTTGTAAACGGCTGGTATCAAATTGAGAACAAATCGTGAACCATATTTTGTTAACTTTCGGTATCAAATCAAGCTTAATATGTTATCAAATAAAGAAAAAATGGTACAAAATACCATAAGTTAATAAATTAAGAACGATCTGTTATCAAATAAATAACGACATGGTATCAAATTAAGAACAAAATTGCCATAAATACCATAATGTTATCAAATCAAGAACATATGGTATCAAAAGAAGAACGGTGCGTTATCAAAACAAGAACAAACGGTAACAAAATATAAAGGGTACGGTATCTAAATAAGAACATTTAGTTATCAAAATAAGAACGGTTGGTAATAACATGATACCTAGTTGTTCTCAAAAGAGTGATACCAACTGTTATCAAAGTAAGCACAAACGGGCTTAACTCAATTTCAACAACATATGGTATCAATTTCGGTATTATACTACCGCTTTTTTCCCTCTGTGTACGTTTTGGTTTGCGGAAAAACCTGTTACCATCTCTAAATATTAATGAAATTTCACACTTGAGCTATTTTTTTGTTTACATATTTTTTCTTAACCAAAAAGAAAATTAAAAATTTTCAAAACTTCATCGCGGTTGGTGTGTGAACTTCTTTGACCTTAGCGAAAAAATAAATATACGTTCCCTTAAAGCTTTTTATGCTCTATCGGACTGTGCTATGCCAATTTTGATGTTTTAAAAAATTGTTCAAAAGTTATTTCCTAATGTATGTATGTATGTAAGTGTTAGCTAAAGTTTTTCATCTTTGTCAGTTATTTTCGCAACATTTACTGATTGAAAAAATTATTTTATTTGAATAAAAGAAAGTTACTGATTGTTAAAACATAAATTTTATTTTGCTTATGAATAATATAAACAATTAAAAACTAAACATACTAAACGTATCGCACTTGATCAACAAGCGGGTATTAACTCAAAATTTTAAAATTTCCAGTAGAGGCAAAAAACATTATTTTTTAATACTAGTCTTCTATCACAAAGAGAGATACAACTGTATTTTTTTTTTTTTTGTAAATATAACCACTGTACTTCAATTTCTTAAAAAAAATTAAATTTTAAAAATTTTGAGTTAATACTCTCTTGTTTATCAAGTGCGCTATATGTATGTATGTATAATTGTATGAAAAATAAGAAATCATAAAAAGCAAGTAGTACATATATTTAGTTCAACACATTTCTTGGGTTTAAATAAATTTTTATAATTAAAATCAAATAACAATTTGGGTAGATTTAGGTAGCTAAGCGCGCTGATTTAGGTAGCGCAGTTAAAATAAATTGTTTTTATTTGTAAAAGTATATAAATTTAAAGGCGGCTACGAACCTGCGTAGAATAAGTTGTTACAAATGTTATACTGGCTACATATAATCGGCTTCATATATTTAAAAAATATACTTTAAAAAATTGTCGATAGTATCACTATCGATAGTCAGTCCAAAAAAAACTATCGATACTATCGATAGTACTATCGATTGTTTTGCAGCTCTATAAATCAGTTTGTTGCGACTAAAGTCGCAATTTCACTCTTTTTGACGGTCTGCGACTTTTTTTGGGACTTTTTTCATCACCGACTTTTGCGACTTTTTTAATTTTGTTGCAAATTTTTACCCTTTTTTGTAGTTTCTTACAAAAAGCATTTAATTTGCAGTAAATTAAAAAATGTTTTTATTATTTTTATAAAAAAAAATATTCAAAATTTAAAAGCAATTCGCATATTATTGTTCATTTGGCAACAACTTTATTATCATCATGGTGAAATAAGTATATGTATAACAAAAAAGTGGATAATGCTTGTCAAAAAATTACACCATTTTGACGTGTGATATCCACAAAATTATCATAGCAAAAAATAATGAGCTGCCGTTACGAGACCACCTGGTAAACTTATTTCACCACGCTTGTCACATACATATATACAATTTTGGCATAAAATTGGTAATTTAACCAATTCGTTAGACGAACCAATGTTTCCTAATTTGTACAAACTGGACGTACATGTATTAACTCTACCTCACAGCAGTGCTTGTGCAGAAAGAATTTTTTCGAAATTAGCTTTACTTAAAAATAAATTAACTAATAAATTAAAAGTAAAAACATGCAACACTATGCTGTCAGCCTTAAATTTAATAGATAAAGATATATAATACTGTATTCCCTGTAATGAACTTATTTTTAAATATAGAAATGAAATTTCAAAAAAAATTGTATTTATGTATGTATGTATGTATTCCATAGTTATATTATAGAATAAAAATTTGTTGAAGTACAAATATATTCACCTAAAAAAATAAGAAATAATGCACCAAGATCAAACGTATGCAATTAAAGTAAAAAGCTCACTGCGCTTTACTTGGAGATTTTTAAATTTTGTAAAAAATATCTTAACCTAACTTGATTTTTTTTAGCAAAAATCCCATTCATTTGACTTTGACAGCATACGACAGCCAAATTTATTAAAACTGAAGTAAATTTGTTCAGTATACATGAAAATATGTATAGAAGCATATATAATGCATCTGCATATGTTAAAAAATATGATAAAAATGGATTCTGCAATAAGCTTTTAGTTTTGTTTCAATTGTTTTTTTTTGTTATGCTTTTTATTAATAAAAAAAAAAAACGTTAAAAAAAGACGTGCGACTTTATTTTTATAAATCGACCTTTTGTGCGACTTTTCAAAAATTCCTAACGGTAACCCTGAATCTAATATATAAAATTCCAGTGTCACGATGTTTGTTATCGACCTGCTCCGAAACGGCTCGATGAAATTTTTTATGCTGATATGATAGGTATGAGAATAGGTTCTAAAGTATATTTTAAATCGGTAGTGGCATGAGGAGGGGAGGGAGGGGCAATTTATGTATTTAATAAATTATTAACCCAACAGATGGCGCTATATCCGCCTCATAATTATTTTTGTTGTTGAATGACAGATGGCGCTATGTCCGCCTCATGCAGGAGAATCGTCGTCGTTCGTATTTCAAACAGAACTAAATTATTTTTTGGTATTTTTTTCGTCGGCGGTCATCGTCAAACACTTACACCCGATTTACATGATGACTTTTGCGACGTCGCTTTTTCGACGTCTCTTTTTGCTTGTTGGTGAGTGGTGTAGGGAAGAAAGAGGGGTAAACAAAAAGCCTTGATTTGTGTTTTTCAAGACTTTTCTTCCATTTATCTTTGTTACTTTTCATTATTTTTCTTACTTTTGTTATTTATCTTTGTTACTTACATTATTTCAAAACAAAAATGGGAAAAAAGACATGAAACTAAAAGACATCGTCTGAACGCACAAAGATTTTGGTAGCAACTTCAAAAGGGAATTCATTAAAAACGATGTCGCAAAAGTCATCATGTGAATTGGGTGTTACAATACATTCATTTTTTTTTTTATATAACACCCAAAATATGCACTAGAAATATTTTGTGTGGCAAAACAATGTTTTTTTATATAAAAAAATTGCATGAAGGTTAATGAAATACTTGAATAGTATCTTTAACTATAGCGCGGCAGCATCGACAGATGTAATGACAAAGATTTTTCGAAATAGCATTTGCCATTAGCTTGGCATTGCATTCACCACATATTTTGAGGTGTTTGCATGGAATAAAAACAATAATTGGCGCGTTGTTCCTGCAAATAACGCATATGTTTTCATTCGACAAAAGTGGCAGTTCAAAATACTTCACTATCAGTTAAAGAAAAGAGTCAGTGCCATTATTTTATGAAAATATGTATTTGCGATCTTTGAAGATCTTATATATTGAAGCAGCAATTTTATGTACATATGTTTATATTAATTATTATATTTGAGAAATGACCATGTTATGTGAAAATGAGTTTAGTGGAAATATTAAAATATGTGCACGAAAAAATTTTTGGAGTTAAGTCATATGTTACAAAGTTTTTTTTTTAATCTTCGGTAGCAAAAATAAAAGAATAACAATAAAGTTTTGAAAATTACCAGCGTCCAACTGTTTTTGTTTTCTTTTGAGTACTGGTCCTAAAAAATATATATTAATAAAAAGTACCAATTTGTTGAAAAAATACTTTTTAGGTTGAAATTCAATACCATATCAAAATATAAATTTTCCATTACTGGTTCCAACCAAAAAACTTTAGTAAATACTCACGACATGTACATATGTATGTTTATACATGCCTCAAGATCACAAAAAGTACAAGGGTACAAAATCACAGCATCTGTCATACGACGACTTTATCAGTCACATTGTCTCAAACATTCAAATGATTGATTGTTGTTTAAACCTGATTAATGAATGAATGACAAATGTTCGTGCTGTTCTCAAAATAAAAATCAGCATGAGATTTTCACAACAAATATATACATATATAAGATTAAAATATATTTTAAATAACTGTTCCAGTCCTTTAGTTTTATAATTTTTGTGCGCAACAAAACATATCAAAAATTTATTTAACAAAATAAATTATATTTTAAATTTAAGTTAAGATAAAAAAATATTTAGTAATTAAAAATTTTGCTATCCATTTAAATCATTTAATAAAGGTACGGTTACATCTGGCAAACTTTTGCCCAAAAAAAACGTAACCACTAAATACTAATACAAACACTTTTGATTTAGATACCTGTTTATTACGTTAAAAAGTTTTCTACATTTTCCCTTTACTTATATATTATCAATTATCCGATTATTCAACTATTTCAAGATATTAGAGATGCTAATCGGGACTGGATTTGTGAATCCCGGGATTCGGTATTTCAAAAATTCCAATCCCGGGATTCCGGGATCCCGAAAAATTCCAGAATCCCGAAATAAAATGCATATAGATTAGTTAACCCACAACAAATATATAACAATTTTCAAAACATAAATTCGTGGGTACATTTATTCGAATAAAATATTATAATTGTTTTATAATTTCTAAACGCGTTTTTAAAGAATAAAGAATAATAAAGTTAAATTTGTTTCTTTTAGTTTCATTGATAGTTTTAACAGGGTGAAACAAAAATATATAAAATATCAATATTGAGGCCACACGGTGACAATAGTGGAGTTCTATCTTTGGTGCGTTTTTTTTGTTCGCAATTATTTTCCATTGCATCAGATTTGTTATTAACCGTGAGCAATCTTTCTGTACTATATATGTTCGATCTAGAAATTAAATATGTACGTGTCCAACAAAATTATGAATGAAAACATCCAGTTGAGAAACATTAATGCTTTGTATGCATACAAATCCAATGCATGTTAAGGATTTTATCTGTTCATGTGTCCGTGCAATAAACGCAATTCAGAAAGCAATAAACCGCACAACTGTGTATTTTGTTGCTGGATTATGAAAAGGCTATTATAAGGGGTTATCCATTTCGTGGTTTCAAAAGTATAGGAATGGAATTCGACATCTGTCAAACTAAGTTGTTAAACCAATTTTTTTTCTCTTCAGTTGAAAGTCTGACATTGACGAAAATGGATCGCTTAACTATCACACAACGCATAAAAATTATCAAAACATACTACAAAAATGGTGATTCTGCCACAGCCACATATCGTGCTTTAAGAGGAGATTATGGTTTACATAATCGTCCAACTATGCAAGCAATTGGCAAAATTGTGAAGAAATTTGAAGAGACTGGAGCGGTTACAAATATTGTAAGGCCTGTGCATCATCGTTTCGCTCGTTCCACTGAAAATATCGCTGCTGTAAGTGAAAGTGTTGCCGAAGACCCGAATGAGTCGATTCCTCGTCGTTCTCAGGAATTAGGACTATGATTACCGACTTTTTTTGAAGAATACGACTTGGAGAATATGTGGTTTCAACAAGACGGTGCCACATGCCATACAACTCGAGCGAATATGGCTTTATTGCAAGAGACATTTCCTGGCGGCGTAATTTCTCGTCGTGGCGATATCAACTAGCCACCAAGATCATACGATTTGACACCAGTAGACTTTTTTGTGGGGCTACGCGAAAGTCCGTGTTTATGATATAAACCTTTAACTCTTGAGCACTTAAAAACCAACATTCGTCAAGTTATGGCTGAGATACCGTCCAATATGTGTCAAAAAGTGGTCGAAAATTACCTCAAAAGAATCAATGCTTGCAACACTTCGCGTGGTGGTCATTTAAATGATGTAGTGTTTCACACATAATGTCAACGTTCAAACTTTATAATAAAAAAGAAATATCATGAAAAAAAATATTTTATACGTGTTTTATTTACGTTTACTTTTGAAACCGCAAAATGGATAACCCATTATTTTCATTTGCCTCTCGCAAGAGCAATGGCATCGACAATGAAGTTGCTTATGTGCTTATAGGGGAAAGTTTGTTTCAATAATATATAAGTAGATATGAATAAAAATATATAAAAGAAAACAAATTTGTAAATAATATCGGGATAGACTGATCCCGAAAATCCCGGATTTAAAATCCCGGGATTCGGGATTTACGGGATCGGGATTTCAGAATTGACATTTTTACTAGATATTCGTATTTCACATACGAGCACTAGCTCAAAATAAAAAAAAAAACATAAAAAAAACATAAAATGTACAAAAATACATTAATTTTTATTTAAAACCCCCTTTGTATCTGACGTAAGATAATAACTTTCTTAAAAAACAAACAAAGTTATTTATGTTGCAACTTTAAATATTAAAGTCTTCTATGTTCAGATCATGTTAAGTTATGTAAAGAAATGTTGTACTTCAAAAATATAAGAACTAAAATTTAATATGTGAAAGTCCGTCGACACATCTGCGAAAATATGTAAGTAAAATAATTAAAAAATGTTTTTTAGTGATACATACATACATATATTTTAAGTGACACTAAATTTCAAAATTAATATTCGTATTCGGCGAATATTGTTACAGATTTTCGCATTCGTGTTCGCGAATACTAAAAATTGATATCCGAAATATCACTAGTATATATGTTTAGTTCAGCGAAGGCTGAGTGGGCACAAATGTAGCGAACATCATTCGTATTCTTAAGGTTCAATTAGACGTGACTTACCATAATGCCATAGCCATAACCAAATATTTTTTGCTTATAAGTGCTGCCATAGCCATAAACAGCTGTTTATTAAATTTAAAAGTGCAAAAAAACACTTTCTTTTATCAATTTATTAACTAAAACATTTAAATAAATCAAATAAAAACATAAATCAAAACTTACCAAATAATACAAGAAAATGAAAATATGAAAGCAAACAAATGTGTCGAATCAACAAACAGCTGCTTATCGTTACGCCGAAAAACCAAAATTCAATTGCGTTATTGTAAGTCACTTGTAATAAAATACTTTGTTTTCCATATGTTTGGTTTGAACAGCATTTTTTACTATGGTTATGGTTAATTCACGTCTAATTGAACCTTAAATCACCACTAATAAAATTTATTTTTTTCCATATGTTTGGTTTGAACGGCTGTTTTCTATGGTTATGGCAAGGCGTATTCAACAGGTGAGCTTACTGGCACAGCTGACTGAGCTCGTTTTGTAGCAAATATTCATACTAACTGATACAGATTTAAAAAAATACGTATATAGTTATTACAGTTTGAATTGCATACGTTAGGGTGCGTACGGAGTGGCCGCTTGTTGTCGAGCCGAGCTGGCTGACGCTTATTGCGAGAACTTGTTCATGCGAGAAACAAGTTTGAGTGTGCATAGTGGATGCGAGAATCGGCGCTGATATTTCTTCAATTATTCTTGAAATTTTTATTACATTTTTTTTAAATTTTGTTATTAAAGGTACGGTCACATTGAGAAAACATTTGCTTTAAATATGTTTCCCCATATCGCAATAAAATGTTTTCAAAACTAAAGATAATTTGGTTTGTGGCCACACATCGCATATTTATTTGACCATTTTTGTTTGGTAAAACATCCATGAAATAGTGTCATGTGCAAACATGGCAAAAAATATTTTCTGTGCGTGTCACACTGTTCTGTGTTCTGTGTCACACTTATGTCAAACAAAATATTTAATAAAAAGGTTTAACCAAAGTGTCAAAATTTAAAAATATGATTTCCCAGATGGTTTAGTAAAAATTTGTTACACATACTATATTTGCATTTTCTGCAAATCACTTTTTGTGGAAGTGATTTGAAATCACAAAAAAAGGTTTCTGCGCACAAAACTTTTTGAATTTTAATATTTATAATTTTATTAAAAATATTAATATATTATTTTCTTTAAATATTTTGTTTAAAACACTATTTATTTTTCAATCCATAAAAAAAGTCGCCACATCAAAACAAAAGTCAGCTGTTTTATTGTGTTTTCGAAAATCCAAAAACACATCGAAAAGTAAACATTTTTGTGATTTGCAAAATATCATAAAATTGCAATTGTGATTTTTAAATCACTTTGTGATTTTAAATATTGTGATTTGCAGAACAGACGTGTTATACTTGCAACTGCAATATTCGGTGGATTTGTAAAGTTGTCTCTTACGTAAATAAAAATATATTTATTTTAATATGAAGAACTGACATAAATCTAGTTTAGCCATATGTGTTGTAGGAATTATTTGGCCAATGATGCAATTTTGTTAATAATGACATTTTTCAATTTTTAAGCTAATAAGGCCTAACGTAGTTAATGTTAATAAAACAGCTTTATTACATTTTTTACCCAACGTTTGTTGACTTCTTCATTGGTTTCGTCTATTTAAAATTTAAAAAAACATTATATGTATATTTTGAAAAAGTTTTTTCACCGTACATTATTTACTTACAATAATACAAATGTTGAATTAAAAAGAATTGCAATATAAAATTGTTTTTGACATTTTTTAATACGCACCCTTAGAAGATGTTTTAAATTTGCTTGTGTATTTTGATATAAAGCGAGTACTTTATACCAACAAAATACATGATGTTCTTTGGATTGTTGTACTGGTTGTCGAACTGCGCATACATAGTAGTTTTGCCATGGGTTATGATTAAGTTACGCCTAATTGAACCTTTATCTGTATACAACCTAAGAATGACAGAAATAAAAATTAAGCCATATGCATGATTTCTTATTTGATGACGTAGTTTGTCCCTCGTAAGGGTTACAAAGTCTGTGCGCCTAAATGTTTTTAAATTTTTTGTGGGATTTTTAAGAAAATTTCATCGGATAAAATTTAAGTAGTAAAAACACATGTAATAAAACAAAAAATCACCTGATATATTTATTACAAATATAGTAAATATATGTACATACAAATAATTCGACAGAAATTGTTTCCTGTTCATACATGCTTATGTTTTCAATTCGTTTTATTATAAAACTTATGTAAATAGAATTTAAATCAGCCTTTGTCATAAAGAGAACATGTAGGAAATATCAAAGCATTTGTGTTTTTACACTTGTAGAAATTGATTGTTAAATTTATTGTTTTACTGTATCCTAACATCATATTAAAAGTTTGTATGCATACACACTGGATTGGTTTAGCGTGTTTATGGACGAAAGAATGAATGAAACAACATTCCACATTATGAAAAATTAAAATATTCCCAGTGTACTATGAATAACAAATAAAGAGAATAAAAAAAAAATATATATATTTTCTTGCCCTCTTTTGCATGTGTTTTGTTGTTGCAAATACTAAAATAATGCGACAAATGAGAATGTTTCGTATTTTAGTTTGTCTCTTCTGCTTGGTTCGTGTTGTGTATGTGAAAATGAAGATTGTCGCTCGGCCCCTAGGGGCTAGTTTGACGATCAATGATTTAAATATACACTATTGGAGTTATGTTTTTAATTTCTTTCAAGAATTGAAATAAGCTTCGTATTTAAAGAGAAGTCCCATTTGATTAAATAGTCTATTATTAGAATATAAAACTAAGTTAAAATTAAAACAAAAGATTATGCTATAATATTTTTTATTATGAGTGAATAACTGCCGATGAGAACACAGCAGATAAATGTTTTGATGTAACATCCAACAGCTCTTTTATAACCGTTCAAGTCCGAATCAAATCTTGTCCCAAAACTATTTTATTAACATTAAAGTTTTTGCCCTGTCTTGTATTTTGAACTGCAATGAGCTTTAGGATACGTACATACATGTAACATATTTCTTTTTTTTTACTACATGTGTTTATTTACAATTTAATATAAAAAATTGCTTCAAATATGAAATACACAATTTTGATGGTAACAATTTATTATGTTATAGTTGGTAATCATACAGCTAAAATTATTTTGACAGTTCTCTTTTTACATAAATAAACCAATTAACTTCGCTTTAAGCAACATAAAGTATATAAAAAAATTATTAAAGCGAATAAAACGTGTGTGAAGTGCTTAAGACGTTGCAGAGCTAATAAAAATATTGAGAAAAATTACGTGTGCAGTGGGCAAATGCAAGCAAAAAAAATGCAAGTAAAAAATCAAGTGAAAGTAACGGAAAACTGAAATTTGTATGTTCTATCGCTATAAGTAGTGGAAAGTCCGCATCTTTTTAGAGTTTCCTGAAAAAAGCAGCAATAAGAGTACATACTTTGAGACGAACCGCAGTCTCATCATCCAAGTTGTTTACCGCTTAGACTTCAACGCCAATCACGAAAGCTGCAATCAAGTAGATGAAAATCCTTCATCATTAAATAAGAAAGATAACAATAAAACATTCAACACCGGTGGAAGCGATACTATCCAGTGTATATTAAATACTCACTAAAATTGTTAAACCTAAACCTATATTCACTTAGAACTACATACATATAAAGAAATTTAAAAGAAAATAAAAGTCTAAAGAATAAAATGAAATACATAATGCCAAATGCACATGAGTGTGCAAAATAAAACGAAAATAAAACACAAAATCAAATAAAATAAGAAAATGTCTATTAGAAATAGTAAGTGCCAAAGCTGATACTAAGTGCAGTCATGCAACCAATTTAAACAACAAACAACCAGTTAGCCAAAGAAATAAAAAACTAACTAACTAAACAGATAGGTACTACATACATACTTATATTCAGCCGGTTATCCATCCGATTGCAAGCATTTCACCCACCCATTCAAACAGCATGCTTTCTCTCACATTCATGTCCTTTCATCGCACATCACATTGTTGTGTTGTCCTCCTGTTCTCTACAGTTCTATAGTTTAACTTGAACAGTACTATGCAGCATCACTAACATCATCATCATCATCGTCATCATCATCTTTATTCAGTGATAGGAATAGAGTGCATGTGAATTCATTCTGAATCCTTGGTAGCTCTTTTTATTTTCAACTTAATGCTTGTGGGTTTGTGTACTCTGCTCGAATTTTATTTTATTTAGTTGTGCAACATACAAATAGACAAAGAAACTATGACCATGGGAACGCAGCGGCTCGCAACCAAAAAGCGGATCTGAAACTGAGAATGTCAAATTTTATAATTTATTACTTGAATCCTGTTTCTGTTAGTGACTTTGGTGTTATTGTCTATTCCCGCATGTGTATGTGTTTCATTGTGTAACTGCATGAGTTTATTTGGTAGAGTGAGTAATTTCTGTGCGTGTGTACTGTAAAATCGATTTATATACACACATACTAGTATATACAATGAGCATATCCGAGACAGGGTAGTTTAATTCTCCCTTTTACTTTTTCTCCATCATCTTGTATCTTTTTAAATGGTTTCGTTTCCATCTGTATTTTATTGGAATATACATATATCCAGATACTCATACATATGCATAACAATGCGAATAAAATTTATATGTAGCGCGATCGTATATTTTAACAGATTAAAATTCTGGTTTATGTATTCGATGATGTTAACTTCAAAATGAAAATCGCTAAAAAGAATCACAATGGGTCTTTAATGGGAATTTGTGTTGGCTATTATATATTAGCTATGTATGTATGTATTTCTGTGCTTATAGGTACCCAGCAGTCGGCGTATCTAGCGAATGACTAGCGATTTCGCTAGCTACCTACCAGCCGTTACCACTAACTAACAGACTAACTACCAGCAATGTACTCGACTGACGATTTTAACATGGGGATGACATTGACGGTAGTCAATTGACACTACCAGACCGGTGAAATCACTAGTCAGCAAGTAGTTAGTTCCTTCGCTAGTCATAACGTACCAGTTAGATCGCTAGTGCTATTTCCTTAATGAAAATACTACAGAAATTTAAATTTTTTGGATTTTTGTTTATTTATCAAAAAAAAAAATTTAAATAAATTATTTATAGATTAAAACTTAAAATACATTACTTAAAGGTTTAAAAGAGTGTATACAGTATATAAAATATTATTTATCTGTTTTTAATGGTTGTTTTTTGCGACTGAATTTGCCTTTATCTCCGAATAGCTCTTCTCAACTGTTCTTCAGCAGGGCCAGGGAATTTTGAGTTTATTGGTATGGATTCTGAAAAAGGGATAAATAAATAATCTGGAAGTGAAATATATTCAGCCCAATTACGAATAATAATTCCGGGGGAATTTTTTCCCGTTTCCCATTCCTCCTATTATGAATATAAATTCGGCATGAGATTTTTCACTTTTCCCTTTTATTTACACATAAAAATTTATAATTGGAGAAATTTTTTCTCGAGAAAAATATTTTCCGTGGGAGAGAAATTCCTAGGGAATATTCGTAATTGGGCTGATTATAATATTTTAAATATATATGATATTACCTATGCGAGCGGAGTACACATTTTCCAGTTCTTTTAAACTTTTTTTGCCATGGATCCCATCAATGTTGTAGGCCATGACAACATTATTACTCAAAATATATTTAAAGTTATTTTTATTCAAAATCATAACACTTACATAAATCTTTTTTATTTTTTTGTTGATTTTCGTTGGAATAACCACACAGTTTTTTCAAGTCGTAAAAAAAAATTTATGTTGAAGGCAGGTATGCATGTACTGAGTGCGTGTACGTGTAAATGAATGAGAGAGTCAAAAAGCGAACTCTTGCACTACTTGTAGCTAGTGAAGTAGTTAGTCCATTTTTCGATAGTGAAATAACTAACGATTCGGAGTCAATTTCTACTTTGAAATCTGGTGGGTACGTAGTCAAACTGAGTGTAGGTGGGCAGTAAGCTTTTTACTTTCTAAGGTTTCAAAGTTGAAAGAAAGTTAGTAGGTGGCATTGTTTCAATACTCGGCCAATAACTAAACCTCCAGGTGTCCTGCCTTCTAGAGTGCTTAAGAGATGAAGGCCTCATTTGTGATATTCCCTCGGGCGATATTCGCTAAAAGCATACTCTGACCTCATCAAGATGGATGAATATGCTTGCTGGTTGATTTTGTCCTACCCTCAACATCAACGTTTATTCCACGAGCATTTATTGGTGGGGTCTAATTCAGGAGTTCACGTGGAAATTTTGTTGGTATCACACTTGCTGTAAGTTAATGGTTGAAAGTGGAGACCATCATATCTGTCGTCATCCTCTATGGTGTGCATCCAGCTTTTTTGTCATTATTTGGTTGATCTCGGCAGCATTGTGATGTAGTATTAGATTAATTAGCTTAGAAATTGTAGCAAGGTTTTTACGAATTGTGGTTGGTCGATGCACAAACCGTAGCTTTTAAATCATACAAATCATCGAAAGTTTCTTCATCTACCTGAAACGCATTGGTTGTAAATGGGTTTTTTACGATAAACATTTCGAAAAAACATACATACTCGTACATATGTACATTGTGTCTGAAAAGTTTTAAATAATAAATAATAATAAAAGATTGCAGGATATAAGTCTGATCAAAGAAATACATAAGTAGAAATGTAAATATCAATATTAGGCACAGAAAATAATAACTTTTCAAACATGATGCTACAAATCTACTGCTGAGGTGGTATTTAGCTACCCATTAAATGCATGTAGATTAGCTAAGCCATAGCAAATAAATTAAATTTTAAACAACTAATTAATTTTAAGGCAGATTCAATAAATATTGGTCAAAATTACAGACATTTGGTTAATAATAGAATTTGTATATATGTACATACATACATATTTATTAATATTAAAGATAGATATAAGATAAATTTTAGGACAGTTACAAGTTATGTGCATAAATGGGATTGCGTATGCTAAATATATACATATGTATGTATGTATGCATATGTTTAAATACTTAATTTATTTCTTATTTGTTAAAAATATTTTGAAATATCTTTAATTCTGTTGACAAGTCGTGTTTTTGTAATATTGTTGTTTCATTGTTTTTCAAATTATTATAACAAGCAGAACTATTTTCCTGACGAAGACACACGAAGGTTTGGCGAAATATTGAATTCAAAAAGTTCCACAAGAAAAATATTATCAATTGATTTTCAAATCAAAGGATCGTAAAAAATATATTCTACATATGTACATATTTATAAAAAAAAATTACACTTGTAAACTAAATAATATATGTATGAAGTAGCTTAAACGCCAGAAATATCTCCATAGAAAAATTTTTTTAACAATACACAAAATGAAAATAAATTCTCTGTAATATATTGCTCAGCAAAAATTACTTGTGAAGAAAAATATGTAGCTATACACTGTGGTTGCCAGATTCAATATATACAACAACTTGGCATTTAGTGCACATGAGCTTGATTTTGATCGAAAGCTTGAAAAATGTTAATCTTTGCTTAAAAGCTAAAAATTTGCAATAATATTATAATTTTGTTAAATATATGTAATTAATAATATTCTTTCGTTGAACAATATATTTTTCACATGCTTTAGATTTTGTTTAATAAAATTTGCTGTCATTTTATTTGTGTGTGTTAAAACAAGTTGCCAGTGATGATATAATTTAAGTGTATTGCCACGAGTGTGTTGTGTAGGCTCAGAGAAAAAATTAAAGGTTGCCATCAATTCTTGGAATCTGCAATTTTCAACACATTATTTTTTTTTGCCGTTCAGAAATAACGTTTTCTTGAATCCAAGCATAATATATGTAAGTATTTTTTATGGTTAATATTTTTTGATGCGAAGAGAAAATTTTATATATTATTCATTTTAAGACCGCCATGTTTGTCATAATAGGCGAAATTGTGTTTGGTTGGAATGGAATATATTTTGTTGTGTGGCATTTTGTATACTGACATATTTTATGAAAGAATAATTTTGTATATGCCTTTTTCGCACATGGGTGTATAGTTATTTTTTATTGACAAGAAATTTTTGCTGACCAATATGTATGTTACAGAAAATTTATTTTTATATTGCGTGCTATTAAAAAATTTTACTAAGGAGTTCTTTCTGGCGTATATGCTACTTAGTATATTATTTAGTTTACATATATAATTTTTTTTAGAAAACTGTAAATGTATGTATGTATGTATTTGTTATCAGGTAAATATTTTTCTAATTTTCACACAAAAGTATGAAATATGGGGGCAATGCGAGCTGAATCGAACTCTATGTATGACATGATTAAATATGCAGCTCGCGTTACTAGCGAAGAATAAAATATCTTAACTTTGTTCAGTAGATACCATTAACTAATTTAAACTTTTTAATTGGATGATAAAAAACGTTTTCTGAGATTTGTATTTATGTTTCAAAAATCTGTTATGTACATATGTATGTATGTATATGAAATGATAATAGTTTATTAATATATTTTCAAGTTAATTGTTAAAGAATATCTGATGTAAAAGTCTTCGTATGAAATAAAAACCACGAAATTGACCACATCGCAATATAAATACATGAAGTAAATAATGTGTGTTAAGCTGGATTCACCCATTGTTTCCGAACAAAATTTTTGTCCGGACAAAATTTTTTGTTCTGAAACATTTTTGCAACTCGATTCACTCATTTCGAACAATTTGTCTGGAAAATCAAAGCTACCGTATGAAATACATGTGTTTTATTAAATTTATAAGGTGGCAGTACAGTGACAGATGAATTAAATTTGGTGTTTTATATGTCAAACGCACTTATTTTTTATTGTTTAAAAAGAAAATTACATGTTAAAAAAAATTAATAAAAATCAGCTAGTTTTTTTTACTAGCAATTGAGCTTTTCTTTATTTTTATTTTACTGGATATAAGTTACTATGTGCTTTTATTATACATACTTATAACATAATGTGGCAGCTCGCTTCAACTTTGGCTGAGAAAATAAAATAGGTGGCATCTTGTTTCAACTTTGTCCGGACAAAATTTAAAATTAAACCAATTCAACCAAAAAATGTTCCGAACAAATTTTATTCTCTTTTTCTCTCACTCTCAAAAAGAGAAACGCCAAACTTCATATAAAAAAAATTTTGTCCGGACAAAAATTTTGTTCCGAAACAATGGGTGAATCCAGCTTAAATGTGAAAATTTTAAGGAGATTTCTATTAAAAGATTTTACAATTATTATGGCAAGTTTATGTGGTCTTTATGTACTCTATTCCAACGTTCGACTAAGGAAGGGGTTGAAATTACCTTTTGCGTGTATCATAGTCGATGTACAAAAATGTATGTGCGGATTTGTATAAAGAAATCCATGCAGTGACTTTTAGTTGCCAGCATATAACATGCCACGAAAGTCCACACATAATCCAAATTTAAAGTCAAAAAGACAATGATCATCATTATTAGTATTAAGTGAATGAACATTAGAACAAAACGAAAAACATAAAAATATATACATACAAAAACAAATAAAGTTATTAGATAAATTCCTTTTGTTTCGGGAATTATAGAGATGTTTGGTTGGGTGCATGTGCATATATCAGTTTGTAACTAAGTTTGTGTGTTTGTATATATCCTTCACAAATTTAAGAGTTGTTTATGTGGGTTTTATACACATTTAAATGGTACAATTTGTAAAATACTTGTTAAAGAATTGTTTCTATTGTTCATGTCGTATTATGTATTGAAATTGAATTAATTTAAACAGGATTTAAAGTAAAGCAAGCAGTTCAAATTTGCGATTTGTTTTAAATATTCTAATTAATCCTATTGTCTGTTACTGAAAATTCCATTGTTTAATTAATTAACCCATTTGAACTTGTCAGAAATATTATTGTTGTCTAAAATAATAAAAGATTAAAACATAGACTAGAGATATGTAAAGTTGCTATACTCGCCTATGGAGAACCTTATACACCGTTTATAAAATTTAAATGTATTTATTTAAATGAAAAGGAAAGATATGTTTGTGGCATGGTTACGAGAACAAAGTAATGATTACTGCTCTAGCTTATAGTTGTGAAAATTAAGTTTTTGTTCTTTAAACGTTTATGATATATAAGGGGCTATTCACATATTATCTAACGCTATTTTCGGAAGTTTCATACCCCCACCCCCTCTTCGTATCGCTTTTTACACATTTTTCAGTGCAAAATTTCATTTCCGTAACAAATCTGTAACGCCCTCCACCTCTTTAGAGCATTACGTAATATATGCACAGCCCCTAATACGTTTACGGTTAACAAGCACGTGCTTACATTTACTAATCAAATTATTTTTGAAGTTGTAAGGATATGTGATCTTAAATAGATGGAACAAAAATATACTATTTTTATGTAGTATAATTAGCTTGAATCATTATTATTATTATCATCAATATTAACATATAACTAATTATAAGGCTACATGACCTCCTTTTTATTTTAATAGTACACATTATGATTGGACACCATAGATAGACTAGATTATGGTTGCATCAACAATGTATTTTGCATAATTATAATATCGTTGTAATATTTATGTTAGAATATCGAAAAATTTATTTATGTATTCAAACACAAAATACTTATAAATAGAGATCAGTTAATAAATAAATATGCAAATAAAATTCTAAAATTTTTGTATTGAGATATTATTAAAATTGAAGCTTTCGTAGTGATAGCAAATCTTTAAATATCTTAATGTGGGAACATTCCAAGTTCAGTTTTCCTTAATTAGTTTTTCATTGATATATTTCGGTATTATATATGTATATGCGTCCGAAAATATAAGTATATTGTACAACTCTTTTTCCTTGGGTTTAGAAAATGAAAAATGTACATTATATATGTCTAAAAGATAATCATTACGATAAAAACCTAAAAATTTTATTTATAATATTAATTATTTTCCTCCAAACACAGCGATTTACACAAATTATGTTTCCCATTTTTTTTAGTTAAAATGTATTCTTTTGTACCGCACAATAAATTTTTTGTTGATATATGCGACTCTCTAGGTTATGTTTGGAAATTAGAAATTGGATTCCATCCCACTTGGGTCCTCATGTGGCCCCATTGTGTTACCTGTAAGAATGCTTAAATCTTCTATAACTTTACTTTGCGCGTTATGTTAATTTTTTTTATAGCAGTGTTGACGCGCCTCTGGTGTTAAGTACACGCATTAACTTTGTTAAGGTATATGGAATGAAATTCCTTTCTACATATTTACTCATCGCTTTGACTGCTCGTTTTTTTTATTTTTATGTGCAGTCACCAGTTGCTAAAGGAAAACATTTTTTTTCTTTCATTGTGCTGGGAAATTTCAACCACTCATGTGCTTTTCCAGCTATGACATGAACCATTTCTGATATCATTCTGGAAACTGTTGATTGATGAATTCCGATATCTTCAGCAGTTCCATTTTGAAACCCTGGATCGGCGAAAAACCTTAAAAACAGGAGCATTCTTTGGACACTGGTTTGAGCACCAACTCGTGTTTCGTCGATATAATTTTTTGTCTTCCTTTTCTAGACAAATTTTAATGTCTTTATATATATATATTTTTTTCTTTCTGGAAAGAAATACTCCACCATTATCACTACTGAAATTACTGGAGATAACTAATAGGCAGACTCAACAAATTGTGATCATTTGCTTATAAGTCAAAGGATTTACTTGTTATTATGCATACAAAACTGAGCTCTAACTCCCGAACATTTATCTATGTGAGTCCAAACTTTTTTTGTTGAAATCAAGCTCACAACATGAGTAAAACCAAGATACAGTAAATATTTTTATGCATTCAAAATATAACTTTTGCTCAAAAATTTGAGTCGAAGCAAATGCTCAGTTATTTATGCATTAGACCCATTATTTCAGATAGTATAAAGAATTTATGTCTCAAAAACGTCTATTTATTTTTCGTGAGTTATCTAACCCATATATCTAAAGCGGTATCGGATCTTCTTATAAGAGCAGAATATGTGCTTTAAATTAACTCTTTGACAATTAAATAAATATTGGGCTGATTGCATGAAAACTTTAATTGTATTGGACTTATAATCCGGCATACAAACAAACTAAACGTGTCTGTCATGAGTTCCGAACGTTTTCAATTAGTATGGAAATTTCCGAATCACAAAATAGAATATTTGCTGTCCGGCATACATCCGAATATTTTTGCTCGATTGGTGGCTAACGTGAGAATATGTATTTTTAAATCTCCTTTTCCATGTGTTATTATCAAACATATGTATATTGGTTTTTATTTCCGAATTGGGTAGATAAGATATCAAACTTAAGTTCAAAAAAGATTTTTTTCAAATTAAATTACAGTCGAACTTCCATAACTCGAATCACTATTATCCCAAAAAAAACTTCGACTTACGGAGACTTCGAGTTACAGAATTTTTTGTCAAAATAGAATAAAAGGTTTTTGTACTATGAATTTTTATTTCAAATAGCCTCTAATGGAAAACTACATACTTAAAAATGTAAAAGAACAAGCATATATAATTAAAAAATTACAGTTAAGTAAAATATTCTGAAATAAGTGACTGACTGAAATAAGTTACTGGGTCCTTACTCTTTTACTAGATAAACGAAATCCAGATTCAAACGAGTTGATAATTGATTCCTTATTTTTGAAAATTGTTAAAACCGTGCTTGCCGGGATACCACATTTATCAGCTGCTTCCTTTATCTTTAATCCATCTTCGACGTCTTTTATAAGTTTATATATTTCTTCAATTGATAAGCATTTTAAAACACGTTTAGTTGTCATATTAATAAAAAAAATCGATTTCAACATTTATCATCTAGCCCGAATTATGCATAGAACTAATAGTTACGCAAACAAAAAGAAACAAATTTGTAATTTCCCGAAAAAAATAGCATGTAAAATATACAAACCAGCTAAAGCAACAAAATAGAGTAAAACGAACCATAAATAAAGCAAAAACAAAAACCAATTAAACAAGCAGAATTCTTCGAGTTATAGAGTTCATGTGTATGTTTTTTGTTTGAGTTATGGAGAACTTCGACTTATAGAAGTTCGAGTTACGGAAGGAAAATTGTATGTGATTTCTTCTTTTAACGCTACTGCCAACCAAATTAGTTCGAGTTAGAGAAAATTCGAGTTACAGAAGTTCGAGTTATGGAAGTTCGACTGTAGTTTTATTGTGTAATAAAAGAGATTCTATTTGCTCTCACACAGCTTAGTGCAGTCAAAAGTAAAACGAAAAAATTGTTTGGAAGTGAATGTCAGGACACCAAAATATTCGGAAAAGAATCCGTTTCACACGGATGTGAAACTCATGACAGACACGAAAATGTATTTTTAAATGAAAATCGTAATTTTTATTAATAGAAATACCTATTTGTATATTTTAAAGTTTTTAATGAATTTGTTAATGTATTTAAATACAGACACATACCTAATGTATGTACACATATGTACATATTTACATACATATGCAAGCAAATAGAGGATTTATATATTAATCAATATATCAGATAGCCACTTACACTTCTATGGAACCGAACTGCAATCTTACACTTTCTAATGCTCTCTATAAAAATCAATATTACAAGCGCGCAACTTCTCCCTCCTATTTAAAAAATAATATAAAGCAAAACCGCAAGGAACATAAAAATAAACTTGAAATTCGGTCCATATATGCAATTTGTTTCCATAATTATCAAGAAAAAAAAGATAAAATCTGCTCAGAAATTGATTATTTATAATCAGTATTTCGGGATAAAAACTAGTTCATCTGATATAAAAAAATTATGAAACAAAAAAAAAAACCAGATCAAACAAGAAGAGATTTTTGGAAGTAAATTTATTATTAACATACAAGTAGTTCAAATAATAAATACGTGTATTCGTAATAACAATATAAAAATATATTAATTCAGCTTGTGCACGAGCTATTTCCTAATAATAGGGTCACACACGATGTGATTGATGTGAATCAGCCAATAGAGTGAAACAATAATATGTTAAATAGCAAAGTAGACTATTTTGAATATACCGGAGTATGAATATTTGTTGAATATTAGTAACGACCAATCAGAAATGGTAAGCTTTGTACTAACCTAAAATTGTTTCCACATGTAAAAATTTAATAAAAAGAAATAATAATAATTCTCGTATTCTATTTCTGTTGAAAATTTGGTTTAATAGTTCATATTCTTTCCCAATTAGTATCCACTTTGCAGAAGTTGTAAAATGAACGAACGCACGCCGGTGAGTGGTGTAGCGGCTTTGAAATCAGTATACTGATACCACAGGGTAACCAGAGATGACACGAGACGGAAGATTTTGCATACTGATTTGTATACACTCATACAATCCTTCGTTTTCGTTTTTTTCTTTGTGCTGTCTTTGTATCCAAATTAAAATTATAAATCACAAAACTAATAAAATATCCATATATTTCTATAATTTACATTAAACATATTATTAATTAATTAATTTAAGTTGGTTTTCACTCATCGTTTGTATTTTATTACTATATACATCTGCAAAATATCAGAATTTATCAAGTATGTATGTATGTATGTGTGTATGTAAGCAAAAAATCACCACCATTTGCCAAATTTACAGAATATATGTACGTATGTATATAAATTTAATATACAGAGTATATAAGCACACACCAAATTGTTTTATCACTTTATTTTGGAATTATATGCCGTAAATACTTAATATTATCACATTTTATTAAATTTAAGCGTGCTTTTATGTAGCATTTTCCACTAAAAACTGAACTTTTTTTTGCTTTTCGTTTTGTTTACTTTCATAACAAACACACTAATGTTTTCTCTTTTTCACGAAGCTTACTTATGACAAATAAAATATGATCGAAGTCCAATTTTTTTTGTTTTTGTCATCTCTGGTTACCCTGTGCTGATACGTTCTGCTAGTCTGATTGGATCTACTAATGCTTTCAAATTAAAAACAAATTTGAATTTTCATTAATTCAATAAAACTGAGCTTAAGCCTAATAATACAGTCAAATCTCGATAATTCGTACCCCGGTAATTCGAAAACCTCAACAATTCGTTATAAACGCCTGGTCCCTTGAGAAAAACTTTTTAATTCGCTAATTTCCAATACATTTTGGTCCTTTCGTTATTGCGTAATTTTTTGTAATTCAAAGTTGAGGTGAACCCTCTAAATCGTCCTAACTCGTAAACAAGCGCTTATAATTCGTAATAAGAACGCGTATGTACCACATATGTATGTTTTGGAAAAAAATACAAAGACAATGTTTTTTTAGTAGCCGTTTTTTACTATTGACAATCACCCCTATCGTGAATAATAAGTGGAATTTTTGTTCCCGTGAAATTTTCATTCCTCTCGAAGGCTAAAATGGTATCGTGAATCTCCCGAGAAAAATTATTCCCGCTATCAGCTCTTAGTGAATGTAAAAAAGAAAGAAGATTAAAAAAATAAGATATCATAGAAATTTTTGTTCACAGTCATATATATTTTAAAGAAAATTAAAAAAAAAAACAAAGCTATTTAGTATTGGAGTGATAAATTTATTGTACTCTTGAAGTTTTATGTACTTAAATAACTTGAAAACACAAGAAAGAAAATTGCAAGTCAAGTTAAAGTGTACGAAATGTTTATTAGAGTTGAAACATTTATTTTATGCCAAGAGGAGGAAAGCAAGCACCAGCGAATTATAGTGTTGTCCAGACCCTCTACGGACTCCTTCATACCTACCAAGTCGTATATGAACTGCTCGCTTACTGAGAGGCATTTACTTTGGTTTGGGTCACCTCCTGCCGCCTTTAGGTTTTTCATGTTCGCTGCAGCTTTTGAGCGGACATACCGCTTTTGATCTATCCATACCTTGAATGCAAATTACATACAAACGTAAAAAATATACAATACATAAAAATATTACCTTCTTCCATTCAGTGACATTTTTAATGAGAGGGTCAGCGCTGTTCAGATCTTCTGTAAGGCTTTTCCAAAATTCTACCACCACGTCTTTTGAAAGCTTTACAAATCCACAAGCAATCGACCTGTTGTTTTCCATTTTATTGAGCAATATATCAGTTTGAAATTTTGTCAAGTTTAATATTCGAATTCCCACACCAAAAATAAAGTGAAAAATTCGCGTGAGAAAAATCATTCACGATAAGGGGAATTTTATTTTAGCGTGAAATAATGCACGGGGAATTTTTTCACGATTGCAAATTTAGGGAAGAGGGAAAAATTTCGGGGGAAAAATTATTCATGATAGGGGTGATTATTTTTCTTTCTGGAGTTTTTTGTGTTTCTTAAGATTAGTTTGTTTCTAGATTTTGTGAAGAGCGTGATGCAAAAACGTAAAAAAGGCCATAAACACTAACATTATTTGAAAAAAAAAGAACATAATTTTAGAAATTGGCAAAGGAGCAAACAAAATTGAAATTGCTAAAAAATTTTGTCTCCTCCTTCAACGTTTACATCAAGTTTTAAAAAGAAATCCTATTTTTAATACATATAGATGTAAAGGAAGGGTCAGCTGTAAAGATGTCAAGTGAAGTTCGTATGTATTATATATGAAAGTTTGTCGGTGAGCAGAATAAGTCAGTCGTCAGTTGGTTCTTAAGTTGATCGGTTCTAAAGTTGTTGACCGTTTACGTTTAGTTTAAAGAGACTAATTAATCATTATTTCAATTTACTTTTTTCAAATATTATACAATATTCAAATAATTAATGCAAAGTCCACTGAGACATGTGGCTGTGCAATCTGCGAAAATATGTTCTCCCAAATAACACGGAGTTACTAATTAAATGCGCAACCAGAGTAAGAAAAACGAAATCCAAAAGTAAGTATCTATATAGGTAAAGTATTTAAAAAATTTGAAGTAGTGGTGTTCAAATTCGGTATCACGTTTACTGACGCAAAGTGTGGCTCTATACCTTAAAAGTAATATTCGTAATCGTATTCGGCGAATATTGTTTCAAATATTCGTATTCGCGAATATTAAAAATTGATATTCGTAACATCACTAAGACATATTTTTATTTTTTTTTTATTTTAATACAAAAATCATTATCGTTTAGGAAAAAATAGTAACTTTTGTTTTTCTTGTTTAGTACTTATTAATTGTGGAGTTTAAATAAATTGCATTCTTTTTCTATTATTTGTTTTGTACTTTAAAGCCCGATTTCACCATCTTTGATTAAAAATCAAATACCAAATCGATATTTATGTTTTTGTAATATTTTTAATTAAAAATTTCTATTCACGAAAAAAGAAAGAAACTTCAATAAGTTTAGTCAAAATTTGGAAATCTATCAATTTCGTAAAACGCAACATGGCACATCGAGTCTGTATGGGTTCGATGATTTTTTCAGTTGTAATTTAATCTAATGGAAAACTTGTGGTATTAAAAATTTTCATTGTATGCCTCAGTGCTTGCTGTGCACCCTCAGTCATGCTGTCAGCTTCATCTAGATAAGAATCTAGAATAAGAATGATGTCCACGGGGGAAAGAGACTTTTTGTTGAGAAAACATTTTAATTTTATTCCGCACTAAGTCATACCATGTTCATTTGAGGCATTTAATTCCAATACTACTTCCTTATAGCTGTCACCAAGTAATAATCTAGCCAAACATTGAATAGTCGTTGTTTTGGCCACACCAGCTGGACCCTATACCATACCAAAAAATCAGCTTTTGCTTATTTTTTTATTCATCGTTTCACTTACCGCTATAAAAATGTTAGGATCATTACCCAGCGTAGCATATGCGGACAAGTATCTTTATTGACTACAATTTCATAAAATTTTACCGGTCAGTATTTTTCAATCCTAGATAACAGTATTGGATATTATATATGATTATTTACATATTTTTACATCATCTTACTATAGAAAATTCCGTCTCTTGATTTGTTTCCTTTTCTCTGAACACATCGAAACTAGATTCCTTCAACAATGTTCCAAATACGTCGTTGTCGGAGAACATACTACAAACAAACAATTTATATTATTGCTTTATATACATGTACATACGTATGTATGTATCAATAACAATATTTTAATTATTACTTACCTGAATTTCACTATTATTACAAAGTTTTGGTTCTCAAATTAGCAAAAACTGTCTTTTTAATATTATTTTTTTACATATGAAAAGTAATATTATCAGGCTCAAGTTCAGTTTTATTGAATTAATGAAAATTCAAAATTACTAAGAGTTTTTTTGTGTTGGAAAATATTATTATTTATATCCAATCAGTTTTTAGCAGAACGTATCAGTACTGATTTCAAGGCCGCTACACCTCTCATCAGCGTTCAATTGTCCATCTTTACAATTTTCGTAAAGTGGATACTAATTGAGAAAAATATCAACTATTTAACTAGTATTCATGAGAAATAGAATATGAGAATTAATTTTTAATTAATTTTTTATTCTACCTTGAAACAGTGCTGGTTAGTACGAAATTCCCTCATTACTGTTTGGAAAGTACTAATAATCAACACAAACTCATAGTCCGTTATCATCAAAGTATTCTACGTTCTGCTAAAACTGATTGGATATAAATAATAATATTTTCCAACACAAAAAAACTATTAGTAATTTTGAATTTTCATTAATTCAATAAAACTGAACTTGAGCCTGATAATATTACTTTTCATATGTAAATCAATATAAGTTCAAATAATAATTACGTTTATTCGTAATAATAATAATATAAAAATATTATTTTTTTATGTAAACAACCCGATATTATTGCCACATTTTTTTTATTAAATTCTTTTGTTAGTTAACCGAAAGATGGTGAAACGAAAATACGTAACCGTTGATTAAATAGTGCACGTTAGTCTAGCCAGCAATTAGTTAATTTTTTATTACCAGACATTTACCGAACATTGTGAAAAATTTGTCATTAAATTTAAACCCATATAAATCGATCGTTCCCTCTTTACTTAGAAAACTTTTCTAATAATTCGTTAAAAACAGTCGGTCCCTTCAATTACGAGTTATCGAGATTCTACTGTAAATTCTTATATATACATTTATATAGTTAAAATAATAATTACGTTTGTTTGTAATAATAATATTAAATATTAATTAATTATTGCAATGCAATAATCAATTTTTTATAAGCGGCACCAAAGTGCTTGCAACCCAAAAATAATTTTGAAAATCGGCCGACAATTGATACAATTATTCATTAAAAAAATAAACACACGAATAGAGAACGTCCTCCTTTTTGAAGGCAGTTGCGAATTATGTAAGACTTTTCCATCTGATCTGAAATATGAAGAAGTAAATACGTCAGGTGAAGAATGACTATTTTGACTGTATTTTGTAAATTTTACTTAATTTGAGTTCAGTATAGTTGTCGTATGGCGCCAATACCGTTTTGTACAGAAACTCAGTGAAATTTTCCTTGATGTTAGGAAATACAAATTTCGTCTTTAACAGGAAATTTTTACTAAAACCTACGAAAATATTTAATAAAAAGTAGTTCAGTGTTTATCCAAAAACTAGTAAACATTTCTCCATGAACGCTGTGAACTGGGTGGATTTTCTTGCTATGTGGTTCTTAACTCGTTGCTTATTTCTTATTTCCATGTTTTACATTCTCCTGAACTGTAACTCTGCTACAACGAAGCTTTTGATGTTACAAGAGCGTTGGAACGTCCGGAATGTTAATTTACAACAGGTAGTTGAATTAATTTGGTGGAAATGAGGAAAAGGTGGTCCTTTTTGTTTCTTTTCGATTTTTGACGTGTAAACCTACATCTAAAAAAAGTATTGGTTGGAAATCGGTTATGTCAATAGAATATCGGTTACAGGTACCAATATTCTATGGATCCAATAAACATTCCATAATAATAACCATAATACACTCATCCAAGGAACAGGTTCTTGGAATTCAACGAATGGCAATTCAGTGGCTTGTTGAATTCAACATACCAGTTCGTTGAAATTAAGAAACCATACGTTCAAACCGTACGTTGATTTTTAAGAATTTAGTCCTTGATCCAACGTATTCATACAACAAAATCAACGTACATATATTAAAATCAAGAAACAGGCTCTTTGAATCAAAGTATTTGTTCATTGTGTTTAATTAAATGAACGAGTTTCTTAAATTCAACTTATAAAAAACTAGTTCATTGTTTAATTCAAGTTTAAAGTTTATTTTTTTTATATTTAATAAATAATGTAAATTTAGTGTCAGTCGAAACAAAGATGTTTGTGTGCTAAATTTATTCGTTCGGGTAAGGTGATGTGAGTCCAGATCATAAGGTGAGTGTGTGTGGTTTTTGTGGGGGACCAATAAAAGATGTGATTAGAGGAGTATTAGGTCCCAGGCAGGGAGGGCTTGTAGTGGATGTCCATCTGGTCCACTCTCCCAATTGTTTCCGTCGTTTAAAAGTTAACTTGTTTTTTTTTTTTTTTTAAATTTAATTGTTAGTGTATCTGTTGTGTTTGTGGGTTGGAACTTGCCCGAGGATGTTCAGTGTATTAGTGAGCTGGCTGGCATCGCAAACGCAATGAAAAGACGTCACATAGAAATGGTTTCAACGTTGAGTTCATAAATACATAAAATTTTACTTTTAATTTCAAGGAATATTTTATTGATTGAAACAACGTATAATACGTTGAATTTCAAAGAATTTAATTCAAAGAACGGGAGTTCGTTGAATTTATGTAAAACTGTTTTTTCAGTGTACCAAAATTGTAACTAACAAACGGTTGTGACAATTCTTAAATTGATTAGGTTAATCGAATTGATAGTTGGTGCAACCGCCACAAATCGGTTGGCAACAAATATTTTCTCTGTGTAATATTTTAATAAGTAGGGGAAACAAGAATCTAGACAACATAAAAACATCAATAGAAAAAAAGGCTAACATATATCCAAAAATTTCGGTCGTTAAAAGGACCGCGAACAAAATGAGGACCAATTTCTTGATAGATTAAATGACAGATCATTTCTAGACAACCAAAAAAATTGGCAAAATTTTTCTACCATAATTCTTTCACTTACTAGAGAGAAAAAATTCATACATTTTTATATTCTACATTACAAATACAAAATTATTGTCAAAACTCTGTCTGTCTGTTTTAAGATATTCGTAATCGTATTCGTGTTCGCCAAATTCAAGCGAATATTTCTCGAATAATTTTCACATACATTTCCCAAAAAAAAATCATACAAAAAGTTAAAAAAAGTACATAAAATGGACAAAAATATATTAATTTATGCTAATTTTTATTTAAAGAAAGAAAGCCCTTTATCTTTGACGCAAGATAATAGTCTTCTTAAAAAACAAACGAAAATTATATTTCGGTACTATCATTTAAAAGTTAAAGTCTTATATGTAAATTCATATCATGTTAAGTTAGTAATCAATTCATAGTAGACGAATGTTGGACTTTAAAAATGGAAGAATTAAAATTTAATATGTGAAAGTTCACCGAGACATACGGCTGGCTGCGCAATCTGCAAACAGCATGGAATTACTAATTAAAAGTGTAAACAGAGTAAGAAAAACGAAATTTCAAAGTACATATGTATGTATGTATGCAGGTAAAATAATTTAAAAATGTTCAGTAGTGGTCTTCAAATTCAGCATTACAATGTCATATTAATAATATATGTATGTATACATACCTAAAGTAGTGTGACAGTTTTTATTTTTCAATTTATTGTTACTGACGCAAAGGGAGGGATTTTTTCTAATTAAATTTGAAATATTAAGTTGCTCTAAAGGCCTCATTAGTCTTGACTTTTACTTTCTGTTCTGTTCTGTGCCGTTCTGTTGTTGAATTTTTGTAGTTAGAAGTTCTGTAAAAACGTATCAGCTGTTTCTTGCAGAATATACGAGTACATAGCCAAATATACATATATTATCGGCGGCGGCAGCAGTGTTCACAAATTTAAAACGGCGCTTCGTCTTAATTATCAGCTTGAATAATTTTAAAGCAAATAAGTTAAAAACGTTATTTAATTAAAAAGCACTCTACTCACTATAAATTTTTCATGAATATAATATTTTTTTATTAAAAATCGTTTTGTTTTTAATCTGTTTAAAGTCGATGGTGGCGGTCATAATAAAAATTTATCAGCGATTACGCGGCAATTTTGTTCCGATCGACTTGGTTTACTGAAACAAGCAGCTGTCTCTTGCTGTCACTTAGAACTGTAAGTAAAATTCAGTTTTCAACAGAATGCTCCGTAACAGAACAGAACAACTAATTGAAAATACATGTTTTGCATACACAAAAAATGAACAGCTGATCCGGAACAGAACAGAAAGTCAAGACTAATTCTACCTTAAACCTTAAAAGTAATATTCGTATTCGGCGAATACTGTTTCAAATATTCGTTTTCGTATTCACGAATACTAAAAATTGATATTCCAAACATTACAACTATATACTTACTAGAGTTGTCAATTATTCGCCTTTCAACTTTGTTCGAATAATTCAAATAATTGATTTTGTTCGTTCGATCAAACGATTAAAGCTGAAAAATTTTTCGATTAATCGATGAGAACAACGAATAAAAAATGATTTAAAAAATTTATTGACAAAAAATAAACATTTCATACAAAAAACTTAAAAATAAAATAGTTAATATTTTTATTAACAAAAAAAATACATAAAACTATTAATTCAAATAAACATTCAGTCAAAAAATATCAAATGTTTTTTTTTTGTGAAATCAGGCAATTTTGGTTGTTCTTAAGAAATAATATTTTACAAAAAAAAGTTGACTAAATTTTTTAGCTTTCAAACGATTTTTGGTTTTGGTTTTTGAAATAAATCTTTTGCTAATTGTCGAGGTAGGTGATATTGTAAGAAGAACATAAAATAGATTATCTAATTTTTCTGTTCTTTTTTTACATTTTTTTCAAATATACCATATAGTCTAATATGTCGCTGAAGTCTTTTTATATTTTGAATTTTTAATACTTTTAATATAATTATTTAATTCGCTTAAAAGATTGTTAATTTCATTACTAGTAACATCTTCTTTATCATTACTTTCATCTGAATTATTGTGGTTACTTTCAACATAAAATAATCTGGAGTATAATTTATTCTTTAGTTTCAATTTTTTAAGAATATTTTAAAAAACTGTCATTGCTCGGAAAATTTCCAGAATTTAAAAAATATTATTAACGTATTTAAAAATTTTATACGTCCCTCATTTATTCTTATTTTAATACGTTTTCGTAAATCTGTTGCAAAAGAATTATTAATTTTTTTTTGTTGTTGATCCAACAATTTTGTATACTTTAGGACACTTGTTACATGTGACTTTGTTTTTTTTTCATTTTTGTGCTTGGTAAAATACTTCCAAAACGATCTCAATTTTTTGGCTTTAGTGTATTTCTAATTTATTCACCTGAGAGTGAAAAAACCCTCTTCTTGAAAATTTTTTAACGTTTCATTCGAAACATAGCACGACTACTAGGTATGCGCAGTTCGACAACAACTACAAACATCCAAAATAATATGTATTTGGTTGATATAAAGTACTCGCTTTGTTTCATATCATACAAACAAATTTAAACATTTTTGACGTATACATTTTAAACAAAAAAAAGTTGTTCGATTAATTGACATTAATTAATCAATTTATTCGTTATTCGAAAATGCGAATTTTAAAATTATTCGAACAAGAGTTTCGTTTTGTTTGATCGATTACTCGAATTATTCTTAATCGGTTGACAACTCTAATACTTACCTACCTTCATGATGTCAGCACATTTACAACAGTACGAAAAACAATGACCCAGCTATCATTTGGAAGATCGTTTATTGAAAAATCACCTTGCTGAGTCGTCTTTGAGTACTTTTGGTGATCAAAAACTGATTAATTACTTACACGATCAAAAAGGACTCGAAAATGATTCTCGCTAATGGGTAAACAAATTTAAAATAATATAACAAATTGTATAGAAATCGCAAATTTCTTAACCAGACGTTCAAAATGTGACTATTGTTTCAGTTATTTATTATCATATTTTGCTCATATGGAAGATTGAAAAATGTGTATTCTTGAGTACATGTCAAAACAGGGTGGCACGAAATAAGCCCCAATGAAATAAGCCCCAAATCGAAAAATGAAATAAGCCCCAAAAAATTTTAAAATTTTTTGTTTGGGGTTTATTTCATTTTATTTGGGGCTTATTTCATTTTTTAAAAATTTGGGGCTTATTTCATAAAATTTTTTGGGGCTTATTTCATTTTATTTGGGGCTTATTTCATATTAGTAAAATAGATCTAAAATGCTTGCGCACTGCCGTAGGCCGGTTATGCAGAAAATACTTTGAACGCGAAGCCGGTGTTCGATATACCATGGAGGATAAATTCCTTGCGCCCGGCCGTAGGCCGGTTATGCAGAGAATGCTTGGAACGCGAAGCCGGTGTTCGATATACCATAGAGGATAAATTCCTTGCGCCCGGCCGTAGGCCGGTTATGCAGAGAATGCTTGGAACGCGAAGCCGGTGTTCGATATACCATAGAGGATAAATTCCTTGCGCCCTGCCGTAAGCCGGTTATGCAAAAAATACTTTGAACGTGAAGCCGGTGTTCGATATACCATGAAGGATAAATTCCGTGCGCCCGGCCGTAGGCCGGTTATGCGGAGAATGCTTGGAACGCGAAGCCGGTGTTCGATATACCATAGAGGATAAATTCCTTGCGCCCTGCCGTAGGCCGGTTATGCAGAAAATACTTTGAACGCGAAGCCGGTGTTCGATATACCATGGAAGATAAATTCCTTGCGCCCGGCCGTAGGCCGGTTATGCAGAGAATGATTGGAACGCGAAGCCGGTGTTCGATATACCATAGAGGATAAAGTCCTTGCGCCCGGCCGTAGGCCGGTTATGCAGAGAATGCTTGGAACGCGAAGCCGGTGTTCGATATAATTTAGAGGATAAAATTCTTGCATTTTATGATTTCTTCTTAAGCTTACATCATAAAGTTAACAAATTTGGGGCTTATTTCATTTTTTTTGGGGTTTATTTCATTTTTTAAAAATTTGGGGCTTATTTCATAAAATTTTTTGGGGCTTATTTCATTTTATTTGGGGCTTATTTCGTAAATTTTGTTTGGGGCTTATTTCATTTTTTTTGGGGTTTATTTCATAAAATTTTTTGGGGCTTATTTCATTTTTCGATTTGGGGCTTATTTCATTGGGGCTTATTTCGTGGTGCCTCAAAACAGTCGTAAGCGATTATAAACTGACTGAAATACGACTCGATAAAGAGTCATAATTGTCTAATGAATGCTCAGAAAACGACTCTAAAAAGTCCCATAAATGACTCATCAGGAAGATTCGCGGTAAGTCACGTTTTTCTCCCGACAAAAGTAACTTTTATGATCAGCAAAAGCGTGCATATTCCGGCTTTTTAATCGCGCAGAAGAGTCGTAAAAGACTCGAATTCGACTCATGAACTCAAAAAATGCTGGCTGGGCACATGCTCGTGCACTATACATACACTTATATATACATATGTATATATATAAGTATGTATGTACATCCATTTGTACATATATGTAGAATTTATATTATAGATATGTACATAAGTATATACACTCAAATACAATAAGTCATAAATCAAAATGGTAAAACATTTTTAAAAAGAATATCAAAATCAGGGTGTGAGAACTACTCTACCTTTATAAGGGTATTTTATTGTTTGAAGTCATATTCTACGAATTTTTAAATGGCTGTTTTTTTTAATTTCTACCACCAGAAGTTGTAGTTTCATTGCTCTTTGAACACAGTTTTCATAAGGTCATATGTATGTATGTATTTATACGCTGGCGCGTTTGTTGTTGCAGCTTAAAATTGACGAGAACCTTAGAAATTTTCATTTAAACTTTGACAAAAGAAAGTGTATTTTCATTTGAGGGTCGTGTGATGAACGTGCAACATTTGCTAAAATGCAAGAAACAATTTAAATAATTTAAGTAACGAATAAAATTTGTTTGTGAGAGAATCATGTGTAAAAAATATTGGAAACTAAATACCTATACGAATTTAATTAATATCACATCTTGCCGATAACACCATTGGATCTCTGATAAAAATAAAGCTCTGCTTGAATGGAAACCATCGACATTATCAGCATGCGGAAAGTTAAAATTGATTTGAATATGATCATTGCCGTCGTCATCAAGTAAAATAGTGCTAAGATTAATGAACTGAACTGTAGTGAAAGTGAATCCGTTTGTTTTTCTAAAATAATTGATAAGAGTTTTACAAGAGAAGGCTGATATTGTTTATACTGTATATACATACATACATACATACATACATATGTATGTATGTACATATCTATGTCTATATAAGTGAATATGTATGTTCATAAAATTTTAAAAAGAGACCAATTGAGAGATAACATTAAGAACGAAAGAGAATTGTGAAAGAAAGTCCAAAATTAAATAAATCAACGACCGACCGGACAAAGCAAATCTCTTGATTCCATTAAGGAAACGATAAAAACAACAAAACTTTGTTGACACCAGTGTGATCGAATCAAGTGATCAGTAGCAATTTGTAAGCGTCCAAATCAACTCCAAAACGGAATAAAAAGTGTTTCAATATAATATAATTAAAGTAATAAGAAAAGTGTAATGAAATTCGTCGCTATTTTTTCGTTACTCCTGGCGTGCTCGGCACTGATAAGCTGTTCGGTAAAGACAGCATCAGCTGCACCTACCGCAGCAGTAATCAGTTCTATAACAAAAGATTTAGTGGCCAGTCTGGGTGAAGATGTAGAATTCAATTGTACTGTTGAAAATGTGGGTCGCATGTCTGTGAGTTGGGCGAAACGTGATGGTGAGTCGGGTGCCGGTTCGGTGGTTCTTTCTATGCGCAGCATACTAAGTTTAAGTGATCCT
This sequence comes from Lypha dubia, assembly GCA_947311025.1. Taxonomy (NCBI): domain Eukaryota; kingdom Metazoa; phylum Arthropoda; class Insecta; order Diptera; family Tachinidae; genus Lypha; species Lypha dubia. The sequence goes on from OX371260.1 coordinate 67,517,347, forward strand.
CGTTATACGATTTTGGAAACTAAAGACGATAAAAGTGACTCAGCTACTTACACATTTAAGATAACTAAAATTGAGGCTTCAGATATGGGTTCTTATGAATGCCAAGTTATTCTAACAGCCACCGATAAGATAACGAAGAAATTAGATTTATCTATTAAACATCCGGCCATCATATCCGAAAAACTCACCCCAAAGTCGATGATAGTGACTGAGGGAGAAAATCTTGAAATAACTTGCCATGCTGAAGGTTTTCCGGCAGCAACTATTTCCTGGGAGCGTGAAGATAAAGCTATCATGCCAGCTGGAGGACATGCTTTGACTGGCCCTACTTTACGCATAAAAGAAGCCCATCGGTTGGATCGTGGCGGTTACTATTGTATTGCTAATAATGGGGTGGGTGAGCCCGATCGCCGCATAATACGCGTGGAGGTAGAATTTCGTCCACAAATTGCTGTCCAAAGACCTAAAATAGCCCAGACGCTTCGTCATGCTGCTGAGATGGAATGCATTGTTCAGGCCTATCCAGCACCATCTGTATTTTGGTATCGCAATGGCTCCAAACTACAATCTGATTCTCGTTACGAAATCTCTACTACAGCGTCTTCGCATGAAGCAACTACTTCCGTATTACGTGTTGCCAGCATCACCGAATTAGATTTTGGTGACTACTACTGTAATGCGACCAACAAATTAGGGCATGCTGATGCCAGACTTCATCTCTTCCAGCCAGTCATACCAGTGCCATCATCCTTTTAATTTTTATTCATTACTCAATGTCTGACTGGCTTTAATAAGAGCAATAAAATTAATAATAAGAGTAACAACAAAAATATTAACAACAACGATAACAATTTTCTTTTTCAATTCGCCGACTTAAATTTTCATTCTGTTCCACCATACAATCATGCACATAATACATGAAAAAAAAAAATAATTAAAGACTGTCAACGAAATATGCCTTACGGTTTTATATAAAAGAACAGTTTATTTAAAATCTATGTAAGTGGGGCCCATAAATTGTTATTGGAGTAGAGAAATTGTTCCAGCGGGTAATATTGTATTTACTAAACTGTAGGTATATGTTATTTCTTTTTTGGTCTCTATTAGGCAATGAGTGGTTAATAGATACTATTATATATTTTTACCATTATAATGTGCCACCTTCCCATATAACATACAAATTAGTAACATTCAGGTATGTGATGGAAAACGATCGTTTTAAAAAGTAAAATCAATCCTGAAAACGATTTAGATGTGATGAATTATGATTGATTTCATTTTCCATTTTTTGTTCTTATCCGTATCATTCTCCTAAAAAATACAACCTAAAATATGCAATTCTGTTTTTGTTTACAAAATTAAAATTAATGAAAATATATAAAAAAATTCTTTAATATCTAAGTATATTAGTTTTAAAAATAAATAAATTTGTAATGGCGTTTGTTGTAGCAGCAACTTTAGTTTTGTTGGAAGATGAACACATAAATGAAAATATGAGCAGAAAGCCATTGCGGGACAAATGAAATCCATTGGACTTACCAGGAGACATGTTTGTAAAAACCAATTTTCATTTACATGGATCATATTTTCAAATATAATTTTTACATGTACATATACTTATGTACATAAATATGTACATATGTAGATTTACTCAATGCTTCAGATTGAATAAAGAAGGATTCATGCTGGTTTTGAATATGATTGGAAACAACCAGACAGAGTCTTCAATTCCAATGACATTACAGTTGGCAGCTGCGCTCAGATTTTTTGCGGACGGCAGCTTTCAGAGATCGGTAGGAAATGATGCATATATTTCAATGCATCAAGCGGCAGTATCCAAATCATTGTCAAAGCTTTTACCTTGTTTGGACCTTTACTTTGGTGGACCCAAACTATTTAGCTCCCTAAACAGATCCTTCCACAGATTTTCCACATCAATTCTGTCGCCTCGTGTAAAACCTCTAGCTAAATCCGTATGATTTTGCATAAAATTTTTGTGCATTCTCCTTAAATACGAAAGCGAAATTCTATTTTAAACAATTTTTTAACACAAAAAAAGTTACTTACATATATTTTTGCTCGTTTTAAATGAAAATCAGAAAATAAACATTTGAAGCAACCTTGTTTTAAAAACGATTTTAAACTGATATAATCGTTTTCCATCACATAACAAAACCTTAGCTTTTTACTTGAAACAAAATGGAAATTGAAATCAAAACGATAACAGAAAACACATCACACCTTCGGTTGTTTTTGAATCGTTTTTGTGTCTTAATCGTTTTCCATCACGTACCTGATTATCGGAAAGGTTATAAACTATGTATAAACAAAGTTACCAGAAACAAACGATATCTCAATTAACATTTTTGTAAAAGTTATAATGTGGACTGTCTTTCCTGCATTCTGGGTGTTTTAAATTTGTACCTCCATGCATAAGTATAAATGTATATATGTAAGCTTATATGTATGTATGTACATATCGTCAATCGTAATCCAAAAGGATGTAAGAGACAAAAAAAAAGTCCAAAATAGACTTTTTGATGGATTATTTTATTAACCTTATAGTGTTTTCTTTTCTACAAAAAAATGGTACATCTCCTTGCAGAAAGTGTACTTTTTTAAAAATGTTTTGCTCTTTAAAAGGGTGATGTGTTTGATTGGTGGTGGTGGAAGGCATTGCACTTTATGCCCCCTAAAAAATCGACAGTGATGATAGTGCCCTGTAAAAATTAGCTTTCAGCTGTTAAAAAAATGGCTTTACACATTTTCATAAATTGTGTTTTGTTCTAGTGAAATAACAAATTGCATTATTACAGGGATGTCACGAAATTTTACACATGTGCCTTTCAACAAGGTGCCATTTTGCTTGTAGAAAAGAAAACACCATTAATTAAAGTTTATCGCTGCTCCTGGAAAAAAATAATAAGTTGAATTTGAATAAGTTTTGGATTTTAGCTGACCATAAGTAACTGAGCTTGTATGAATTTCTTTATCAATCTCACAATACGTCTTCAATAAGCGTTATTCTTAATTTTTTCACATTTAGGGCAAACAAATAAAAAAAAAAGATTTCTTTTATGTTTATGTATTTTGGAAATCATGAGTTTTTTCGGCAAGTTTAGTTCAGTTGTTAGTGTTTTAATTAAATAAACTATAATCAGCTTAATATTTTATATCTTTCTCTGTATGTTTGAAAAGATGAGTATACCTATATTAAGATACATACATATACATAAAATGCTTTAATGATTACTTTAAGATCTGTCTAAGAATTTTTATATACATTAGTATGTATTTAAGTATGTAAGTATGTATCCACTCAATATATTTTTTTTATTATGAAATAAATTTTTTTTTCATAAAAAAATTAAAATTGTTTACACTTCAACTAAAAATGTATTATCAATTTAGGATTGAAATGCCATTCGCTTTGGCCGGAAGTAGCCCGTTTCCTTTATTATTGAAAATGTTGAAGTGCATTTGCTTTCAAATTTTCTACTTAGACACATATGTATGTATGTATGCACTAGTGATGTTACGACTACTTGTTTTTTTGTTTTTAATAATTTTTATTCTGATGAAATGAGTGCATAGTGAATTTTTATACTCATAGTTTCCTAGCTCTTACAAGTTCGATATCATGCACTTACAAGATTTCCTTTTGCCTAGGAAATTTCTCAAACGAAAACAAATGATTTCCAAGCTTTAGATTCGACTTCAGTTATTGATTTGACAAAATTAAGATCTTTTACGAATATCCTTTTCTGCGGCCCATCAAAAATACCAGCTTTCACTTTTTCTGTACATAATCCTCTAAGCTTGCCTGAAAGAAAATTTAAACTTTAGATGATACGATGTTTTCACAAAGTCCGATATACGTTTTCTAAATTTTCCATAAATATATTCACCAGATGTAGCAAAAACAACACACCAAACCGAAAGATTCGATTTTGTAACGAATTTGTTACGACTAGCCGGAAAAATTTTCCGATTTCAGAACCGAATTCGTAACGAAAATCATACGAATTTGTTGACATGACTTCGTATAGATACGTAGTTAAGAAATCGTAAAGAAATGTAGGAAAGATTTCGTAAAGAAATGTCTTAGCGATGTCGTTTAGACTAATCTTAATGTTTTCGTAAACAATTTTAATTAATTTTTTTTTGTTATTTATATTTATTTATTGAACTAAAAATAATATTAACAAATTTTGACTGATTTTAAATACATATAACTTCAGACATAATACCGAAATGTGTTAAATAATTCGTAACAACAAATTTGTTTTTAGAAATTCTACCGAAATGTCTTAACGAATTCGATACGATAAACCAGACTTCCGAAAAAGTCGAAACCTTTGGTTTGGTGGGAATTTAGAATAAGCATACAAAATATTTTTGAAGAAGCCTGATCTAAAACATCAACATATAATACATATAATCAAGTGTTCAATAAAACACGTAAATATAAGTAAAAAAAGTAAAAGTGTGTAGTTACCTATAACTCAAAAACAAAAGCTGTTAGGGAAAATCTAATGACTTATTTAGAAAGAAACAAAAAAAATCAAAGAAAACAAGCAATTTTTCCCTTTTGTTGACCATAGTAAGTAGACAAATCTCAGTAGAGGAATGTTGATCTTCAATAATAGGAAAACTAAAATAAAATGTGAAAGTTCACCGACACAGGTGTCTGCGACCATCTGCGCAAATATGTTCTCCCAAACAGCACTAAATTACTTATTAAAAGCGCAAACAGAGTAAGAAAAACGAAATCTGAAAGTATGTAAAGCTACGTTCAAATTTATTAAATATCTGTCCAAAAAACTTAACCACTAGTTTTAGTTAGGGATATTGTTATTTAACTTGTAATTTAAAAAAATGCGAACCAAAATTAAAAAAAATATTGGAATTAAATGAAATAAATTATTAGTTCCGTTCTTAGTTACGTTTTTTCGACAAGTATTTGATATATTTGCACGTACGTAGCTTAATAAAATAAGAAACCTTCATTAGTGGTCTTCAAATTCGGCATCGCAATGTCATAATAATGATAAATACTTCTAGTAGTGTGACAATTTTTTTTTTTAAATTTATTTTTACTTTCAATTAAATTTGAAATATTATTCGGCGATATTATTACAGATATCCGTATTCGCTAGTACTAAAAATTGATATTCGTAATATCACTAATATGAATATTAATTAAGATTTACGAATTTCCATATATTTTTGACTGCTTGTTCTTCTTATATAAAATAAAGCCAATAAAATATTTGTGGCTGCTACCAAATTGCATAAAATGTTGTCTTGTTTTGTCGCTATTAACCTTTTAATTATTTTGAATGTTGCCTTTATTCTTTTAAAACATTTCAGCAGTTCTAAATTATTCTTATTTTTAGCTAAAATAAAATTATATTTTTTTGGATTTTTTTTATTTGTTCTAGTCAGCAGTTCTTTAGGGAAATTTGTTATTTTACGTACTGCTACCATATTTTCAAAGTTTACTTACGAGAACTTTAATTACTCACTGAAAAAATGGAATCTTATTTAAATACAACATAAATTTACATAAAAATTAACTAATTACATGCTTAATTATGAAGTCAAAAACTTTTTGAAAAATATTATTATTATAAGTAGATATCATTGATTTTTTTTCAAGAAATGAAGCCAGTAAAAAACTCACCTTCTATTGTAAAGAAATTGACGAAAGCATTCTCGAAAGATTTATAAGTAATAACTTTTGAATTACGATGAAGAATATTCAACTACTGTATTGTGGAGGCAAGTAGGACGACTTATGACAATTGCAAATCTTTCATTGAATCGTTTAGTTCAAGCAGAGCTATAAAATGTTGACTCATCCCTTCGTCGGCAAAGTAATCATAGCTGAACTGCTCACTGTCACTATTCTGCAGAAGTGGAATACTTTTCGATGACTCCGTGAAACGTTGTAGTTATATCGCTTTTAAAAAGAGTTGTATTTTGTCGTACTATTTGGTATAAAATAAATAATTTTACAAATTGCATGTATCAGAAAAGCAAATACTCGATACACACTAGTTAAGTAACACTGTACTACATGCACATATGTAGATGAAATACATAAAACTGTTTATCTTTATGCTGACGTATACTTAGAAAAAAAGCGTTAATTAGTCGAATTTATTTTCAAATTTTTATTTAATTGCTAAGAACTACTAAAGATACACAGATATGTATAGTTAAAGTGTAATTGAATAAATTTGCAAAAGCATACCTTCCCAATGTCAAATGGAGTCGTGTGTGGACTCCTACAAAAATTTCGCTAAGACGAACGTTGGCATTTTAGAAATATTCGCATAGTTAGTTAGCTATCTGTCAAGATCGTGGCCATTGTTTCTTAATAGACGTAGGTATCTCAACAGATTTGGTTAACATTGGATTCCACTTTAATAGTTTTTGTCTAGGTACTTTAAGAAATTCGGTAAATCGAACAACTCCTACGACAATTAGCTCGAGATTATTGAAACAACTAGTACCCATTTACAAAACTGCGTCAAATATTTATTGTTTGTTTATATCATGGATATGAAACAGGGCAATGAGTTTGTGTTGTATAAAATTAAAGAATTAAGAAAGAACTCAATTGACTAATTGGACAAGAAATTTGAATTTCCAATAATATGCCACAATCTGAAGATAAAATGTCATGTGACTCAGCAGTATTAAATTAATGATACAGGATATTGAACTACTTGATTGTTGCTGTCCTGATTTCAACTAGGATGTAAACGGCAAATAACTCTGATGATGATACCGTGGGTGGTCTCGAAACATCATGAACCTTCCGTGCAGTCAAAATTTTCTTTATGGGTTCAATTAGTACGAGCTCCTGGCGTTTTCTTTCTAATTATAATTTACATACTTATATTAATTACAAAGTAAATTACATACACTGAATGAAATGCATATAGATAACAAATAAATTAACTAAACTAAAATTTTATATATTTTTTATTTATTTTTTAAAAACGTTATAATTAAAAAGAAAATTGAATTTTAATGTGTTTTGCGAGTTTGAAATCATTTGATATATATTTGGATAAAACTCTAAAAGTATTTAAATAATAAGTTATATTAAATTCGGTAATAGTGATGTAGGTAATTGGAACTTAATTTTCTGCAAAGCCGATTTAGTTATTATTTATATAGCACAAGTAAGCATGTGGGTATTTTCAATAATATAATAAGAATTATTATAGAGGTTTAAAATATGTATTTTTAGGGGCGGCAGGCAATAACCCCCCAGGAAATAAAATCCCAATAAAAAATTAATTAATACCCCAAAAAAATGTACTGAAGCCAACAACAATGATTTTTGGGGGTTTATTTCACACTTTGGGGTATTATTTCCTTTAATTGTTTTGGGGTATTATTTCATATGAAATAATCCCACAATAATCAATAATGAAATAAAGCCCCAAAAATATATTTGGCGGTTTAATTCATTTTAATTAAAAACGAAAACGTAAAGTATAAAGAATTTTATATATCGTTAATTTTATTATTTAACTCTAAATAAACAGTCGATTGAAGTAGTCGTAAAAAATTATTAAAATTTGAAAAATAGATATATGTATGTGTTGCTACGTCAAAATAAAAATAAGGTACGTATGTAATGCAGTGCAGAAAATCTTTACTAAATATCGCCGTGTCGGGATAAAGTTTTTACTAAAGTTTTTCCGCGTAGACGGCCTCCGGCCGGGCTTAGAGATTTTGTCCACCATGGTATTTCCCGTCACGGCGATATTTAGTAAAGATTTTCTGCATTGCATTGGGGTGCTAGGTCAAAATAAAAATATGGTACGTACATATGTACCTTTGAATTACAGGTTTGTAATTACAGCTGTCCATGTTGCCGCGCTATAGTTAAATATACTATTCAAGTATTTCATTAATCATCTTCATGCAATTTTTTCATAAACATTTACTTTAAAAGTTCACCTTTAATTCAAAAAATGGGGTATTATTTCGTTTCTGTTTGGGGTATTATTTCATTTCGTTGGGGTATTGTTTCATTTTAAAAATTGGGGCTTTATTACATATAAAATAAACCCCCCCATTTTTTGGGGTATTAATTCATTTTTTTTGGGGGGGTTATTGCCTGCCGCCATTTTTAAGGTGAAACAAAATCTACTAAAGTGAAAATGTTTTCATATTGATCAGTAGCTTAGTTAAACGAAAATTCGGTTTTAACATAAGAACAATAATTCTTGTATTCTATTTCCTTAAATAAAGTTGGTTAAAAATTTAATATTTCCACCCATTAGAATTCCTACGCAAAAAAAGACATGTACTAAATTAAAAAAAAAAATTTCTTCAAAATAATTTGAAAAAAATCCTAAATTTAATTTAAATTTTATTAAAATTACATTTCAATCAAATAAAACTTCCTTAATACAAGAAAAAAAAATCAAATAATTCGTGTCTTTGAAAATAGTTCAAAATGTTACTAAAAAAATCGTTCTTTCAAGGTAATTTTATTTAATTTGAGAGCACATTTTGTAAAAGTAAATATATATTTATGTTGTATTTTGTAGGCCTTTTATTTTACTAATTATTAAATTATTAGTTCAGCTTAAGGTCTGAGAATATAAAATACAAAATAAACTTGAACTTTCATTTTATTTTTATTTTCCCGATATCTCGATCAACATCGTTGATCATGCTTAGGGGATCTAAAATATATACTATATTAACACAAATAGACATTTTTTATAATATTTATTTTAATCAATATTTTAATGTATATTTTTTCATACTAATGAAATTATTTTATTTTTGCCTTGAAATATTGATTTAAGAAATTACTTCCTTCTAATGAGTTCTTAAAAATTTGTACATATATCTACTTAAAACGGAAAACGGTTGTCTTCAATTTTTCATTATTTTTTTCTAAAATTGAAAAATTTTCCAAAACCTAAGGAATGGATTTTGTAAAACTATTTTTGGTTCATCACTTACTATTTAAAAAAATATGTTTTTGGTTATGTAAAAAATTTCGAAATTAATACTTATGTGTACTGGCTGGTGAGAGGTAGCAAAGTGTAATAGTGTGGTTAGAGTGTCTATCTACTAACCGAATAACCTTGGTTCGAGTCTCAAAACACTTTGAGTTTTATTAAGAGGATTATAACATTGTATTGGTTTCATTGTATCAGTACTATGGATGCCAATCCCGATCCCGAAAATCCCGGGATATTCGGGATTCGCTTAATCCCGAATCCCGAGATTTTAAATCTGGGATTTTCGGGATCAGTGAATCCCGAAATTGTTTACTAATCTTTTTCTTTTATAAATTTTTATTCATATCTACTTATGTATTATTAAAACAAAGACATCAGAACTTTCCCCTATAACCACATAAGCAAGTTCATTGTCGATGCCATTGCTGTTGCGAGAGTCAAATGAAAATATAATAGCCTTTTCCTAATCCAGCAACAATGTACACAGTTTTGCTGTTTATTACTTTCTGTATTGTGTTTATAGCACGGAGATATGAACATTTGTATGCATACAAATCATTAATGTTTCTCAACTGGATGTTTTCATTGATAATTTTTTTGGACACGTACATATCTAATTTCTAGACCAAATATAGTACAAAAAGAATGCTCACGGTTAATAATAAATCTGATGCAATTAAAAATAATTGCAAAAGAAAACGCACCAAGAATAGAACTTCACTATTGTCAACCTGATAAAAATGTCAATGAAACTAAAGGAAACAACTTTAACTTTATTATTCTTTTTAAACGCGTTTAGCAATTATAAAAAAATAGACGTTAATTACTTTTATTTATATATAATTTTATTTTGTTATCTGCTTTTTGATGATTACTTTATAATTTTGTTATATGTTGGAATAATATAAAAACCATATGTAATTATAATTATCAATGCAATATAATATGAATTATAAAATATATATAATATTTTATTCGAATAAATGTACTCAAGAATTTATGTTTTAAAAATTTTTATATAGTTGTTGTGGGGTAACTAATCTATATGTATTTTATTTCGGGATCCCGGAATTTTTCGAAATCTCGGGATTGGAATTTTTGAAATCCTGATTCTCGGGATTCACATAAACCAGTCCCGATTGGCATCCCTAATCAGTACTTAGCAAATTCAACAACCATATATATAGCAAGAAAATGAACTACTAAATAATTAAATGAATACATTTTCCTTAGCGACGTGTTGCCCTTTACGAAATTTTGACTAATTATACCTACATATATTCTTATAACTATGAAAAGATTCCGGTGAAAGACAAAATCTTTATTTTCTAATATCAAGGAAAATTCTACAGAATTTGTGTAAAAAACAACAACCATTTTGAACTCAGATTACTTGAAATTTCTTAAATTTTAGTTAATGTTTGTTTTTGGAGTGTATCTCCATTTCGCAATCAGTACGGAATGTGTATTAATTCAAGTATTAGATTAAGTCGTAATAGGTAAGTACTTTCAACATAATATAATTATTTCAATATATGTACACTGCGCGTCATCAGGTTAGCACACCCCTTCACGCAAGATATTTCGATTAAATTTCAACCAAACTAAAAGCATTAAAGCTAAAATTTTGTATATTTTCGCTTAATATCTTTTTGTATGGATGGAGTAGGAACTTTAATTTAACGATTAATAATAAGTTATTCCGTACGTGGGGTTACACAATATCTTTTAGTTTAATTATTATAAATCTAAACTTATTTTTGTATATGTATGTATATATTTTTATTGGTTAATTTTAAACAAAGAGGTACAAATGTGTTACAGCCAAAATATAATTAATAACAACTATCTTCTTTTCCTACTCAAATTCAATTAATAAATCTTTGCACAAATGCATTATCTGATATACGCTTTTTTATATTTGATATTTCTTTTCTACCCAAAAATGATACATATGTATATATATTGCATGAAGCTATAGTGAATAAAACCCCTTTAATTAATTCCCATTTGCTGTAAACTTTTTCTTAGTTCAAGTAATTACCACACTTAATTTAATTAATATAAACTCCTACACAATCAGCAGCAAAAATAAAAGAACAAAAAACTCTTGACAAATTGCCTATACCATAAGCAGGCACCTACATATGTATGTATATTGGAAGACAAAAAACCACACACACACAATTTAGGCTATGCGCTACAAATGACATTGCAGTTACATCATAATTTTTTAAATGTTAAAATAAAATTGTGTTGGTCTTGTAGTAAAATCATTCAAATAGTGTGGCATACTAAATACTCGTATATATTTCGAATATTACTTTTTGTTGAATATAGGGAATTTAGTATTCTAAATTCAGCTCCGTCGTCAATTTTTATCTATCGCTTAAATACTTCTTATGAAGGACTAAAATGACCTTCTAAATAAGGCGTTCATCATATCTTGAGAAAGGTTTTTTTGATCTCGGCTACTAACACACTCTTAAATGTGCGAGATACAATTTAAGTCACATTCACATACATATATATTTCAACTGTTCCGCAGTTGGGGTAATTTTGTGAAGTCGTTGCAAATAAAAAAAAGTTGCATTGCCCTTAATACTGGATTATAGATACAAATATATCAACCTTTGTAATCTCTATATCTAATATTACAAATTTCGCATACATAATATTTTACTAATCTTGGATCAAAAAGGTAACTGCATACATATGAAAATTTGTTTAAAACTAATTAAAACAAAAAATTTATGCGCACTTCAAATTAAAAAGTTTTATATAAAAGATATGATTTAAAACGACTATAAAATAAAAATATTTTTACTTGCATGGAAATAATTATAATAGTAAACGCAAATCATAATAAACAGATGCTGATTCTAGCCAATTGAACGAACCACGTCTACTTCTTAACTTAATCTCTCCAATAGCCGATAATTATATGCAACGTGGTCAATTGTCAAATAGACGTACATTTTAGTAGAAGCAGTACTCAAGAGATGTCACCTACTTATGCAGCGTGTTGTGACAGAACTAGTTTTGAGGGATAGAGTAGAGGAGACACTGGGGCTCTTTATGTAGCAGCATAACAAATGTGCATTAAGAACGATATCCATCTAACAAAAGAACAACTCTTTAGCAGCAGGAAGTGGGAATGAGATATTTTCATATTTAATTTTTCTTTTGGAATAATTGAGAAAAATGAGTATCATTTGTTTTACTCATGATAAAGAAATGGTAAATGCAAACAAGGAATTAAAATACACAAGTACAAGTACAAGTATGAAAAAGGTATTTATATGGTAAACTAGCAATAGTTCCGTATACTCTGCAGTGTATTAGGAAATTTTTATCTTTAATTGTCTTTAATTGTCTAAATTTTTAAATAAATACAAAATGTACCAATTTTTTTGTCCTTGAATGTAATTCAACTTTTCTATGGGGTCAGGGGTGTTTTTTTTTCTGATATCCCAGTAAAAATATTTATAGTAATTTTTACTTGAAAAGAAAATTAATTTAAAATATGCAAATAGCACTGCACAACACAATAAACTCTACTTATGCAAGTATCAATGTTTTGACAGTTTAATCAGTTTTAAGCGAAACTAAAGTTTCCTCTTTGCTCATTTTTAACCGATTTACCAATTACCCATCACAGTTGAAATTCGTGTAGGGTTTTTTCTGTTTTCACACTCATAACTCCATGCATTTGCTTGCACGAGGCAAGCCTTTCGTTAAGTTATTGACTATAATAATAATTCCATTTGTCGACCGATTTTCATAATTCTTTGTGTTCAGTTTGGTCGGATAGAATTGTTCAGCCACCCTAAATCAATTATTTATAAACTGACTCCTAAAATTATTTTTAAGATATATATCCACACAAAAACATAAATGTGAAAATTCGCCTTGGTTTAGTATTTTTCATGATTGTGTGTTTTAGGTAACACATTGTAAGCAACTAAAGAATAATTTAATATCTAAACATCAATTTAGATTTCAACTACACGGCTGAATACAAAAAACGTTGTTGTCGGTAGAAGCCACTAAAACTCGTCAGTATTCATGTGTAAATGCTACCACTACTTGTAAGGTAGCTCTGTTGAACGCGATTACATATTCCATTTATACACATTTCGAATGGAAATTGAATACGAGATTTCTCACTACTAATTTTCTGTTAGGGTGACTTTTTATTTTTCACCATATATAAAAAATAACAACGCTGCCAACGAATTATATCTTATATAATATCGAATCTGCTGAGTTTTTTTCTACTTAAGACAAACTTTTTTGGTTTGATTTATACTTAAGAGTATTTTTGATTTATGTTCGTTTGAACATATAATTAGCACAGGTCCTTGCTTATTTTATATATGATTTTTTTATGTTTAAACATGAAAACTTTTATACTGATTTATCTCAATAAAAAAAAAACACACACTTATTTATTTCTTACAAATTTTTTTATTAAATTTAATTTGTCCAGAAAAGTGTACTCGACAGATATCTTAAAAAAATGTGTATCACAAATATAACTATATATATTAATTAATTTATTAATTAGTAACTGAAACCAGAGATACATTTATCTTTATGGTGTGAATTCTACTTTTATCCAAGCAAAACGTCATTACTAGAAATTACGAGATATCTTGGAAAAAGCGATGATATCCAACAATAAAATTGTTTATAATGGTTTTAAAGATTTTTAGAAATGGGCTCACTCCCGAAATGAACTTAAACAAAGTCAATGGATTAATAAGGAAGACGATTTAAAGCGTTCATGATCAATATAATACCTAATAAATATCTAATATCTGTTGCTGAAATTTTAAGTCATTTAACGAAGCAAAATTAATTAAAATATTTTGTACCTTTTATTGGCGTCCTGCATTTTCTGCATCCTCTTTCACTGGCTCGAGTCATATTATTTTTGGAACTTCCTGAAATATTGTCTAGAGCGCTTAAAAAACTTTGGGAATTGGTGAATTTAATATTTCGGATTATTGAGTTCCTTTGCATGTTATACAAAAATCTTGAACATATCCATATGATAAAGATATAGAAGCTGATGAATAAGTGTTAGTACATTTTGTCCGCTCACCGTGCCTGTAAAGTAATTCTTACTTCAATTTTCTCATTTCATTTTTCATTTCATTTATGGAAATTTTAACTAGAAAATAACACCAATTACTGCATAAAACTAACAACAGAATATTTTAAAAGTTTTTCTTAATATTTCATATTGAAAATTTTCTTTGAAAAATACAGAATTTCTGTTTAAGATATTCAGCAATTCAAAATACTAAAGAAAATTTATTGCTGTTTCATAGTTTCGTTTTCTTATGGCCATTAGAAATTGAAATTGGATGGAGATTTGTTTAAAATTGAAAGTACCCTGCAGTTGTAATAAAAATTAAGATGAGTCGTTTGGTGTCAACGAAATTTTCCCAATATGAATAGTACCGAAAATGTTTGTGAACTAAGTTTATCATAACTCTTTAATTAAACTTATTTTATTTTCATTTGTACTTTAGACCATGAAAAACATTTTTCAGTATTTTAGTTCTACGAGTACTTAAAATTTAATACAATTTACCTAAGCTGTTGTCAGAAATCCATAGAAATTCTTCCTCAATTTATTTAACACAAAATTGTATGAAATGATAATTGTTTGTTTTCTATGAAACACCAAAGGTAATTGACATTCTTTCGTTGTTAAGTGTGCAAATGTGTATTTAATGTGCATATCGAGAACTGTAAAAATTTTTTTGTTCAAACGATTCATACAGCAAACCTATGTTTGGTACAGCGGTAAGTATTTAATAGAAACATTTTGTGCACTTAAAGAAAAAACATGGTGGATGAAACCATAATTTCAAACTATCATTAATGTTCAGATTAATGCTTGATTCTACTATACATGTGCTTGGTATCAACATAATCGATCATGATGTAGTGGCCATTTGGTTTTTTTTTTTTTTTTTTTTTTAATTAGTTCATGAAATATTTTTGAACTTAATTCATTTTTTTTATGTCCCATTTTATCGGGAGTTATTTAATTATGACTTATTTCATTAGGCGTAGCATAGCATAATTCAAAGCCAAAAAAAATTTTCCAGGCGCTATTTTGGCCTTTTTTCCCCATTTATAATTCTCTTTATCAAAGTAAACAAGATAGTGATGCATAAACGACTACAACAAATTGCGTATTTGGCTACTTATAGCAAAAGGGCGGAAAATGCATTTTTTTACTGGGGAATTTGTCGATAAATAAATGAGTTTGTGAACATTTCAAGCATGTTGGTAAAGATATACAATGTTATTTAGAAAAAAAAAATAATATCAGAATCATCTGCATAAATGGTTATTAAAATTTCTTATTCAAAAAACGCTTATTAACTAATCAACAACATTATTTCATTTACATGTCACTTAAGATCTAATAGTGAAACAGGGTAAATACTTTTTTTATCAGTAACCGCAACTGTTTAGTTGTTTTAATGATAAAGTAATATGAAATGCTTTTTAGTAAGAAAATATTTTGCAAAAGAATTTCAGCAAAAGATTTTTAAATAGAAAATATTATTTTTTTCTAATATAAGCATATTTGTACATGTACATTAGGGTTATAACTTTTTTTTGGACATAATTTCTTCATATCACCACGCAATGGGCAATTTAGTATTAATAATAAAAATATTTGTTAGGCCAAAAAAGTTTCCGCACCAAATGCAATTTCTAAAGCTCCTCAAAAAAAAAATTTTTTTTTATATGATACATTTATTGTTTATATATGCTATATATTTTAAATATAATAAATAAGTAACTGCATAACAAAAATTTAAAGCTTTTTTTTGGGTTTAATGAAATAAATTTTAAGTTTAAAGTGCGAGTTGATTTACATAACGGAAAAATATCTTGTGCAACATTAATAGCTCGTTCCTCGCATATATTACTACGCTGCTGATTTGTAATTGTAGAAGATTCACTCATCCAGTGTTTAAGAAAACACATATGGGCTTTTTTGTATTTTACTAGAGAGTTGTTTAAAACTGAAAAATTATTTTCGTTGAAACAGTTATAAGAAAACCAAACATTGCACCATGCATCACATGTAAAATCACAAATACTTTGTAACATTTCTCTATATTTGGGTATAAGAACAAATGCTAGAATTTCGAACTAACTAAAATTGTTTCAATACGTAAAAATAGAATAAAAATGAATTAAATTAATTCTCGTATTCTATTTCTGTTGATAACTTGGTTAAATAGTTTATATTCTTCCCAATTAGTATCGCCTTTACGAAAATTGTAAAGATGGACAATTGAACGCTAATGAGAGGTGTAGCGGCCTTGAATTCGGTATACTGATACGTTCTGCTAAACTGATTGGATATAATAATAATTTTCAACATAAAATAACTCTTAGTAATTTGAATTTTCATTAATTCAATAAAACTGAACTTGATCCTGATAATATTACTTTTTATATGTACATCAATATAAGTTCGAATAATAATTACGTTTATTCGTAATAATATAAAAATCATTTTAAAATTTTGTTGATAAAATTTCTGAATATATCCTAAATTATAAAGATCGGTGGGCAATTTTTAAAAACATAATTTAGCGTTTGTTTTATTCCTAATACTCATGTGTTATTGTTAGGAAGGTTAGTGTGAAATACACATCCACTCGGAGACCAATTGGATCCATTGTGTTATTGTTAATATGAACGAAAAGCTAGTTATCGAATTATTGCATACATCGACATTTTTCTAAATAATGGTAAATTTGCAGAAACAGAGTCAATAAAACAATAATTTTATAAGCATTGGACCTGAGAAACACATGTTCTCAAATTGACTAAGAAAGTTTAAGCCACAACAATCGTGTTGACTGTGTTATGAATGAAATATGAACATATAAAAAGTAAGGAATTTTTTCCGTTTATTTTCTTTGCGTATACGAGTACTTTATAGTTGGATATATATAGTTTAACTGTACAGAGAAAACATTTGTTGCCAACCGAATTATGGCGGTTGCACCAACTATCGATTCGGTTGACCTAATTAATTTAAGAAGTTTCTAACCGTATGTTGGTTACAATTTTGTTACTATTATGGTTATGATACTGGAATCTTTTTTGGATCCATAAAATACTGGTAGCGGTAAACGATGGACATGTATTCATACAGACGGACAGTGAAATTCCGAATTTACAATATAATTTTTGAATTTACTTTTTTACATCCTTGCATATGTACGAGTACGTGCAACTTTGCTTGCACAAGTAAATGCTGTATTCATGTTTTGTCTTTACTTTTAGCTACGTAGTTAGTATGTATGTACTATTAATGTTTGTCTGGCTGGCTGTCTGCGTATCTGTCTCAAAGTTTCGAGGTTTGCTCATTTATTTTTTTCCTGCCAGTTATTCAGTTATAGGTTTTTTTTTTTCAATAAAGTGTACCACTTACATACATATATTCTCATTTTAACATGTCAGTTTAAACGAATTTCACAGACTATTTTATACCCGGCAAATGGTTAATGAAATGCTCGTCTACATTGCAAATGGTTAAAAGGAAACATTAAACCGTTGTAAACCTTCTTCCTATCTGTGCTCAACTACAGATTATTACCATTTTCATATATTTGTATGGTTTTGGTAAATACTTTACGTGCGTGGCGTCAACAAACGTTTCAGACAAACCCTTCAAAAGAGTTCTTCAGAAAAGAAAGAGCGAAAATCAACTCTTTTATTGTTGTTCAAAAAGTAAAGGCAGATAGAAAACACCTTGTTTTATGAAATTTTTATGATTCTGAATTTTAAAAAGTATTTCCGCGCTGATTTCTTCAACTCAGCAGGAGATTAAAATGCTCTATGATTCTGTATTTAAATATTTAATAACCAGTGTTGCCAAATTGAAAGCTATTATGTACTTTAATTGGGTATAGATAGTTCTTATATGAACGTAAATTACTCGTAAGTAGCAAAAATTTCATATCGTCCTTGGACATATTAAGTAAAGGTACGGTCACATCTGTCAAACATTTGCCCAAAAAAGCGTAACCACTAAATACGAATGAAAAACTTTTTGATTTATGCATTTATTTATTAAGTTAAACAGCATCTAACAAGATAAGATTCTATTACATTTTCTATAAATTATGTAGGAAACTGTTTAACGTAATAAACAGGTATCTAAATCAAAAGTGTTTTCATTCGTATTTAGTGGTTACGCTTTTTTGGGCAAATGTTTGACAGATGTGACCGTACCTTAATTAATATTTAGTTTTTAAAGTTAAGTATTGCGTAAGAGAATTTACGGGTCATAATGAATTACGCATTTATATCACAGGAGTATAAAAAGGAAGTAAACACGAATACATGAAAAGTGATACTAGTTTTCTTGTAGGTTTAGTTCTGTAAAACAAGTATCCTCTTTTAAAATTTGCGATACACCTCGAAAATTGTGAGTTACTGGCAAATAAAAACAAATAATGATGCCTTGATGCACTTAGATACATTTAATCAAGAAATCGTAGTAATTACGAAATTATTTTAAATTTATGTTAACTTATTAAAGTCTATAACGCACCTATGTTTCACGCTCTGCAATTTAGGCGGTACCGCATATTTCAATTCGAAGTGCGTAGCTGAATTTATTAATATTGGTTAACTTTTTATTTTATTTTATTGTTACCGACTTTCAAATGAAAAGAACGCGAGGACTACCATTTAAATTTAACTACTATTTAAATGTTGTAAATGATGCAGCCGAAAGATGCATAAAATATTTTTGCTACATGAACAGGAAGACACAACCTTCTCATAATAAAAATTTATTAATTCAGTTAACACAAAAGCTGTCAATATATAATTACATATAAAAGTATATTTTCATATATTACTAAAAAAAATTTTTTTAAATTAAAAATTTCTGTATGGAGACGACCCTTATGATTGATGATGGAGTATGGTGTGTTCTGAAAAATGTTGGAGTCAGAAAAAGATTGGGCGGCGGTCATATATTTCACTCCTCTAGAGGGACTGTGAAGCCAGTTAGGACGGTGGGGCGTAATTTTATAAAAACTAATATATAGTATTGGAGTCTCCTTAAGGAGCAGAGATAGGGGCTACTATGTTCATAAAAAATGTAGGGCCGAAAATATTAGTGGGGGTCGGTCTTAATTTTTACCCCTATAGGGTTAGTTTTGTCTCATTTTCTTCTAGTTTTGGCCCCGATGAGGAGGCTTTTACCCCCATCCTACCACCCCAATTTTTTGGCTCATGCATTTTTTCTAAATATCACAAAACAAGGTGTTTTAGCTTATCCAAATGCTGTTGCTTAGGATTTCTATACAACACTATTCCACCCTAATGTACATGCAGTAGCATTATAACAAACGCTATGGACCTGGCACCATGCGATGGTGATTGTTGTGTTATTTGGAATAAATGTATGGGTAGTTTTGATATAAAAACCTCAATTAATATTTTTGTAATAAAGTAATGTAATAAATTGTTGTGCTGATTTTATATTTAGTCAAGGACTAAAGGACCACTTTTATATATAATAGTTATCATTTTTATATTATTATTATAACGCTTGGGCACGAGCTATAAATACCCTAATAACAAGGGTCACAGTAATATGTGAATTTCCCTAATATAGAGTAAAAATAACAAAAACGTTAGAATACAAAGTAGGATACTTTGAGGATAACGGACTATGAGTTTGTGTTGATTATTAGTACTTTCCAAACAGTAATGAGGGAATTTCGTACTAACCAGCACTGTTTCAAGGTAGAATAAAAAATAAAATAAAAATTAATTCTCATACTCTATTTCGCTTGAAAACTGGTTAAATAGTTGATATTCTTCTCACTTAGTATCCACTTTACGAAAATTGTAAAGATGGACAATTGAACGCTGATGAGAGGTGTAGCGGCCTTGAAATCAGTACTGATACGTTCTGCTAAAAACTGATTGGATATAAATAATAATATTATTCAACATAAAAAAACTCTTAGTAATTTTGAATTTTCATTAATTCAATAAAACTGAATTTGAGCCTGATAATATTACTTTTCATATATACATATAATAGTTATCTCCAATACATATGTATTTTTAATAATTATATTAATTACCCTGTCGGGCTTTGAGTTAACTTAAAGCAGACTTATAGTCAATCAGATTTGAGTCACAGGTGACTAAAAAACTAGTTCATTTGCTTTGTTAAACGCTATTCAGGTTTTACATTTGATGTCATCAGAGCGAGTCAGTACTCACTTACTCTGCATAAGTTTCAGCTAACCATATGTTAGCTTATTATTAGTTAATTTGTGGCGCATAAAGTAAGTGGTCACTATGAGTTAGCTATGAACGAACTAGCTAATGATTGGGGTTTATAAGTTAGTTTGTGGCGCATAAATCAGGAGGGCGCTATGAGTTAGCTATGAACTAACTAACTAATGATTGGGTTTTATAAGTTAGCTTTGACTAAAATTGCTAAGATTTAAAAAAATAATTTTTTTTCTCATATTTTATGATTTTATATATATTTATTTATTAATTAATTAATTAACAATATAATACTAAGATTATTTAATTAATTTTACAGTAAAAATGATTTTATTATAAAAAAACTAATGATATTCCAACAGTCATAGGCATAAAATAGGAACATAAAATAAAAGGAACTTCAGTTTTTTACATATTTTATATGTATGCATATCTTTTTATAAATTTATATATTATATTTATTTTAAAATTAAATTTTTCATTCATGATGGTCATTATTTCCTTTGGATTCTTTCTTTTTGGTAATGCAAATTGCTTGGAAATGTCGCTTCTTTATCAACTTAAGTGCATTTCTTATAGCTTTTTCTGGATTATCTTCTTGGTTAGCATGAATAGCATCTATTAATGATACGAAAACTAATTTGTGATTACACGTTCGAAAGAAAAATAAATGTATGTTACTTTACCCATTAAAGCATCAAAAAATCTTTTAAAATTTTTCAGCGATAGTTTTCCGTGGATTCCATCCACGTTACAGGCGACAATTAGGTCCACGGAGAAAATCTCTGTCAGAGATTTATGAAGTTGTCCTCTTAGTAAAGATGACATACAACGAGTCTGAAAAGATTTATTTCAATTAATTTAATTTGTTTTTAATCGATGTTAACCCAATCAAAACAGAGTAACAAAATACTTACATAACCAGCACGATTTGATTCTTTTATTTTGCTATTAATTTCTTCCAAACCGTCAATGGTCTGAATTTTTAAATAATTAATTTTTCTGAAAATTAATTGTGAAACCACAAATCAAACTGAAAACAAAATCACAGTCGTATTGATAGTTATTTTTTTTTTTTGTTTCTTTTTCTTCTTTTATTTTTTGCTTTTAATTTTTAGTTGTTCAATGTTTGCTTATATGTGCATCAGTTTCGAGTTAGCAAAAAGTTAGTTTAATACTTATCAGGAAGAAGTCAGATGTATTAAAAACCAAATGACTACCCATCTCTGCATCAGTTCTGAGTTAATTTGAAGTCAGTAGAAAATAGTTAGCAAAAAGTCAACTTAACTCAGAACTAGTTCATAGAAGCCCGACAGGGTATATTCTTTGAATATTAAACATAAATTAAATTATGTGACAAGCTTTTATGTTTTCTGGCTAAAACAAAATTTGTTATATTCAGTCATGTAAAGATAAAACCTTAATATTTATATATTTACTATCCTATCCCGGTGTGCTTCGTTATAAAATAAAATTAAAAGTATTTATATATCCTATTGTGAAAATTTAATGACGATCGGTCCAGTAGTTAAGACTTTATTACGATTTTTAATTTTCCTAAAAAGGGGCGTGGTCCCACCCACTTTTCTCCTGGAACGTATTCCAAATTATGCCAATACCATATATACCAAATATCATCGGCGTAGGTCAAAAAATGCCCAAAATATTGCGATTTAAATTTTTGGGTTATATGGGCGGTGCCACGCCTCTTTGTCCAAGCAAAACTTCATATAGCCTATTATTCCTTCCAGAGTCACAGTAATATGCTGTGAAAATTTTAGGAAGATCGGTCCAAGGGTTTGGTTTTCCTAAAAAAGGGGCGTGGTCCCACCTACTTTTCTCCTGGTACGTACTTCAAATTATGTAAATACCATATGTACCAAATATCATCGACGTAGGTCAAAAAATGCTCAAAATATGGCGAAGTTATTTGATAATCAATTATTGTGGCGGGGCATTTGCAACGCCCTACCGCCCCCCCGTTCGACCCAACAAACAATTTCTAAAAACAAAGGAATTTAATGCACCTTTTCCATATGCTGAAAGAATTTTGAAAATTGGCTTAAAAATGGCGAAGTTATTTGATAAACAATTATTGTGGTGGGCCATTTGCGACACCCTGCCCCTACGCACAATTTTCAAAAATTTAATGCACCTTTTCCATATGCTGAAAGAATTTTGAAAATTGATCCACAAATGGCGAAGTTATGCTCACTTTACATTATAAAATCTGTTAAAAACTACGTGGTAGGAGTAACATAATTTAAAAAAGTGGGCGTAAAAGTGGGTGTGGTTGGAAAAAAAGTAGCCTATAATTCATCCGAGAGTTCCAGTTAAATACTGTAAAAATTCAGGAATATCGGTCCAAGGGTTTGGCCTCCTATAAGGAACAAACACACAAGCAAACAAACAATTTCACAAAACCATAGAAGCATCAATATACATATATGCTTATTATAAGAGCTGCTTTTATATTACAACAAATTTGTGCAGGGAAGCGCACCAGAAGCAGCTAGGTTTACTTGCAAAAATGCATACCGTGATAGAAGGACAATATAGCGACAAAAGCATAATCCCTTAATCAATTTTTGGGTACGGAAATGTGAAATGAAATATTGTTTAAATAGATATCTTAATATTATGGTAAATGTAACTTTTGCAATCTATTGCGGCAACACTGTTAGTATATGTTTTATATTTTTGAGACCGTGTTAGTTTGTCACTATTGCAGACAACATTTCTATCGATTTTTACAAAAAAATCTTCTCTTTCATCTGAAACAAATGTTGAAAATTTTGCTTTTGCATTGTGGAAACTAAATCAACACAGCCATTACAAAAACAGGACATACCACACTAGTGCAGACGGCGAGTGTATGTAAGTATCCTTGAACACCGGGGAGGAACATTTTATGCAAGAAAGTCCCACGAGTGTGTGTCTGATTGGGGTAAAAAAGTTCGAGAGGAACTTGTATTGAAGAGAGAATTTTAACAAAGCAACAGAGAGTAGACTAAACAGAAAAACAAAACGTTGAGTTGTTTGAAAACATGAGAAAAATTTCATCCCTGAAATTATCTCTAACAGGACTTTAGCCATAAAATGGCTCTGCTTTTCTTAAACACTCTGTCAATTCATTCGTTTGTATTTGTGTATTACGTTTGTTTTTATTTTTATAAATGGTTTGAAATTTTTGCTTAATATTTCCTTTGTTCCTTTTAGTTATTTTACTAGTTTTTTTATTGCTCCCGATCAATGGATAGCAATCAAGGTGAGAGATATGTACGTAGTATATGTAGTATGTATGTATGTAGTATATCGTATGTTTTGATGTTTGTGTGAATATTTGATGTGTTGTATATGTATTTGAAACAAGGAGTGTTTGCTGTTTTAAGATAGTAACGAACACGTGCTTTTCAGTTTATGACAGAACTTTTAGATTTAGTGAATTTGCTTTTTCTCCATGATTTTTATTCTTTCTTTGCTTGGATGTTGCTAAATGTAATATGTACATACATACATATGTATATATACATATGTATAATCCATGAGACTTCTTGACATACACCAGTATGCATACTCCAAGTTTGAGCTGAAGTAATAAATTATAGATTTTAAACGTACAGCTCGTGAGTTAAATCAAGATTAGTGGGTTCTTAAATTATTCTTATTCTAAGTAACATTAGTTTCATTCATGTATGTAGATATGTGTATACATACAGATATATATATGTAAGTATGTGCGAGTAGATACGTGGTTTGTAAAAAAGAAAAGGCTAATTATAAATTTCGGCGGGCTGGTACATTTGATTATCGATTTTTTTTTGTTATGTTGGTACACATGTGTTAGTCATATGTTGACATTATCTGCCCATTTGGATTATTAGTTTGTTGTTGACAACTGAAAAGGATAGTCACGTTTGTATATGTTCTTCGATTTTAGATTTTTTCGGTCTTGGCTCATCTGGCCGCTTCCATTGGGCCTTAGCTTCGACGTCATAACCATATACCCACGTTTGGTCACCAGTTATGACCCTTTTGAGCAAACCTTGATCGTCGTTGACGTCATTCGACAAATGCTGAACGATACTAATGCGACGTTGCTTTTGCTCATAATTTAGCGAAGCATGAGCCGATTGATATTCAAACTTTCTGAGCAACTTCCCTAATAGTGATTCGACCATTTTTAATAACAATTTTTTTTTTACTGTTTTAATGTTTTCTTCACTTGTTGACTTGGACGCTACTCGTCATCAACATGTTCTCGGCCATCTGTAAAGTTCTTGTACCACTTATTAACACTTTCTTGAGACAAAGTGAACTCGCCAAATTCCACAGTCAACAATTCAAGTGAATTGCAGCTCTTTATTCCATTTTTAACGCAAAATTTAATACATATTCTTTGATCCATTTTTTTAAAAGTCAAAAATCAAAGAACACACCTTTTCAGTTGTCAACAACAAACTACTAATCCAAATGGACTGATATTGCCAAAAAGTGACTAATTGAACTTACAACACTTCTAAAGTTTTCCTAAAGGAATACCTTAATTTTGTCCCCCTGCAGAGACATTAGTTCTTACCATAAAACTATAAGTTAAAATACAGCTCCTTATATGTATATTAATACGTGCGTCAAGTTCCAAATAAAATAATAAAATAGATCAGAGGTAATCATTTCATAGCACAATTGTGCAGCGGGGAATTCACACGCATTTAGTTGTTGATGAGACAGCAACGATCGCTAAACGGCGGATTTACATATTTTTGTGTTTTTTTTTCAGCAATAACTTTCAATTACATATTCCAAATACTCTTTTCTATAAATAATGAATTTATGTAATATAAAATACATACATATGTATGTCAAATATCTTTTACCTAAGAATATATAATACTATGTTCACACGGACAGCGATTATCGAGATTCGCGCTCTCATTCATGGTTTGCGGGCCAATCTTGATTGAACCTACATGTTTCACTATACAAAATTTTGAGAGGGATTAATATGTGCCAAATATTAATAAAAATATTAAACAAATAAAAGACATATATCGTCACCTTAAAGACGAAATAACCTATCTGCAGTTTTCAAAAGTTTACAGGAGAGGGGAAAAAAGTTATAAAATTGGAACTATTTGCAATATATTTGCTGATAGGTTATTTGGTAATTTGGTAATAACTTGGTCATTTGTAATATTAGATGTTCAAAATTTTGCACACATATTCGTTATGATATTGGGAATAATAATCCATAAAAAAAACTAAATTTTGAAATTTTTGCAGATAGGTTATTAGGTCTTTAAAATTACGATATTACAAATAAATAAATAGTCAACCGTATTCCAAACTGTAAAAGGATGTCAAAGTATGAACCAATTTAGAATGTGTCATGCTAATACATGGGTTCTCCATCCTGATTCACAGAGCGAACCTAGCGGTTCAGTTCATAGTGTTAACATAGTATTATGCATAATCATATGCCAATCACTTGACTTTATTTTTGGTAGGCAGCTCTGTCATTTCACTAATATCAATTAGCAGAAATAAATTTGAAATTTTTGCTCTGATTACCTCTGCAAAAGATAAAAAATACATATAACCAATATAACCAATTTTTTGGCATAATACCATGAGGTCAACCATGTCCTAGTAACCACGAAAATCATAATCTTTTGTAAATTTTCTCAAAAAAGTTCACGCACCAATTGGTTTTTCTAAACTAAATGCAATATTGAATATTCATAATTTTTTATGGTGTTTTTTATTCATTTTTAATTTTTTTTTTTGGTTTGCGGAAAAATCTCTTACTATCTCTAAATATTAAAAAAATTTAATACTTGAGCTATTTTTTGTTTTAAATAAACATATTATTAATTTTTCTTAACTAAAAAGAAAAATTTTCAAAACTTCATCGCGCTTGGTGTGTGAACTTTTTTGACCTTAGCGAAAAAATAAATATACGTTCCCTCATAGTTTTTTATGCTCTATGGGACTGTGCTATGCCAATTTTGATATTTTAAAAAATTGGTAAAAAGTTATATCCCTAATGTACATACTTACATACATATGTACATACTTATGTAAATATTTAAATGTACATATATGTATGTACTCGTATGTATATATGTACATTAAGGTCGCCCGTTAGGTTTACTGATAACACAAAATAAAGTCAGTCAATCGCATTATAACGGTACCTTACAAGCGATTTTTATAAAATCGGGTATTTTATATAGGTAGTAAACCACAAAATTTATTTAAAATATTAATTGTGTAAGGCATGCTGGCAACTGGTTTTCCAGTTCCAGCAAAAGACACAAATTTTAAAAATCGTGATTTTTCAAGATTTCAGTCGCTTTGAGCCACCTCTAAATTTCTTTTGACTGGCCCAAAACTTTGTATTTCTTATTTTTTTTTTTTTGCTATTCGCATATTTCTTGGGGCTGAGACCGAGATTTTG